>LR738710.1:515869315-515914979 GCA_902687465.1 Secale cereale
GGGGGAAGGAGGTGGAGTACGAACTAAGTGCTGTTCAAGAAAGAGAAGCCTTGTCGGGGAACAACCGATTTATGAAAGCTAAGTTACCAAAGTTTGAGTAATTCAAATTTTTAAATTTTAGTTATCTTCCTTGAACAACCACACTTTGTATGGAAAACCTGTGCGCGGAGGAACCTACCCGCGGCTAGCCGCGCCCTTACTCTGTTTCGAGCATGCTCAACGGTTTAAGTGAGCTGCGACAAGTGTCGCGCCCTTACTTCGTTTTCGAGTTCGCTCAGCAGTCTAAGTGTGCTGCGACTAGTTGCGGCAAGGTTACTTGCCGACAAGGTCTTTGCCAGCAGGCTGCTAAGAGTCTAGCACTCAGCGCTTGCGGCAAGGGCCCCTTGCCGGCAAGTCCCCTAAAAGCGTAGGGTAGAAAGCATACAAAGTAAAGGACCAAAAACAAAGGAGATAACGCTGCATCGATTGTTCAAAACAAGATTGTATATTACAAGGATAGCTTGCCGCTGTTCTAATCAACTACTGCCTATGACTTCATTGGCAGCGGCAAAGGAAGAAGAAGCAAAGGAATCTAGTCTACGCGATCGCCTTCACGCCTCGTGATCTTGCTCACCTTAGCGACAATGTGGGCAACCTGCGCCTTCAACGCCTCCTGGTCAGCTTCGGGCGGCAAGGTGCGGAGGACGTTGACGAGGTTGATGTCGGGGTTGCGGTAGACGATCTTCGACAAGACGCGCTCCAGAGTGCCCATGCAGAGCCGACGCGCCTCGTCGGCCAGCTGCGTGGAGATCTTCTCCCGCAGCCGCGCAAGCGCCGGCGCAATTCCCCGGAAGAACTGACTTAGCTTGGCGCTGTGGGGGAGGCTCTCGTCCGGGGAGTACACAAGATGTTCAGCCCTCAGTGCCATCATCTCCGCGTCGATATTGGCGGCGGAGGTGACCAGCTCATCAGTCCACTGCTCCACTGCCCGGCTGAATTGGTTCGCCGAGACGGCGGCGCTCTCCACCAGGCCTCGTTCCTTCCGGAGCTCGTCCTTCAGCTTCGTCTCGCGGTCCCGGGCGGCGTCGAGCGAATCAGTCAGAGTGGAGACCTTCAACTCTAAGTCAGCAATGGAATCCTTGGCGGCAGTGAGCTCGTCGCCCTTCTTGGAGAGACGTACCTGTAAGTCAGAATTGGTGTGGGCATCTTTCTCCCGCTCCACATTGAGCGCGGTGACTCTGTCCTGGCTCGCCTTCAGGTACCGCTCCAGCTGCTCCACCTTGGCCTCAAGGCCCTTCTTGGCGGTCTCCGCGGCGGCTGCGGCGGCCTTCGCCTCCTTCAGGGCCCCGCCAATGGCCTGCTCCCGGGCGGTGAGGTCGTCCTCGTGAGCATCGAGGTCGACCTTCCGCTGGTTGAGCGCTCCTTCTCGTCGGGACAGCTCCTCGGCGGCCAGTCGTTGCTGCTCCTCGGCCTCAGCTTTCTCAAGGAGGAACGCTTGCTGCTCCTCGGCAAGCCCTTCGCGCTCCTCCGCCAAGTTGCGGAGGGCCGCCTGGTTGGCGGCGCGGAGCTCCGCGGCGCGCTTCTCCAAGTCAGCTCCAGCCCTGGCGGAAAGAGCTTCCCGAGACTCCAGTTTCGCCTACCTGGCCCGGTACAGAGCCAGGAGCCGGCGAAGGAGCTTCTCCTCTTCGGGCTCGTCGCTGCCGCCGGGCGCTTCAACAATCTTCAACCCCGCGGAGGCGAGGACCTCTCCGTCAAAGGTCTCTCCCTCCACGGGGGCTCGAGACGAGGACCCCCACGGGACTTGTATGAAAACCCCATTGGGGGCCTCCAGGTAGACGCCCTGCCCAGCCGCGGAGGCGGAAGGGTCGGCGGCCGGTGCAGCGCTTGACGCTCCTGCTGCCTCCGGGCCAGCAGTGTGGTCGCCGGTCCCTTCTCCAGCCGCGGCGTCTGCGGGCGGGGCGGTCTCTTCAGCGGCATGCTCGTCGGCTCTAGCCCCTCCCTCGGGAGCAGTGGCGTTGCCGCCGTCGCCGTGCACGCCCTCCTCAACGGTGGCCTCCGTCTCCATCCTCTCCGGTGCAGGAGGATCTAGCAGAAGAAAAAGAAAAGAAAGAGTCAAGCAAATATCCAAAAAGACAAGTTCAAGAAGAAGAAGCTACAAAGTTTACCTTCGCGAACTTCTTCAACGACAGGCTCCCTCGCCGGGGAATCCACCCTTGGCGGCGGAGTGGTGGCCCCTGCTGGCGGAGGGCCGCCCGCGCCCTCCCTTGGCGGGGTGCTCACCCTTGTCGGGCTGCTCACCCTTGTCGGGCTGCTCACCCTTGGCGGGGTGCCCGCCCTTGGCGGGGTGCCCGTCCTTGGCGGAGCGTTCTCCCTCGCCGGGGAGTTCACCCTTGGCGGGGAGGGTGGAGCAACTGGCTCGTCGGAGGCGACCTCCTGGTGCTCCTGCGGCTGCGGCTCCACTTCTGCACAAGACGACAAGACATCAAGATATCAGCACAAGCAACGATCTCAAGCGCGCCCGTCAAGCAGAAAGACAAATACCAGACTTACGCTGGGGGCTGCGCTGGGGGCTGCTCCTCGGAGCAGCAGGTTGATCCGGCAAGCTTGCCGCTGGCACGTCTCCAGTCGCCGCGACGGGCGAGTCATCTTCAACCTCGACCACAGGGATCTTGGCCCTCTTCGCCATCCGCTGGGTCAGGGTCCTGAAAGCAAAACAAAAACAAGATCAGAATCAACAAGGAAAATCAAGACAAAAATCAAAGAAACTAAAGAAGTACAAGTACTTACTCCTCTTCCTCGTCGTCGGAGCTGAGGGCGGAGAAATCAAACTCCGCCTGGTTTGCTCCCGCGCGGGGAGCTGGAGGAGAAGGTTCCCTCGGGCGCTTGGTGGGCTCCGGGGCCGTGGGCTGCGAAGACCCGGCCCCCGTCGTCGCCGAGGCCCGAGGAGCAGACGGAACACCCGTTCCACTCCGGGAAGATCCTCCCCCGCTTGGCGCACGGGCACGGGGCGCCTCCTTGACGACCTCGCTCGTCCTGGTGGCGCGCGTCGCCCGGCGCGCCGTCTGCTATCGAGGCGCCTGCGGCCTCGTCGCCGTAGCCGCCTTGTGGAGGCGCTTCCTCGGCTGTTGCGTGGGGCTTGCCGGAGGCGGGGAATTCTCTGAAGACGAGGAGGCGTCGTCATCATGACCCAGAGATCCACCAGAGTCTTCGTCAGCCCCGGCGTCCTCCTCCTCCCCGGCAGGCCCGCTGGACCCAGCATCATGCTCAGCGGCCTCGCTCCCTCCGGCGACCTCGCTCCCTCCGGCGACCTCGCTCGTCCCGGCAAACTGCACGGAGGGCACCCCGGCAAACTCCTCGGGCGGAAGCTTGAGCAGCCTGAGGATTTCCGCCTCCTCCGCTTGGCTCACCGCGTCTGCGGCCTGTGCCTCGTCCACAGTGTACCCAAAGTCACCCGCCGCTGCAGCTGCAGCGGCCTCCTCCATCCTGGAGGCGATGTAGGCTATGTCCCGGCCAGTAGTGGCCCGGGTGAGGCCCCTGTTCTCCTCGGTATTTTTGGGCGTCTCGACCAAGTTGTCAAAGAAGCTCAACACGGTGTCCGGCGGAGGCTCGATCCATGTGGGGACGACGCCATGGGAGTCGCACGCAGGTACCATTGCGCGCAAGGAATCCCGGGCAGTGCTGTTGCACAGTGGCACCACTCCCCGGGGAGGTTTGAACCACTCCGGATGGGCCGGGTCATGCTTGAAAAGCTCTCGGACCATCCCCTTCAACTCCAAGGCAGTGAAGTTATAGTTTAATCCAGGGCGCAGCCTCATGATATCCGCCGCATTGCCGAATTCCCAGGCGGCCCTTTTCCTTTCTTGTAAAGGGGCGATGTGGCGGCGAAGGAAATCTGCCCCAACCTCTCCGATAGTCAGATTGGCTACCCGGAGACGAATAATCCTGATGAGGGCGATGCTAAGCTTGTTGTCTTCCGGGGCCAATTCGCTCCAATCCCTGCCGCGCACTATGGCAGTTGTGCACGGCGCGGTGAAGGGCTCCGGCTTATCCTCCACTACCCAGCACCAATCAGCTCTCCATTCTTCCCACTTGCCGCGGAGTTCTCCCTTCAGGTACGAGTCCTTCTTGTTCAGCCTGAAGATCCAGGAGATGCCGCCGGAGAGGGGAGCGCCAGCCTCTACTCTAGGCATGAAGAAATGGAGAAAAGGGCTACGTTTGGATGGATCCCAACATAGTTTTCGCACAGATGTACGAAAACGGCCATCGTAAGGATGGCGTTGGGGGTGAAATCTAGGAGGTGGAGGCCATATGTGTTCATGATATCACAAAAGAACTCCGAGAACGGAGGGCACAGACCACAGTGAAAAAATGCAGCGAAGAAGAAGTACCCGCCGGGGAACATATCTTTGGCGACGGCGGGGAAGGCTCTGGTGCGGGGATGAGCTTTGGTCTCCCTCGCCCAGAACAAATAATATTTGTTCCGCAGCTCCCTCGCGCCAAGCCTCGGCGCGAAGACCACGCTCCTCTTCCGCAGGGCGGCCAGCTTCGCCGCCTGCTCGGACTTCTCCTTCTTGGCCTTGTCGTTCTTGGCCTTGTCGCTTTTCGCCTTGTCGCTCTTCGGAGCCATGGCGGAGGCGGCGAGGGAAGAGGCGAGGAGCTCGACGGCGCCGCGGATGCGGAAGACGGCGGAGGAGGGGCGGAGGCAAGAAGCAGCGGAGGTTTCTGGAGAAGAAAGGCGCAATGAATACGAAGGAGAGGAACTGCCCCTGCTTCCTCTGCTTTTAAGGGGGAAGTGGGGGACGTTCCGCATTTCCCATTAAAGAACAAGGCCACGATCTCTCCCACGACGCCGCAATCGACGCATGCCGTTAGGGAGGGATGCGGCGGATACAGAAGGAGATACGACGTGCTGTGGGCCGCGTGTGCCCGTGCACTGTTTTGGGCCTGGCCCAACAGCGCTCGGCACCGTGTGTGGCCCAGGCCGGGGGCTCCTGTCGGTATACTAAGATAGGGGTACCTTAGTACCCCAACTTGTGCACGGGCAGTAGCAGCTTCCCGCGGCAGGGCTTACCACGTGCTCGCCAAGTACCTTTCCGGTCCTTATGAAGCCATTCAAGAACAAAGTATACAAGTGAGAAGATCAAGACCCCGGCAAGTGGAGCTTGCTGGGAAGGCCATACCAGGCTTAAAGTTATCACTTTAACACAAGGCCCTGGCAAGAGGAGCTTGCCAGGAGGACCAAGGAACACATACCTCAAGAGATGCCTCGGCGCATCATGCGCCCCGGCAGGGCTCGGGAAGCGGCAAGCTTCCGGGCCCGGCAAGATAGAGGCCCCGGCAAGGTGCTTGCCGGGGGGGGGGGGGAACCTATGCTGTGTGCCCGCGCTCCAGCTCATCGGCCCACGCGTCACCCTGGGGCCCTTCCAGGGGCACGTGGCGGATGGCTGTGCAGCCTGGGGCACACGGTGGCAAGCCGCGGTGACGAGGCTACTGTCGTGGCGAACGGAGAAGCATGGACGGACACTTTTGGGGTCGACGGCGATGGGCATTTAATGCCCTTGTCCCCCACTGTCAAAGTTAGGTGAAAACCACTGTTCATCCACTGTTCACGCACTATTCCCGCACTGTTACAACTACCACCAAGATTACGTTTTTACCCTCCTCTACGTTGACACCTGTCGGTGACCCCTTTGAGCTATAAAAGGAGGCCCATGCACAACGTAGAAAAGGTTCGAAACCTAGACAACTCTCTCGCTCGGTGTAGCCTGTACTGTAGCTCTTCAAGCTCGCGAGCTCAAGAACTCAATACAACCTAAGGCAGGAGTAGGGTTTTACGCGTCCTCGCGGCCTGAACCTGGGTAAACTGCCCGCGTGTGCTCCTCGATCTGCTCTCCGTGCTCCCTCCGCTCCCTTACCGCAACGTAGAAGGGGCTCCGGTCCCATAGGTGCTCGTGGGAGGACAGTTTCCCCCGACAATAGGTGTGCTAGACAAGATGACAACCAAGCAAGAAGCATACAAGCAAACAAGAAGCAAGCGAACGATAAACACATGGAAGAAGAAGGGAAAATAAAACGGCAAGCGTGAAGTGGGGGAGAGGAAAACGAGAGGCAAAAAATGTAATGCGAAGGATAAGGGTTTGTGATATGTACTTGGTATATGACTTTTGCATAAGCCTCCCCGGCAACGACGCCAGAAATTCTTCTTGCTACTTCTCGAGTTTGCATTGTATTCCCTTGAAGAGGAAAGGGACATGCATCACAGTAGCGTAAGTATTTCCCTTAGTTTTTGAGAACCAAGGTATCAATCCAGTAGGAGACCACGCGCGAGTCCCTCGCACCTGCACAAACAAATAAGAACTTCGCAGCCAACGCGATAACGGGTTGTCAATCCCTTTATGATCACTTATGAAAGTGATATCTGATAAAGATGATAGTTTATATTTTTGGTATTTTTGTTTAGAAGAACAGAAAGTAAAAGCGGAAAAAGTAAAGTAGATGTAGATTGATATGTTGAGAATAGACCCCGTGGCCATAGTGTTCTCTAGTGGCTTCTCTCATGATAGCGATATTCTACGGCGGGTAAACAAATTACTGTCGAGCAATTGATAGAAAAGCGAATAATTATGAGACTATCTAGGCATGATCGTTGTATATAGGCATCACGTCCGAGACAAGTAGAACGACTCCTGCCTGCATTTACTACTATTACTCCACACATCGACCGCTATCTACCATGCATCTAGTGTATTGAGTTCATAAGAACAGAGTAACGCCTTAAGCAAGATGACATGATGTAGAGGGATAAACTCAAGCAATATGATATAAACCCCATCTTTTTATCCTCGATGGCAACAATACAATACGTGCCTTGCTGCCCCTACTGTCACTAGGAAAGGACACCGCAAGATTGAACCCAAAGCCAAGCACTTCTCCCATTGCAAGAACTATAGATCTAGTAGGCCAAACCAAACCAATAATTCAAAGAGACTTGCAAGGATATTATGAGCACACATAAAGAGTTCAGAAAAGAACCAAATATTTCTCATAGGTAATATTGATCATAAACTCACAATTCATCGGATCTCAACAAACACACCGCAAAAAGAGATTACATCGAATAGATCTCCTCGAAGACCGAGGAGAACTTTGTATTGAGATCCAGAGAGAGAGAAGAAGCCATCTAGATACTAGCTATGGACCTGAAGGTCTGTGGTAAACTACTCACAACTCATGGCGAGGGTGATGATGATGATGATGTAGAAGTACTCCGTGATGGATCCGCCCTCCGGCAGAGCTCCGGAACAGGCTCAAAGATGGGATCTCATGGGAATAGAAGGTTACGGCGGTGGGATTAGGGCTTTCTCTCTGTTGTGATGGTTTCAGGGTACGTAGGCTTATATAGGAGGAAGGAGGACACCGGGGGACTCACGAGGGACCCACGAGGCAGGGGGCGCGCCCTGGGCAGGGGGGCGCTCCCCCACCCTCGTGGACACGTCGTGGACCCTACGCCATGGTTCTCAAGTCTCCCGTGCGTGATTTTCTCCAAAAATATATCTCCTGAAGGTTTCATTCCGTTTGGACTCCGTTCGATATTCCTTTTCAGCAAAACCCTGAAATAGGCAAAAAACAGCAATCTGGACTGGGCCTTTGGGTTAGTAGGCTAGTCCCAAAAATGATATAAAAGTGTATGACAAAGCCCATTAAACATCCAAAACATCATAAATAATAGCATGGAGCAATAAAAAATTATAGATACGTTGGAGACGTATCAAGCACCCCCAAGCTTAATTCCTGCTCGTCCTCGAGTAGGTAAATGATAAAAACTGAATTTTTGATGTGGAATGCTAACCAACATAGTTTTTCAATGTAATTCTCTTAATTGTGGCATGAATATTCAGATCTGAAAGATTTAAGATAAAAGTCTATATTGACATAAAAAATAATAATACTTCAAGCATACTAACAAATCAATCATGTCTTCTCAAGATACTATGGCTAAAGAAAGTTATCCCTACAAAGTCATATAGTCTGGCTATGCTCCCTCTTCATCACACAAAATATTCATATCATGCACAACCCCGGTTTCAGCCAAGCACTTGTTTTCATACTCTATTCTTTCAAACCTTTCAACTTTCACACAATACATGAGCGTGAGCCATGGACATAGCACTATGGGTGGAATAGAGAGGTGGTTGTGGAGAAGACAAAAGGAGGGAGATAGTCTCACATCAACTAGGCGTATCAACGGGCTATGGAGATGCCCATCAATAGATATCAATGTGAGTGAATAGGTATTGCCATGCAACGGATGCACTAGAGCTAAATATGTATGAAAGCTCAACAAAAGAAACTAGTGGGTGTGCATCCAACTTGCTTGCTCACGAAGACCTAGGGCATTTGAGGAAGCCCATCGTTGGAATATACAAGCCAAGTTCTATAATGAAAATTCCCACTAGTATATGAAAGTGACTAAACATGAGACTCTCTATCATGAATAACATGGTGCTACTTTGAAGCACAAGTGTGGAAAAAGATAGTAGCAATTGTCCCTTCTCTCTTTTCTCTCATTTTTTTGGAGGGGCTTTCTCTCCTTTTTTTATTAGCCCCTCTCTATTTTTTGGGCCATCTTTTTTGTTGGCCTTTCCTCACATGGGACAATGCTCTAATAATGATGTTCATCACACTTTTATTGATTTACAACTCGATATCACAACTCGAAACTAGAACAAGTATGACTCTACATGAATACCTCTGGCGGTGTACCGGGATATGTAATGAATCAAGAGTGACATGTATAAAAAATTATGCATGGTGGCCTTGCCACAAATACGATGTCAACTACTTGATCATGCATGGCAATATGACAATATGATGCGTGTCATATGAACAGAACAGTGGAAAGTTGCATGGCAATATATCTCGGAATGGCTATGGAAATGCCATGATAGGTAGGTATGGTGGCTGTTTTGAGGAATAATATGGTGGCTGTTTTGAGGAAGGATATATAGTGGGTTTATGGTACCGGCGAAAGTTGCGTGGTACAAGAGAGGCTAGCAATGGTGGAAGGGTGAGAGTGCGTATAATCCATGGAATCAACATTAGTCATAGGAACTCATATACTTATTGCAAAAATCTACGAGTCATCAAAACAAAGCAATCAACGCATGCTCCTAGGGGGAGGTTGGTAGGAGTTAACCATTGCACGCCCCGACCTCCACACAAAGGTTGGCACTTTACAAATACCTCATGCTCTAACTTCGTCACATAGCGGTTCACCATCCGTGCATGCTACGGGAATCACTAACCTTAACACAAGTATTTATCAATTTCATAATAACTCCACTAGCATGACTCTAATATCACTATCCTCATATCTCAAAACAATTATCAAGCATCCAACATCTCATCATATTCAATGCACTTAGTGTGAAAGTTTTTACTACATTGATATTGGATGTCTATAATGTGAAGACTAGTTTTATAGCCTAAACACAATACCATGCTGTTTTAATAGACTCTCAAAAGGATATAAGTGAAGCATGAGAGTTCAACAATTTCCTCAAAATATTATCACCACCGTGCTCTAAAAGATATAAGTGAAGCACTAGAGCAAAAACTATTCAACTCAAAAGATATAAGTGAAGCACATAGAGTGTTCTAACAGTTCCTTGGCCATATTTAACACTATCAAATAGGTGTGTCCAACAAGGATAATTGTGGAAAACTAACAAGCAAAGACTCGAATTATACAAGACGCTCCAAGTAAAACACATATCATGTGGTGAATAAAAATATAGCTCCAAGTATAGTTACCGATGGATGAAGACAAAAGAGGGGATGCCTTCCCGGGGCATCCCCAAGCTTAGGCTTTTGATTGTCCTTTAATTTTACTTGGGGTGCCATGGTCATCCACAAGCTTAGGCCTTTGGTACTCTTTGTTCCACAGTCCATCAAAGCAATACTCAAAACTTGAGAACTTCACAAAACAAAACTTAGACAAAAATTCTCGTGAGCTCTGTTAGTATAAGAAAGCAAACCACTACTGAAAGGTACTGCCATGAATTCATTCTTTGTTTATATTGGTTTTAAACCTACTGTATTCCAACTTCTCTATGGTTCATACCTCCTAATATTACTCATAGATGCATTGAAATAAGCAAACAACAGACGAAAAACAGAATCTTTCAAAAAACAAAACAGTCTGTAGTAATCTGCAGGTTTCACATACTTCTGTAACTCCAAAGAAAATCAAACTAAATTGGTAAACGTGAGGAATTTGTCTATTAATCATCTGCAAAAGGAATCAACTAAATAGAATGCACCAGTAAAATCTGATGACCATTCTAGCGAGTGCTAATGATTCTGTTTTTCACAGCAAGATCACATAAACTTCACACAAGTCTTCCCAAAGGTTCTACTTGGCACAAACACTAAACAAAACATGAAACCACATCTAAACAGAAGCTAGATGCTAAATTTATTCCCTAACAGCAGCAAAAAAGAATTGGGTTGCCTCCCAACAAGCGCTATCGTTTTACGCCCCTAGCTAGGCACGATACAAGATAGATCTAGGTATTGCCATCTTTGGAAGGAAATCCATAAGTGGCTCTCATAATAGATTCATATGGTAATTTGATTTTCTTTCTAGGAAAGTGTTCCATGCCTTTCCTTAATGGAAATTGGAATCTAATATTTCCTTCCTTCATATCAATAATTGCACCAATCATTCTAAGGAAAGGTCTACCAAGAGTAATAGGACATGAAGGATTGCAATCTATATCAAGAACAATGAAATCTAAGGGCACATAATTCCTATTAGCAACAATAAGAACATCATTAATTCTTCCCATTGGTTTCTTAATAGTGGAATCCGCAAGGTGCAAATTTAAAGAACAATCATCAAGCTCATGGAACCCTAGCAAATCACACAAAGTTTTTGGGATAGTGGAGACACTTGCACCCAAATCACACAAAGCATAGCATTCATGATCTTTTATTTTTATTTTAATAGTAGGTTTCCACTCATCATAAAGCTTTCTAGGGATAGAAACTTCTAACTCAAGTTTTTCTTCATAAGGTTGCA
Organism: Secale cereale; assembly: GCA_902687465.1. Classification (NCBI taxonomy): domain Eukaryota; kingdom Viridiplantae; phylum Streptophyta; class Magnoliopsida; order Poales; family Poaceae; genus Secale; species Secale cereale. Next base: position 515,880,378 of record LR738710.1, read on the forward strand.
TCAAAGCATCAACTATGTGTTTAGTGAAAGCTTTATTTTGACTATAAGCATGCGGAGAATTTAGTACAGATTGCAACAAGGAAATACAATCAATCAAAGAAAAATTATCATAATTGAATCCCTTGAAATCCAAAGTAGTGGGTTCATCACTATGCAAAGTTTTAATCTGTTCACTCCCACTTTTAACAATTTTAGCATCAAGATCTAAAAACTCCGAATCATTGGGACACCTTAAAGCAGGATCATCTCCAATCCTATCTTCATCAATATGTATACTAGAAAACAAGGATCTAATAGGAGACACATCAATAACTTTTAGATCATCATCTTTATTTTCATGATCTTCCGGTTTAGCAGCCAGCTTATCGATCAAGGTGGACTGTTTATCCGAAATTTGGGCAATTAAGTTCTCAAGATGAGCAAACTGAGATCTCAAGCCATAAAATTACTTAGACATATCATCGAGGTCTTTATTCATATACTCCATAAACTTTTTCTGTTCTTTAAGCTCACTTATGAAAAAGTCATTATGCTCAAATTGTATAGTCATAAAATGTCTAACATTGTTTTCAATTTCCTCCAGCCTCTTGAGGTGAGGGTCAACACTAATAGGGAGAGCCATAATGACAAGCAAGCAAGCAGCACACAAGCAAACAAGAAGCAAGCGAACGATAAACACACGACAGAAGAAGGGCAAATAAAACGGCAAGGGTGAAGTGGGGGAGAGGAAAACGGGAGGCAAAAATGTAATGCGAAGGATAAGGGTTTGTGATAGGTACTTGGTATATGAGTTTTGCGTAAGCCTCCCCGGCAACGCCGCCAGAAATTCTTCTTGCTACTTCTCAAGCTTGCATTGTATTCCCTCGAAGAGGAATGGGAGATGCAGCACAGTAGTGTAAGTATTTCCCTCAGGTTTTGAGAACCAAGGTATCAATCCAGTAGGAGACCACGGGCGAGTCCCTCGCACCTGCACAAACAAATAAGAACTTCGCAGCCAACGCAATAAGGGGTTGTCAATCCGTTTACGATCACTTACGAAAGTGAGATCTGATAGAGATGATAGTTTATATTTTTGGTTTTTTGTTTATAAGAACAGAAAGTAAAAGCAGAAAAAGTAAAGTAGATGTAGATTGATATGTTGAGAATAGACCCGGGGGCCATAGTGTTCTCCATTGGCTTCTCTCATGATAGCGATATTCTACGGCGGGTAAACAAATTACTGTCGAGCAATTGATAGAAAAGCGAATAATTATGAGACTATCTAGGCATGATCATTGTATATAGGCATCACGTCCAAGACAAGTAGACCAACTCCTGCCTGCATCTATTACTATTACTCCACACATCGACCGCTATTAAGCATGCATCTGGTGTATTGAGTTCATAAGAACAGAGTAACGCCTTAAGGAAGATGACATGATGTAGAGGGATAAACTTAAGCAATATGATATGAAACCCATCTTTTTATCCTTGATGGCAACAATACAATACGTGCCTTGCTGCCCCTACTGTCACTGGGAAAGGACACCACAAGATTGAACCCAAAGCCAAGCACTTCTCCCATTGCAAGAACTATAGATCTAGTAGGCCAAACCAAACCAATAATTCGAAGAGACTTGCAAGGATATTATGAGCACACATAAAGAGTTCAAAAGAGAACCAAATATTTCTCATAGATAATCTTGATCATAAACTCACAATTCATCAGATCTCGACAAACACACCGCAAAAAGAGATTACATCGAATAGATCTCCTCAAAGACTAAGGAGAACTTTGTATTGACATCCAGAGAGAGAGAGAGAGACGAAGCCATATAGATACTAGATATGGACCCGAAGGTCTGTGGTAAACTACTCACAACTCATGGTGAGGGCGATGATGATAAGGTAGAAGTACTCCGTGATGGATCCCCCCTCCGACGGAGCTCCAGAACAGGCTCCAAGATGGGATCTCACGGGAACAGAAGGTTACGGCGGTGGAATTAGGGTTTTCTCTCTGTTGCTGATGGTTTCGGGGTACGTAGGCTTATATAGGAGGAAGGAGGACACCGAGGGACTCACGAGGGACCCACGAGGCAGGGGGGCGCGCCCCCACCCTCGTGGCCCCTACGCCGTGGTTCTCAAGTCTCCCGTGCGTGATTTTCTCCAAAAATATCTCTCCCGAAGGTTTCATTCCGTTTGGACTCTGTTTGATATTCCTTTTCTGCAAAACCCTGAAACGGGCAAAAAACAGCAATCTGGACTGGGCCTTTGGGTTAGTAGGTTAGTCCCAAAAATGATATAAAAGTGTATGACAAAGCCCATTAAACATCCAAAACATCATAAATAATAGCATGGAACAATCAAAAATTATAGATACGTTGGAGACGTATCAGCCCATAAGGCCCATATCTTTTGCCGGGGGTGCTCGGAACTCCTACCGGTGACCCAATATGTACCCGGTACCCTCCGGAACACTTCCGGTATCCGAATACCATCGACCTATATATTAGTATTTATCTCTTGACCATTTCGAGACTCCTCATCATGTCCGTGATCTCATCCGGTACTCCGAACAACATTCAGTCACCAAATCACATAACTCATATGTGTCGGTGTACTAAGATAGGGGTACCTTAGTACCCCAACTTGTGCACGGGCAGTAGCAGCTTCCCGTGGCAGGGCTTACCACGTGCTCGCCAAGAACCGTTCTGGTCCCTATGAAGCCATTCAAGAACAAAGTATACAAGTTAGAAGATCAAGGCCCCGGCAAGAGGAGCTTGCCGGGAAGGCCGCACCAGGCTCAAGGTTATCACTTTAGCGCAAGACCCTGGCAAGAGGAGCTTGCCAGGAAGGCCGAGGAACACATACCTCAAGAGATGTCTCAGCGCATCATGCGCCCCAGCAGGACCCGGAGAGCGACAAGCTTCCGGGCCCGGCAAGATAGAGGCCCCGGCAAGGTGCTTGCCGGGGGAAGCTCACACCGCGTGTGCCTGCGCTCCAGCTCATCTAGCCACGCGTCGCCCTGGGACCCTTCCAGGGGCACGTGGCGGATGGCTGTGCAGCCTGAGGGACACGCTGGCGAGCCGCGGTGACGAGGCTACCGCCGTGGCGAACGGAGACGCATGGACAGACGCGTTTGGGGTCGACGGCGATGGGCATTCAATGCCCTTGTCCCCCACCGTCAAAGTTAGGTGAAGACCACTGTTCATCCACTGTTCATGTACTATTCACGCACTATTACAACTACCACCAAATTTACACTTTTACCCTCCTACACGTTGACACCTGTCGGTGACCCCTTTGAGCTATAAAAGGAGGCCCATGCACAACGTAGCAGAGGTTCGAAGCCTAGACAACTCTCTCGCTCGGTGTAGCTAGTACTGTAGATCTTCAAGCTCCCGAGCTCAAGAACTCAATACAACCTAAGGCAGGAGTAGGGTTTTACGCGTCATGGCGGCTCGAACCTGGGTAAACTGCCCGCGTGTGCCCCTCGATCTGCTCTCCGTGCTCCCTCCGCTCCCTTACCGCAACGTAGAAGGGGCTCCGGTCCCATAGGTGCTCGTGGGAGAACAGTTTCCCCCGACATCTTTGGCGCGCCAGGTAGGGGGCGTCGAGGTTGTGCGAACCCACTGTTCAAGAAATCTTCCGATTCACCGATTAATCTTCCGATTTATCGCTAATCGGGGGGTGACCGATAAGATTATGCCTTATCTTTGCCGTTTATCTTTTGGACCGATTTATCGTTCTGATAAGCGATTTATCGGGAATCTACCAATAAATCACACCTACTCATAACACTATGTTTGCAAAATCTATGTTTATTTATGTTTTGTGGACCTTGTTATGGAATCTGTACTATTGTCCTATTTTCTTTGCCATTATACAAGGATTCAAAGGCTAGAAATCAAAGTAACACTTTTGTCAAATATATTTTTGGTGTTGAATATAGCGTATTTTAGTGTTGAGAACCTGAGATTTGAGACAAATTAACCGATTAATAGTCGACCGATAAAATCGATTAATCAGCCAATTTCCGATTAATCTCTAATCCTTAGCTGACCGAGATGATAATGATAAGCGATATCCTCAACATTGTGCGAACCTGATCCGGCGCTCACGCGGGCGCGTTCTTCATCAACCTCTCCAACTTCATCAGCTTCTTCGACTACACCAACATGCCTCCGAAGAAGAAGGCTTCGGAGGTCGCAGGCCCGTCTGCGTCAATCCCACCACCGCCGGAGCCGACGATTGGTGGAGGAGACGCCGGCGGAAGGGTGGTCGCCAGCGAGGAGACTCACGGCGCCACCAAGTCCAAGGACAAGACGGACGACCGGGCGAACTCCAAAGCCTCGGTGTCTGTTCATGCACCACGTCCCTCTCAGGAGGTGCCAGATCAGCAGCGGCGTGGTACCGGAGGTACCATACGATTGCTGGGACGTGGCCAAGCCGGCGAATCACGGGACGCTCAAGGCCACCGCCCCGGCACGAGCAAGGCGCGGTCGCCGGGACGGGAACATGCTCCTTCTAACGCGGTTAGAAGTCCGAGCGTGTCCCGTTCCTCGCACCGTTCGCCACCGTTTCCCTCCTCTCCAGCAGAAGCCCTGGCAAGGGCTCAGCTGCTCCTCGACTTCCCTCCAGCGGCGGACAAGGCCGAAGACTGGAGGGCGACGATCCAGAGCCTCATCGCCTTCGCCAACAACGACGCGCCGCAGCAGCCGGCAATCTCACGGCCGCGGCAAGTCGACCAAGCGAAGGCCGATGGCGACAAGACCGCCGGGGGTGCAACTACCGTGCACTCCCCGCCGCGGAAGCAGAAAACGCCGCCCCGCCGGATCAACGTCGACGACGACTCCACGGCGTCGTCGGATCCGTGGGCTCGCCGCGGTCAGCGCCAAGTCCTCGACAACAGGCGACAGGAGGACGCTCGGACCCGTATCGAGCGTCGACGAGAAGCCCGAAGACAGTCAGATCAGCGCGCTGGAACCGCTGTCGACGCGCACGCGCCCGGTGAACTAGGCAACTTGCCGTACGCGGCAGGTTGCCCTGCGTTCGCCCGTGAGCTGCGGCAAGTCCAGTGGCCCAGCATGAAGAATTTCAAGCCCGACGTACCCGAGAAGTACGACGGCAAGACGCACCCCTCGGAGTTCCTCAGCATCTACACCATTGCGGTGCAGGCTGCCGGGGGACGCGACGAGAAGATCCTAGCCAACTATTTCCCGCTAGTGCTTAAGCCAAACGTCCGGTCTTGGCTTATGCACTTGCCGGAGAACTCCATCTCCTCATGGGCAGATCTGTGCCACCAGTTTGTTGGCGCCTTCACGGGCGGCCACAAACCCCACGGCCAGGAGAGCGATCTCCACATCCTCGCCCAGAAGGAGGGAGAGTCCCTGCGCAAATACATCCAAAGATTCAGCCGCGTCCAGCACAACATTCCCGACGTCCACCCTGTCGCGGTTATCAGCGCATTTCACCAGAACGTGCGTAACCACCGGATGAGGGAGGAGATGGCCATGACCAAGATCCGGGATGTCAGCGAGCTCTACGCTCTAGCTGACAAGTGCGCGCGCGCTGAAGAGGGGAGGAGACTCCTCGGAGAGGATACTGGCGCAGGAGGAAGCGACAGCGAGGATGCCGTCCCGGCGAGGAAAAACCGGCGGCGGAATAACAGAAAGAAGAAGAGCAAGGAGGTGCTGGCCGTCGAGCAGTCCGGCAAGGAGGCTACCGCCAAGAAGGCACAGGCTGGCGGTTCCGGCAAGGAGCCCGCCCCTGTAGCGACAGCCGACAAGCAGGACGACTCCGACAAGCAATACTGCAAGATCCACCGCACCAAGGGCCACGATCTCCAGAATTGCAAAAGAGTGGAATACCTCGTAGAGCAGCAGAAGGCTGAATACGAGCGACGTGACAAAGAGAAGGCCCAAGGAGGCGGAGGAGAACCCAGCAAGAAGCGGCCGTTCAAAGGCCGAGGAGGACGCCGCGGCAAGGCCAAGCAGCGGCAAGGTGACAGACCTCCCCGGGGCCGCGACAAGGATGAGGATGAAGACGACGATGATGACATGGAAGAAGGAGATAACAACGAGCAGGAGTTCCAGAAGGCCACAGAGGTTCTGTGTGTCGATGGAGGTGCCTCTCTGCACACTTCCCACCGCCAGCTCAAGCAGTGGGTGCGAGAAGTGAATGCAGCTGAGCCGCCCGTCGAATCGCGCAGGCTGCTGAAGTGGTCCGGCACGCCCATCATCTTTGACCTTGAGGACCACCCTGACCGCACAACTGCGGTCGGGTGCTTGCCGATGTTGTTCTCGCCAACTATCCGCAACCTCAAGGTCACCAAGATGTTGGTTGACGGCGGGGCCGGCCTGGACTTGATCTTCTCAGCTGTGATGAAGAAGCTACAGATCCCCGACAGCGAGCTCGAGGAAACCGGGTCGTTCCAAGGGATCAACCCGGGAAGGAGCAAGCCGAAGGGGAAGATTACGCTGCCAGTGACCTTTGGCGGGGAGCTCAACTTCAGGACGGAGAGAATCACGTTTGACGTTGCTGATATCCCATTACCATACAATGGGATACTTGGCCGTCCTGCCCTCGCCAAGTTCATGGCAGCTTCCCACTATGCATACAACATGCTCAAGATGCCGGGGCCGATAAGCGTCATCTCTGTCCCTGGCGACAAGAAGGACGCGCTTATCTGCGCCGACAAGATTTACCGGGATGCAGCAGCCGCAGCAGAGAGCAACACACTTGCCGCTGAAGCTCCCGGGGGGAAGAACAAGACCAAGTCCGGCAAGAGCTCTGGGGCCCACTCCGGCAAACGCACCTCTTCGGAGTGCTGCGCTGCCGTCGAGGACGCGCCATCGAGCTCCACCGGCAAGTTTAAGAAAGGAATGGCAGCTCCACTGGCAACCAAGAAGGTGTCAGCCAAAGAGGACGGCACTGGTGGTACCTTCACCATCAGTGCTACACTCGACCCCAAATAGGAAAGCGCGCTCGTTGCCTTCATGCGGGCGAATGTCGATGTGTTTGCATGGCAACCATCTGACATCCCCGGCGTTCCCAGGAAGGTAATTGAGCACAAGCTTGCTGTTTTTCCTCATGCGCGGCCCGTCAAGCAGAAGGTCAGGAAGCAAGCCGTGGAGCGCCAAGAATTCATCGCCGAAGAGATAAAGAAATTGGAAGCAGCAGGCCTGGTTAGAGGCGTAATCCATCCTACGTCGTTGGCCAATCCAGTTGTCGTGCGCAAGGCCAATGGGAAGTGGAGACTTTGTATAGACTTCACTGATGTGAATAAAGCTTGTCCCAAGGATCCCTTTCCCTTGCCGCGCATTGACCAAATTGTTGACTCCACAGCTGGATGTGAGTTGCTTTCCTTCCTTGATGCATACTCAGGTTACCACCAGATATTCATGGCCAAGGAAGATGAAGAGAAGACTGCATTCATTACTCCATGCGGCACGTATTGCTTCATACGCATGCCCTTTGGATTGAAGAATGCAGGCTCAACATTTGCGAGGGTGGTGCACATTGCTTTTGAGCCACAGATCCACAGGAATGTAGAAGCCTACATGGATGATATAGTGGTCAAGAGCAAGAGCAAAGATACCCTGATACAGGACTTAGAGGAAACCTTTGAGAATCTGCGCAAGATCCAACTCAAGCTGAACCCCGAGAAGTGCGTCTTCGGAGTTCCCTCCGGCAAGCTTCTCGGGTTCTTTGTATCCTAGAGGGGGATTGAAGCCAATCCCGACAAGATAAAAGCCATCGAGCATATTGAAGCCCCGAAGCGCGTCAAGGACGTAAGAAGACTTGCTGGTTGTGTGGCTGCCCTCAGCAGGTTCATTTCAAAGTCTGCAGAGCGCGCCCTCCTTTATTCAAAATTTTGAAAAAGGAAGGTCCTATGAAATGGACTCCGGAAGCGGAGGCAGCGCTGCAAGACTTGAAAGGATACCTGTCCTCCACTCCGATACTTGTCGCACCTAGGCCACAAGAGAAGTTGCTGCTGTACCTAGCGGCAACCAATCAAGTGGTTAGTGCTGCGTTAGTAGCGGAGAGGGAGGCAGATGAGGAACCCACATCCCCGGCAAGTGCATCCAGCGACAAGCAGGGGGCTTCCCCGACAAGCTCTGGCCCCGACAAGGACAAGTCTGCGCAGGAGCGAGGAGAAGTGCGGAGGAAAATGGTGCAGCGCCCAGTGTATTTCGTAAGTTCCCTTCTGCAGGGGGCTAGATCAAGATACTCTGGGGTGCAGAAGTTGCTTTTCGGCCTCCTTATGGCCTCAAGGAAGCTGCGCCATTACTTCCAAGCACAAGAGATAACGGTGGTCACTCGCTTTCCGTTGAAGAGGATATTGCAAAATCCAGAAGCTACAGGCAGGATCGTCGAGTGGGCACTGGAGCTGTCAAGCTTTGGTCTCAAGTTTGAGAGTACTTCAACCATACAGAGCAGAGCTTTGGTAGAATTCATAGCAGAATGGACCCCAACGCCAGATGAAGAAGTCCCAGAGACAAGCGTCCCCGTCCAAGAAGCGAGCAACGAATGGATAATGTACTTTGATGGTGCTTTCTCGCTGCAAGGCGCCGGTGCCGGCGTGGTACTCATAGCGCCCACCGGAGAGCACCTCAAGTATGTTGTCCAGATGCACTTTCCAAAGGAGCAAGCGACAAACAATACTGCTGAGTATGAAGGTTTGCTTGCCGGCCTCAGAATTGCGGCCGAGCTTGGGATCAAGAAGTTGATTGTGCGGGGAGATTCACAGTTGGTGGTCCGACAAGTGAATAAGAGTTACCAGAGCCCTTTGATGGAAGCTTATATTGATGAAGTGAGGAATCTTGAAGAGCACTTTGAAGGTCTGCAAATGGAGCACGTCCCAAGAGCTCAGAATGATATTGCAGATGGCCTCTCGAAGTGTGCTGCAATGAAGTTACCTGTGGAACCAGGAACCTTCGTGCTCAAGTTAACTCAGCCATCCGTTACACCATCAGTTGGGCAAAACAAGAAGAGGAAGTTGGTCTCCGGCGACTACTTGCCGGCGGATCTTCCAGAAGCCGCCGCCAAGGTCTCCAAGATCAACAGCCAAGATGCTGAGGAACAGTTTGCTCCTGCAGATCCAAGGGTCTATACAGTTGAAGCAGGCGTTCCCGACAAGCCTTGCCCCGGCAGGCTTGCCGGGGGACCATCAGCTCCGGCAGAGCCGCAGGTTCTTGCCGTAGAAGCTGAGGTTCCCACAGCAGCCCTCATACCTTTAGTCCTTGTTGTTGAGCCTCAGGCTCCAGCATGGGCACAACAAATCGTCCGCTTTCTGCAAACTGGAGAACTTCCCGACGAGCCAGAAGAGATAGAGAAAATAACTAGGCAGTCAAGTATGTACCAGTTTGTTGGCAATGAACTGTACAGAAGAAGACTCAATGGTGTCAGGTTGAAGTGCATTTCCAGGGAAGATGGACAGAAGCTGTTGGCAGAGATACATGGAGGCATATGTGGCCACCACATTGGCGCAAGGGCACTTGCCGGGAAGGCGTTCCGGCAAGGGTTCTTCTGGCCAGAAGCCCTCCAAGATGCAACTGCACAAGTAACCAAGTGTGAAGCGTTCCAGTTCCATGCCAAGCAAATTCACCAGCCAGCTCAAGCTCTCCAGACGATCCCTTTGTCCTGGCCCTTCTCGGTCTGGGGGCTCGATATTCTTGACCCCTTTCCCCGCGCAGTCGGGGGCTTTAAGTACTTGTACGTAGCAATCGACAAGTTCACAAAGTGGCCAGAAGTGGAACCAGTGAGAAAGGTGACAGCACAGTCAGCAGTCAGGTTCTTCAGATCGATTGTTTGCCGTTTCGGAATCCCTAACAGGATCATCACCGACAACGGCACACAGTTTACAAGTCGCGCCTTCATGCAGTACGTCCAAGACCTTGGCGCCAAGGTCTGCTTCGCTTCTGTTGCTCACCCGAGGAGCAATGGTCAAGCGGAGAGGGCCAATGCTGAAGTGCTGCACGGACTCAAGACAAGAACCTTCGACAGGCTGCACAAGTGCGGAAGAAACTGGATAGAGGAGTTGCCGGCGGCTCTTTGGTCAATCAGAACGACACCAAATCGAGCCACCGGACAGACACCCTTTGCTCTTGTCTATGGAGCAGAGGCAGTTCTCCCCACGGAACTCATATACGGATCTCCTCGAGTGCTCGCTTATGATGAGCTCGAGCAAGAGCAACTGCGACAAGATGATGCATTGCTCCTCGAGGAGGAACGTCTCCAGGCTGCTGTACGAGCTGCTCGATACCAGCAATCCTTGCGTCGCTATCATAGCCGCAAGGTCAAGGCCAGGAGTCTCGAGGAAGGCGACCTTGTTCTTCGGCGTGTTCAGTCCGCCAAGAATTCCAACAAGTTGACGCCGAAGTGGGAAGGCCCTTATCGGGTGAGACAAGTCACAAGGCCCGACGTTGTCCGCCTTGAGACCGAAGAAGGCTTACCGGTGAGCAATTCCTGGAACATAGAGCATCTTCGCAAGTTTCACCCATAAGGCGCGGTTGCCGTGATCCGTTCCGTCAACCACCTTTTGTACAAGTATTGCCGCTGTTGCATGTAAACCTATGTACAAAGCCGGGCGCAGATCCCGTGCGTCAGTAAAGCTTTTGTGCTTTGCACTATTTGTCATTACCATGCTTTTCTTTGTTATTTGCATGCATCATCTGACACCTTGTGCAACGCACATCCCCGGTAAGCACTAGCAAGCCATGAGGACCTGTACTTGTTTTTCCTCCTCTTTTTCTTTCCCTCTTAAGCAGAAGGAGTATTCCTCGTGCACAAGTTTGCCGGGGGGGGAAGGAGATGGAGGCGTGAACCAAGTACTGTTCAAGAAAGAGAAGCCTTGTCGGGGAGCAAACAATCTATGAAAGCTAAGTTACCAAAGTTTGAGTAATTCAAATTTTTCAAATTTTTTAGTTGTCTTCCTTGAACAACCACACTTTGTATGGAAAACCTGTGCGCGGAGGAACCTACCCGTGGCTAGCCGCACCCTTACTTTGTTTCGAGCACGCTCAACGACTTAAGTGAGCTGCGACAAGTGTCGCGCCCTTACTTCGTTTTCGAGTTCGCTCAGTAATCTAAGTGTGCTGCGGCTAGCTGCGGCAAGGTTTCTTGCCGGCAAAGGTATTGCCAGCAGGCTGCTGAGAGTCCAGCACTCAGCGCTCGCGGCAGGGGTCCTTTGCCGGCGAGTTCCCTAAAAACGTAGGGTGGAATGCATACAAAGTGAAGGGACCAAAGCAAGGGAGATAACACTGCATTGGTTGCTCAAAATAAGATTGTATATTACAAAGATGACTTGCCACAATACTAACAGATTCTTGTCCGTAACATGCTTTGCAGCGGCAACGGAAGCAGAAAGAAAGGAATCTAATCTACGCGGTCGCCTTCACGCCTCGTGATCTTGCCCACCTTGTCGACGATGTGGGCAACTTGCGCCTTCAATGCCTCCTGGTCAGCATCGGGCGGCAAGGAGCTGGAGGCCATACGTATTCATTACATCACAAAAGAACTCCGAGTACGGAGGGCACAGGCCACAATGGAAGAATGCGGCAAAGAAAAAGTACCCGCCGGGGAACATGTCAGCGGCGACGGCGGGGAGGACTCTGGTGCGGGGATGAGCTTTGGTCTCCCTCGCCCAGAACAAATAGTATTTGTCCCGCAGCTCCCTCGCGCCAAGCCTCGGCGCGAAGACCACGCACTTCTTCCGCAGGGCTGCCAGCTTCGCCGCCTGCTCGGACTTCTCCTTCTTGGCCTTGTCACTCTTCGCCTTATCGCTCTTCGGGGCCATGGCGGGGGCGGCAAGGAAAGAGGCGAGGAGGTCGACGGTGCCGCGGATGCGGGAGACGGCGGAGGAAGGGAGGGGCTGGGCTCTCTGTCGACCATTGGGAGGCAGAGGGCGACGTGGGTTTCTGGAGAATCAAGGCGCAATGAAGACGACGGAGGGAACTGCCCCTGCTTCCTCTGCTTTTAAGGGGGAAGTGGGGGACGTTCCGCATTTCCCATTAAAGAACAGGCCACGATCTCTCCCACGACGCCGCAATCGACGCGTGCCGTTAGGGAGGGATGCGGCGGATACGGAAGGAGATACGGCTTGCCGTGGGCCGCGTGTGCCCGTGCACTGTCTTGGGCCTGGCCCAACAGCCCTCGGCACCGTGTGTGGCCCAGGCCCGGGGGCTCCTGTCGGTGTACTAAGATAGGGGTACCTTAGTACCCCAACTTGTGCACGGGCAGTAGCAGCTTCCCGTGGCAGGGCTTACCACGTGCTCGCCAAGAACCGTTCTGGTCCCTATGAAGCCATTCAAGAACAAAGTATACAAGTCAGAAGATCAAGGCCCCGACAAGAGGAGCTTGCCGGGAAGGCCGCACCAGGCTCAAGGTTATCACTTTAGCGCAAGACCCTGGCAAGAGGAGCTTGCCAGGAAGGCCGAGGAACACATACCTCAAGAGATGTCTCAGCACATCATGCGCCCCAGCAGGACCCGGAGAGCGACAAGCTTCCGGGCCCGGCAAGATAGAGGCCCCGGCAAGGTGCTTGCCGGGGGAAGCTCACACCGCGTGTGCCTGCGCTCCAGCTCATCTAGCCACGCGTCGCCCTGGGACCCTTCCAGGGGCACGTGGCGGATGGCTGTGCAGCCTGAGGGACACGCTGGCGAGCCGCGGTGACGAGGCTACCGCCGTGGCGAACGGAGACGCATGGACAGACGCTTTTGGGGTCGACGGCGACGGGCATTCAATGCCCTTGTCCCCCACCGTCAAAGTTAGGTGAAGACCACTGTTCATCCACTGTTCATGTACTATTCACACACTGTTACAACTACCACCAAATTTACACTTTTACCCTCCTACACGTTGACACCTGTCGGTGACCCCTTTGAGCTATAAAAGGAGGCCCATGCACAACGTAGCAGAGGTTCGAAGCCTAGACAACTCTCTCGCTCGGTGTAGCTAGTACTGTAGATCTTCAAGCTCCCGAGCTCAAGAACTCAATACAACCTAAGGCAGGAGTAGGGTTTTACGCGTCATCGCGGCCCGAACCTGGGTAAACTGCCCGCGTGTGCCCCTCGATCTGCTCTCCGTGCTCCCTCCGCTCCCTTACCGCAACGTAGAAGGGGCTCCGGTCCCATAGGTGCTCGTGGGAGGACAGTTTCCCCCGACAATATGATACTATAAAATCATTATCGAACGTTAAGCGTGTGGACCCTACGGGTTCGAGAACTATGTAGACATGACCGAGATGCCTCTCTGGTCAATAACCAATAGCAGAACCTGGATGCCCATATTGGCTCCTACATATTCTACGAAGATCTTTATCGGTCGAACCATTATGACAACATACGTAATTCCCTTTGTCCATTGGTATGTTACTTGCCCGAGATTCGATCGTCGGTATCTTCATACCTAGTTCAATCTCGTTATCGACATGTCTCTTTACTTGTTCCGCAATACATCACCTTGTGACTAACTCCTTAGTCGTTTGCTTGCAAGCTTATGATGTGTATTACCGAGAGGGCCCAGAGATACCTCTGTGATACTCGGAGTGACAAATCCTAATCTCGATTCATGCCAACCCAACAAGACACCTTCAGAGATACCTGTAGAGCATCTTTATAATCACCCAGTTACGTTGTGATGTTTGATAGCACACAAGGTATTCCTCTGGTATCCAGGAGTTGCATGATCTCATAGTCAAAGGAATATGTATTTGACATACATGAAAGCAGTAACAATAAATTGTACAATCAAATGCTAAGCTAACAGATGGGTCTTGTACATCACATCATTCTCACAATGATGTGATCTCGTTATCAAATGACAACTCATGTCCATGGTTAGGAAACCTTAACCATCTTTGATTAACGATCTAGTTTAGTAGAGGATTACTAGGGACACGGTATTTGTTTATGTATTCACACATGCATTTAGGTTTCCGGTCAATACATTTCTAGCATGAATAATAAACCTTTATCATGAATAAGGAAATATAAAATAATAACAACTTTATTATTTCCTCTAGGGCATATTTCCATCGGTCTCCCACTTACACTAGAGTCAATAATCTAGATTGCATCATAATGAATCTAACACCCATGTAGTCTTCGTGCTGATCATGTTTTGCTCACGGAAGATTCTTAGTCAACGGGTCTGTAACATTCAGATCCGTATGTACTTTGCAAATTTCTATGTCTCCATCCTTGACCAATTCATGAATGGAGTTGAAGTGTCTCTTGATGTGTTTTGTTCTCTTGTGAAACCTGGATTCCTTCACCACGGAAATTGCTCCAGTGTTGTCACAAAAGATTGTCATTAGACCCGATGCACTAGGTATTACACCTAGATCGGATATGAACTCCTTCATCTAGACTCCTTCATATGCTGCTTCCGAAGCAGCAATGTACCCCGCTTCACACGTAGATCTTGCCACGACGATTTGCTTAGAACTGCACCAACTGACAGCTCCACCATTCAAAATAAATACATATCTGGTCTGTGACTTAGAGTCACCCGCATCTATGTCGAAGCTAGCATCGACGTAACCCTTTACGATGAGCTCTTCATCACCTCCATAAACGAGAAACATATCCTTTGTCCTTTTCAGGTACTTCAGGATGTTCTTGACCGCTGTCCAATGATCCACTCCTGGATTACTTTGGTACCTCCCTGCCAAACTTATGGCAAGGCACACATCAAGTCTGGTACACAACATAGCATACATGATAGAACCTATGGCTGAGGCATAGGGAATGACTTTCATTTTCTCTCTATCTTCTGCAGTGGTCGGGCATTATGTCTGACTCCATTTCACACCTTGTAACACATGCAAGGACCCTTTCTTTGACCGATCCATTTTTAACTTCTTCAAAACTTTGTCAAGCTATTTGCTTTCTTAATGTCCAATTATGCGTCTTGATATATCTCTATAGATCTTGATGCCCAATATATAAGCAGCTTCACCGAGGTCTTTCATTGAAAATTTCTTATTCAAGTATCCTTTTATGCTATCCATAAATTCTACATCATTTCCAATCAATAATATTCCACATATAATATCAGAAATGCTATAGAGCTCCCACTCACTTTCTTGTAAATGCAGGCTTCACCGTAAGTCTGTACACAACCATACGCTTTGATCACCTCATTAAAGTGTATATTCCAACTCTGAGATTCTTGCACCAGTCCATAGATGGATCGCCGGAGCTTGCACACTTTGTAGCACCTTTAGGATCGAGAAAACCTTCTAGTTGCGTCATATACAACTCTTTTCTCAGAAATCCATTAAGGAATGCAGTTTTGACATCCATGTGCCAAATTTCATAATAATAAAATGCGGCAATTGCTAACATGATTCGGACACACTTAAGCATCACTACGAGTGAGAAAGTCTCATCATAGTCAATTCCTTGAACTTGTCAAAAACCTTTCGCAACAAGTAGAGCTTTGTAGACAGTGATATTACCATCGGTGTTTGTCTTCCTCTTGAATATCCATTTATTCTCAATGGCGTGCCGATCATCGGACAAGTCCACCAAAGTCCATACTTTGTTCTCATACATGGATCCTATCTCAGATTTCATGGCCTCAAGCCATTTATCAAAATCTGGGCTCATCATAGCTTCTTCATAGTTCTAAGGTTCGCCGTTGTCTAACAACATGACTTCTAGGACAGGGTTACTGTGTGGTACGTGTTCTGGTCAACCTTCGAGGTTCGGTAGTAACTTGATCCAAAGTTTCATGATCATTAACATCAGCTTCTTCTCTAGTTGGTGTAGCCATCACGCGAACGGTTTTCTCTGATGATCTACTTTCCAATTCGAGTGAAGGTACAATTACCTCATCAAGTTCTACTTTCCCCCCGCTCACTTCTTTCGAGAGAAACTCCTTCCCTAGAAATGATCCATTCTTAGCAACAAAGATCTTGCCTTCGGATCTGTGGTAGAAGGTGTACCCAACAATTTCTTTTGGGTATCCTATGAAAACGCACTTATCCGATTCGGGTTCGAGCTTATGAGGCTGAAGCTTTTTCACATAAGCATCGCAACCCCAAACTTTAAGAAACAACAGCTTTGGTTTCTTGCCAAACCATAGTTCATACGATGTCGTCTCAATGGATATAGACGGTGCCCTATTTAACGTGAATGCAGCTGTCTCTAATGCATAACCCCAAAAGGATAAAGGCAAATCGATAAGAGACATCATATAATGCACCATATCCAACAGAGTACGCCTACGATGTTCGGACACACCATCACGCTGTTGTGTTCCAGGTGGCATGAGCTGTGAAACTATTCCACAGTGTTTCAAATGAAGACCAAACTCGTAACTCAAATAATCACCTTCGTGATCAGATCGTAGAAAGTTTATTTTCTTGCTACGATGATTCTCTACCTCACTCTGAAATTCTTTGAACTTTTCAAATGTTTCAGACTTGTGTCTCATCAAGTAGATATACCCATATCTACTCAAATCATATGTGAAGGTGAGAAAATAACGATACCCGCCGTGTGCTTCAACACTCATCAGACCGCATACATCGGTATGTATTATTTCCAATAAGTCATTAGCTCGCTCCATTGTTCTGAAGAATGGAGTTTTAGTCATCTTGCCCGTGAGGCATGGTTTGCAAGTATCAAATGATTCATAATCAAGTGATTCCAAAAGTCCAACAGCATGGAGTTTCTTCAAGCGATTTACACCAATATGACCTAAACGGCAGTGCCACAAGTATGTTGCACTATCATTATCAACTCTACATCTTTTGGCATCAACATTATGAATATGTGTATCACTGCAATCAAGATTCAATAATAATAGACCATTCCTCAAGGGTGCATGACCATAAAAGATATTACTCATATAAATAGAACAACCATTATTCTTTGACTTAAATGAATAACTCTTTCGCATCAAACAAGATCCAGATATAATGTTCATGCTCAACGTAGGCACCAAATAACAATTATTTCGGTCTAAAACTAATCCCGAAGGTAGATGTAGAGGTAGCGTGCCGACGGCGATCACATCGACCTTGGAACCATTCCCGACGCGCATCGTCACCTCGTCCATAGCCAATCTTCGTTTAATCTGCAGCTCCTGTTTCGAGTTACAAATATGAGCAACCGAACCAGTATCAAATACCCGACCGCTGCTACGAGCATTAGTAAGGAACACATCAATAACATGTATATCAAATATACCTTTGTTCACTTTGCCATCCTTCTTATCCGCCAAATACTTGGGGCAGTTCCGCTTCCAGTGACTACTCCCTTTTGAAGTAGAAGCACTCAGTTTTAGGATTAGGACCAGTTTTGGGTTTCTTCATGGGAGAGGCAACCTATTTGCTGTTCTTTTTGAAGTTCGCCTTCTTTCCTTTGCCCTTTTTATTGAAACTAGTGGTCTTGTTAACCATTAATACTTGATGCTCCTTCTTGATTTCTACCTCCGCCGATTTCAGCATCGCGAAGAGCTCGGGAATAGATTTCTCCATCCCTTGCATATTATAGTTCATCAAGAAGCCTTTGTAGCTTGGTGGCAGTGATTGAAGAACTGTGTCAATAACATTCTTAGGTGGAAGTGAGATTCCTAACAGAGTGAAGTGGTTATGGTACCTAGACATTTTGTGTATGTGTTCACTGATAGAACTACTCCTCCATCTTGCAGCTATAGAACTTGTTGGAGACTTCATATCTCTCAACGCTTGCATTAGCTCGAAATATCAACTTCAGCTCCTAGAACATCTCATATTCTCCATGACATTCAAAACGTCTTTGAAGTCTCGGTTCTAAGCCGTAAAGCATGGCACACTGAACTATAGAGTAGTCATTCACACTTGCTAGATGTTCACAACATCCAGGTTAGCGGGAGCAGGTGGGTTACCTAGCGGTGCATCAAGGGCATAATTTTTTTGTGCAACAATGAGGATAATCCTCAAGTAATGGACCTAGTCTGTGTAGTTGCTACCATCATCATTCAACTTAGCTTTCTCTAGGAACGCATTAAAATTCAAGGTAGCACGGGCCATTGATCTACAACATAGATATGCAAATATTATCATGACTAAGTTCATGATAAATTAAGTTCAACTAATCAAATTACTAATGAACTCCCACTTAAATTAACATCCCTTAGGTTATCTAAGTGAAACATGGTCCAAATCAACTAAACCATGTTCGATCATCACGTGAGATGGAGTCGTCATCAATGGTGAACATCTCTATGTTGATCATATCTACTATATGACTCATGTGAAGGAAATATGCCCTACAGGCAATAATAAAGTTGTTATTTGTATTTCCTTATATCATGATAAATGTTTATTATTCATACTAGAATTGTATTAACCGGAAACTTAGTACATGTGTGAATACATAGACGAAACAAAGTGTCCCTAGTGTGCCTCTACTAGACTAGCTCGTTAATCAAAGATGGTTATGTTTCCTAACCATAGACATGAGTTGTCATTTGATCAACGAGATCACATCACTAGGAGAATGCTGTGATGGACAAGACCCATCCGTTAGCTTAGCAACTTGATCATTTAGTTTTACTGCTATTGCTTTCTTCATGACTTATACATGTTCCTATGACTATGAGATAATGCAACTCCCGAATACCGGAGGAACACCTTGTGTGCTATAAAACATCATAATGCAACTCAGTGATTATAAATATTATCTACAGGTGTCTCCGAAGGTGTTTGTGGTGTTGGCATAGATCGAGAATAGGATTTGTCACTCCGAGTGTCGGAGAGGCATCTCTGGGCACTCTCGGTAATACACATCATAATAAGCCTTGCAAGCAAATGACTAATGAGTTAGTCACAAGATGATATATTACGGAACGAGTAAATAGACTTGCCGGTGACGAGGTTGAACTAGGTATGATGATACCGACGATCGAATCTCGGGCAAGTAACATACCGATGACAAAGGGAACAACGTATATTGTTATGCGGTTTGACCGATAAAGATCTTCGTAGAATATGTGGGAGCCAATATGAACATCGAGGTTCCGCTATTGGTTATTGACTGGAGATGAGTCTCAGTCATGTCTACATAGTTCTCTAACCCATAGGGTCCGCACGCTTAACGTTCGATGACGATCGGTATTATGAGTTTATGAGTTTTGATGCTCTGAAGGTAGTTCGGAGTCCCGGATGTGATCACGGACATGACGAGGAGTCTCAAAATGGTCGAGATGTATATATTTATATATTGGATGACTATATTCGGACACCGGAAGTGTTCCGGATTAAACCGGAGTGACGGAGGGGTATCGGTACCCCCCAGGGGAACTAATGGGCCACATGGGCCCTTAGTGGAGAGAGAGAGGGCCGGCCAGGGCTGGGCCGCGCGCCCCTCCCCCTTGGTTTGAATAGGACAAGGAAAGGGGGCGGGCGGCGCCCCCTTCCTTCTCCCTCTCCCTCTCCTTCCTTCCCCCTCCTTCCCTCTTGGTGGACTCCTACTAGGAATAGGATTCCTATACCTAGTAGGAGTGGCCCTGTTGGGCGCGCCTATAGGGGCCGGACGGCCTTCCGCTTGCTCCTTTATATACGGGGGCAGGGGGGCGCCCTAGGACACACAAGTAAACATCAGTTTTAGCCATGTACGGTGCTCCCCTCCACATTTACACACCTCGATCATATCATTGCAGTGCTTAGGCAAAGCCCTGCGTCGGTAACTTCATCATCGCCGTCACCACACCGTTGTGCTGACGAAACTCTCCCGTGATGCTCAACTGGATCAAGAGCTCGTGGGACGTCATTGAGCTGAACGTGTGCTGAATGCGGAGGTGCCGTACGTTCGGTGCTTGGATCAGTTGGATCACAAAGACGTTCGACTACATCAACCACGTCACTAGATGCTTCCGCTTTCGGTCTACGAGGGTACGTATACACACTCTCCCCGCTCGTTGCTATGCTTCTCCTGGATAGATCTTGCATGATCATAGGAAAATTTTGAAATACTACGTTCTCCAACAGTGGCATCAAGAGCCAGGTCTATGCGTAGATGATATGCACGAGTAGAACACAATGAGTTGTGGGCGATAATAGTCATACTTCTTACCGGCATGTCATACTTTGATTCAGCGGTATTGTGATATGAAGCGGCCCAAGCCGACATTACGCGTACGCTTATGTGAGACTGGTTTCACCGTTGCGAGCACTCGTTGCTTAAAGGTGACCGGCGGGTGTCTGTCTCTCTCACTTTAGTTGAATCGAGTGTGGCTACGCCCGTCCTCGTGAAGGTTAAAACAACACACTTGACGAAAAATCGTTGTGGTTTTTGTATGCGTAGGTCAGAACGGTTCTTGCTAAGCCCGTAGCAGCCACGTAAAACTTGCAACAACAAAGTAGAGGACATCTAATTTGTTTTTGTAGGGCATGTTGTGATGTGATATGGTCAAGACGTTATGAGTTATACGTTATTGTATGAGATGATCATCTTTTGTAAATTATCGGCAACCGGCAGGAGCCTTATGGTTGTCTCTTTATTGTATGAATTGCGAAGGCCATGTAATTGCTTTACTTTATCACTATGAGTTAGCGATAGTAGTAGTAGCGATAGTTGGCGAGACGACCACGACGCTACGATGAAGATCATGGTGTCAAGCCGGTGACGATGGAGATCATGACAATGCTTTGGAGATGGAGATCAAAAGCACAAGATGATGATGGCCATATCATGTCACATATTTTAATTGCATGTGATGTTTATCTTATTATGCTTCTTATTTTGCTTAGTACGGCAGTAGCCTTATAAGATGATCCCTTACAAAATTTCAAGGTACACGTGTTCTCCCTGAGTATGCACCGTTGCGAAAGTTCATCGTGCCGAGACACCACGTGATGATCGGGTGTGATAAGCTCTACGTTCAAATACAATGGGTGTAAGACAGTTTTGCACATGCGGAATACTCGGGTTAAACTTGACGAGCCTAGCATGTACAGACATGGCCTCGGAAAACTGGAGACCGAAAGGGCATGAATCATATAGTAGATATGATCAACATAAGATGTTGACCATTGAAAACTACTCCATCTCACGTGATGATCGGACATGGTTTAGTTGATTTGGATCATGTGATCATTTAGATGAACAGAGGGATGTCTATATAAGTGGGATTTCTTTAGTAATATGATTAATTGAACTTTAATTTATCATGAACTTAGTCGTGATAGTTTTTGCATATCTATGTTGTTGTAGATCAATGGCCCGTGCTATCGTTCCCTTGAATTTTAATGCATTCCTAGAGAAAGCTAAGTTGAAAGATGATGGTAGCAACTACACAGACTGGGTCCGTAACTCGAGGATTATCCTCATTGCTGCACAGAAGAATTATGTCCTGGAAGCACCGCTAGGTGATAGGCCTATTGCAAGAGCAACTCCGGACGTTATGAACGTCTGGCAAGCTCGTTCTGATGACTACTCGATAGTTCAGTGTCCCATGCTTTACGGCTTAGAATCGGGACTTCAAAGACGTTTTGAATGTCATGGAGCATATGAGATGTTCCAAGAGTTGAAGTTAATATTTCAAGAAAACGCCCGAATTGAGAGATGTGAAGTCTCCAATAAGTTCTATAGCTGCAAGATGGACGAGAATAGTTCTATCAGTGAACACTTGCTCAGAATGTATGGGTACTACAATCATATGACTCAACTTGGTTGCAAAGTTGACGAAGATAGTGTTATTAATAGAGTACTTCAATCACTGCCACCAAGCTATAAAGGCTTCGTGATGAACTATAATATGCAAGGGATGCAGAAGACAATTCCCGAGCTCTTCGCTATGCTCAATGCTGCAGAGGTAGAAATCAGAAAGGAGCATCAAGTGTTGATGGTTAACAAGACCACTAGTTTCAAGAAAAAGGGCAAGGGAAAGAAGGGGAACTTCAAGAAGAATAGCAAGACAGTTGCTACTCTCGCAAAGAAACCCAAGTCTGGAGCCAAGCCTGATACTGAGTGCTTCTACTGCAAAGGGACTCGACACTGGAAGCGGAACTACCCCAAGTATTTGGCGGATAAGAAGGTTGGCAAAGTGAACAAAGGTATATTTGATATACATGTTATTGATGTGTACCTTAGTAATGCTTGTAGTAGCACCTGGGTATTTGATACTGGTTCAGTTGCTAATATTTGTAACTCGAAACATGGGCTACGGATTAAACGGAAATTAGCTAAGGACGAGGTGACGATGCACGTGGGAAATGGTTCCAAAGTGGATGTGATCGTCGTCGGCACGCTACCTCTACATCTACCTTCGGGATTAGTTTTAGACCTAAATAATTGTTATTTGATGCCAGCGTTGAGCATGAACATTATATCTATATCTTGTTTGTTGCGAGACGGTTATTCATTTAAATCAGAGAATAATGGTTGTTCTATTTTTATGAGTAATATCTTTTAAGGTCATGCACCCTTGAAGAGTGGTCTATTCTTATTAGATCTCGATCGTAGTGGTACACATATTCATAATATTGAAGCCAAAAGATGCAAAATTGATAATGATATTGCAACTTATTTGTGGCACTGCCGTTTAGGTCATATTGGTGTAAAGCGCATGAAGAAACTCCATGCAGATGGACTTTTGGAATCATTTGATTATGAATCACTTGGTGCTTGTGAACCATGCCTCATGGGCAAGATGACTAAACCTCCGTCCTCCGGAACAATGGAGCGAGCAACAAATTTGTTGGAAATCATACATGCTGATGTATGTGGACTGATGAGCGTTTAGGCTCGCGGCGGGTATCGTTATTTTCCGACCTTCACTGATGATTTGAGCAGATATGGGTATATCTACTTGATGAAGCACAAGTCTGAAACATTTGAAAAGTTCAAAGAATTTTAGAGTGAAGTAGAGAATCATGGTAACAAGAAAATTAAGTTTCTACGATCTGATCGTGGAGGCGGATATCTGAGTTACGAGTTTGGTATTCATTTGAAACAATGTGGAATAGTTTCACAGCTCACGCCACCCGGAACACCACATTGTAATGGTGTGTCCGGACGTCGTAACCGTACTTTATTATATATGGTGCGATCTATGATGTCTCTTACCGATTTACCACTATCGTTTTGGGGTTATGCTTTAGAGGCAACTGCATTCACGTTAAATAGGGCGTCATCTAAATCCGTTGAGACGACGCCTTATGAACTGTGGTTTGGCAAGAAACCGAAGTTGTCGTTTCTTAAAGTTTGGGGCTGCGATGCTTGTGTGAAAAAGCTTCAACCTGATAAGCTCGAACCCAATTCGTAAAAATGTGTCTTCATAGGATACCCAAAGGAATCTGTTGGGTACATGATACGTCTCCAACGTATCTACTTTTCCAAACACTTTTGCCCTTGTTTTGGACTCTAACTTGCATGATTTGAATGGAACTAATCCGGACTGACGTTGTTTTCAGCAGAACTGCCATGGTGTTATTTTTGTGCAGAAATAAAAGTTCTCGGAATGACCTAGAAATAACCGGAGAATTATTTTCGAATATATAAAAAATACCGGCGGAAGAAACCAGACCAGGGGGGCCACACCGTGTCCACGAGGGTGGGGGCGCGCCCCCTAGGCATGCTCCTGCCTCGTGGGCCCCCTGAGGCTCCACCGACATCAGCTCCGACTCCATATATTCACGTTCGGGGAGAAAACAAATCAGAGAGAAGGATTCATCGCGTTTTATGATACGGAGCCGCCGCCAAACCCTAATCTCTCTCGGGAGGGCTGATCTGGAGTCCGTTCGGGGCTCCGGAGAGTGGAAATGGTGATGCAACATAGTAGCCTAAGTATTTCCCTTAGTTTTCGAGAACCGAGGTATCAATTCAATGGGAGACCACGCGCAAGTCCCTCGCACCTGCACAAACAAATAAGAACTTCGCAGCCAACACGATAAGGGGTTGTCAATCCCTTTACGGTCACTTACGAAAGTGAGATCTGATAGATAGGATAGTTTGATATTTTTGGTATTTTTGGATATAAGAACAGAAAGTAAAAACAACAAAGTAAAGTAGATATTAGATTAATATGTTGAGAAGAGACCCCGGGGCCATAGGTTTCACTAGTGGCTTCTCCCATGATAGCAGAATTCTACGGTGGGTGAACAAATTACTGTGGAGCAATTGATAGAAAAGCGAATAGTTATGAGAATATCTAGGCATGATCATTATATATAGGCATCACGTCCGTGACAAGTAGACCGAAACGATTCTGCATCTACTACTATTACTCCACACATGGACCGCTATCCAGCATGCATCTAGAGTATTAAGTTCATAGGAACAGAGTAATGCTTTAAGCAAGATGACATGATGTTGTGGGATAAACTCAAGCAATATGATATAAACCCCATCTTTTTATCCTCGATGGCAACAATACAATATGTGCCTTGCTACCCCTGCTGTCACTAGGAAAGGACACAACAAGATTGAACCCAAAGCCTAGCACTTCTCCCATTGCAAGAACTATAGATCTAGTAGGCCAAACCAAACCGATAATTCGAAGAGACTTGCAAGGATATTATAATCATACATAAAAGAATTCAGAAAAGAACCAAATATTTCTCGTAGATAATCTTGATGATAAACCCACAATTCATCGGATCTCGACAAACACACCGCAAAAAGATTACATCGAATAGATCTCCTCGAAGAACGAGAACTTGGTATTGAGATCCAAAAAAGAAGCCATCTAGCTAATAACTATGGACCCGAAGGTCTATGGTAAACTACTCACAACTCATGGTGAGGCAATGGTGTTGATGTAGAAGCACTCCGTGGAAGATCCCCGCTCCGGCGGAGCTCCGAAACAGGCCTCAAGATGGGATCTCACGGGAACAGAAGGTTGCGGCTGTGGAATTAGGGTTTTCTCTGTTGCCTCGATGTTTTCAGGGTACATGGGTATCTATAGGAGGAAGGAGGGCATCGGGGGAGCCAGAGGGGGCCCACGAGGATGGGAGCGCACCCTGGACCCTCGTGGCCGCCTCCTTCGTTCCCTCGCATGTACTCCAAGTCTTCTATGTTGATATTGTTCCAAAACTAACTCTCGCAAAGGTTTTATTTCGTTTGGACTCCGTTTGATATTCCTTTTCTGCGAAACCCTGAAATAGGCACAAAACAGCAATCTGCACTGGGCCTTTGGGTTAATAGGTTAGTCCCAAAAATAATATAAAAGTGTATGATAAAGCCCATTAAACATCCAAAACATCATATATAATAGCATGGAACAATAAAAAATTATAGATACGTTGGAGACGTATCAAGCATCCCGAAGCTTAATTCCTGCTCGTCCTCGAGTAGGTAAATGATAAAAACAGAATTTTCGATGTGGACTGCTAACCAACATAATTTTCAATTTAATTCTCTTTATTGTGGCATGAATTTTCAGATCCGAAAGATTCAAGACAAAAGTCTATATTGACATAAGAAATAATAATACTTCAACCATACTAACAAAGCAATCATGTCTTCTCAAAATAACACGGCCAAAGAAAGTTATCCCTACAAAATCATATAGTTGGGCTATGCTCCCTCTTCATGACACAAAATAATCATATCATGCACAACCCCGGTTTCAGCCAAGCAATTGCTTTCATACTCAAATTTTTTCAAACCTTTCAACTTTCATGCAATACGTGAGCGTGAGCCATGGATATAGCACTATATGTGGAATAGAGTGGTGGTTGTGGAGAAGACAAAAAGGAGGGAGATAGTCTCACATCAACTAGGCGTATCAACGGGCTATGGAGATGCACATTAATAGATATCAATGTGAGTGAGTAGGGATTCCCATGCAAAGGATGCACTAGAGCTATAAATGTATGAAAGATCAACAAAAGAAACTAAGTGGGTGTGCATCCAACTTGCCTGCTCATGAAGACCTAGGGCATTTGAGGAAGCCCATCGTTGGAATATACAAGCCAAGTTCTATAATGAAAATTCCCACTAGTATATGAAAGTGACTAAACATGAGACTCTCGATCATGAAGAACATGGTGCTACTTTGAAGCACAAGTGTGGAAAAAGATAGTAGCATTGTTCCTTTTCTTTTTTTCTTTTTCTTTTTCTTTTTTTGGGCCTCTATTTTTTCTTTGGCATTTCCTTCTTCTTTTTTTCTTTTTTTTTTCTTTGGGACATTGCTCTAATAATGATGATCATCACACTTATACTGATTTACAACTCGATATTACAACTCGATACTAGAACAAAGTATGACTCTATACGAATGCCTCCGGCGATGTATCGGGATGTGCAATGAATCGAGAGTGACATGTATGAAAAATTATGCATGGTGGCCTTGCCACAAATACGATGTCAACTACATGATCATGCATGGCAATATGACAATGATGAAGTGTGTCATAACAAACGGAACGGTGGAAAGTTGCATGGCAATATATCTCGGAATGGCTATGGAAATACCATGATAGGTAGATATGGTGGCTGTTTTGAGGAAGGTATATGGTGGGTGTATGGTACCGGCAAGAGTTGCGCGGTACAAGAGAGGCTAGCAATGGTGGAAGGGTGAGAGTGCGTATAATCCATGGACTCAACATAGTCATAAAGAACTCATATACTTATTACAAAAATTGACGAGTCATCAAAACAAAGTAATCAACGCATGCTCCTAGGGGGGAGGTTGGTAGGATTTAACCATCGCGCGCCCCCGACCTCCACACAAAGGTTGGCACTCAATAAATACCTCATGCTCTAACTTCGTCACATAGCGGTTCACCATATGTGCATGCTACGGGAATCAGAAACTTTAACACAAGTATTTCTCAAATTAATAATTACTCCACTAGCATGACTCTAATATCACCATCCTCATATCTCAAAACAATCATCAACTATCAAACTTCTCATCATGTTCAATGCACTTTATATGAAAGTTTTTTTACTATATTCATCTTGGATGCCTATCATATTAGGACTAGTTTTATAACCAAAGCACATTACCATGCTGTTCTAAAAGACTCTCAAAAGGATATAAGTGAAGCATGAGATATCAACAATTTCTACAAAATAAAATCACCACCGTACTCTAAAAGATATAAGTGAAGCACTAGAGCAAAACTATCTAGCTCAAAGGATATAAGTGAAGCACATAGAGTATTCTAACAAATTATAGATCATAATTCTCTCTCTCAAAAAGGTGTGTCCATCAAGGATGATTGTGTCAAACTAACAATCAAAGACTCAAATCATACATGACGCTCCAAGCAAAACACATATCATGTGGTGAATAAAAATATAGTCCCGAGTATAGTTACCGATAGATGACGACGAAAGAGGGGATGCCTTCCCGGGGCATCCCCAAGCTTAGGCTTTTGGTTGTCCTTGAATTTTACCTTGGGGTGCCTTAGGCATCCCCAAGATTAGGCTTTTGCCACTCTTTGTTCCATAGTCCATCAAAGTCATACTCAAAACTTGAAAACTTCACAACACAAAACTTAGCAAAAAATCTCGTGAGCTCCGTTAGTATAAGAAAACAAACCACCACTCAAAGGTACTGTAATGAACTCATTCTTTGTTTATATTGGTGTTAAACCTACTGTATTCCAACTTATCTATGATTCATACTCCACAATACTACTCATAGATTCTTCAAAATAAGCAAACAACACACGAAAAACAGAATCTGTTAAAAACAGAACAATCTGTAGTAATCTGTAACTTTCGAATACTTCCGTTTCTCTAAAAAAATGAAATAAATTGGTAAACATGAGGAATTTTTCTATTAATCATCTGCAAAAAGAATAAACTAAATATCACTTTCCAGTAAAATCTGGTGACTATTCTCGTGAGCGCTAACGTTTATGTTTTTTACAGCAAGATCATATCAACTTCACACAAGTCTTCCCAAAGGTTCTACTTGGCACAAACACTAATTAAAACACAAACCACATCTAAACAGAAGCTAGATGCAATATTTGTTCCTAAACAGAAGCAAAAACAAAGAAAATAAAATTGGGTTGCCTCCCAACAAGCGCTATCGTTTAACGCCCCTAGCTAGGCACAATACAAGGATAGATCTAGGTATTGCCATCTTTGGAAGGCAATTCTTCAATAAAGCATTTATAATTCTTAGGAACTTCTTTATTCCTATTGATAATCAAACTTCTAGGCAAGAAATCAAGAAATTCATTTGTATCAAAAGGTTCTCTTGCGAAGGGGAGAAAGTTGGGATGAACACTTATAGATTTAAGATCCGCAATTTCCTTACTAGATGGTTCACCCTTATTTTTAGGAACATACATGAGTTTAGACAATTTAGTGGTAGAAGGATTCGAAGTAGTTTTCATAGCAGAAAGAGCAGACCCTACATTAGTAATAATATCCTCAAGTTTAGCGATTCTAGAAGAATATTGATCTATTTTCTCTTTAACTATGGGTTCCTTTTCTTAAAAAAATCAGAATAACTCCTACCTTGGATCCATATTGGGTAATTTGGTTGTGGATATTTCTATCCAAATTCTCAACTAACTCTACAGTAGCAACTTTGTTTTCAATGATTTCAAGCCTTTGCATAACATGTTCCAGAGTCAAAACAGTCCCATTGATCATAAGAGGTGGCGAGCCAAATAATTCAGTCATAGCATTATAAGAATCGAAAGTATGGCTACCCAAGAAATTTCCTCCGGTAATGGTATCTAGAATATATCTATTCCACGGAGTTATGCCAACAAAAAAATTGCGAAGAAGCACGGAAGTGGAAAGCTTTCTAATAGATCTATTTTGAGCATTGCAAATTCTATACCAGACATCTTTTAGATTTTCCTCCTCCCTTTGTTTAAAATTAAGAACCTCACTCCGGAAGTATTGATAATGATAGGTGTGCTAGCCATAGTGACAAGCAAGCAAGCAATCCAACACACAAGCAAATAAGAGGCAAGCGAACCGTAAACACATGGCAAAAAGAAGGGCAAATAAAACGACAAGGTTGAAGTGGGGGAGAGGAAAATGAGAGGCAAAAAAATGTAATGCGAAGGATAAGGGTTTGTGATAGGTACTTAGTATATGACTTTTGCGTAAGCCTCCCCGGAAACGGCGCCAGAAATTCTTCTTGCTACTTCTCGAGCTTGCGTTGTATTCCCTCGAAGAGGAAAGGGTGATGCAGCACAGTAGCGTAAGTATTTCCCTCAGTTTTTGAGAACCAAGGTATCAATCCAGTAGGAGACCACGCGCAAGTCCCCCGCACCTACATAAACAAATAAGAACTTCGCAGCCAATGCGATAAGGGGCTGTCAATCCCTTTACGGTCACTTACGAAAGTGAGATCTGATAGATAGGATAGTTTGCTATTTTTGGTATTTTTGGATATAAGAACAGAAAGTACAAACGACAAAGTAAAGTAGATAGTAGATTAATATGTTGAGAATAGACCCGGGGCCATAGGTTTCACTAGTGGCTTCTCTCATGATAGCAGAATTCTACGGTGGGTGAACAAATTACTGTCGAGCAATTGATAGAAGAGCGAATAGTTATGAGAATATCTAGGCATGATCATTATATATAGGCATCATGTCCGTGACAAGTAGACCGAAACGATTCTGCATCTACTACTATTACTCCACACATCGACCGCTATCCAGCATGCATCTAGAGTATTAAGATCATAAGAATAGAGTAATGCTTTAAGCAAGATGACATGATGTAGAGGGATAAACAGAAGCAATATGATATAAACCCCATCTTTTTATCCTCGATGGAATCAATACAATATGTGCCTTGCTGCCCCTGCTGTCACTAGGAATGGACACCGCAAGATTGAACCCAAAGCCTAGCACTTCTCCCATTGCAAGAACTATAGATCTAGTAAGCCAAACCAAACCGATAATTCGAAGAGAGTTGCAAGGATATTATAATCATACATAATAGAATTTAGAAAAGAACCAAATATTTCTCGTAGATAATCTTGATCATAAACCCACAATTCATCGGATCTTGACAAACACACAGCAAAAAGATTACATCGAATAGATCTCCTCGAAGACCGAGGAGAACTTGCTATTGTGGTCCAAAAAGAGAGAAGAAGCCATCTAGCTAATAACTATGGACCCGGAGGTCTATGGTAAACTACTCACAACTCATGGTGAGGCAACGATGTTGATGTAGAAGCACTCTGTGGAAGATTTCCCCTCCGGCGGAGCTCCGGAACATGCCCCAAGATGGGATCTCACGGGAATAGAAGGTTGAGGCGGTGGAATTAGGGTTTTCTCTGTTGCCTTGATGTTTTCAGGGTACATGGGTATATATAGGAGGAAGGAGGGCATCGGGGGAGCCAGAGGGGGCCCACGAGGGTGGGGGGCGCACCCTGGACCCTCGTGGCCACCTCCTTCGTTCCCTCGCCTGTACTCCAAGTCTTGTGTGTTGATATTGCTCCAAAAATAACTCTCATGAAGGTTTTATTCCGTTTGGACTCCGTTTGATATTCCTTTTCTGCGAAACCCTGGAATAGGCAAAAAACAACAATCTACACTGGGCCTTTGGATTAATAGGTTAGTCCCAAAAATAATACAAAAGTGTATGATAAAGCCCATTAAACATCCAAAACATCATATATAATGACATGGAACAATAAAAAATTATAGATACGTTGGAGACGTATTTGTCGTCATCATTAACCTTCCTCCATCACCAATTCCATGATGCTCACCGCCGTGTGTGAGTAATCCCATCGTAGGCTTGCTGGACGGTGGTGGGTTGGATGAGATTTACCATGTAATCGAGTTAGTTTTGTTAGGGTTTGATCCCTAGTATCCATTATGTTCTCAGATTGATGTTGCTATGACTTTGCCATGCTTAATGCATGTCACTAGGGCTCGAGTGATTTCAGATCTGAACCTATTATATTTCCATGAATATATGTGTGTTCTTGATCCTATCTTGCAATTCAATTGTCACCTACTATGTGTAATGATCCAGCAACCCCGAAGTGACAATAATCGGGACCACTCCCGGTGATGATCGTAGTTTGAGGAGTTCATGTATTCACTATGTGTTAATGCTTTGGTCGGGTACTCTAATAAAAGGAGGCCTTAATATCCCTTAGTTTCCAATAGGACCCCACTGCCACGGGAGGGTAGGACAAAAGATGTCATGCAAGTTCTTTCCCATAAGCACGTATGACTATATTCGGAATACATGCCTACATTACATTGATGAACTAGAGCTAGTTCTGTGTCACGCTAGGTTATAACTATTACATGAGGAATCACATCCGACATAATTATCCATCACTGATCCAATGCCTACGAGCTTTTCACATATTGCTTGTTTCTTAGTTACTTTACCGCTGCTACTGTTGCAATCACTAAAAAAACTGCTATCGTTACTTTGCCACTGTTACCGTTACTTTCATATTACTTTGCTACTAAATATACTTTGCTACAGATATTAAATCTTCCAGGTGTGGTTGAATTGACAACTCAACTGCTAATACTTGAGAGTATTCTTTGGCTCCCCTTGTGTCGAATCAATAAATTTGGGTTGAATACTCTACCCACAAAAACTGTTGCGATCCCCTACACTTGTGGGTTATCAGTACACCTTCTATCAAAGATCCGAAGGCAAGATATTCGTTGCTAAGAATGGATCCTTTCTAGAGAAGGAGTTTCTCTCGAAAGAAGTGAGTGGGAGTAAAGTGGAACTTGATGAGGTAATTGTACCTTCTCCCGAATTGGAAAGTAGCACATCACAGAAACTAGTTCCAGTGATTCCTACACCAATCAGCGAGGAAGCTAATGATGATGATCATGAAACTTCGGATCAAGTTACTACTGAACCTCGTAGGTCAACCAGAGTATGTTCCGCACCAGAGTGGTACGGTAACCCGGTTCTGGAAGTCATGTTACTAGACCATGATGAACCTACGAACTATGAGGAAGCAATGATGAGCCCAGATTCCGCAAAATGGCTTGAGGCCATGAAATTTGAGATAGGATCCATGTATGAGAACAAAGTGTGGACTTTGGTTGACTTGCCCGATGATCGGAAAGCCATTGAAAATAAATGGATCTTTAAGAGGAAGACTGATGCCGATGGTAATGTTACTGTCTACAAAGCTCGACTTGTTGCGAAAGGTTTTCGACAAGTTCAAGGAGTTGACTATGAGGAGACTTTCTCACCTGTAGCGATGCTGAAATCATGTTAGCAATTCCCGCATTTTATGATTACGAAATCTGGCAAATGGATGTCAAAACTGCATTCCTTAATGGATACGTCAAAGAGGAGTTGTGTATGATGCAACCAAAAGTTTTTGTCAATCCTAAAGGTGCTAACAAAGTGTGCAAGCTCCAGCGATCCATCTATGGACTGGTGCAAGCATCTCGGAGTTGGAATATACGCTTTGGTGAGGTGACCAAAGCATATGGTTTTATACAGACTTTTGGAGAAGCCTGTATTTACAAGAAAGTGAGTGGGAGCTCTGTAGCATTTCTCATATTATATGTGGATGACATATTGTTGATTGGAAATGATAAAGAATTTCTTGATGGCATAAAGGGATACTTGAATAAGAAATTTTCAATGGAAGACCTCGGTGAAGCTGCTTATATATTAGGCATCAAGATCTATAGAGATAGATCAAGACGCTTAATTGGACTTTCACAAAGCACATACCTTTATAAAGTTTAGAAGAAGTTCAAAATGGATCTGTCATAGAAAGGGGTCTTACCTGTGTTACAAGGTGTGAAGTTGAGTAAGACTCAATGCCCGACCATCGCAGAAGATAGAGAGAAAATGAAAGTCATTCCCTATGCCTCATCCATAGGATCTATCATGTATGCAATGCTGTGTACCAGACCTAATGTGTGCCTTGCTATAAGTTTAGTAGGGAGGTACCAAAGTAATCCAGGAGTGGATCACTGGACAGCGGTCAAGAACATCCTGAAGTACCTGAAAAGGACAAAGGATATGTTTCACGTTTATGGAGGTGACAAAGAGCTCATCGTAAATGGTTACACCGATTCCAGCTTTGACACTGATCCGGATGACTCTAAGTCACAAACCGGATATGTATTTTTATTGAATGGTGGAGCTATCAGTTGGTGCAGTTCCAAGCAGAGCGTCGTGGCGGGATCTACGTGTGAAGCGGAGTACACTGCTGCTTCGGAAGCAGCAAATGAAGGAGTATGGATGAAGGAATTCATATCCAATTTAGGTGTAATACCTAGAGCATCGGGTCCAATGAAAATCTTTTGTGACAACACTGGAGCAATAGCCTTGGCGACAGAATCTAGGTTTCACAAGAGAACCAAGAACATGAAGAGACGCTTCAATTCCATCCTCGATCAGGTCAAGGAGGGAGACATAGAAATTTTCAAGATACATACGAATCTGAATGTCGCAGACCCTTTGACTAAGCCTCTTCCATGAGCAAAACATGATCAGCACCAAGACTCCAAGGGTGTTAGAATCATTACTATGAAATCTAGATTATTTACTCTAGTTCAAGTGGGAGAATGAAGCAAATATGCCCTAGAGGCAATAATAAATGTTCTTATTTGTATTTCCTTATATCATGATAAATGTTTATTATTCATGCTAGAATTGTATTAACCGGAAACTTAGTACATGTGTGAATACATAGACGAAACCGAGTGTCCCTAGTATGCCTCTACTAGACTAGCTCCCTAATCAAAGATGGTTATTATTTCCTAACCATAGACATGAGTTGTCATTTGATCAACGTGATCACATAATTAGGAGAACGATGTGATGGACAAGACCCATCTGTTAGCTTAGCAACTTGATCGTTTAGTTTTACTGCTATTGCTTTCTTCATGACTTATACATGTTCCTATGACGATGAGATTATGCAACTCCCGAATATCGGAGGAACACCTTGTGTGCTATTAGACATCACAACGTAACTGGGTGATTATAAAGATGTTCAATAGGTGTCTCCTAAGGTGTTTTTGGTGTTGGCATAGATCGAGAATATGATTTGTCACTCCGAGTGTCGGAGAGGTATCTTTGGGCCCTCTCGGTAATACACATCATAATAAGCCTTGCAAGCAAATCACTAATGAGTTAGTCACGAGATGATATATTACGGAACAAGTAAAGAGACTTGCTGGTGACGATATTGAACTAGGTATGATGATACCGATGATCGAATCTCGGGCAAGTAACATACCGATGACAAAGGGAACAACGTATGTTGTTATGCGGTTTGACCGATAAAGATCTTCGTAGAATATGTGGGAGATAATATGAACTTCCAGGTTCCGCTATTGGTTATTGACCGGAGATGAGTCTTGGTCATGTCTACATAGTTCTCGAACCCGTAGGGTCCGCACGCTTAACGTTCGATGACGATCCGTATTATGAGTTTATATGTTTTGATGCACCGAAGGTAGTTTGGTGTCCCGGATGTGATCACGGACATGGCGAGGAGTCTCGAAATGGTCGAGATGTAAAGATTGATATATTGGACGACTATATTCAGACACCAGAAGTGTTCCGGAGAAGTTTCGGATTAAACCGGAGTGTCGGAGGGGTATCGGTACCCCCCGGGGGAACTAATGGGCCACATGTGCCCTTAGTGGAGAGAGAGAGGGCCGGCCAGGGCTGGGCCATGCGCCCCTCCCCCTTGGTCCGAATAGGACAAGGAAACGGGGGG
>LR738710.1:515917306-515942909 GCA_902687465.1 Secale cereale
CGCACACGGCTAAGCAATTGTCTGGGGTGTGCTAGGGCGCCCCCCACATATATATAGGTGGGAGGGAGAGGGGAGGCTGCCATGGGGCGCCCCAAGTAGGCCGAATCCTACTTGGGGTCCTCCATGGCCGCGTCCCCTGCCATGTTTGTCGGAGGGGGGAAGGAAAGAGGGCTCCACCTTGGCCAACCCATATGGGGGGCACACTAGCCCCTTGTGGCTGGTGCATTTCCCCTCTTGGACCATAAGGCCCATATCTTTTGCCGGGGGTGCCCGAAACTCCTTCCGGTGACCCCATATGTACCCGGTATCCTTCGGAACACTTTCGGTGTCCGAATACCATTGTCCTATATATCAATCTTTACATCTCGACCATTTCGAGACTCCTCTTCATGTACGTGATTGTGACGCCCGAGACCGATGTCCCAGAAGATTCCAGAAGATTCCAGATGTTCCGGGTTGCCCGTGTGGTTCTTTGTGCTTGTGTTATTTATTTTTTTGCATTGCATCATGTCATCATGCCATCATGTCATATTTTATTTTTGCGTCTCAACCTAATAAATTGTGTGGACCTTCGGTCCATTTAAATCGAGGGAAGGTAACTTCTCTTTATAACATATAAAAGCCTCTCAATATTTAGGGAGCTATATAATAATTATTCCATTGCTTCGGAATCACCGTAACACACTTGCATATTTCCCCATGTCTTTTCACTTCGAGTTTCACCTTCAAATCCTTGCCAATATTTCTTTTCCTATTTATCGAGGTTCCTCCGAAAATTCGAACATTTTTGGACACTTCAATAATCTCGTCTTAGTTCAACCCTATTTGAATTATATTCAAATATGTTTGAATTATTTTTTCCGTTCATGCCTTTCTTATTTTTTCTCCGGTCGTGCTTATTTTTATGAGCCCGAGAAAAATATATTTCCATGTGCACTTTTCCTAACTCCTCCTTCCTTTTCTTTATTTCTTTGCTGCTTTCTGTGTTTTTTTTTGGAAAACAGTAATAGTTAAAATAAAAGGCAGCCAGCCTTTTAGGCCCAGCCTTCCTTCCCTCCAGCCTCTCGGGCCTCCCGCGGCCCAGCTGGCCCATCTCCTCCTAGGCCCACCAGGCGCCTAAACCCTAGGCCCGACCGGCGGCATGCCCGCTCGTCCCTCTCGCTCCCCCTCTCCTACCGAGCGCCGCCAGGCCTCTTCTCGATCCCCTCTGGCTGGTCCCGCAGCTCTCTCTCCCCTCGAGCCTCGCTCTCTCTCTCGCACGCCCGCACCCTCTTCCCCATCGCCCCGTTCGACCACCCACCCCATCGCACTCCTCCCTCCGTTCTCCTCGAAGCGGCCGATTCCCTCGCCCGCTCTGCTCCTCCCCGATGCCATCCTCTCCCTCTGCGCCAGATCGCCGCGGCCCTCCAGGGCCTCGCCTCGCCGGGTTCTCGCCTCGCCGTGGCGCCACTCCCTCGGCTCCCTCCGTCCTCGCGCATCTCCTCGCCTCCAGGAGCCCGCGACCAGCACGGCTCCCTCCGTCGCGCCCGAGGCCTGCAGTGCAGCCTCGCCGTCGGCCTTCCTCCGCCCCATCGACCTCGCGCACGAGGCCAGGGGCCCTCCTCCTCTCGCCGCGCTCCTTCTCCAGAAGACCAGCGCCAGGCCGAGCCCTCGGGCCTCCCTCCTCCAGCGACGCGAAACGGCGCCCCGAGCCCTCCGTCACCGTCCCGAGGCCCCAGCGCCTTCGGCCAGCCAGCGGCCTCGATCTGGCTGCCTCCTTCGCGCCGGCCAGGCCCTCATCTCCGACGGGCCAGCAGCTCCGAGGCTCTCTCCTCCGCGGCCTCACCTCCGCCTCGCCGTCGCCGTTCCTCCCAGCGGGGCCATCCTCCTCTCGGCGCCCGTCCACCATGGCCCCTGCGCAAGAGGCCCGTGGCCTCCCTTCCTCACCAGCACCGCAGCGCGAGCCGCCCCGGCCTCATCACTACCTCGCCGAGCCGCTGCCAGGGTCCCTTCCCGCAAGAACATTGCTGTAGTTTTGTGTTTTGTTTCGTGCATGCTTGTGTTGACCTTGACAGGGAACACGTAAACGCCTATACGACCAAGTGCCTCTCCGATGCTCAAGTCCGACTACTACATGTACAACTACGAGCTCGAGAACGTCTACTCGGAGACCCCAAGTACCACTACCGTCGACCCTCGAAGACCCGTGTTTCCGGACGCGACAAGTACCTCTTCGGAAACGGAAACGCCCCGTGTACGACTACCGACGCCCGGAAAACGACCAAGTTCCACTACTTCCCACGACGGCCACGTGTACAACTACGTTGCCAAGACGGCCCCGACAAGTACCACGACGACCCGAACGACTACCGATGACCGTGAACAACTACCGCCGTCGTGGAACCGCCAAGACGAACGGAACAACTACTTCCTCTACGAGTTGCGGAACGACTTCTTCCTCTTCGGCCGTGTACCACTACTTCCACTACTACGGCTGCTTCCACTACCAACTCGAACCGTCCCGAAACGAGTGTTTCGAAGGTATAACCCCGAGACGTGACCCGTGTGATGCTTGTTGTGGTTGTATGCATGTTTCCCGTGTGAGCACCATGTCCGTTTCGTCCCTTTTGTTGTTCCTCGGTTGCCTCGTCGCCGACCCGTGGGAACCCGGCAACGGGAACACCCCATCATCTTGTTCGACTTGCTCGCGTCGATTCTACCTTTTGCACCGGTCTCTCAACGAGTTACCGGAACCGATATGTTGCCGTGGCATCATTTTCGGAATCGTTGCCGTGGCACTCTTTTCTTTCCACCACGGTGACAAATGCTTCATATCTCTTTTAAGTCAACCTTTTAATAAAACTTGCATAAACTTGATCATGTCATTCGCATCATATTAACAACATTATAATGTTAATTGTTGTTGCTTTATAATTATTAAACATGCTCATGGGGATTTTCCGGATATGTTGTTGTTATTTCCGGCCTCATTTAAAATGTCTAGATAGTATAGTTTCTTTATGCTTCACCTCTTGCCATGTTAAAAAACATTTAATCTTGTCTTGTAAATAATGAGAGTCAATTAAATAATTAAATGTGGTGTTTCGTCAATATGCAACTCGTTGCATATTGAGCTCCACTTAACTTGTAGTGTTGTTGTGCACTTTGCCATGCCATGCATATTTAAACCGGACATGCATCATGCTTGCTTGTGCATCGTATGCCATGTTTATGATGGTGTGTTTACCGTGTTGTTTCTTTCTTTCCGGTTGCTTCTCTTGTTAGCTTCGGTTTCGTTCCGGAGTTGTGAGGTTTCTCTCGACTGTGTTGCTCCGTCTACTTCGAGGATCCGTTCTTCTCCCTTGTGGAATCCCAGGCAAGATGACCGAACCCGGATACCATTACTATCTTTGCCTATTGCTAGTAGTCTCGATCTACAGTTTTGCCTCGATGCCCATGTTCTTCTTGTCAGCCTCCTACTTGTAACCAATTGCCATGTTTAACCAACCCTACCTATGCAAACCGTTGCTTGGCTAAGTACGCTTCGCTCAGCCCTTCTTATAGCGTTGCTAGTTGCAGGTGAAGTGAAGATGCTTGCTCCATGTTGAAGCTTGGTTGGGTTATATCACACTATATAAATGCTTTAATTGAAATCACCTATATATTGGCAAGAGTGGAAGGCTAAGCCTTTTGCTTGGTGTTTTGTTCCACTCATGCCGTTAGGATCCGTATAAGCCGGTTTTATGTTCCTTGATTATGCGTTCCTAACACGGTTGGGGTGTATGGGACCCCCTCGATAAACCGCTAAGTGCTAAGTCTTTTCCAGCAAGTCCCAACTTTGGTACTATTCGCCTAACACAACTAAAACCTTTTCGAGGGAGTAATTAACCCGAGGCTTAATTAATTCAACCCCCCTGGGCCAGTGCTCGACTTGAGTGTTGGTCCAAACTAGAGTCGTGTGCGGGGCCCCCCTTGGCAACTTGGGTTTCGGCCACTGTACGCTGCGCTCATCCGGTCGTGGCCTGAGACGAGATACGCGCGGCTACTATCAGGGTGTCGGCACGCCGGGAGGATTTGCTGGATTAGCCTTACCTTAGTTCGGTTTAACTTGAGCACGGGATTCCGAGAATACTCGGGTCTTCCCACCTATGGAGTTGCGACTCCGCGGATCGTGGGCTTGTAATGGGTCAAGTTGGAACACCCCTGCAGGGTTTGAACTTTCGAAAGCCGTGCCCGCGGTTATGTGGCAGATGGGAGCTTGTTAATTCCGGTTGTAGATAACTTGACACAATGTTTCCAATACACTACCAGCGTGTGTACCGTGACTGTCAATTTCCGAATAGGGATTCGGGAGTTGAACACGGTGGGGTTATGTTTGACCGGCTTTAGTTAGGATCACTTCGTGATCATCTTTCGACCGATGCTCTTCTCTTCTCGCTCTCTTTTGCGTAAGTTAGTGCTAGTTGCTGCTGCAGACTCTTGTTTGTTCCTTCACCTCTTATTCTTTCTTCAGCCTTGTCCTCACCCAAGGCTTAAATAGTCTTGTTACCCGGGAACGGGATTGCTGAGTCCTCTATGGCTCACAGTTACTTCACCACACCAGATGCAGGTTCAGCCAAGTTTGATGCAGGAGTTGGATCAGTTCTTCACCTGGAGTTCGATGAAGCTTGTGGCCGTTTGCTTGTGACGTTTCGACGATCAGTAGTGGTTTCTACTAGGATTCGATCCTGACCTGTGGCTTTTGTTGTTTTGGTATCTTTCTTTTGGTTCTTCACCCGTAGTCGGGTTGTGATGTTCTGAATGATGATTGCTTATGTATTGTATTGTGTGAAGTGGCGAGTGTAAGCCAACTATCTCCTTTTACATTTTAATCCCTCTTTTACATGAGTTGTGCAAAGATACCAAACTTGAGATCATTCTAGGATGGGCTTATACCTTTAAGTCGTGCCTCGACACGTAGGAGGTATAGTCCCATCCTGGGCATTACAAGTTGGTATTCAGAGCCTTCTCCGACCTAGAAGCCCCCACTGATTGATCGAATCGTTGACGGTTGAGTCTAGGCACACACTGAAAAACTTTTTGAGTCCTATATTATATCGGAGAGTAGGATTTCTTTGCTTCTCATCCCCTTTCTCTCTGGTGAGGACTCCTGACGATTACTCTTTTCTCTTCTACTTTCAAAAATTGCACCAAATTTTTTTTAGGATCTCGCGAGTATTCTGGGATTGTTTCGATGTTCTTGTGACAAGGATATTGTTCTCGATGCCTCCTGTTACCGAGGAGTTGAGCTTCGGGGTATCATTGACACAAGTATATCGCGGCAGTACTAAATACTTAAGACGGCCGACATCGAAAATCTCTCCTAT
This sequence comes from Secale cereale, assembly GCA_902687465.1. Taxonomy (NCBI): domain Eukaryota; kingdom Viridiplantae; phylum Streptophyta; class Magnoliopsida; order Poales; family Poaceae; genus Secale; species Secale cereale. The sequence goes on from LR738710.1 coordinate 515,922,652, forward strand.
ACGGCCAGTGGCAAGATAACCCCGACATCACCCAGTACTGGGGAGGTAGTTCGAGAGTATTGCCATAGCTTGTATAGTGGATGCTTTTCGAAGGTCCGAGGTAAACAGTTTCCGAGAAAGACTGGTTATGTGTTGAAGGATGGATACACCTGGATGTAGGTTTAGAGTTGATTGCGCGGTGCTTCCCGTGTATCCCCAACACCTGATTGCATAACTGGAAACTTTTGGAAATCTATAGGTGGGTTCATCTAGTAGTTCTAGGCATTCTTCCAACGGATGCACGATATGAAGTTTGGGGTTCTACATTGAGTGAAGTGGTTTTATGGACTTGTTCTGATCGGGAGTTGCATCTTAAAGGGTCCTTGGCTATGCTGATCCGGGGATTGCAAAACCCTTTTGTAACACGTTCCATGAGCTTTCAGCACGAAGATGTCGAACGAAACTTCTATCTTGTATTTGTTCTATCTGTTCCTTGTTCCTTTTTTATTTACTTTTTGTTCTCCCAAGTGGCTTCCCGACGAGTTGATGTACCGACGGAATTCATTCGTTCAATCCTTTGTTCGAATGATATTGTGAAGATCATGTTGCATATCTACCCTTTGTTTTGTTTTGATTCTGGTATTCGAGTTGCTTCGATATCAAATGTTGATTCCATACCTTTCTTAATCGGTATTCTCATATTTCTATGGGAGTGCTAATTCTTCTTGACCATCGAGATATTCATGTTAATCCTTTTCAACCGGTGTGCCTTCTCTTCAAGTTATTCAATACGGACGTCGTTGAGAAATCTGACGAATTGTCTGTTTCATTCATTCCAAGTTGTCTTGTTTTTTCCCCACCCTGCCTCCCTTCTTCTTCTCAGAGCAAGAAATTCTCAAATGAAGTATCCATTTTATTCATGTGATATTTCTTCATTCTTTTGCTTCAATGTTCTTATCCGGTGAATTATCGTGAAGATGCTCAAGAGCTTCAAGTTCATCATTCTTTTGTTTTCATAATTCTTCCGGTGGATGTAATTCAAGATTTCGGTGTTGATCTTATCCTTTTCCTCTTTTCACAATGCTTTCTTATTCCGGTGCACCAATTAATCATTCTCCTCTTGCTATTCATATCCGGAGTGCTGAAGATTCATAATTCCATTCTTATCCCGTCCAGCTATTTTGAGATTGCTATCTTACTCAAGTCATTTAATTCAACCGGTGCAATATCTCTTAAGCAATCTTTTTCAACGGTGATTTCTTTGAGTGGGCCCTAACCCACAGGTCTTTTTCCAGGATCTTACCTGACTCTTCTTTCCGGAGAATTCTTTTCAAGTGTGACGTAAGAATGATTTCCATCAGTCACATGCCTTCTCCAAGATCGCTTTCAAATTCTTTTCATCGTTGGTTCAACCTTTTTAATTCTTCATTCCGGAGTGTTCAACAATTCTTCATGGCATTTCTCGTCTTCATTCTCAACATCTGAAGACCGGAGAAGTGTTTCTCTTAATCTTGGCCCGTTCTCTTGAAGATTCGTGGTTCTAGCTTCATGCCGTCCTCATAGTTGTTTCGATTGTGAGGAATTCTTTTATACCACCCGAAGCATTTCTTGAATTCTTTCCTTTGTGATCCTCCGAAGGCCATCATTTCAGAATATTTCTTCGTTCTCAGTTTTCAACTTCGTCCTCCAAATATTCTTCATTGATGTCTCTTCGTTCGTCTCCCTATTCTTACGGTGGTTCATTCAAGATTACCCTTCCGTTGTTATCGTTTTAATTCACTTGTTCTTTTCACAATCCTACCGGTGAGTCGTTCAAGACTATTCTCAGCTTGTGCTAGATCTATCTTTAATTCCTGGCAATGAGAATAAGTAGTATGCCAAATCCTTGGTTGTCATCAATTTAGTTGGTGAAGGAGATGCATAACATAATTCTTATTCTTATTCCTTCAAGGTGATTTAATTCTTTTGTCTGGAGCTTGTTCACCATATCATATTCTCCGTTTCAAGTTGTTCATCTTGTTTTTCTGGAGCTCCAAGTTATTCCAACTATATCATTTCAAGCACCATCTAATTCATCGCAGGCCTTGAATCTTATTCTTTTCATCTTTCACTTCTAATGCTTTCATTACCGGAGTTCTCTTGGTGGTTCATCATGTTTTAATTCATCCTTGAAGTCTTCATCAAGATTCTTGTTGGAGCTCAAGCATTCTTCATCTTGCTTCCAAGTGCAATTCTTTCTCCCTTATCTTTGCAGATGGTGTTATGCCATTGTTGACAATTCCTTCATGTTTCACGATTCACAAGTTGTCAAGAATGAGATATTTAAAACCATCATTTCTTCTCTTTAGGAGATCTTTCTACCCCTTCAATTATTTGTTGGAGTAACCTTGGGTTGTATTTCACCTAAAAGCTTTCCCTAAGGATTGTTGCTAATTATGGTGCTTATAAATGACCCAAGTTCTTCATTTTTCATTCCGGTGTATAAGTTTATCATCTCCTTGTTGATCTCAATCCAATCATTTGTTTTCCAATAGTGGTTGGTTGTCACCTCATAATTTTGAGATGTTTTCCATAAGCCCACATCAAGCTTATTCTTCTCGTTGTTGAAATTCCAACAACTCTATTCAACCCTTCTTGGTAAGGATGCTATTTCAAATTCAATTTTGAGAGAAGTTGTCTTTTCTTCTACGTTCAATTCTGTCTTTTTTGTATGCTATTCTTTCATTCCGGAGGCTTTGTGTTGATCTCTTTGACCATCATCTCGTTTTTATCGGGATCATGTTCTTTCCCTTGTTTATCATTTAACCGGAGTGTTGTATTTTCATTCAAGTTCCATCATCTTGTCTAGTTTTGCCTGTCTTTTAACCGGAGTGCTGTCTGAATCTTTCTTTCCCCTTGTGCCATTCTTTTAATTGTTTCGGAGGCAATATGCTGTTCATTTCATCAAGTATCATCCATCTTCTCAAGTTCTTGTTAATTCCTTCCATTTTCAGACGGAGTGCTGCCCAAATTCTGTCATTCTTATTCCTTGGCTATACCATTGCGGTTCTTATTCTTTCGTCATCCGTGAGCTCTTGTTTCATGTCCTTCAACCTACAAGGTTCCCGTATGTTCCTTGTTCCTCCTTTTACCGGAGTGCTCCTAACTTCGTTCTTCTCTGTTCTATTCTTCTTTCAATTTGTTCAACCTCTCAAGGTTCTTTGGTTTCACTCGTCTGTCAAGGAAGCAACTTTGTTTTACCTCTTCCTCTTCCGTTTTTACCCGGTGATATCTCTAGGATCTCGGGTCGAGATCCTTTGTTAGTGTGGGAGAGTTGTGACGCCCGAGACCGACGTCCCAGAAGATTCCAGAAGATTCCAGATGTTCCGGGTTGCCCGTGTGGTTCTTTGTGCTTGTGTTATTTATTTTTTTGCATTGCATCATGTCATCATGCCATCATGTCATATTTTATTTTTGCGTCTCAACCTAATAAATTGTGTGGACCTTCGGTCCATTTAAATCGAGGGAAGGTAACTTCTCTTTATAACATATAAAAGCCTCTCAATATTTAGGGAGCTATATAATAATTATTCCATTGCTTCGGAATCACCGTAACACACTTGCATATTTCCCCATGTCTTTTCACTTCGAGTTTCACCTTCAAATCCTTGCCAATATTTCTTTTCCTATTTATCGAGGTTCCTCCGAAAATTCGAACATTTTTGGACACTTCAATAATCTCGTCTTAGTTCAACCCTATTTGAATTATATTCAAATATGTTTGAATTATTTTTTCCGTTCATGCCTTTCTTATTTTTTCTCCGGTCGTGCTTATTTTTATGAGCCCGAGAAAAATATATTTCCATGTGCACTTTTCCTAACTCCTCCTTCCTTTTCTTTATTTCTTTGCTGCTTTCTGTGTTTTTTTTTGGAAAACAGTAATAGTTAAAATAAAAGGCAGCCAGCCTTTTAGGCCCAGCCTTCCTTCCCTCCAGCCTCTCGGGCCTCCCGCGGCCCAGCTGGCCCATCTCCTCCTAGGCCCACCAGGCGCCTAAACCCTAGGCCCGACCGGCGGCATGCCCGCTCGTCCCTCTCGCTCCCCCTCTCCTACCGAGCGCCGCCAGGCCTCTTCTCGATCCCCTCTGGCTGGTCCCGCAGCTCTCTCTCCCCTCGAGCCTCGCTCTCTCTCTCGCACGCCCGCACCCTCTTCCCCATCGCCCCGTTCGACCACCCACCCCATCGCACTCCTCCCTCCGTTCTCCTCGAAGCGGCCGATTCCCTCGCCCGCTCTGCTCCTCCCCGATGCCATCCTCTCCCTCTGCGCCAGATCGCCGCGGCCCTCCAGGGCCTCGCCTCGCCGGGTTCTCGCCTCGCCGTGGCGCCACTCCCTCGGCTCCCTCCGTCCTCGCGCATCTCCTCGCCTCCAGGAGCCCGCGACCAGCACGGCTCCCTCCGTCGCGCCCGAGGCCTGCAGTGCAGCCTCGCCGTCGGCCTTCCTCCGCCCCATCGCCCTCGCGCACGAGGCCAGGGGCCCTCCTCCTCTCGCCGCGCTCCTTCTCCAGAAGACCAGCGCCAGGCCGAGCCCTCGGGCCTCCCTCCTCCAGCGACGCGAAACGGCGCCCCGAGCCCTCCGTCACCGTCCCGAGGCCCCAGCGCCTTCGGCCAGCCAGCGGCCTCGATCTGGCTGCCTCCTTCGCGCCGGCCAGGCCCTCATCTCCGACGGGCCAGCAGCTCCGAGGCTCTCTCCTCCGCGGCCTCACCTCCGCCTCGCCGTCGCCGTTCCTCCCAGCGGGGCCATCCTCCTCTCGGCGCCCGTCCACCATGGCCCCTGCGCAAGAGGCCCGTGGCCTCCCTTCCTCACCAGCACCGCAGCGCGAGCCGCCCCGGCCTCGTCACTACCTCGCCGAGCCGCTGCCAGGGTCCCTTCCCGCAAGAACGTTGCTGTAGTTTTGTGTTTTGTTTCGTGCATGCTTGTGTTGACCTTGACAGGGAACACGTAAACGCCTATACGACCAAGTGCCTCTCCGATGCTCAAGTCCGACTACTACATGTACAACTACGAGCTCGAGAACGTCTACTCGGAGACCCCAAGTACCACTACCTTCGACCCTCGAAGACCCGTGTTTCCGGACGCGACAAGTACCTCTTCGGAAACGGAAACGCCCCGTGTACGACTACCGACGCCCGGAAAACGACCAAGTTCCACTACTTCCCACGACGGCCACGTGTACAACTACGTTGCCAAGACGGCCCCGACAAGTACCACGACGACCCGAACGACTACCGATGACCGTGAACAACTACCGCCGTCGTGGAACCGCCAAGACGAACGGAACAACTACTTCCTCTACGAGTTGCGGAACGACTTCTTCCTCTTCGGCCGTGTACCACTACTTCCACTACTACGGCTGCTTCCACTACCAACTCGAACCGTCCCGAAACGAGTGTTTCGAAGGTATAACCCCGAGACGTGACCCGTGTGATGCTTGTTGTGGTTGTATGCATGTTTCCTGTGTGAGCACCGTGTCCGTTTCGTCCCTTTTGTTGTTCCTCGGTTGCCTCGTCGCCGACCCGTGGGAACCCGGCAACGGGAACACCCCATCATCTTGTTCGACTTGCTCGCGTCGATTCTACCTTTTGCACCGGTCTCTCAACGAGTTACCGGAACCGATATGTTGCCGTGGCATCATTTTCGGAATCGTTGCCGTGGCACTCTTTTCTTTCCACCACGGTGACAAATGCTTCATATCTCTTTTAAGTCAACCTTTTAATAAAACTTGCATAAACTTGATCATGTCATTCGCATCATATTAACAACATTATAATGTTAATTGTTGTTGCTTTATAATTATTAAACATGCTCATGGGGATTTTCCGGATATGTTGTTGTTATTTCCGGCCTCATTTAAAATGTCTAGATAGTATAGTTTCTTTATGCTTCACCTCTTGCCATGTTAAAAAACATTTAATCTTGTCTTGTAAATAATGAGAGTCAATTAAATAATTAAATGTGGTGTTTCGTCAATATGCAACTCGTTGCATATTGAGCTCCACTTAACTTGTAGTGTTGTTGTGCACTTTGCCATGCCATGCATATTTAAACCGGACATGCATCATGCTTGCTTGTGCATCGTATGCCATGTTTATGATGGTGTGTTTACCGTGTTGTTTCTTTCTTTCCGGTTGCTTCTCTTGTTAGCTTCGGTTTCGTTCCGGAGTTGTGAGGTTTCTCTCGACTGTGTTGCTCCGTCTACTTCGAGGATCCGTTCTTCTCCCTTGTGGAATCCCAGGCAAGATGACCGAACCCGGATACCATTACTATCTTTGCCTATTGCTAGTAGTCTCGATCTACAGTTTTGCCTCGATGCCCATGTTCTTCTTGTCAGCCTCCTACTTGTAACCAATTGCCATGTTTAACCAACCCTACCTATGCAAACCGTTGCTTGGCTAAGTACGCTTCGCTCAGCCCTTCTTATAGCGTTGCTAGTTGCAGGTGAAGTGAAGATGCTTGCTCCATGTTGAAGCTTGGTTGGGTTATATCACACTATATAAATGCTTTAATTGAAATCACCTATATATTGGCAAGAGTGGAAGGCTAAGCCTTTTGCTTGGTGTTTTGTTCCACTCATGCCGTTAGGATCCGTATAAGCCGGTTTTATGTTCCTTGATTATGCGTTCCTAACACGGTTGGGGTGTATGGGACCCCCTCGATAAACCGCTAAGTGCTAAGTCTTTTCCAGCAAGTCCCAACTTTGGTACTATTCGCCTAACACAACTAAAACCTTTCCGAGGGAGTAATTAACCCGAGGCTTAATTAATTCAACCCCCCTGGGCCAGTGCTCGACTTGAGTGTTGGTCCAAACTAGAGTCGTGTGCGGGGCCCCCTTGGCAACTTGGGTTTCGGCCACTGTACGCTGTGCTCATCCGGTCGTGGCCTGAGACGAGATACGCGCGGCTACTATCAGGGTGTCGGCACGCCGGGAGGATTTGCTGGATTAGCCTTACCTTAGTTCGGTTTAACTTGAGCACGGGATTCCGAGAATACTCGGGTCTTCCCACCTATGGAGTTGCGACTCCGCGGATCGTGGGCTTGTAATGGGTCAAGTTGGAACACCCCTGCAGGGTTTGAACTTTCGAAAGCCGTGCCCGCGGTTATGTGGCAGATGGGAGCTTGTTAATTCCGGTTGTAGATAACTTGACACAATGTTTCCAATACACTACCAGCGTGTGTACCGTGACTGTCAATTTCCGAATAGGGATTCGGGAGTTGAACACGGTGGGGTTATGTTTGACCGGCTTTAGTTAGGATCACTTCGTGATCATCTTTCGACCGATGCTCTTCTCTTCTCGCTCTCTTTTGCGTAAGTTAGTGCTAGTTGCTGCTGCAGACTCTTGTTTGTTCCTTCACCTCTTATTCTTTCTTCAGCCTTGTCCTCACCCAAGGCTTAAATAGTCTTGTTACCCGGGAACGGGATTGCTGAGTCCTCTGTGGCTCACAGTTACTTCACCACACCAGATGCAGGTTCAGCCGAGTTTGATGCAGGAGTTGGATCAGTTCTTCACCTGGAGTTCGATGAAGCTTGTGGCCGTTTGCTTGTGACGTTTCGACGATCAGTAGTGGTTTCTACTAGGATTCGATCCTGACCTGTGGCTTTTGTTGTTTTGGTATCTTTCTTTTGGTTCTTCACCCGTAGTCGGGTTGTGATGTTCTGAATGATGATTGCTTATGTATTGTATTGTGTGAAGTGGCGAGTGTAAGCCAACTATCTCCTTTTGCATTTTAATCCCTCTTTTACATGAGTTGTGCAAAGATACCAAACTTGAGATCATTCTAGGATGGGCTTATACCTTTAAGTCGTGCCTCAACACGTAGGAGGTATAGTCCCATCCTGGGCATTACAGTGATCTCATCAGGAACTCCGAACAACATTCGATCACCAAATCACATAAATCATATAATACTATATAGTCATCGAACATTAAGCGTGCGGACCCTACGGGTTCGAGAACTATGTAGACATGACCGAGACACCTCTCTGGTCAATAACCAATAGCGAAACCTGGATGCCCATATTGGCTCCTTCGTATTCTACGAAGATCTTTATCGGTCGAACCATTATGACAACATACGTAATTCCCTTTGTCCATCGGTATGTTACTTGCCCGAGATTCGATCGTGGGTATCTTCATGCAATCTCGTTACCGGCAAGTCTCTTTACACGTTCCGCAATATATAACCTTGTGACTAACTCCTTAGTCGTTTGCTTGCAAGTTTATGATGTGTATTACCGAGAGGGCCCAGAGATACCTCTCCGATACTCGGAGTGACAAATCCTAATCTCGATTCATGCCAACCCAACAAGACACCTTTGGAGATACATGTCGTGTTGGGCAACGTAGCATTTTAAAATTTTCCTACGATCACGCAAGATCTATCTACCAGATGCATAGCAATGAGAGGGAGAGTGTGTCTACGTACCCTCGTAGACCGGGAGCGGAAGCGTTAAGTGACGCGGTTGATGTAGTCGAACTTCTTCGCGATCCAACCGATCAAGCACCGAACGTACGACACCTCCGTGTTCAGCACACGTTCAGCTTGATGACGTCCCACGAGCTCTTGATCCAGTTGAGCTTCACGGGAGAGTTTCGTCAGCACGACGGCGTGGTGACGGATATGATGAAGTTACCGGCGCAGGGCTTCGCCTAAGCATTGCGACAGTATGACCAAGGTGTGTTTCTGTGGAGGGGGGCACCGCACACGGCTAAAACAATTCAACTTGTGTGTCTTTGGGTGCCCCCCTGCCCCCGTATATAAAGGAGCAAGGTGGAGAGGCTGGCCGGCCCCTTGTGGCGCGCCTAGGAGGTGCAATCCTACTAGGAATAGGGTTGCAATCCTATTCCTAGTAGGAACTACCAAAAGGGAGAAGGGGGAAAGGAAGGATAGGGAGAAGGAGAAGGAAAGGGGCGCCGCCCCCCCTCCTTCCTTGTCCAATTCGTACCAAGGGGTGGGGGGCGCGTGGCCCAGCCCTGGCCCTCCTTCCCTCTTTCTCCTACGGCCCATTAAGGCCCATAGCTTCCCCACGGGTTCCGGTAACCCCCCGGTACTCCGGTAAATTCCGAAACTTTACGGAACACTTCCGGTGTCCGAATATACTCGTCCAATATATCAATCTTTACGTCTCGGACATTTTGAGACTCATCGTCATGTCCGTGATCTCATCCGGGACTCCGAACTACCTTCGGTACATCAAAACTCATAAACTCATAATACCGATCGTCATCAAACGTTAAGCGTGCGGACCCTACGGGTTCGAGAATTATGTAGACATGACCGAGACTCATCTCCGGTCAATAACGAATAGCGGAACCTGGATGCTCATACTGGCTCCTACATATTCTACGAAGATTTTTTATCGGTCAAACCGCATAACAACATACGTTGTTCCTTTTGTCATCGGTATGTTACTTGCCCGAGATTCGATCGTCGGTATCTCTATACCTAGTTCAATCTCGTTACCGGCAAGTCTCTTTACTCGTTTCGTAATACATCATCTCATGACTAACTCATTAGTCATTTGCTTGCAAGGCTTATTATGATGTGTATTAACGAGAGGGCCCAGAGATACCTCTTCGACACTCGGAGTGACAAATCCTATTCTTGATCTATGCCAACACCACGAACACCTTCGGAGACACATGTAGAGCATCTTTATGATCACCCAGTTACGTTGTGACGTTTGATAGCACACAAGGTGTTCCTACGGTATTCGGGAGCTGCATAATCTCATAGTCATAGGAACATGTATAAGTCATGAAGGAAGCAATAGCAATAAAACTAAACGATCATAGTTCTAAGCTAACGGATGGGTCTAGTCTATCACATCATTCCCCCAATGATGTGGTCCCGTTGATCAAATGACAACTCATGTCTATGGCTAGGAAACATAACCATCTTTGATCAATGAGCTAGTCTAGTAGAGGCATACTAGGGACATACTGTTTTGTCTATGTATTCACACATGTACTAAGTTTCCGGTTAATACTATTCTAGCATGAATAATAAACATTTATCATGATATAAGGAAATAAATAATAACTTTATTATTGCCTCTAGGGCATATTTCCTTCAGTCTCCCACTTGCACTAGTGTCAATAATCTAGTTCACATCTCCATGTGATTTAATACCGATAGTTCAAATCGTTATGTGAATAACACCCATAGTTCACATCGCCATGTGACCAATACCCAAAGGGTTTACTAGAGTCAATAATCTAGTTCACATCGCTATGTGATTAATACCCAAGAGTAGTAAGGTGTGATCATGTTTTGCTTGTGAGAGAAGTTTAGTCGACGGGTCTGACACATTCAGATCCGTATGTATTTCGCAAATTTCTATGTCTACAATGCTCTGCATGGAGCTACTCTAGCTAATTGCTCCCACTTCCAATATGCATCCAGGTTGATACTTAGAGTCATCTCGATTAGTGTAAAGCTTGCATCGGTGTAACTCTTTACGACGAACTCTTTATCACCTCCATAATCGAGAAACAATTTCCTTAGTTATCCAGTAACTAAGGATAATTTTGACCGCTGTCCAGTAATCTACTCCTGGATCACTTTTGTACCTCCTTGCCAAACTTATAGCAAGGCACACATCAGGTCTGGTACACAGCATTGCATACATGATAGATCCTATGGCTGAGGCATAGGGAATGACTTTCATTTTCTCTCTATCTTCTGCAGTGGTCGGGCATTGAGCCTTACTCAACTTCATACCTTGTAACACAGGCAAGAACTCTTTCTTCGACTGATCCATTTTGAACTTCTTCAAAACTTTATCAAGGTATGTGCTTTGTGAAAGTCCAATTAAGCGTCTTGATCTATCTCTATAGATCTTGATGCCTAATATATAAGCAGCTTCACCGAGGTCTTTCATTGAAAAACTTTTATTCAAGTATCCTTTTATGCTATCCCGAAATTCTATATCATTTCAAATCAACAATATGTCATCCACATATAATATTAGAAATGCTACAGAGCTCCCACTCACTTTCTTGTAAATACAGGCTTCACTGCAACTCTGTATAAAACTATATGCTTTGATAAACTTATCAAAGCGTATATTCCAACTCCGAGATGCTTGCACCAGTCCATAGATGGATCGCTGGAGCTTGCACAATTTTCTAGCACCTTTAGGATTGACAAAACCTTCTGGTTGCATCATATACGACTCTTCTTGAATAAATCCATTAAAGAACGCAGTTTCGTTATCCATTTGCCAAATTTCATAAAATGTGGCAATTGCTAACATGATTCGGACAGACATAAGCATCGCTACAGGTGAGAAAATCTCATCATAGTCAACACCTTGAACTTGTCGAAAACCTTTCGCAACAAGTTGAGCTTTGTAGACAATAACATTACTATCGGCGTCAGTCTTCCTCTTAAAGATCCATTTATTTTCAATGGCTTGCCGATCATCGGGCAAGTGAACCAAAGTCCACACTTTGTTCTCATACATGGATCCCATCTCAGATTTCATGGCCTCAAGCCATTTTGCGGAATCTGGGCTCATCATCGCTTCCTCATAGTTCGTAGGTTCATCATGGTCTAGTAACATGACTTCCAGAACTGGGTTCCCGTACCACTCTAGTGCGGAACGTACTCTGGTTGATCTACGACGTTCAGCAGAAACTTGATCTGAAGTTTCATGATCATCATCATTAGCTTCCTCACTAATTGGTGTAGGAATCACTGGAACAAATTTCTGTGATGTACTACTATCCAATTCAGGAGAAGGTACAATTACCTCATCAAGTTCCACTTTCCTCCCACTCACTTTTTTCGAGAGAAATTCCTTCTCTAGAAATGATCCATTCTTAGCAACGAATATCTTGCCTTCGGATCTGTGATAGAAGGTGTACCCAATAGTTTCCTTTGAGTATTCTATGAAGACACATTTCTCCGACTTGGGTTCGAGCTTATCAGGTTGAAGCTTTTTCACATAAGCATTGCAGCCCCAAACTTTAAGAAACGACAACTTTCGTTTCTTGCCAAACCACAGTTCACAAGGCGTCGTCTCAACGGATTTAGATGGTGCCCTATTTAACATGAATGCAGCTATCTTTAATGCATAACCCAAAACTATAGTGGTAAATCGGTAAGAGACATCATATATCGCACCATATCTAATAAAGTACGGTTACAACATTCGGACACACCATTATGTCGTGGTGTTCCGGGTGGCGTGAGTTGTGAAACTATTCCACATTGTTTCAAATGAAGACCAAACTCGAAACTCAAATATTCACCTCTACGATCAGATCGTAGAAACTTTATTTTTCTTGTTACGATGATTCTCTACTTCACTTTGAAATTCTTTGAACTTTTCAAATGTTTCAGACTTGTGCTTCATCAAGTAGATATACCCATATCTGCTCAAATCATCAGTGAAGGTCAAAAAATAACGATACTCGCCACGAGCTTCAACACTCATCGGTCCACATACATCAGTATGTATGATTTCCAACAAATCTGTTGCTCGCTCCATTGTTTTGGAGAACGGAGTTTTAGTCATCTTGCCCACGAGGCATGGTTCACAAGCACCAAGTGATTCACAATCAAGTGATTCCAAAAGTCCATCACTATGGAGTTTCTTCATGCGCTTTACACCAATATGACCTAAACGACAGTGCCACAAATAAGTTGCACTATCATTATTAACCTTGCATCTTTTGGCTTCAATATTATGAATATGTGTATCACTACGATCGAGATCCAACAAACTATTTTCATTGGGTGTATGACTATCGAAGTCTTTATTCATGTAAAAAGAATAACAATTATTCTATGACTTTAATTGAATAACCGTATTGCAACAAACATGGTCAAATCATATTCATGCTTAACGCAAATGCCAAATAACATTTATTTAGGTTCTACACTAATCCCGAAAGTATAGGGAGTGTGCGATGATGATCATATCAATCTTGGAACCACTTCCAACACACATCGTCACTTTACCTTTAACTAGTCTCTGTTCATTCTGCAACTCTTGTTTCGAGTTACTAATTTTAGCAACTGAACTGGTATCAAATACCCAGAGGCTGATATGAGCACTAGTAAAGTACACATCAATAATCTGTATATCAAATATACATTTGTTCACTTTGCCATCCTTCTTATCCACCAAGTATCTAGGGCAGTTCCACTTCCAGTGACCATTTCCTTTGCAGTAGAAGCACTTAGTTTCAGGCTTGAGTTTAGCTTTGGGTTTCTTCACGGGAGTGACAACTTGCTTGTCATTCTTCTTGAAGTTCCCCTTCTATCCCTTTGCCCTTTACTTGAAACAAGTGGTCTTGTTAACCATCAACACTTGATGCTCTTTCTTGATTTCTACCTTCGCTGATTTCAGCATAGTGAAGAGCTCGGGAATTACTTTCGTCATCCCTTGCATATTATAGTTCATCACAAAGTTCTACTAACTTGGTGATAGTGTCTAGAGAACTTTGTCAATTACTATCTTATCTGGAAGATTAACTTTCACTTGATTCAAGCAATTGTAGTACCCAGACAATCTGAGCACATGCTCACTGGTTGAGCTATTCTCCTCCATCTTGTAGGCAAAGTACTGTCGGAGGTCTTATACCTTCTCGACACGGGCATGAGTATGAAATACTAATTTCAACTCTTGGAACATCTCATATGCTCCGTGGCGTTTCAAAACGTTTTTGAAGTCCCGGTTCTAAGCCGTAAAGCATGATGCACTTAAACTATCAAGTAGTCATCATATTGAGCTTTTGTCAAAATGTTCATAACGTCTACATCTACTCCTGCAATAGGCCTGTCACCTAGCAGTGCATCAAGGACATAATTCTTCTATGCAGCAATGAGGATAATCCTCATATCACGGAACGATTCCGCATCATTGCTACTAACATCTTTCAACTTAATTTTCTCTAGGAACATATAAAAAATAAACTGGGAGCAACATCGTGAGCTATTGATCTACAACATAGATATGCTAATACTACCAGGACTAAGTTCATGATAAATTAAAGTTCAATTTAATCTTATTACTTAAGAACTGCCACTTAGATAGACATCCCTCTAGTCATCTAAATGATCACGTGATCCAAATCAACTAAACCATGTCCGATCATCACATGAGATGGAGTAGTTTTCAATGGTGAACATCTTATGTTGATCATATCTACTATATGATTCACGCTCGACCTTTCGGTCTCGAGTGTTCCGAGGCCATATCTACATATGCTAGGCTCGTCAAGTTTAACCTGAGTATTCTGCGTGTGCAAAACTGGCTTGCACCCGTTGTATGTGAACATAGAGCCTATCACACCCGATCATCATGTGGTGTCTCAGCACGAAGAACTTTCGCAACGGTGCATACTCAGGGAGAACACTTGTACCTTGAAATTTTGTAAGGGGTCATCTTATAATGCTACCACCGTACTAAGCAAAATAAGAAGCATAATAAGATAAACATCACATGCAATCAAAATATGTGACATGATATGGCCATCATCATCTTGTTCTTTTGATCTCCATCTCCAAAGCACCGTCATGATCACCTTCGTCACTGGTGCGGCACCTTGATCTCCATCATAGCATCGTTGTTGTCTGGCCAACTATTGCTTCTATGACTATCGCTACTGCTTAGTGATAAAGTAAAGCAATTACATGGCGATTGTATTTCATACAATAAAGCGAGAACCATATGGCTCCTGCCAGTTGCCGATAACTTTACAAAACATGATCATCTCATACAAAACCGTATAACTATGTCTTGACCATATTACATCACAACATGCCCTGCAAAAACAAGTTAGACGTCCTCTACTTTGTTGTTGCAAGTTTTACGTGGCTGCTACGGGCTTAGCAATAATCGTTCTTACCTACGCATACAAAAACCACAACGATGTTTCATCAAGTATATGCTGTTTTAACCTTCACAAGGACCGGGCGTAGCCACACTCGATTCAGCTAAAGTGAGAGAGAGAAACACCCGCCAGTCACCTTTAAGCAACGAGTGCTCATAACAGTGAAACCAGTCTCGCGTAAGCGTACGCGTAATGTCGGTCCGGGCCGCTTCATCTCACAATACCGTCGAAGCAAAGTATGACATGCTGGTAAGCAGTATGACTAGTATCGCCCACAACTCATTGTGTTCTACTCGTGCATATCATCTACGCATAGACCTGGCTCAAGATGCCACTGTTGGGCAACGTAGTATTTTAAAATTTTCCTACGATCACACAAGATCTATCTACCAGATGCATAGCAATGAGAGGGAGAGTGTGTCTACGTACCCTCGTAGACCGGGAGCGGAAGCGTTAAGTGACGCGGTTGATGTAGTCGAACTTCTTCGCAATCCAACCGATCAAGCACCGAACGTACGACACCTCCACGTTCAGCACACGTTCAGCTTGATGACGTCCCACGAGCTCTTGATCAAGTTGAGCTTCACGGGAGAGTTTCGTCAGCACGACGGCGTTGTGACGGATATGATGAAGTTACCGGCGCAGGGCTTCGCCTAAGCACTGCGACAGTATAACCGAGGTGTGTTTCTGTGGAGGGGGGCACCGCACACGGCTAAAACAATTCAACTTGTATGTCTTTGGGTGCCCCCTGCCCCCGTATATAAAGGAGCAAGGGGGAGAGTCCGGCCGACCCCTTGTGGCGTGCCTAGGAGGTGCAATCCTACTAGGAATAGGATTCTGGCCCTCCTTCCCTCTTTCTCCTACGGCCCATTAAGGCCCATAGCTTCCCCAGGGGTTCCGGTAACCCCCCTGTACTCCGGAAAATTCCGAAACTTTACGGAACACTTCCGGTGTCCGAATATAGTCATCCAATATATCAATCTTTATGTCTCGGACATTCCGAGACTCCTCGCCATGTCTGTGATCTCATCCGGGATTCCGAACTACCTTCGGTACATCAAAACTCATAAACTCATAATACCGATCGTCATCAAACGTTAAGCGTGCGGACCCTACGGGTTCGAGAACTATGTAGACATGACCGAGACTCATCTTCGATCAATAACCGATAGCGGAACCTGGATGCTCATATTGGCTCCTACATATTCTATGAAGATCTTTTATCGGTCAAACCGCATAACAACATACGTTGTTCCTTTTGTCATCGGTATGTTACTTGCCTGAGATTCGATCGTCGGTATCTCTATACCTAGTTCAATCTCGTTATCGGCAAGTCTCTTTACTCGTTCCGTAATACATCATCTCGTGACTAACTCATTAGTCATTTGCTTGCAAGGCTTATTATGATGTGTATTACCGAGAGGGCCCAGAGATACCTCTCCGACACTCGGAGTGACAAATCCTATTCTTGATCTATGCCAACACCACAAACACCTTCGGAGACACCTGTAGAGCATCTTGATGATCACCCAGTTACGTTGTGACGTTTGATAGCACACAAGGTGTTCCTACAATATTCGGGAGTTGCATAATCTCATAGTCATAGGAACATGTATAAGTCATGTAGAAAGCAATAGCAATAAAACTAAACGATCATAGTGCTAAGCTAACAGATGGGTCTAGTCCATCACATCTTTCTCCCAATGATGTGATCCCGTTGATCAAATGACAACTCATGTCTATGGCTAGGAAACATAACCATCTTTGATCAATGAGCTAGTCTAGTAGAGGCATATTAGGAACATACTATTTTGTCTATGTATTCACACATGTACTAAGTTTCCGGTTAATACAATTCTAGCATGAATAATAAACATTTATCATGATATAAGGAAATAAATAATAACTTTATTATTGCCTCTAGGGCATATTTCCTTCACGTCGAGTATCTTTATAATCACCCAGTTACATTGTGACGTTTGATAGCACACAAGGTAGTCCTTCGGTATCCGGGAGTTGCGTGATCTCATAGTCAAAGGAATATGTATTTGACATGCATGAAAGCAGTAGCAATAAACTATACGATCAAATGCTAAGCTAACGGATAGGTCTTGTCCATCACATCATTATCACAATGATGTGATCCCATTATCGAATGAAAACCGATACCCATGGTTAGGAAACCTTAACCATCTTTGATTAATGAGCTACTCTAGTAGAGGTTTACTAGGGACATGATATTTGTTTATGTATTCACACCTGTATTTAGGTTTCCGGTCAATACGATTCTAGCATGAATAATAATCCTTTATCATGAATAAGGAAATATAAAATAACAACAATTTTAGTATTGCCTCTAGGGCATATTTTCATTAGTTGATGTGTATCATATGGTGTTATTTTATTACAAACTCCTGATAGATCGATCGGAAAGGATAGCTTGATGTTATTTTAGTACGAACTCTTGATAGATCAATCGAAAAGAATAATTTGGAGGTGGTTTCGTACCCTTAAAACAATTTCTTCTTATGTTCTCCGCTGGATAGAAAATTTGGAGTGATTCTTCATCACACGTTGAGGGATGGTTATGTGATCCAATTATATTAGCATTGTTGAGAGATTGCACTAGCGAAAGTACTAACTATAGGCCTTGTTTTCAAGAATTGCAATACCGTTTGTGCTCCGTTTTGTCACTTGCTACCTTGCTTCTTTTTATTGTTCCTATTACAAAAATTAATATCTACTATCCATATTACACTTGTATCACCATATCTTCGCCGAACTAGTGCACCTATACAATTTACCAATGTATTTGGTGTGCTGGGGACACAAGAGACTCTTTGTTATTTGGTTGTAGGGTTATTTGAGAGAGACCATATTCATCCGACACATCCCATGGATTGATAAACCTTAGGTCATCCACTTGAGGGAAATTTGCTACTATCCTACAAAACTCTGCGCTTGGAGGCCCAAAACGAGTCAACAAGAACAAGTTGTGTAGTAGACATCAAGCTGTTTTCTGGCGCCGTTGCCGCGGAGGTGAATGCTTAAGGTATATCTTTAGATCTTGCAATCAAATCTTTTAGTTTCTTGTTTTATCACTAGTTTGGTTTTGTAAAAGAAAACTAAAAAAATGGAATAGAGGTTGCCACATATTATTCGTCTTTATCATGTCTTTCTTGAAAATGATGGAAAGGAAAATTGTGCTCAATTGATAGAAGAAGAATTCAATAAAATGTTTGGCATACAATATTTGAATGATGAGCATGATTGCAATGTTGTTGGTATGAATTCTTTGAATATCCATGATGCTAATGATATGCAAAGCCATAAGCTTGGGGATGCTATATTTGATGAAGATGATATTTTTCGTCCCCCAATATTTGATGTGCAAATTTGTTATAATGGTAGCATGCCTCCTATTTATGATGATGGCATGTATGCTATAGAGAATAATGATAACCAAGAAACTTGTCACCATGATTTTAATGCTCAAATTGATCATGACAATCAAGTGTCTCATGATAGTTATTTTGTTGAGTTTGCTCCCACTACTATTCGTGAGAATAAAATGGCTTATGTGGAGAGTAGCAAAATTTCTATGCTTTTGCATCATGAAAAGAATGCTTTATGTGGTAGTTATATTGTTGAATTCATTCATGATGCTACTAAAAATTATTATGAGAGAGGGACATATGCATTTACATATCTCAATAATATCAAGTTTCCTCTCTATGTGTTTAAAGTTTTGAAGTTTTGCTTGTTTTGCCTTCCTATGCTAGTTGATTCTTATTCCTATAATTTTTTTTTCTCACAAAATCCCTATGCATAGGAAGTGGGTTAGGCTTAAATGTGCTAGTCAGATGCTTCATGATGCTCTCTTGCCTGTTTCAATTCATATATTTTATGTGAGCGTCATTGAAATCATCATGCCTAGCTAAAAGGCATTAAAGAAAATCGCTTGTTGGGAGAAAACATATCAGATCTTGGGTTCCGGCAAAACCCTTGAGGTTCGAACACTGGGGTGCGCATGAAGATCTCTCCTTTCCACTCTAGCTCGCTCTCGCACCGATTCCTAGGCCTAGCTCGTCGAACCCGAAGAACAAGAGACAGGAGGGTTTATACTGGTTCGGGCCACCATTGTGGTGTAATACCCTAATACAGTGCGTGTGGTGGATTGCCTTGTAGGCTGAGGACGAACTAGTACAAGGGAAGAACAACCTCCTGAGGAAAGGTGTTCTTGTGTTTGGAAAGCTTAGGGTTGCGTGGGTGGTCTCGATGATCCAATCCCTTTCTATGGTGGTGGCTAGTCCTATTTATAGAGGCCCGGGTCCTCTTCCCAAATATTGAGCGGGAAGGGATCCCACAATGGCCAAGTTTGAAGGGGGACAACTAGTACAAGCTATCCTGACAAAAGGTGGTCTTCGCCTGCCAAAGGCTCTGGTGGTGATGCCGTCGTGGGCTCCGCGATGACCTCCGCTCCGCCGTCCTGCTAGTCTTGGTCTCGTTGCACCGATATGGAAACCTTTGCCTCATGCCTCGGGACTCCTCGCCTGCGCTTGCCCCTTTAGCACCAAAGAGGAAACTGGCATCCTGCGCCCGCTGGTGCCCGCCTGGCCTTGGTCGTCATGGCTCACGTCACGGGAACCTCGCGAGGTGCCCCTTGCCTTGATATCTCCGCTCCTCGGGAGCTAGCCTAATGAGGGTGCCCCAGGGGAGGTCTTGCATGGTCCGCCTCGCGAGGCTTGGCCCCTCACGAGGGTCTTGAGTGGTTGCTGATGAGGTTGGGCCGCACCAGGCCATTGGACGAGCCACGCTCTGGGCCGCATGCAGGCAAGTCTGGGTACCCCCGTTCCTAGGACGCCGACAGTAGCCCCCGGGCCCAAGGCGCGCTCGGACTTGGCTTCGCGGTGAAGCTAATGGTCAAGTGCGGAACGCCATGGGCCCCAGAAACCTGCGGCCTTGATTGACGCGTGGCGATTGACGGGACGTGGGCTCTCCACTTCCCCACGCCGCCTCGGCAACTGCGCGACTTGACAAGTCCCTGCATGCACAAAAGACCATCATTACCTTTGATTATGGAGGCCGGCGGTTGGCTTTCTCCTGGCTATAAATAAGGCGACGGCGGAGCCCTTGTTGCCCATCTTATTCCTCCATTCCTCTTCCTTCTTCTTCCTCTTCCTTGCTCCTTGCTTGGCAGCGCCACCCATGGCGCCGATTCGACGATTCTCTGCCGCTGAGAAGGGGAAGACTCCTCGTGAAGAGCCTGGGCTGCTCCCGCCGAGGAAAAGACCGTTCCGCTCTCATGGCGCCATCCTGAGGCCTGAAGTGATGAGGCCTTGGCACGAGCGGCCTCCGCACGGCTACACGCTGCCCTTGTAAGCCAGGACGCAGGGCTC
>LR738710.1:515942947-516070650 GCA_902687465.1 Secale cereale
GGAGGCAGCGCCCAGCGCCTCCCGCGTTTTGGCCGTGTCGATCATGCCGGCGAGGTGGACGCCGCCGTCCCACAGACGCGCGTTGGAGGATCTGCGCGCAAGTTTGTGGTGTGGGCGGTGATGTCCCCTAGCTCCTGGATCTGCTTCCCGCCATTCTTCACCACAGAGATGCCGCCGAAGGGGCCGCTCGAGCTGTGGTTGTAGCACGCCGGGTGCCGCGCACCAGTGACTGGGGCTGAGGTTGAGGTTGTCTCCCCGGGCAAGATCTTTATGACCCGCGGATGGGGCGAGGTCGCCCGCGTCTGCCATGCGAAGGGCGGCCTCGCCATCCACTTTGAGTATGACGGCGCCTCCGTGCTGCTCTTCAAGGTGTTCGACGAGGAGGGACGCCGCCTGGAGTGCTGCCCCGAAGGGGGACGTCGGGATGGCGCAGCGGCTGGCAACGTGCCAGCCATTGGTCCCACCGCCAGCTCTCCCAGCAGCAGTGATTTCCCTTGGGAGTCCAGCAGCTCTCCCGAGGGTGACGAGTCTCCGAAGACGAGCGACGACAGCTACGTGCCTCCAAGCTCGTGCCGTGCCCGGAGCGCATCAGCCGCACGAGCTCGTCGCCGACGGTGACTTGAGCGGGGTCAGAGATGGCCTCCCGTGGCCCACTGTTTATGATGGCGTCGACGATGGTAGCCGTAGCTAGGGCCCCCCTGAAATCCTTCTCTGGTCTTCCCTGCGAGGAATCAAAGCCAACCCCATGGGGGCGTGTAAAGAACTTGTAATGCTTTTGCTCCGGTGTCTTCTATCCTTGCTAATAGACTCTGTTTGCAAGCCTCGTTCAGGCAATATCACTCCTTTTTACCCTTTCAGTAGCTTGGTGCTCTACGCCGGCATGTCCCAGTCCCAAGGCAAGCTGCAGTCGTCGCTGGTATGCCAGGTCACGATGCCGTGGTCAAGGCTGAGTGGCCTGGGGTCCGGTAAGAGCTCCTGAGGCGCGATGCTCAAGCGGTCCCCCCTTGGTGTGCAAGCAGCTTCAAGAGGCTAAAAAGGGAGGTGACATTGCCGATGCGTGACAACAGAATCCAACTCTTCAAGTGATGATGGCACACTGATGGGGTTCACAACTTATCTTGATGGGTATGAGGTGATTCCTCAAGCGGTGTGCCTAGCTCGCTTCTGATGTTGCGTGGTTGAGATTTCACGATTTCCTTCCCGCTTGCCCTAGAGTTCTACGTCGGCATAGCCCGGCCCCGCGCGTACCTTTGCCGTCGTTGGGTCATCCGGATCACAAGGACGAGACCAAGGGGTGATGGGCTACGTGACCAGTTAGGCTCCTGAGTCACAATGCTCAGGATTCCCCCTTGACGTGCGAACGACCCTTGGGAAGGAAATGCTGGACTTAGGCCTTGATGTTCTGCATCGGCAGGGTCCGGCCCCGCGCATACCTCAACCGCCGCTGGCTTGTCCGGATCACCAGGATAAGACCAGGGAGTGAGGGGCTATGTGGCCAGTTAGGCCCTTGGGTCGCGGTGCCCAAGGGTCCCCCTTGATGTACGAACAGGCTTGAGCTCTCTAAGCCGGCCTCCCCTTCGCCCATCCTTCTTGATGCTCAATGTCCTTGGGTCCCAACCCTTGAGCGAAGCTCAGCCGCTGCTGGTATGCCAAATCACGGTGCCGTGGCCAAGGCCAGGGGGTGAGGGCTGGAGAGTCAGTAGGAGCCTCTGAGGCGCGATGCTTAGAGGACCCCTTTAATGTGCAAGCGAATTACGTGGGAAGGGGAGACCGGCAGAGTCGCCTGCCATCGTGCTCCTGAGATTCCTGCGGATTAGCTTGAAGCAACATACTTTAGAACCACGCCTACCTCTGAGCCTCTGATAATTCCGCAGGAAGATGAATGCACCGAGGACCTGGTGAGGTGACGCATGCAGTGCGGGCCGCGGGTGAGAGCTCGATCTCTCAGATTTTGTCAGCGTTGCAGGGACACACCCGAGCACAGGAGCTGTGCCAACGTATGCACCCCCATTGCGAGATGAGCAGAAGTCCATTAGGCAGCGAAGGAAGCCAGAAGAGGTGATGAGTGAGTAGGTGATGCTTGTTAGGCAAATCGTAGGAGGGGATGAGCTAAACCAAGCGTCACAAAATGAGATGCATGCCACGAGGACGGACCCATGTGGCCTGGGATGATGCGGCCCGAGGGGGCACCCCCAACAGAGTAAGCTAAAGATGCAAAAGGATACACGCCGCAGGGACATGCTCGTGCAACCTGGGAATAACGCAGCCCGAGGGGCGCTCCCAGCCAAACAAAACTGGAAAATGTCACCTGGCACAGTTGCTGACGTAGTGCTGATGTAGCTGAAGAAGCTCGATGCAGATGCCGTTCCTTATGTGTCGCCTGACTTTGGGACCTCGCGAGGCTCCGAAGGTTCCCAGAGCTCACGAAGAACCGAGGCCACCTCCGCCAAGATCTCCTGATGCCTGGCCTCGCGAGTCGCCAGGACCTCCCGCGTGTGGCGCTGGTGTAGGGTCGCTTGGTTCAGCAAGCCGAAGGGCATGCGAACGTAGCTGTGAGGGGGGCCCACGCACCGGCCCACCTGAGAGGGCCAGTAGAGCTCCTGAGACGCCATCCTGTTGAGTGCTGGGACGTGGACGCAGATGCGCAGCCCATCGCCCGAGCGTGGGGCGACAGGTGCACTTCGAGGTGCCGGGTAGCGCTCGCCCCGCATTGCTCTTGGCACATGTAAGTCTTTGATGGTCTGGCCGATGAACTCCTGAGCGCTTGGTGCCTCACGCCTTGAGGCCTCTGGAGGGAAACGTGCGGTGAAGCACGCCTCCACATGGTGCCCGAGCGCCTCCCTTGAGACATTGGCTAGGTAAGTGGCCCTCCAAAGGAGAGCCCCCGAGCCCAGCCTGAGGGGAGTGCCAGGCGCGCCTTCCTATGCGTGGGAGGGAGGCGCGCCATCCCTGGATGCAGGTCCTGAGGTGCGGCCACCAGGCGCTGCATCTTCGTGAGGCTCCAGGGCGAGCAACTGCTTCTTCTTCTTGGGGACGGCCTCAGGAGGCTAAACGGCGCCATCATTGTCTGCATCCTCGACCGTTGCTGCCTGGTAAGCGCGCTCAAGCGAGCACACCGTGTCCTTCTCTTCGCAAGCGACGATGATGATGCCGCCGCTTCCTGGCATCTTGAGGACGTTGTAGCCGTGGTGAGTCACTGCCATGAACTTGGCCAGGGTTGGGTACCCGAGGATGGCGTTGTATGGGAGATGAATGTGGGCGACATCGAAGTCGCTGAGCTCAGTGTGGTAGTTGTCGCGCTTGCCAAAGGTGACATGCAGGCGGACTTGCCCTATAGGGGTGGTGGAGCCGTCAGTCACTCCGGAGAAGGGTTGGTAGGTAGTAGCTAATCGTACGGTACTTGGAGGCTGTCGAACGTCTCGACGACAGGACATTGAGCTCTGCGCCGCCATCGATGAGGGTCTTGCTAACTTGAACGTTGCTGATGACGGGTGAACAAAGCATCGGGAGGGCGCCGGTCGTCGCCGCGCACTTGAGCTGGCCCGCTGAACTAAAGGTGATGGGGCACTTGGAACACCTGAGTGGGCGCGTGGCTTCGAGCTTGGGGAGAGCCGTGTTTACTTCTCAGGCGAACTGCTTGAAGAGGCGCTGAGATGCCGGGGCTTGCGCTCCGCCCAAGATGCAGGCGATGGCGCGAGGCTCCTGGAAGCCCCCAGCCCCCTCATCCTGGTCGTCGTTCCTTCTTGGCAGCGGCAGAGGAGGGAGGCCGGCCTTGCCCTGGGGACGGTCCTCGCGAGGCTGGTCCCTCCAGGCACCCTCACGTGGCTGGCCCCTCCAGGCATCCTCACGAGGCTGATCGCGCCAACAGTCCTCCCGAGGCTGATCACGCCACTCTTGGAGGGGGCCGCGCTCGTCCCAGCGTCCCCCGGTCCGACTTCCTCCACGGCCGTAGCCACAGTTGCTGCGCTCGGGGTGTTGGCTGATGCGCCCTTCGTGGAGGGCCCTGAGCTCTTGACAGTCATGGGTGTTATGGCTGTGCATGTCGTGGAAGGCGCAAAACGGATGGCTGTTCTTAGATGACTCTGGGTAGTCGCGGCCACGCTTCATCTCTGGCTCAGCCGCGAGCACTGCCACTCCTTTGCGCTTCACGTCCTTGCTCTTGGCCTTCTTGTCTTCAGGTTCAACGCTGGGGAGCTCGAAGAGGGAGAGGCGCCCCTCCTCAGCTCTGGCGCACTTGGTCGCGAGGTTGTACAGCTCCAGGGTCATGCACAGATCTTCATGGATGGCGAGCTCCTCCTTCATCTTGACATCACGGACGCCACCCGAGAACGCTGAAATGATGGCATCGTCCGTGACCTTGGGGATCTTGACACGGACACTGTTGAAGCGCTGGATGAACTTCTGCAGGGTTTCTCTTGGTTTTTGCTTGATGCGCTGCAGGTGACCTGTGGCCGGGGGGTGGTCACGGGTGCCCTGGAAGTTGGCAATGAATCGTTCGCACATCTCTCCCCAGGCGGAGATCGATCCCGCGGGTAGGTTCAGGAGCCACGAGCGTGCGCCGTCCTTGAGACCCATGGGGAACCAATTCGCCATGATCTTCTCGTTGCCGCCAGATGCATCGATGCTCAGCTCGTAGAGCTGCAGGAATTTAGCAGGGTCGGGGGTGCCGCCATAGCATGGAGGCAGGTAGGGCTTGAACTTCCCAGGCTAGTTGACGTTGCGCAGCTCGGGGGCGAGGGCCTTGCAGCCTGCTATCGACACCAGACCTTGTCGTGGAGGCGGGGCTTGGTCTTGGTCCTCGTGCGCCACCACGGCAGGGGGCGCACGGTCTCGATGCGGTGGTGGAGAGCGCTGGCGCTCCTCCTCGGGGCCGCTGTATCTCTTGGCAGCTTCCTTCTTCATGCACTGGCACCACGCGCGGGAGGTCGTGCCGCGGGGTCACGTGCCTTAGGTCGTGGACGATGCTTTGATGTGGAGGTGGCAGAGGCGCTTCATGGGCCACGTCGCCCGCATGGGGAGGCGGGCGAGGTAGCGAGAGGGACGGTGCAGGAGAGCCCCCAGCGCTGCTGACGAGCTCGGCGATGCGGTCGAGCCATTCTTCGTAGAAGTCGTCGACGGGGCGGTAGCGCAGGAGCTCACGTGCCATGAGCCACGCAGCCTGCGCGTTCGCGGGTCTGCGGTGAGCGTGAGACGACGAGCCCGCCGTGGTGAGCGATGGGGTCGCGGTGCATCCGTCTCACCGCACGTAGGGGTGCAGGGACGAGGCCTGCTGCTCGTGCTACACCGGGCCGGTGGCGGTGTTGGCAGAGGGCGATGGAGAACGGCGAGGAGCTCCGCCGGCGGGAGCTATCTGAGCAACACGGGTGGCAAGGGTGGCCCGCCGCTCAGCACGGGCTCGGCGAGTGTCGGCCATGGAACCGGCGGGATGACGGAGCGTGGATCAATGGAAGGGAAGCTTCGGCACACCCCTACCTGGCGCGCCAAATGTCGGATCTTGGGTTCCGGCAAAACCCTTGAGGTTCGAACACTGGGGTGCGCACGAACTCTCCTTTCCGCTCTAGCTCGCTCTCGCACCAATTCCTAGGCCTAGCTCGTCGAACCCGAAGAACAAGAGACACGAGGGTTTATAATGGTTCGGGCCACCATTGTGGTGTAATACCCTAATCCAGTGCGTGTGGTGGATTTCCTTGTAGGCTGAGGGCGAACTAGTACAAGGGAAGAACAGCATCCAGAGGAAAGGTGTTCTTGTGTTTGTAGAGCTTGGGGGTGCATGGGTGGTCTCAATGATCCGATCCCTTTCTAAGGTGGTGGCAAGTCCTATTTATAGAGGCCTGGGTCCTCTTCTCAAATATTGAGCGGGAAAGGATCCCACAATGGCCAAGTTTGAAGGGGGACAACTAGTACAAGCTATCCTAACAAAAGGTGGTCTTCGCCTGCCAAAGGCTTTGGTGGTGACGCCGTCGTGGGCTCCACGATGACCTCCGCTCTACCGTCCTGCTGGTCTTGGTCTCATTGCACCGATATGGAAATCTTTGCCTGACGCCTCGAGACTCCTCGCCGGCGCTTTCCCCTTTAGCACCAAAGAGGAAACTGGCATCCTGCACCCGCTGGCGTCCGCCTGGCCTTGGTCGTCATGGCTCACATCACGGGAACCTCGCGAGGTGCCCCTTTCCTTGATATCTACGCTCCTCGGGAGCTAGCCTAATAAGGACGCCCCAGGGAAGGTCTTGCGTCGTCCGCCTCGCGAGGCTTGGCCCCTCGCGAGGGTCTTGAGTGGTTGCTGATGAGGTTGGGCCGCACCAGGCCGCTGGACGAGCCACGCTCGGGGCCGCAGGCTGACAAGTCTGGGTACCCCCTGATACGTCTCCAACGTATCTATAATTTTTGATTGTTCCATGCTATTATATTATCTATTTTGGATGTTTAATGGGCTTTATTATACACTTTTATATTATTTTTGGGACTAACCTACTAACCCAAGGCCTAGTGCAAATTGCTGCTTTTTTCCTATTTCAGTGTTTCGCAAAAAAGGAATATCAAACGGAGTCCAAATGGAATGAAACCTTCGGGAGGATCGTTTTTGGAACAAACACAAACGAGAAGACTTGGAGTACACGCCAGGGAAGCCACAGAGAGGCCATGAGGTAGGGGCGCGCCCAGGGGGTAGGCGGGCCCCCACCCTCATGCCCCCCCCCCGTAGCTCCACCGACATGCCTCTTCCTCCTATATATACCCATGTACCCTGAAAACATTCGAGCGCACCATGAAACCCTAATTCCACCGCCGCAACCTTCTGTACCCATGAGATCCCATCTTGGGGACTGTTCCGGAGCTCAACCGGAGGGGGAATCAATCACAGAGGGCTTCTACATCAACACCATAGCCTCTCCGATGAGTTGTGAGTAGTTTACCACAGACCTTCGGGTCCATAGTTATTAGCTAGATGGCCTCTTCTCTCTCCTTGGATCTCAATACAAAGTTCTCCTCGATCTTCTTGGAGATCTATTCGATGTAATTCTTTTTGTGGTGTGTTTGTCGAGATCCGATGAATTGTGGGTTTATGATCAAGATTATCTATGAACAATATTTAATTCTTCTCTGAAATCTTTTATGCACGATTTAAATATCTTTGCAAGTCTCTTCAAATTATCCGCTTGGTTTGGCCTACTAGATTGATCTTTCTTGCAATGGGAGAAGTGCTTAGCTTTGGGTTCAATCTTGCGGTGTCCTTTCCCAGTAATAGCAGGGGCAACAAGGCACGTATTGTATTGTTGCCATCAAGGATAAAAAGATGGGGTTTATATCATATTGCATGAGTTTATCCCTCTACATCATGTCATATTGCTTAAAGCGTTACTCTGTTCTTTTGAACTTAATACTCTAGATGCATGCTGGATAGCGGTCGATGTGTGGAGTAATAGTAGTAGATGCAGAATCGTTTCGGTCTACTTGTCACGGACGTGATGCCTATATACAATGATCATGCCTAGATATTCTCATAACTATGCGCTTTTCTATCAATTTCTCGACAGTAATTTGTTCACCCACCGTAGAAATCTGCTATCTTGAGAGAAGCCACTAGTGAAACCTATGGCCCCTGGGTCTATCTTCCATCATATCAATCTTCCATCAACTATTTATCTTTACTTTACTTTTATTTTGCAATCTTTACTTTTCAATCTATAACAAAAATACCAAAAATATTTATCTTATTATCTCTATCAGATCTCACTTTTGCAAGTGGCCGAGAAGGGATTAACAACCCCTTTATCGCGTTGGTTGCAAGGTTCTTATTTGTTTGTGTAGGTACGAGGGACTCGTGTGTAGTCTCCTACTGGATTGATACCTTGATTCTCAAAAATTGAGGGAAACACTTACGCTACTTTGCTGCATCACCCTTTCCTCTTCAAGGGAAAAACAACGCAACCTCAAGAGGTAGCAAGAAGAATTTCTGGCGCCGTTGCCGGGGAGACTTGCGCCAAGTCAAGTCAAGATTTGATCTCCCATCAACTTGCCAATTTCTGGCGCCGTTGTCGGGGAGATCTACGCAAAAGTCAAATACCAAGTACCCATCACGAACTCTTATCCCTTGCATTAGATTATTTGCCATTTGCCTCTCATTTTCCTCTCGCCCACTTCACCCTTGCCGTCCCTTTTCCATTCTCTTCTTTCCGCTTGCTTCTTCTTTGCTTGTGTTGCCTTGTGCCTTCTATTTGCTTGCATCTTTGCTTGTTAATTGTTTTTGTTATGGATCCACTTAAAGTGTTCTACTTGGATCATCTTCGATCCTTATGCGCTCGTGCTGAAACCCCAACTAGCCTAGTTGATGGGAAATCTTTAGATGAGCATGCTCATTTTGTGCATCACCGTTTGTCTGAAAAGGGGAGATTCTTATGGGATCAAATAAACAGATTGTTGTGTTTGCTTGGAATCTTTGTGAAATTTGTGATTTTACTTGTTGCTCTAAGAACCCTAAAGAACACCTCCCCTACCTATGTGAGTTTAATGATAATGAATTCTTATCTTCTTATGCAAAGGGTGTTTATAGTTACTACGATATCAACAAATTGAAGAATTGGTTGCTTTTAAGGGTGCTTATGAAGTTGCTTCTTTGATTGAAAAGTATGATATTACTCTCTACGAATCTGAAAATTTTGACATACTTAAATATTGCTTTGAAAACTATGCTCATAATATCTATGTCGAAGAATTTATTGAAAGAATGACCGCTGCTTTGGAAGAAAATAATGATATGCATGAATCTATAGATAATTATGATTCCGATGATTTGATTGAAATATCCCTTGATGAACATGACGCTTGCTATTCTTGTGGCCATGATGCCAATATTTATGAAGATGAATTTGCTAAAGTTCCTTATGTTAAACATGAGATCGTTGCTATTGCACACATACTTGATAGTTCCTTCGATAAAAAGCAGGATTGCAATGATGCTATTCTAAACTCTCTTAATGCCAATTGTGTTAATAATATGCAAAACCTCAAGCTTGGGGACGCTAGTTTTGCTATGTCTACTAGTTGTTGCAATGATAATGATTGGGGCGATTCTTCTTTTGATCTTGAAAATTTATTTAAGCCCCATGATGAATATGAGATTGATAATAGTATTTGTAATATTATTGAAAGTGGGTTTGGAAGAGTGTCAACTTTAGATCCCACTTATTTGGAGAATGTTAAATCTTATGAATTTTTTGATAAAAGTGGGTTTGGAGAGGTCATGGCTTTAGTTAATGTTGATCCCACTATTTTGGAAGAGTGTCAACTTCGCATGCATGTCGATCGTGTTGAGAATATGTTATGTGATTGTCGGTGTACAAAAGTAGGGGCGCTCTTTTTTTACCCCTTAATTGTGCACGGGCAGTCAGAGTCGCACCTGCAACTACACATAACAAAGTAGAGGAGGGAAGCCAGAGACACAAAGTTACCGGAGCAACGCCAAGATAGTGGAACAAGAAGACTAAGCAAGGGGACAGGCTCTCCCCCGACAAGGACTCTTGTCGGGGCGGCCTGCACGTCCTTGGCAAGAACCCTTGCCGGGGAGACTCACCCAAACGCCTCTGTCATAGCCACCCCTGAGCCTAGGAACTCCAACATCATCAACAATATTGGAACCAAGGCTCCGGAAGCGCACACGTGATGGCGTGCAGATCTTTGTGAAGACAAAGGTCTCTGGCTCACGAGATGAGAACCAGACGGTAAGGCAATCACAAGGCTCCTTGCCGAGGATGCCCATGAGGCCCCGACAAGGCTCCTCACCCAAGACACCCCAAAGCCCCGGCAAGCCTCTTGCCAAGGACGCTCACGGAGGCCCCGGCAAGACCCTTGCCGGGAACACACACAGGACCGCGGCAAGCCCTTGCCGCCCCATCATCGCCCCAGCTCAGCGGCCAACCCGCTAGCCCAGGCAGGTACCCACGTGGCGGTACGTGGTTCCTAGTCCAGCAAATCAAGCACCTGTGTGGTGGCATGCATATCTTCGTGAAGACCCTACCACTACGCCACCTCAGCTGCCTGCCCCGCTGGCCTGGACGCACGTCGCAACCAGACGAAGCAGCCACAGACAGGATGGGCCTCGTTTTCGTCCCCGATAAAGCAAGTGGACACCTAAGTAGCGCATTTAATGCATCTTTTCCCATAATGGCATAAGATAAGCCTGTGCACTGTACACCTTTCCACCTCCTGTGTGCCACTGTGGCAGCCCCTTTGGACTATAAAAGGAGGCCCACGGCATACTGGAGAAGGATTCGGATCCTTTGGAGCTGGACATGCACCATAGCTAGTTCAAGAACTCAAGAACACTCGAATATACACCAAAGCAGGACTAGGGTATTACGCATCCTTGCGGCCCGAACCTGGGTAAAAGATATTTGTATTGACTCTTAGACCCGCTCTTTGCACAACCTCGCGCCCGCCAACCATAGAAGGTATTCCAGTGATCCCATAGGTGTCGTTTCTTACCGACATCTTTGGCGCGCAGGTAGGGGGCGCAGTTGTGAAAATCCGGTCAAGCAGTTAGTGTAGCAGTTCTTCATTGCCATGGCTCCCAAGAAGAAGACGATCGCTGCAATCGGTTTGTCTGGAGCCGAACAGCCCGTGCCGGCGCGGGCTGGCGACGGGGTGGTCGCAGATGGAAGCCGAGGCGCGACCCGCGAACACCCGCGTCGTTCCAGCAGCCGAAGCCTGGCAAGCAGCGTCGTTCGTGCACATGACGACGAGCCGCACGCCACCATGTCCAAGGGCGGAGCCGGGCACCCCGCAGGAGGCGTGGGGCCTCCAAGAGCGGCGTCGTACCACATATGGGTGACACGACGACTTCCAAGACACCCATGGCGGCGCCCACGGCGCGCTCCTCCCAGGTCATGCACGATGAGCAGCGTCGCCACGCTGAGGACCCCGGGCGCTGCCGTGGAAAGAGCCCTACGCATCAGTCGCGGGATGTAGAGGATCAGCATGCTCGCCGAGGCGCTGGCGAAAACGGCGTGTAGATGCAGGACCGTGATAGAGCTACTTCTAACATGGTTAGAAGACGCAGCGCGTCACAGTCCACGTAGCTTTCATCGCCACCCACGCCAACGGAGGCCTTAACACGCGCGCAGTTGCTCCTTTACTTCCCTCCTACCGCAGAGAAGCTCGACGAGTGGAGAGCTACCATCCGGAGCCTCGTCACCGTCGCCAACAAAGACGAGCCACGGCCAGCGGGGCCCTCAGGACGACACTCTGTCGAGCCGCCGCACGCTAGTGGTGGAAGGGTCAGAGGCGCCGCAACCACAATGCATTCTCCTCCTCCTTACCAGCTACCACGAGCCCCGGTCCGTCGGGATGATGCTTGTGATAACATATCCATAGCATTGTCCGACCCATGGACCCACCATGATCAGCGCCAAGTTCTTCGGTAGCGCGCCCACAAGGACGCTCGAACTAGCATCGAGCGCCGGTGCAAGGCACACTACCAGCCGGATAGGCGGGCAGGGCCCACTACAGACTACCCGGTACCGGGAGGCTTACCTTACGAGGTAGGCTATCCAGCCTTTACCGACGAGCTACGGTGTTTCCAATTGCCCACCCACCGCACCTTCAAGCCTGACGTCGGTGAGAAGTACAATGGCAAGACTCACCCGTCAGAGTTCCTCAGCATCTACACCATCGCGATGCAGGCTGCTGGGGCATGTGACGACAAGGTGCTTGCCAATTATTTCCCGTTGGCACTTAACCCAATGTCATGTCATGGTTGATGCACTTGCCAGTAGATTCTATTTCTTCCTGGTCGGATTTGTGCCATGAGTTTGTTGACGCCTTTACGGGAGACCACGAGGCTCATGGCCAAGCAAGCGATTTGCATCTCATCCCCCAGAAGCAAGGTGAAAGCCTGCGCAAGTACATACACAGGTTCATCCGAGTGAAATACAACACCCCAGACGTTCATCCCGCCGCCATCATCAGCGCGTTCCGTCAGAACGTGTGCAACCGCAAGATGCGTGAGGAGCTGGCGATGGATAAAGTCAAGGATGTGGTCGAACTCTACGTTTTGGCTGACAGATGCGCTCGGGCTGAAGAGGGAAGGAAGTACCCCGGCGAAGACGCCGGTGTGGAAACTGGTTCCTCGGACGAAGACGTCGTTGCCCCGACGAAAAAGGGCCGACGCTGCAACAGGAAACGCAAGGGCAATACCGTGCTTGCCATCGAGGGATCCGATGACGCCGGCGCCGCCAAGAAAACCAAGGCAGACGACCCCAGCAAAGAAATCGCCGGGCGTGTCGCCTGCCTGGCCTCCGACAAGCCAGGAAGCTCCAACAAGCAGTACTGCAAGATCCACCGCACCAAAGGCCATGACCTCCAGAACTGCCGACAAGTCGAGTAGCTCGTAGAGAAGAAAAATGCCAAATATGAAAGGCGGGACAAGGAGAAGGGCCAGGACGGTGCTGAGGGATCCGGCAAGAAACGTGGCCGCCAGCCTGGCCGCCGCAACAAAGATAACCAACAAGAACGGCCCGCCCGTGGCCGTGACAAGAAGCGAGAAGATGATGATCGCGATGAGGACGACGAGTCCGGCGAGAAATAGTTCCAAAAAGCCACGGAGGCCATGTGTGTCGACGACAGTGCCTCCCTGAACACCTCTTACCACCAACTCAAACAGTGGGCACGTGAGATCATAGCAGCGGAACCATCATTCGATGCAGAGAAGCCGCTGAAGTGGTCCAGCACTCCTATCATCTTTGACACCGAGGACCACCCTGACCGCACAACTACGGTCAGGTGTTTGCCATTGTTGGTTTCACCAACAATACGCAACCTCAAGCTAACGAAGATGCTGGTTGATGGCGGGGCCGATTTGAACTTGATCTCGCCCTTTGTGATCAAAAGGTTGCAAATCCCTGATGGAGACCTCGAGGAGACGGGCACGTTTCAAGGGGTCAACCCAGGAAGGAGTCAGCCCAAGGGTAAAGTCACACTGCCCGTGACATTCGGGGGCAAACTAAACTACAGGACGGAGAGGATTGTTTTTTATGTTGCCGACATCCCCTTGCCTTACAACGGGATCCTCGGCCGCCCAACATTGTCCAAGTTCACGGCGGCATCACATTATGCCTACAACATGCTGAAGATGTCTGGGCCGATGCCCGTCATCATCGTCCCCTCTGACAAGAAGGATGCGCTGATCTATGCTGATCAGCTTTACCGGGAGGCAGTTGCAGCAACTATCACCAAGGCACTTGCTCCTGCCACTGAAGCCCCAGGAGGGAAGAAGACCGGTAGGACCTCTCGCACCCACTCCGGCAAGCGCTCCACTTTGGAGTGCAGTGCTCCCGTCGAGAACGTGCCAGATATCTCCATTGGCAAGAGCAAGAAAACCAAGAAGGTGTCCATCAAGGAGGATGGCACGGGAGGGGCTTTCACCATAAGCTCCGCCCTTGACGGCAAATAGGAAGACGCACTCGTCACCTTCCTGCGGCCGAATGTCGACGTGTTTGCATGGCAAGCATCCGACATCCCCAGCGTTCCCAGGGAGGTGATTGAGCACCATCTTGCTGTCTGCCCTTGTGCGCGACCCGACAAGCAGAAGGTCAGGAAGCAAGCTCTGGAGCGGCAAGAGTTCGTCAGAGAGGAAACCAGGAAGTTAGAGGCGGCGGGCTTAGTGAGAGGAGTGTTCCATCCAACGTGGCTGGCCAATCCAGTGGTGGTGCGCAAGGCAAATGGGAAGTGGAGACTGTGTATTGATTACACAGACATCAATAAGGCTTGTCCAAAATACCCTTTCCCGTTGCCGCGCATCAACCATATTGTAGACTCCATGGCCAGATGTGACTTGTTATCATTCCTTGACGCACTCAGGCTAACATCAAATCTTCATGACAAGAGAAGATGAAGAGAAGACAAAATTCATCACCCCATGTGGTACGTATTGTTTCATACGGATGCCTTTCGGGTTGAAGAGTGCTGGCTCAACATTCGCAAGAGCAGTCCAAAATGGTTTTGAGCCTCAGCTACATAGAAATATGGAAGCCTATATGGATGATATAGTGGCCAAAACCAAGGACAAAGCAACGCTCATACAAGATTTGGAAGAGACGTTCGTGAATCTGCACAAGATCAACCTTAAGCTAAACCCTGAGAAGTGTGTCTTCGGCATCCCGTCCGGCAAGCTTCTCGGTTTCTTCGTGTCACATCGTGGAATTGAGGCGAATCCAGACAAGATCAAGGACATCGAGCAGATTGAAGCACCCATGCGGATCAAGGATGTGCGTCGGCTTGCTGGCTGCATTGCCGCCATGGGCAGATGCATCTCCAAATCCGCCGAGCACGCCCTCCACTTTTTCAAGATTTTGAAAAAGGTGGGCCCGATGGAGTGGACCCAAGAAGCCGAAGCAGCACTGCAAGATTTGAAGAAATACCTCTTCTCTACGCCGATACTAGTCACGCCTAACCCACAAGAGACATTGCTATTGTATCTAGCGACAACGAATCAAGTGGTCGGTGTTGCGCTAGTAGCCCAGAGGGAGGTCAATACGGAAGTGATAGCAATGATAGAACCTGATGCCACTGGGTCCGAAGTGATGCAACCAAATGGAGTGGTGCAGAAGAAGAAGATGATGTAGCACCCGGTTTACTTTGTCAGCTCCCTCTTGCAGGGGGCTAGGTCGAGGTACTCCGGCGTGCAGAAATTGCTCTTCGGCCTCCTTATGGCCTCGAGGAAGCCGCGTCATTACTTCCAAGAACATGAAATTACCGTTGTCACCCACCTCCCGTTGCAGCGGATATTGCATAACCCAGATGCGACTGGGAGGATTGTGGAATGGGCCTTGGAGCTGCCGAGCTTCGGTTTGAAGTTTGAAAGCACTTCGACGATTCAGAGTAGAGTCTTGCCAGAGTTCGTTGCAGATTGAACCTGAACGCCCGACGAAGAGATCCAGGAGACTACTCTCCTCGGTAAGGATACGAGTCGCAACTGGATTATGTACTTTGATGGGGCTTTCTCGCTACAAGGCGCCGATGCTGGTGTGCTGCTCGTCGCACCCATCGGAGAGCACCTCAGGTATGTGGTCCAGATGCACTTCCCTAGGGAGATGTCGACGAACAACACTGCCGAGTATGAGGGACTGCTTGCTGGTCTCAAGATCGCGGCAGACCTCGGAATCAAGAAGCTCATCGTCAGAGGTGATTCGCAGCTTGTCGTCAAGCAAGTGACCAAAGATTACCAGAGCCCGTTGATGGAAGCCTACATGGATGAAGTGAGGACGCTGGAGGAATGTTTTGACAGCATACAAGCCAAGCATGTTCCCCGAGCGGAGAATGACATCGCCGACTACTGGTTAAAACACACCACGCTCAAACTGCATGTGGAACCAGGTACCTTTGTGCTTCGATTAAATCAGCCATCCGTTGAACCATCGACCGAGCAGAACAAGCGAAGGAAATCAGGCCCCGACAAGTACTTTCCCGCCGAGCCCCCAGGGGTCGCCGGCAAAGATGTTGCTGGGGACGCTGAGCCTGCCGTGGGGCGATAGAATCCGGCAGGGCATCAAGACTTGATCGTGGAGACTATCGCTGCCGTAGCAGAGGAAATGCCTTTGGTCCTTGCCGTCGATCCCTAGGCTCCGGCATGGGCACATCATACCGTCCAATTCCTCCAAACCGGGGAGCTTCCCGAGGAGCAGGAAGAAGCGGAGAAAGTAGCCCGTCGGTCCGCCATGTACCAGTTCGTCGACGACGTCTTGTATAGAAAAAGGCCGAACGGTGTGAAATTGAAGTGCATTCCCCGGGAGGAAGGGCTGGGGCTGTTGGCAGAGATACACGGAGGCATATGTGGCTCCCACATAGGGTCGAGGGCCCTTGCCGGCAAGGCATTCTGGCAAGGTTTCTTCTGGCCCACTACCCTCCAGGATGCAACGACACTAGTAACCAAGTGTGAAGCGTGTCGGTTCCATTCAAAGAAGTTCATCAACCAGCTCAAGGTCTGCAAACAATCCCTCTTTCCTGGCCATTCTCGGTCTGGGGGCTCGACATACCAGGCCCTTTTCCCCGTGCTGTCGGGGGCTTTGAGTACTTGAACGTTGCAATCGACAAGTTCACAAAGTGGCCAGAGGTGGAAGCAGTGAGAAAGGTGATAGCACAATCAGCCGTCAAGTTCTTCAAGGGCCTGGTCTGCCGATTCGGGATACCAAACAGGGTCATCACCGACAATGGCATGTAGTTCACAAGCCACTCCTTCATGCAGTATATTCAAGATCTCGGTAGCAAGGTCTATTTTGCTTATGTTGCGCATCCTCGAAGCAACGTCCAGGCGGAGAGGGAAAATGTTGAAGTACTGTGAGGCCTCCGAACAAGAACTTTTGACAGACTGCACAAGTGCGGAATGCGCTGGATTGATGAACTGCCGTCAGTTCTTTGGTCAATCAGAACGACACCAAATCGAGCCACCGTCCAGACACCTTTCTCCCTAGTTTATGGGGCGGAAGCAGTTCTCCCCATGGAACTCACATACGGGTCACCCCGAGTGCTCGCTTATGATGAGCTTGAGCAAGAGCAGCTGCACCAAGATGACGCAACGCTCCTCAAGGAAGACGTCTTTAGGCGGCTGTGCGAGCATCGCGGTACCAGCAGGCCTTGCGCTACTATCATAGCCGCAAGTTTCATGCCCGAAGTTTTGAGGAAGGCGACCATGTTCTTTGGCACATTCAGTCGGCCAAGAATTCCAACAAGTTGACGCGAAAGTGGGAAGGCTCTTATCAGGTAATACGAGTCACCAGGCCTGGCGCAGTCCGCCTGGAGACCGAAGATGGTATTCAGTGAGTAACTCTTGGAACATCGAACATCTTCGCAAGTTTTACCCGTAAGGCGCAGTTGCCGGGCTTCCCAGCAAGCCACCCTTTTGTACAAGCCTTGTTTGCAAGGCATGCAATCCTTTGTACAAAGCCAGGCGCATACCCTGAGCATAAATAAATGAAGCACTGGCGCCCTAAGTTTTAGCATGCATGCTAGGTTGAATCTCTTTCTCTGTTGGGGTTGATAGTGCTTGACGACAGCTAACCCCTAGCATAGAGGTCAAGTTTGCGTCTCTCTATTTCCTTTCCATCCCCTTGTTCGCAGGATGCATGGACATTTGTGTTGAGCTGTCTGGAAGGAAGAGAACGAACCAAGGTTGCCGGGGGCTGCACGACCAAGGGTCAGGCCGGTTGCCGGGAGCTACAAGACCAGATAAGTCTTTCATCCCCCACTCCTTACTTCCGTATGAAACTTGGACGTACGAGGCTTCGTTTGCTCTTATGCCATCATGCTCCCTTTTTCCCTATGTCCAACAAGCTTTGTTTTGGACCAGGGCTCGGTAGTAGTGTGATGGGGAGGGAGCAGACGAAGGGCCTAACCCTACCCTGCTCCTACTTCCGCCAATGGCGTGAAAACGTTCGAAGCTATGGAGCAAGGGGGGGGGGGCGGCAAGGCTTGTTGCCGGTGCACGATGTTTGTCTTGAGATAACAAGGATCTGTTCCTTGGTATGGCTCCTGCCCGCGCACAAAGAAACCCGGCAAACACCCTTGTCTTCATTAATACGTACCACTGTTCAAGATATCTTCCGATATGCCGATAAATCGGCCGATTTATCGCTTACCACTATCTGACCGATAAGATAAATCGGCCGATAAATCAGCCGATATGGCGATAAATCGGCCGATATGCCGATAAACTGGCCGATTTATCCCTTATCATGGGTCGACCGATAAGTTCCCGATAAGCGATATCCCCAACATTGATACGTACTAAACAAGTACAATTCGTACGGAATGCATACATGAGCGAGGGGGTTACAAGATTTAAATCTTACAAAGGCACGTAGGCTTAAAAACTAAAAAGAGATAAGATGCCCGTAATCCCTTTCTTGTCCCTCTCCTCACGAAATGGAACAAGATGGCGAAGGGAAAAAAGGAGCGCCTAGGCGAAGCGCGAGCAGCAGGAAGCACCAAGAGAACATCCCGGTGGCCATCCCGAAGGAGGCGACCCCGAGAAGTTCGAGGGGCTGGCGATGCAGATGATGGTGCTGCCGGCATCGCCGAGAGACGGCTTATCTGCCGCCTAGTCGGACCCGTCATCCTCCCGCTCGCTGCCCTCGCCGTCGATGTCGCTGTCCTCCCCATCGCTCTCGCTCGGGCAGGAGTTTTCGTCATCATTCGAGCTCTCCGCACAACACCCTAGCCTGTGTCCTGAGCGCCCGAAGACCTTGACGGAGAGCAGATCGCTCTCCGTTAACCTGAAGCAGAGGACATGCCCCTTCATCAAGCAGTGGGCGCGCGCGAAGGTCTTCCACCCCCGGCGGAGGAGCATCACATGAAGAGCGGGGAACTTGGTGTTCACCCACATGGCACCATGGAAACACCTCTCCATGTGAAGCCTCCACCTCGATGGCTGGTCGACCTCCAACATCCTCGCAAACGCTTTGGGAAGACGGAGGCGACTGCGCAGCGGCTCGCGCACTTGCAAGATGAACTCCAGCGCCGTGTCCCTGACATGGCCGCGTGGGGAGGCAAGAGGAGATGACGGAGGAGATGGAGACGGAGATGCTAACGGCACGGGCGTCCCCGACCTCGTCGACCACTGCCTCGACCGCCTCGCCGACCACGACCCTGGTCGGTGCCTCTACCTCCCGCGTGATCCTCGTCCTGGGCATCCGGCTCCTCCTTGACCGCCGCCGCCCTCTGACGGGAGGACGACTTGGTCGCCTTTGCGGAGGCACGGCCAGGGCCACGCCCTCTCGGCATATCTTGAGGAGAAAAGGGACTGAACTGGAAGAGGACGAGTGGAGGGGTGAGAGGCACCGTCCCTCTCCCCCCCTTTATAGAAGGGCAACCACCAGAATCAACCAATCCAAATGCTGGAGGCACAAGAAAACAAGACCAACCCGTTGCTCCATTTAGCTGCGCCCGGCCCCCGCCCCAGCGCCTGCACCCTCTACGTCCGCCGCCTGCCCTCCCCAATGCATGAGGGGCACGTGGCAAACAGATCGGGGTTTCAGGTGGCACGTGGTACGACCATTTTTTGCACCCCGTGATCGTGGGGCGACCCAAGTCCGCTTAGTGAGTGGGCCGCGCCCCTGCAACTTCCTCTATTTTTTATGAGGAGGGCGCGAATCGTCTCTTTACTATTGGGAACCGCAAGGTGACGCAAGGATGCTGCGGTCATCCCATGCACGACCCCCACATCAGCGCAGATCGTGGGGAAGCGCAACCATCGGAGGAGTTACTGTGGTAAAAATAATCCAACCCCACTGCCCGCGCACCATTTTGGGCCTAGCCCAACAACACATTGTGCTTATGTATGGCCCAGGCCTGGGGCTCCTATCGGTGTACAAAAGTAGGGGCGCTCTTTTTACCCCTTATTTGTGCACGGGCAGTCAGAGCCGCACCTGCAACCACACATAACAAAGCAGAGGAGGGAAGCCAGAGACACAAAGTTACTAGAGCAACGCCAAGACGGTGGCACAAGAAGACCAAGCAAGGGGACAGGCTCTCCCCCGACAAGGAATCTTGCCGGGGCGGCCTGCACACCCCTAATAAGAACCCTTGCTAGGGCGACTCACCCAAACGCCTCCGTCGCAGCCACCCTTGAGCCTAGGAACTCCAACGCCATCAACAATATTGGAACCAAGGCTCGGGAAGCGCCCACGTGATGGCATACAGATCTTTGTGAAGAC
Organism: Secale cereale; assembly: GCA_902687465.1. Taxonomy (NCBI): domain Eukaryota; kingdom Viridiplantae; phylum Streptophyta; class Magnoliopsida; order Poales; family Poaceae; genus Secale; species Secale cereale. The sequence goes on from LR738710.1 coordinate 515,962,648, forward strand.
AAAGGTCTATGGCTCACGAGATGAGAACCAGACGATAAGGCAATCACAAGGCTCCTTGTCGAGGATGCCCACGAGGCCCCGACAAGGCTCCTCGCCCAAGACACCCCAAAGCCCCGGCAAGCCTCTTGCCGAGGACACTCACGAAGGCCCCGACAAGACCCTTGTCGGGAACAGACACAGGACCATGGCAAGCCCTTGCTGCCCCATCATCGCCCCAGCTCAGCGGCCGACCCACTAGCCCAGGCAGGTACCCACATGGCGGTACGTGGTTCCTGGTCCAACTAGTCAAGCACCTGCGTGGTGGCATGCAGATCTTCGTGAAGACCCTACCACCACGCCACCTCAGCTACCTGCCCCGTTGGCTTGGACGCGCGTCGCAACCAAACAGAGCGGCCACGGACGGGAGGGGCCTCATTTCCGTCCCCGAAAAAGCAAGTGGACACCTAAGTAGCGCATTTAATGCGTCTTGTCCCGTAATGGCATAAGATAAGCATGTGCACTGTACACCTTCCACCTCCCGTGTGCCACTGTGACAGCCCCTTTGGACTATAAAAGGAGGCCCGCGACATACTAGAGAAGGATTCGGATCCTTTGGAGCTGGACATGCACCATAGCTAGTTCAAGAACTCAAGAACACTCGAATATACACCAAAGCAGGACTAGGGTATTACGCATCCACGGGCCCCGAACCTGGGTAAATGATCGTTGTACTGACTCTTAGACCCGCTCTCTGCACAACCTTGCGCCTGCCATCCGTAGAAGGGATTCCAATGATCCCATAGGTGTCGTTTCGTACCGACAGTGATAGTTATATTGTTGAATTTGCTTATGATCCTACATGCAATTATTATGAGAGAGGAAAATATGGTCGTAGAAATTTTCATGTTACTAAATTACCTCTCGTTATGTTGAGATTGCTATTGTTTCTTTCTTCTTCCTTGCATATGCTGGAAATTGATTGCCTTGATAATTTGTTTGCGTATATAATGCCTATGCATAGGAAGTATGTTAAAATTAGATTTGTTTGCCACGTGTTTTATGATGCTCGCTTTGTGCTTCACTTCTAATCTTTCATGTGAGCATCATTAAAATTATACCTAGCTAGGGGCGTTAAACGATAGCGCTTGTTGGGATGCGACCCAATTTTATTTTCTTTAGATGTGGTTTTGTGTTTTAATTAGTGTTTGTGCCAAGTAGAACCTTTGGGAAGACTTGGGTGAAGTCTTTGCGATCATGCTGTAGAAAACAGAAACTTTTGCGCTCACGAGATTAGCTACCATATTTTACTGGAGAGTGCTTTTAAGTTGATTCTTTTTGCAGATGATTAATATACCAATTCCCCACGTCCACCAATTTATTTTAGAATTTTTAGTTACAGAAGTATTCGAAGTTATAGATTGCTACAGACTTTTCTGTTTCTGACAGATTCTATTTTTCGTGTATTGTTTGCTTATTTTGATGAATCTATGAGTAGTATCGGGGGGTATGAATCATAGAGAAGTTGGAATACAGTAGGTTTGACACCAATATAAATAAAGAATGAGTTCATTATAGTACCTTAAATTGGTGGTTTGTTTTCGTATACTAACGGAGCTCACGAGATTTTCTGTTAATATCAGGACCTCGATCCTGAGTCACACCGATCTAGCTTGTAACACATCATATCACTTTGCGGCCTCACGGACGGTATCCCCACGGGTGCCACCTTACCTGTCCCGGGACAGTTTGCGCATTTTTGCACACGTATATGATACTGTCGCTAGCATCCATATGACAGAGAACCCAGGCCGACATGGCTAGTTATAAACCAAAAGTGGCACTAAATTATAGAGACATGCATCCATGACCCAGCAACGAACATGTCGGTCATCAACGTATGAACCCAAGTCGTAGGAAGCTACATGGACTTAAAGGAATAACGCATGACATTTCCCCTAAGGAACAGACACAGGAACAAAGAAGGACACATGCCGGCCAGCCTACGTGTTCCGGAGCAGTAGCAAGCTACCAAGGATCAGTGGAAGCACTAGGAGGCATTTCCCTGTAAGATAGGCTACCAAAGGTAAACAACTAGGTGTCGGATCCCACACATACCAAGCATTTCAAACATACACACAATATGCTCAATATGTGCAAATACAACATTGCATCACAACAGAACTCTATGACTCAAGTACTTTATTTAAGAGGCTCCGAAGAGCCATACATAATATATCCATACAGATAGGGGTCACATGACCCAACACTCAGGTCATACAAGCATACAAGCACAAGCGAAAGCTAACATCAGAAGGCTAGGTGTAGCCTGACTATCTACAAGGCCCTTCACAAGCTCAGGATCACCGTCTGGGTAGCAAGCTACTCGTCGACGTCAACGTCTATGTAGAACCCATCAGAAGGGGCAGGGTTCTCCTCTGCAACAGTTATTAGGCAAACATGAGTACAAAGGTACTCAGCAAGACTTACAATAGAACCTATCATACATACATCATTATCAACAAGGGTAGTGGAGTTCATTGCAGCAAGCCAGCTTTGACTCTTGGCTAACCTATACTACAACTCTCAGCAGATTGCAAGATGATACTACGCACATGAGTCCTCTACTCACCACAACAATACACTACCGTGGATCCTCTTCCGTCATCCTACGGAAAGGCCATCCGCGGCACTCACACTTGTCTTGAGACTTTTAGGAGTAACCATCAACTTGTCTATGAACTGTATAAGCAACCAAGTGGTCCATAACCGTGAACTACGGCTATTCGAATAGATTGGTAACCCTGCAGGGGTGTACTTCTTCGCACATGTTTCCACCACTTAGCGTCTGCACACGACATGTGCTCGGCAGACTTCAAGGGAAAGCTGACGTGGGTGTAGACCATGACCTAACCAACCACTCAAGTCTCTAGTCCAGGTTTATCGCCTATTTGGGTTCCATCTGTGGGGAGATCCGGCCGGGGTGTCGCTCACGGCCCCAAATGATGTGTACAGGGTTCCCGAGTCACCAAACGGGCGACCGGTACACCGTGCCACGTACCTGTCACATCACAGCCAACACCGAGGGTCAGCGCTGCGCACGACCACCAGTATACTACAAACACCAGATACTAGTTGCAACTCCTGGACAGAGAACAGGGGCAATCAATAAGTCGAGAGGGGTCATATTTCAGGGCCCAATGTGTGGTAGTAGCTGAATCTTGAATCACACATACAGAGCTCAGGTCCGATGGACGGTTCCAATGAAACAACCCACCATGTACTCCTATATGGCCTTTCATCGATACCTTTACCAAGCATATTCCACACTTCACTCTCTTTACCAGACATGATCATTTCACTCTGATCCATCACCCAGATGAACCAGACCTGACACAACTCTAAGCGTAGCAGGCATCATAAGCAAATAGCATGGTAGAACACACATCACATGGCTCAATCCACTCCTACACATGCTAGTGGGTTTCAACTATTTACTATGGCAATGACAGGTCATGCAAAGGAATAGGGTTCAACTACCACAACAAGTAGCAGTTCACACGCTGTTGCCTTAATGCAGTAAAAGAGAGCAGGAGCGAGAAGATGGGTTTGTGTCGAAATGATCAATGGTTTCTTGCCTTACAGATTGGTTGTCGGGTACTGCTCTTTAGTTGGATACGCAGATGTATCCTCGGGAGCAGGACCTACCACGGAGAACACCGACGATACAATCAACATACAAATAAATGCAACAATATGATGCATGCTCATGACATGGCAAGATGAATGTGTTTTGGGCTAATGCAACTATAAAGAGAAGTGTTTGAGCTCATTAGAATCAAAGATTCAAATTTATACTCAAACTATTATTTATTAAACTGCATTATCATGTTTTGATGTGAACAGCAAGGTTAACTTGCTTAAACATGCATGAAACCAGCACCAATGGAAAGATTGGATTTTTCTGATCATTTTTCATATATAAATCTTTTCCATCTCAGCTACTGTTGAATTTATATGATTTTTAGAAGTTTAAAGCATTTTCCGGAATTTCCCGAATTGTTTTAAATCAAATAATTCTAGAAAATCCTTTACTGCGTCAGCATGACATCATGCTGACGTCAGCAGGTCAACAGACCAGGTCTAGGTCAAACTTGATAGTGGGTCCCGCGTGTCAGTGTCATTAACTTAACTAATTAAACATTAGTGCTAATCCTACTTAATTAGCCGGCTGGGCCCCACCTGTATTGACCCCAGGGGGTCAAACTGGGCCCACCCGTGGTCAAAGAGGGTCAAACCGGCCGGCGTTTAGCCGCCGGCGAGGCCAGACGCGGTGGTGCGGTGCGGGATTTGTGCTCCGGCGACCAAATCGACGGCGGAGCACGTCTACGTGATGCGGGGAGTGTGCCGCATCTAGTGGTGGTGGTGGTTGGCCTCGGGGTCGCCGGAAAAGGCGTCGGCGACGACCTTGGTGGCTGCCGGAGCTCGGGTGAGCTCGGGCTAGTCGCTAGGAGGCACGGCAAGGCTCGTGGAGTGGTGCTTTAGGCTCCTGGGGGTGCGGTGGATCTGATGGACAGGGTGGCGCGGCCGTTGGGTGGCCGGAGCCTCGTCGGCGACGAGCTCTGCGGCGGCGCGTGCGGGTGAGCTATGTGCGGTCGTTACAGAGCTCGTGAGGGAGAACGTAGAGGATGGGCAGGAGGCCAAGCTCACGGCGGTTGCGACGGAGCTAACGGCGAGGTCGAGGACGGTCTGCTGCGACGGTGAGGTCGCCGGCGATCTCGGCGGCCGAACGAGGGAGAAGTCGACGAGGATGGCGCGTTGGGGCTTCCGGCGATGCGTGGCTCGACGCAGAGCTTCAGCGCGAGGAGACGGAGCTCGGGGACATGACGGTGAGGCGAGGGGAGCTCGGTGGCTGCGGTGGTTACGGCGGCGAGCTTGCGGGCGCTGCGGCCATGGCGACGAGAGGGCGAGGGAGAGAGGCAGGGGAGGAACTGGGGTGTCGAGGCGGTCTCGGCGACGACGTGGAGGTCGTCCAGGTGTCCCGAAGCAGCGAGGCGGCGGCCAGGCGGCAAGCAGCTGCCGCGGTGGCGCGCGGCCGTGCGCCGGCGTCACCTGCCTGCCTGGCTGCCGAAGCAGCTGGTTGGCTTGGGCCAGCAGAGTGCTGGGCCGCCAGGTGGGCCGGCTGGTCCATGTAGGTGGGCTGTGCCCTCTCTCTCTCTTTTCTATTTTGTTTTTCTGTTTTGTTTCTTTTTCAACTTTGTTGAATTAATAAAAATGCTAGAACATTTTTATAATTCATAAAACTACTCATGCCCACTGTATATAATATGAACAGCGTGGAACATTTTGGTTTATGATTATTTGGGCACCTAAAATATTTTATAGCATTTAAATGCCCAAATGCAAATACAATATGAATTAATCCAGTGACCTTTGGATGTCCTAGAAAATTGTGCACCATTTTTGTCAGAGGTTTAAGACCAAGGCAAAGATGATGAACATTTTTGAAGTGCATTTTGGGTACATTGGAAAGGATTTTATTAAACCCTAGTTGTTAGAAGAGGGGTGCTGGGGTTTCTGTCATCCCCATTTCAGGTTTCTGCAAAAAGTAAACATGATGCACACTCTAGCTAGTCCTAATGCAAGCACTGACTAGGGATGTGATAGTTAAGTTTTGTGTTGTGAATTTTTCAAGTTTTTGGGTAAGGATTAGATGGACTATGGAACAAAGAGTGGCAAGAGCCTAAGATTGGGGATTCCCAAGGCACCCCAAGGTAAAATTCAAGGACAACCAAAAGCCTAAGCTTGGGGATGCCCCGGGAAGGCATTCCCTGTTGGGGAACGTAGTATTTGAAAATTTTCCTACGATCACGCAAGATCTATCTACCAGATGCATAGCAACGAGAGGGGAGAGTGAGTCTACGTACCCTCGTAGACCGAAAGCGGAAGCGTTAGAACAACGCGGTTGATGTAGTCGTACGTCTTCATGGCCCGACCGATCAAGCACCGAAACTACGGCACCTCCGAGTTCTAGCACACGTTCAGCTCGATGACGTCCCTCGAACTCCGATCCAGCCGAGTGTCGAGGGAGAGTTCCGTCAGCACGACGGCGTGGTGACGATCTTGATGTTCTACTGTCGCAGGGCTTCGCCTAAGCACCGCTACAATATTTATCGAGGAGAACTATGATGGAGGGGGGCACCGCACACGGCTAAGAAATCAAGAGATCAATTGTTGTGTCTAGAGGTGCCCCCTGCCCCCGTATATAAAGGAGAGAGGGAGAGGCCGGCCCTAGAGGGGGCGCACCAAGTGTGGGGAGTCCTACTAGGACTCCCAAGTCCTAGTAGGATTCCCCTTTCCTTTCCGGAGTAGGAGAGAAGGAAAGAGGGGGAGAGGGAGAAGGAAAAGGGGGCTGCACCCCTTGTCCAATTCGGACCAGAAGGGGGGTGCACGCCTCCTTCCTTTTGGCCTCTCTCCTCTATTCCCGTAACTCTCCGGTACCCCGAAAATACCCAAATCACTCGGAACCTTTCCGATGTCCGAATATAGTCGTCCAATATATCGATTTTTACGTCTCGACCATTTTGAGACTCCTCGTCATGTCCAGATCTCATCCGGGACTCCGAACTCCTTCGGTACATCAAAACTCATAAACTCATAATAAAACTATCATCGAACCCTTAAGCGTGCGGACCCTACGGGTTCGAGAACTATGTAGACATGACCGAGACACGTCTCCGGTCAATAACCAATAGCGGAACCTGGATGCTCATATTGGCTCCCACATATTCTACGAAGATCTTTATCAGTCAAACCGCATAACAACATACATTGTTCCCTTTGTCATCGGTATGTTACATGCCCGAGATTCGATCGTCGGTATCTCAATACCTAGTTCAATCTCGTTACCAACAAGTCTCTTTACTCGTTCCGTAATACATCATCCCGCAACTAACTCATTAGCTGCAATGCTTGCAAGGCTTATAGTGATGTGCATTACCGAGTGGGCCCAGAGATACCTCTCCGACAATCGGAGTGACAAATCCTAATCTCGAAATACGCCAACCCAACAAGTACCTTCGGAGACACCTGTAGAGTACCTTTATAATCACCCAGTTACGTTGTGACGTTTGGTAGCACACAAAGTGTTACTCCGGTATTCGGGAGTTGCATAATCTCATAGTCATAGGAACATGTATAAGTCATGAAGAAAGCAATAGCAGTAAAACTTAAACGATCATAGTGCTAAGCTAACGGATGGGTCTTGTCCATCAGATCATTCTCCTAATGATGTGATCCCGTTGATCAAATGACAACTCATGTCTATGGCTAGGAAACATAACCATCTTTGATCAACGAGCTAGTCTAGTAGAGGCATACTAGGGACACTCTGTTTTGTCTATGTATTCACACATGTATTAAGTTTCCGGTTAATACAATTCTAGCATGAATAATAAACATTTATCATGATATAAGGAAATAAATAATAACTTTATTATTGCCTCTAGGGCATATTTCCTTCAGTCTCCCACTTGCACTAGAGTCAATAATCTAGTTCACATTGCCATGTGATTTAACACCGATAGTTCACATCGTCATGTGATTAACACCCAAAGGGTTTACTAGAGTCAATAATCTAGTTCACATCGCTATGTGATTAACACCCAAAGAGTACTAAGGTGTGATCATGTTTTGCTTCGTGAGAGAAGTTTAGTCAACGGGTCTGTCACATTCAGATCCGTATGTATTTCGCAAATGTCTATGTGTCTACAATGCTCTGCATGGAGCTACTCTAGCTAATTGCTCCCACTTTCAATACGCATCCAGATTGATACTTAGAGTCAGCTGGATTTAGTGTCAAAGCTTGCATCAGCGTAACCCTTTACGACGAACTCTTTATCACCTCCATAATCGAGAAACATTTCCTTAGTCATCCAGTTACTAAGGATAATTTTGACCGCTGTACAGTGATCTACTCCTGGATCACTATTGTACCCTCTTGGCAAACTCATGGCAAGGTACACAACATGTTTGGTACACAGCATGGAATACTTTATAGAACCTATGGCTGAGGCATAGGGAATGACTTTCATTCTCTCTATATTTTTCTGTCGTGGTCTGGCTTTGAGTCTTACTCAACTTCACACCTTACAAGTCAGGTAAGAACTCCTTCTTTGACTGATCCATTTTGAACTACTTCAAAATCATATCAAGGTATGTACTCATCGAAAGTCTTATCAAGCGTCTTGATCTATCTCTATAGATCTTGATGCCCAATATGTAAGCAGCTTCACCAAGGTCTTTCTTTGAAAAACTCATTTCAAACACTCCTTTATGCTTTCCAGAAAATTCTACATCATTTTCGATCGACAATATGTCATTCACATATACTTATCAGAAAGGTTGTAGTGCTCCCACTCACTTCTTGTAAATACAGGCTTCACCGCAAGTCTGTATAAATCTATATGCTTTGATCAACTTATCAAAGCGTATATTCCAACCCCGAGATGCTTGCACCAGTCCATAGATGGATCGCTGGAGCTTGCACATTTTGTTAGCACCTTTAGGATTGACAAAACCTTCTGGTTGCATCATATACATGTCTTCTTTAATAAATCCATTAAAGAATGCAGTTTTGTTATCCATTTGCCAGATTTCATAAAATGCGGCAATTTCTAACATGATTCGGACAGACTTAAGCATCACTACGGGTGAGAAAGTCTCATCGTAGTCAACTCCTTGAACTTGTTGAAAAACTTTCGCAACAAGTCGAGCTTTGTAAATAGTAACATTACTGTCAGCGTCAGTCTTCCTCTTGAAGATCCATTTATTTTCGATGGCTTGCCGACCATCGGGCAAGTCAACCAAAGTCCACACTTTGTTCTCATACATGGATCCCATCTCAGATTTCATGGTCTCAAGCCATTTTGCAGAATCTGGGCTCATCATCGCTTCCTCATAGTTCGTAGGTTCATCATGGTCCAGTAACATGACTTCCAGAACCAGGTTGCCGTACCACTCTGGTGCGGAACGTACTCTGGTTGATCTACGAAGTTCAGCAGTAACTTGATCCGAAGTTTTATGATCATCATCATTAGCTTCCTCACTAATTGGTGTAGGAATCACTGGAACCAGTTTCTGTGATGTACTACTATCCAATTCGGGAGAAGGTACAATTACCTCATCAAGTTCCACTTTCCTCCCACTCACTTCTTTCGAGAGAAACTCCTTCTCTAGAAAGGATCCACTATTAGCAACAAAGACCTTGCCTTCGGATCTATGATAGAAGGTGTACCCAACAGTTTCTTTTGGGTATCCTATGAAGATTTACTTCTCCGATTTGGGTTCGAGCTTATCATGTTGAAATTTTTTCACATAAGCATCGCAGTCCCAAACTTAAAGAAATGACAGCTTAGGTTTCTCGTCAAACCACAGTTCATACGGTGTCATCTCCATGGATTTAGATGGTGCCCTATTTAACATGAATGTATCTGTCTCTAATGCATAACCCCAAAAGCGATAGTGGTAGATCGGTAAGAGACATCATCGATCGCACCATATCTAATAAAGTACGGTTATGACGTTCGGACACACCATTACACTATGGTGTTCCAGGTGGCGTGAGCAATGAAACTATTTCACATTGTTTTTACTGAAGGCCAAACTCGCTAACTCAAATATTTTACCTCTACGATCATATCGTAGAAACTCTTATTTTCTTGTTACGATGATTCTCCACTTCACTCTGAAATTCTTTGAACTTTTCAAATATTTTAGACTTGTGCTTCATTAAGTAGATATACCCATATCTGCTCAAATCATCAGTGAAGGTCAGAAAATAACGATACCCGCCGCGAGCTTCAACACTCATTGGTCCACATACATCTGTATGTATGATCTCCAACAAATCTGTTGCTCGCTCCATTGTTCCGGAGAATGGAGTTTTAGTCATCTTGCCCATGAGGCATGGTTCGCAAGCACCATGTGATTCATAATCAAGTGATTCCAAAAGTCCATCACTATGGAGTTTCTTCATGCGCTTTACACCATTATGACCTAAACAACAGTGCCACAAATAAGTTGCACTATCATTATTAACCTTGCATCTTTTGGCTTCAATATTATGAATATGTGTATCACCACGATCGAGATCCAACAAACTATTTTCATTGGGTGTATGACCATCGAAGGTTTTATTCATGTAAATAGAATAACAATTATTCTATGACTTTAAATGAATAACCATATTGCAACAAATATGATCAAATCATATTCATGCTCAACGCAAATGCCAAATAACATTTATTTAGGTTTTACACTAATCTCGAAAGTATAGGGAGTGTGCGATGATGATCATATCAATCTTGGAACCACTTCCAACACACATCGTCACTTCACCTTTAACTAGTCTCTGTTCATTCTGCAATTCTCGTTTCGAGTTACTAATTTTAGCAACTGAACCGGTATCAAATACCCAGGGGTTGCTATGAACACTAGTAAAGTACACATCAATAATCTGTATATCAAAATATACCTTTGTTCACTTTGCCATCCTTCTTATCCGCCAAGTATCTAGGGCAGTTCCACTTCCAGTGACCATTTCCTTTGCAGTAGAAGCACTTAGTTTCAGGCTTGAGTTTTAGCTTTGGGTTTCTTCACGGGAGTGACAACTTGCTTGTCATTCTTCTTGAAGTTCCCCTTCTATCCCTTTGCCCTTTACTTGAAACAAGTGGTCTTGTTAACCATCAATACTTGATGCTTTTTCATGATTTCTACCTTCGCCGACTTCAGCATTGCGAAGAGCTCGGGAATTCCTTTTGTCATCCCTGGCATATTATAGTTCATCACGAAGTTCTACTAACTTGGTGATAGTGACTAGAGAACTTTGTCAATTACTATCTTATCTGGAAGATTAACTCCCACTTGATTCAAGTAATTGTAGTACCCAGACAATCTGAGCACATGCTCACTGGTTGAGCTATTCTCCTCCATCTTGTAGGCAAAGTACTGTCAGAAGTCTTATACCTCTCGACACGGGCATGAGTATGAAATACTAATTTCAACTCTTGGAACATCTTATATGCTCCGTGGCGTTCAAAACGTTTTTGAAGTCCCGGTTCTAAGCCATAAAGCATGGTGCACTTAAACTATCAAGTAGTCATCATACCGAGCTTTTATCAAAACGTTCATAACGTCTACATCTACTCCTGCAATAGGTATGTCACCTAGCGGTGCATCAAGGACATAATTCTCTGTGCAGCAATGAGGATAATCCTTAGATCACGGAACAATTCCGCATCATTGCTACTAACATCTTTCAACTTAGTTTTCTCTAGGAACATATAAAAAATAAACGGGGAGCAACATCGCGAGCTTTTGATCTACAACATAGATATGCTAATACTACGAGGACTAAGTTCATGATAAATTAAAGTTCAATTTAATCATATTACATAAGAACTCCCACTTAGATAGACATCCCTCTAGTCATCTAAATGATCACGTGATCCAAATCAACTAAACCATGTCCGATCATCACGTGAGATGGAGTAGTTTCAATGGTGAACATCTTATGTTGATAATATCTACTATATTATTCACGCTCAACCTTTCGGTCTCCAGTGTTCCGAGGCCATATCTGCATATGCTAGGCTCGTCAAGTTTAACCCGATTATTCTGCGTGTGCAAAACTGGCTTACACCCGTTGTATTTGAACGTAGAGCTTATCACACCCGATCATCACGTGGTGTCTCGGCACGACGAACTTTCGCAACGGTGAATACTCAGGGAGAACACTTATACCTTGAAATTTAGTAAGGGATCATCTTATAATGCTACCGTCGAACTAAGCAAAATAAGAAGCATAATAAGATAAACATCACATGCAATCAAAATATGTGACATGATATGGCCATCATCATCTTGTGCTTTTGATCTCCATCTCCAAAGCACCGTCATGATCACCTTCGTCACTGGCGCGACACCTTGATCTCCATCGTAGCATCGTTGTCGTCTCGCCAACTATTGCTTCTACGACTATCGCCACCGCTTAGTGATAAAGTAAAGCAATTACATGGCGATTGCATTTCATACAACAAAGCGACAACCATATGGCTCCTGCCAGTTGCCGATAACTTTACAAAAAATGATCATTTCATACAAAACCGTATAACTCATCATGTCTTGACCATATCACATCACAACATGCCCTGCAAAAACAAGTTAGACGTCCTCTACTTTGTTGTTGCAAGTTTTACGTGGCTGCTACGGGCTTAGCAAGAACCGTTCTTACCTACTCATACAAAACCAGAATGATATTTCGTCAAGTATGTGCTGTTTTAACCTTCACAAGGACCGGGCGTAGCCACACTTGATTCAACTAAAGTAGGAGAAACTGACACCCGCCAGCCACCTGTGTGCGAAGCAAGTCGGTAGAACCAGTCTCGCGTAAGCGTACGCGTAATGTCGGTCCGGGCCGCTTCATCCAACAATACCGCCGAATCAAAGTATGACATGCTGGTAAGTAGTATGACTAGTATCGTCCACAACTCACTTGTGTTCTACTCGTGCATATCATCTACGCATAGACCTGGCTCTGATACCACTATTGGGGAACGTAGTATTTTAAAATTTTCCTACGATCACGCAAGATCTATCTACCAGATGCATAGCTACGAGAGGGGAGAGTGAGTCTACGTACCCTCGTAGACCAAAAGCGGAAGCGTTAGATCAATGCGGTTGATGTAGTCGTACGTCTTCACGGCCCGACCATTCAAGCACCGAAACTACGGCACCTCCGAGTTCTAGCACACATTCAGCTCGATGACGTCCCTCGAACTCCGATCCAGCCGAGTGTCGAGGGAGAGTTCCGTCAGCACGACGGCGTGGTGACGATCTTGATGTTCTACCGTCGCAGGGCTTCGCCTAAGCACCGCTACAATATTTATCGAGGAGAACTATGATGGAGGGGGGCACCGCACACGGCTAAGAGATCAAGAGATCAATTGTTGTGTCTAGAGGTGCCCCCCTGCCCCCGTATATAAAGGAGGGAGGGAGAGGCCGGCCCTAGAGGGGGCGCACCAAGTGTGGGGAGTCCTACTAGGACTCCCAAGTCCTAGTAGGATTCCCCTTTCCTTTCCGGAGTAGGAGAGAAGGAAAGAGGGGGAGAGGGAGAACGAAAAGGGGGCTGCACCCCTTGTCCAATTCGGACCAGAAGGGGGGTGCACGCCTCCTTCCTTTTGACCTCTCTCCTCTATTCCCGTAACTCCCCGGTACCCCGAAAATACCCGAATCACTCGAAACCTTTCCGATGTCCGAATATAGTCGTCCAATATATCGATTTTTACGTCTTGACCATTTTGAGACTCCTCGTCATGTCCCCGATCTCATCCGGGACTCCGAACTCCTTCGGTATATCAAAACTCATAAACTCATAATAAAACTATCATCGAACCCTTAAGCGTGCGGACCCTACGGGTTCGAGAACTATGTAGACATGACCGAGACACGTCTCCGGTCAATAACCAATAGCGGAACCTGGATGCTCATATTGGCTCCCACATATTCTACGAAGATCTTTATCGGTCAAACCGCATAACAACATACATTGTTCCCTTTGTCATCAGTATGTTACATGCCCGAGATTCGATCGTCGGTATCTCAATACCTAGTTCAATCTCGTTACCAACAAGTCTCTTTACTCGTTCCGTAATACATCATCCCGCAACTAACTCATTAGCTGCAATGCTTGCAAGGCTTATAGTGATGTGCATTACCGAGTGGGCCCAGAGATACCTCTCCGACAATCGGAGTGACAAATCCTAATCTCGAAATACGCCAACCCAACAAGTACCTTCGGAGACACCTGTAGAGTACCTTTATAATCACCCAGTTACGTTGTGACGTTTGGTAGCACACAAAGTGTTCCTCTGGTATTCGGGAGTTGCATAATCTCATAGTCATAAGAACATGTATAAGTCATGAAGAAAGCAATAGCAGTAAAACTTAAACGATCATAGTGCTAAGCTAACGGATGGGTCTTGTCCATCAGATCATTCTCCTAATGATGTGATCCCGTTGATCAAATGACAACTCATGTCTATGGCTAGGAAACATAACCATCTTTGATCAATGAGCTAGTCTAGTAGAGGCATACTAGGGACACTCTGTTTTGTCTATGTATTCACACATGTATTAAGTTTCCGGTTAATACAATTCTAGCATGAATAATAAACATTTTTCATGATATAAGGAAATAAATAATAACTTTATTATTGCCTCTAGGGCATATTTCCTTCAGTCTCCCACTTGCACTAGAGTCAATAATCTAGTTCACATCGCCATGTGATTTAACACCGATAGTTCACATCGTCATGTGATTAACACCCAAAGGGTTTACTAGAGTCAATAATCTAGTTCACATCGCTATGTGATTAACACCCAAAGAGTACTAAGGTGTGATCATGTTTTGCTTCGTGAGAGAAGTTTAGTCAACGGGTCTGTCACATTCAGATCCGTATGTATTTCGCAAATGTCTATGTGTCTACAATGCTCTGCATGGAGCTACTCTAGCTAATTGCTCCCACTTTCAATACGCATCCAGATTGATACTTAGAGTCAGCTGGATTTAGTGTCAAAGCTTGCATCGGCGTAACCCTTTACGACGAACTCTTTATCACCTCCATAATCGAGAAACATTTCCTTAGTCATCCAGTTACTAAGGATAATTTTGACCGCTGTACAGTGATCTACTCCTGGATCACTATTGTACCCTCTTGACAAACTCATGGCAAGGTACACAACATGTTTGGTACACAGCATGGAATACTTTATAGAACCTATGGCTGAGGCATAGGGAATGACTTTCATTCTCTCTATATTTTTCTGCCGTGGTCTGGCTTTGAGTCTTACTCAACTTCACACCTTACAAGTCAGGTAAGAACTCCTTCTTTGACTGATCCATTTTGAACTACTTCAAAATCATATCAAGGTATGTACTCATCGAAAGTCTTATCAAGCGTCTTGATCTATCTCTATAGATCTTGATGCCCAATATGTAAGCAGCTTCACCAAGGTCTTTCTTTGAAAAACTCATTTCAAACACTCCTTTATGCTTTCCAGAAAATTCTACATCATTTCCGATCGACAATATGTCATTCACATATACTTATCAGAAAGGTTGTAGTGCTCCCACTCACTTCTTGTAAATACAGGCTTCACCGCAAGTCTGTATAAATCTATATGCTTTGATCAACTTATCAAAGCGTATATTCCAACCCCGATATGCTTGCACCAGTCCATAGATGGATCGCTGGAGCTTGCACATTTTGTTAGCACCTTTAGGATTGACAAAACCTTCTGGTTGCATCATATACAAGTCTTCTTTAATAAATCCATTAAAGAATGCAGTTTTGTTACCCATTTGCCAGATTTCATAAAATGCGGCAATTGCTAACATGATTCGGACAGACTTAAGCATCACTACGGGTGAGAAAGTCTCATCGTAGTCAACTCCTTGAACTTGTTGAAAAACTTTCGCAACAAGTCGAGCTTTGTAAACAGTAACATTACTGTCAGCGTCAGTCTTCCTCTTGAAGATCCATTTATTTTCGATGGCTTGCCGACCATCGGGCAAGTCAACCAAAGTCCACACTTTGTTCTCATACATGGATCCCATCTCAGATTTCATGGTCTCAAGCCATTTTGCGGAATCTGGGCTCATCATCGCTTCCTCATAGTTCGTAGGTTCATCATGGTCCAGTAACATGACTTCCAGAACCGGGTTGCCGTACCACTCTGGTGCAGAACGTACTCTGGTTGATCTACGAAGTTCAGCAGTAACTTGATCCGAAGTTTTATGATCATCATCATTAGCTTCCTCACTAATTGGTGTAGGAATCACTGGAACCAGTTTCTGTGATGTACTACTATCCAATTCGGGAGAAGGTACAATTACCTCATCAAGTTCCACTTTCCTCCCACTCACTTCTTTCGAGAGAAACTCCTTCTCTAGAAAGGATCCACTATTAGCAACAAAGACCTTGCCTTCGGATCTATGATAGAAGGTGTACCCAACAGTTTCTTTTGGGTATCCTATGAAGATTTACTTCTCCGATTTGGGTTCGAGCTTATCATGTTGAAATTTTTTCACATAAGCATCGCAGTCCCAAACTTAAATAAATGACAGCTTAGGTTTCTCGTCAAACCACAGTTCATACGGTGTCATCTCCATGGATTTAGATGGTGCCCTATTTAACGTGAATGTATCTGTCTCTAATGCATAACCCCAAAAGCGATAGTGGTAGATCGGTAAGAGACATCATTGATCGCACCATATCTAATAAAGTACGGTTATGACGTTCGGACACACCATTACACTATGGTGTTCCAGGTGGCGTGAGCAGTGAAACTATTTCACATTGTTTTTACTGAAGGCCAAACTCGCTAACTCAAATATTTTACCTCTACGATCATATCGTAGAAACTCTTATTTTCTTGTTACGATGATTCTCCACTTCACTCTGAAATTCTTTGAACTTTTCAAATATTTTAGACTTGTGCTTCATTAAGTAGATATACCCATATCTGCTCAAATCATCAGTGAAGGTCAGAAAATAACGATACCCGCCGCGAGCTTCAACACTCATTGGTCCACATACATCTGTATGTATGATCTCCAACAAATCTGTTGCTCGCTCCATTGTTCCGGAGAATGGAGTTTTAGTCATCTTGCCCATGAGGCATGGTTCGCAAGCACCATGTGATTCATAATCAAGTGATTCCAAAAGTCCATCACTATGGAGTTTCTTCATGCGCTTTACACCATTATGACCTAAACAACAGTGCCACAAATAAGTTGCACTATCATTATTAACCTTGCATCTTTTGGCTTCAATATTATGAATATGTGTATCACCACGATCGAGATCCAACAAACTATTTTCATTGGGTGTATGACCATCGAAGGTTTTATTCATGTAAATAGAATAACAATTATTCTATGACTTTAAATGAATAACCATATTGCAACAAATATGATCAAATCATATTCATGCTCAACGCAAATGCCAAATAACATTTATTTAGGTTTTACACTAATCCCGAAAGTATAGGGAGTGTGCGATGATGATCATATCAATCTTGGAACCACTTCCAACACACATCGTCACTTCACCTTTAACTAGTCTCTGTTCATTCTGCAATTCTCGTTTCGAGTTACTAATTTTAGCAACTGAACCGGTATCAAATACCCAGGGGTTGCTATGAACACTAGTAAAGTACACATCAATAATCTGTATATCAAAATATACCTTTGTTCACTTTGCCATCCTTCTTATCCGCCAAGTATCTAGGGCAGTTCCACTTCCAGTGACCATTTCCTTTGCAGTAGAAGCACTTAGTTTCAGGCTTGAGTTTTAGCTTTGGGTTTCTTCACGGGAGTGACAACTTGCTTGTCATTCTTCTTTAAGTTCCCCTTCTATCCCTTTGCCCTTTACTTGAAACAAGTGGTCTTGTTAACCATCAATACTTGATGCTTTTTCATGATTTCTACCTTCGCCGACTTCAGCATTGCGAAGAGCTCGGGAATTCCTTTCGTCATCCCTTGCATATTATAGTTCATCACGAAGTTCTACTAACTTGGTGATAGTGACTAGAGAACTTTGTCAATTACTATCTTATCTGGAAGATTAACTCCCACTTGATTCAAGTAATTGTAGTACCCAGACAATCTGAGCACATGCTCACTGGTTGAGCTATTCTCCTCCATCTTGTAGGCAAAGTACTGTCAGAAGTCTTATACCTCTCGACACGGGCATGAGTATGAAATACTAATTTCAACTCTTGGAACATCTTATATGCTCCGTGGCGTTCAAAACGTTTTTGAAGTCCCGGTTCTAAGCCATAAAGCATGGTGCACTTAAACTATCAAGTAGTCATCATACCGAGCTTTTATCAAAACATTCATAACGTCTACATCTACTCCTGCAATAGGTATGTCACCTAGCGGTGCATCAAGGACATAATTCTCTGTGCAGCAATGAGGATAATCCTCAGATCACGGAACAATTCCGCATCATTGCTACTAACATCTTTCAACTTAGTTTTCTATAGGAACATATAAAAAATAAACGGGGAGCAACATCGCGAGCTTTTGATCTACAACATAGATATGCTAATACTACGAGGACTAAGTTCATGATAAATTAAAGTTCAATTTAATCATATTACATAAGAACTCCCACTTAGATAGACATCCCTCTAGTCATCTAAATGATCACGTGATCCAAATCAACTAAACCATGTCCGATCATCACGTGAGATGGAGTAGTTTCAATGGTGAACATCTTATGTTGATAATATCTACTATATTATTCACGCTCGACCTTTCGGTCTCCAGTGTTCCGAGGCCATATCTGCATATGCTAGGCTCGTCAAGTTTAACCCGATTATTCTGCGTGTGCAAAACTGGCTTACACCCATTGTATTTGAACGTAGAGCTTATCACACCCGATCATCACGTGGTGTCTCGGCACGACGAACTTTCGCAACGGTGCATACTCAGGGAGAACACTTATACCTTGAAATTTAGTAAGGGATCATCTTATAATGCTACCGTCGAACTAAGCAAAATAAGAAGCATAATAAGATAAACATCACATGCAATCAAAATATGTGACATGATATGGCCATCATCATCTTGTGCTTTTGATCTCCATCTCCAAAGCACCGTCATGATCACCTTCGTCACCGGCGCGACACCTTGATCTCCATCGTAGCATCGTTGTCGTCTCGCCAACTATTGCTTCTACGACTATCGCCACCGCTTAGTGATAAAGTAAAGCAATTACATGGCGATTGCATTTCATACAATAAAGCGACAACCATATGGCTCCTGCCAGTTGCCGATAACTTTACAAAAAATGATCATTTCATACAAAACCGTATAACTCATCATGTCTTGACCATATCACATCACAACATGCCCTGCAAAAACAAGTTAGACGTCCTCTACTTTGTTGTTGCAAGTTTTACGTGGCTGCTACAGGCTTAGCAAGAACCGTTCTTACCTACTCATACAAAACCAGAATGATATTTCGTCAAGTATGTGCTGTTTTAACCTTCACAAGGACCGGGCGTAGCCACACTTGATTCAACTAAAGTTGGAGAAACTGACACCCGCCAGCCACCTGTGTGCGAAGCACGTCGGTAGAACCAGTCTCGCGTAAGCGTACGCGTAATGTCGGTCCGGGCCGCTTCATCCAACAATACCGCCGAATCAAAGTATGACATGCTGGTAAGTAGTATGACTAGTATCGTCCACAACTCACTTGTGTTCTACTCGTGCATATCATCTACGCATAGACCTGGCTCTGATACCACTGTTGGGGAACGTAGTATTTTAAAATTTTCCTACGATCACGCAAGATCTATCTACCAGATGCATAGCAACGAGAGGGGAGAGTGAGTCTACGTACCCTCGTAGACCGAAAGCGGAAGCGTTAGAACAACGCGGTTGATGTAGTCGTACGTCTTCATGGCCCGACCGATCAAGCACCGAAACTACGGCACCTCCGAGTTCTAGCACACGTTCAGCTCGATGACGTCCCTCGAACTCCGATCCAGCCGAGTGTCGAGGGAGACTTCTGTCAGCACGACGGCGTGGTGACGATCTTGATGTTCTACCGTCGCAGGGCTTCGCCTAAGCACCGCTACAATATTTATCGAGGAGAACTATGATGGAGGGGGGCACCGCACACGGCTTAGAGATCAAGAGATCAATTGTTGTGTCTAGAGGTGCCCCCCTGCCCCCGTATATAAAGGAGGGAGGGAGAGGCCGGCCCTAGAGGGGGCGCACCAAGTGTGGGGAGTCCTACTAGGACTCCCAAGTCCTAGTAGGATTCCCCTTTCCTTTCCGGAGTAGGAGAGAAGGAAAGAGGGGGAGAGGGAGAACGAAAAGGGGGCTGCACCCCTTGTCCAATTCGGACCAGAAGGGGGGTGCACGCCTCCTTCCTTTTGGCCTCTCTCCTCTATTCCCGTAACTCCCCGGTACCCCGAAAATACCCGAATCACTCGAAACCTTTCCGATGTCCGAATATAGTCGTCCAATATATCGATTTTTACGTCTTGACCATTTTGAGACTCCTCGTCATGTCCCCGATCTCATCCGGGACTCCGAACTCCTTCGGTATATCAAAACTCATAAACTCATAATAAAACTATCATCGAACCCTTAAGCGTGCGGACCCTACGGGTTCGAGAACTATGTAGACATGACCGAGACACGTCTCCGATCAATAACCAATAGCGGAACCTGGATGCTCATATTGGCTCCCACATATTCTACGAAGATCTTTATCGGTCAAACCGCATAACAACATACATTGTTCCCTTTGTCATCGGTATGTTACATGCCCGAGATTCGATCGTCGGTATCTCAATACCTAGTTTAATCTCGTTACCAACAAGTCTCTTTACTCGTTCCGTAATACATCATGCCGCAACTAACTCATTAGCTGCAATGCTTGCAAGGCTTATAGTGATGTGCATTACCGAGTGGACCCAGAGATACCTCTCCGACAATCGGAGTGACAAATCCTAATCTCGAAATACGCCAACCCAACAAGTACCTTCGGAGACACCTGTAGAGTACCTTTATAATCACCCAGTTACGTTGTGACGTTTGGTAGCACACAAAGTGTTCCTCCGGTATTCGGGAGTTGCATAATCTCATAGTCATAGGAACATGTATAAGTCATGAAGAAAGCAATAGCAGTAAAACTTAAACGATCATAGTGCTAAGCTAACGGATGGGCCTTGTCCATCAGATCATTCTCCTAATGATGTGATCCCGTTGATCAAATGACAACTCATGTCTATGGCTAGGAAACATAACCATCTTTGATCAATGAGCTAGTCTAGTAGAGGCATACTAGGGACACTCTGTTTTGTCTATGTATTCACACATGTATTAAGTTTCCAGTTAATACAATTCTAGCATCAATAATAAACATTTATCATGATATAAGGAAATAAATAATAACTTTATTATTGCCTCTAGGGCATATTTCCTTCAGTCTCCCACTTGCACTAGAGTCAATAATCTAGTTCAAATCGCCCCAATAAATAATAACTTTATTATTTTGAGAGTCTTTTATAACGACATGGTAATTTGCTTTGGTTATAAAATTAGTCCTAATATGATAGGCATCCAAGATGGGTATAAAAGAAACTTTCATATAAAGTGCATTGGAAACTATGAGAGGTTTGATTCTTGATGATTGTTTTGAGATATGAGGATGGTGATATTAGAGTCATGCTAGTAGAGTAGTTGTGAATTTGAGAAATTGTTGTGTTGAGGTTTGCAAGTCCCGTAGCATGCATGTATGGTAACCGTTGTGTGACAAATTTGAAGCATGAGGTATTTCATTGATTGTCATCCTTTGTGTGGAGGTCGGGATCGCGGATGGTTAACTCCTACCAAACCTTCCCATAGGAGCATGCGTGTAGTACTTTGTTTTGATGACTTGTAGATTTTTGCAATAAGTATGCGAGTTTTTTATGACTAATGTTGAGTCCATGGATTATACGCACTCTCACCCTTCCACCATTGCTAGCCTCTCTTGTACCGTGCAAGTTTCACCGGTACCATACACCCACCATAAACCTTCCTCAAAACAGCCACCATACCTACCTATTATGGCATTTCCATAGCCATTCCGAGATATATTGCCATGCAACTTTCCACCGTTCTTTTTACTATGACACGCTTCATCATTGTCATATTGCCATGCATGATCATGTAGTTGACATCGTATTGTGGCAAGGCCACCATTCATAATTCTTTCATACATGTCACTCTTGATTCATTGCACATCCCGGTACACTGCCGGAGGCATTCATATAGAGTCCTATTTTGTTCTAGTATCGAGTTGTAATCTCTGAGTTGTAAATAAATAGAAATGTGATGATCATCATTATTAGAGCATTGTCCCAAATAAAAAAAGAGAAGGAAAGGCCAAAGAAAAAGGAAAAGGCCCAAAAAAAGAAACAAAGAAAAAAAGAAAAAGAAAAAGAAAAAAAGGGACAATGCAACTATCCTTTTCCACACTTGTGCTTCACAGTAGCACCATGATCTTCATTATAGAGAGTCTCTTGTTTTGTCACTTTCATATACTAGTGGGATTTTTCATTATAGAACTTGGCTTGTATATTCCAACGATGGGCTTCCTCAAATGCCCTAGGGCTTCATGAGCAAGCAAGTTGGATGCACACCCACTTAGTTTCTTTTGTTGAGCTTTCATACATTTATAGCTCTAGTGCATCCGTTGCATGTCAATCCCTACTCACTCACATTGATATCTATTGATGGACATCTCCATAGCCCATTGATATGCCTAGTTGATGTGAGACCATCTTCCTCTTTTGTCTTCTCCACAACCACCACTCTATTCCACCTATAGTGCTATATCCATGGCTCACGCTCATGTATTGCGTGAAAGTTGAAAAGGTTTGAAAAAGTTGAAGTATGAAACAACTGCTTGGCTGAAACCAGGTTGTGCATGATTTGAGTATTTCATGTGACGAAGATGGAACATAGCCAAACTATATGATTTTGTAGGGATGAACTTTCTTTGGCCATGTTACTTTGAGAAGACATAATTGCTTTGTTAGTGTGCTTGAAGTATTATTATTCTTATGTCAATATTAAACTTTTGTCTTGAATCTTTTGGATCTGAACATTCATGCTGTTGGGGAACTTAGTATTTCAAAAAAAATCCTACGATCACGGAAGATCTATCTACTAGAAGCATAGCAACGAGAGGGGAGAGTGTGTCTACGTACCCTCGTAGACCGAAAGCGGAAGCGTCTAGTGATGCGGTTGATGTAGTCGAACGTCTTCGCGATCCAACCGATCCAAGCACCGAACGTACGACACCTCCGTGTTCAGCACACGTTTAGCTCGATGACATACCATAAGCTCTTGATTCAGTTGAGCTTCACGGGAGAGTTTTGTCAGCACGACGGCGTGGTGACGGAGATGATGAAGTTACCGACGCAGGGCTTCGCCTAAGCACTGCAACGGTATGACCAAGGTGTGTTTCTGTGGAGGGGGGCACCGCACACGGCTAAAACAATGTTGCTTGTCTGTTGATACGTCTCCAACGTATCTATAATTTTTGATTGTTCCATGCTATTATTTATGAAGTCTTGGATGTTTAATGGGCTTTATCATTCACTTTTATATGATTTTTGGGACTAACCTATTAACCCAGAGCCCAGTGCCAGTTTCTATTTTTCTCCTGTTTTAGGGTTTTACTGAAAAGGAATATCAAACGGAGTCCAATTGACGAGCCAATTTTTTATGATTTTTTCTGGACCAAAAGAAGCCCCCGAAGCAAAAGAGTTAGGCCAGGAGAGCCACGGGCTGTCCTCGAGGGTGGAGGGCGTGCCCTGGGAAGGGGGGCGCGCCCCCCTATCTCGAGGACGGCCCGTAAATACTATAAATACTGAAACCTTCGGAAATTAACCTAGATCGGGAGTTCCGCCGCCGAAAGCCTCTGTAGCCACCGAAAACCAATCTAGACCCGTTCTGGCACCCTGCCGGAGGGGGGAATCCCTCTCCGGTGGCTATCTTCATCATCCCGACGCTCTCCATGACGAGGAGGGAGTAGTCCACCCTCGGGGCTGGGGGTATGTATCAGTAGCTATGTGTTTGATCTCTCTCTCATGTTCTTGAGATGGCATGATCTTGATGTATCTCGAGCTTTGCTATTCTAGTTGGATCTTATAATGCTTCTCCCCCTCTACTCCCTTGTAATGGATTGAGTTTTCCCCTTGAAGTTATCTTATCGGATTGAGTCTTTAAGGATTTGAGAACACTTGATGTATGTCTTGCACGTGCTTATCTATGGTGACAATGGGATATCATGTGATCTACTTGATGTATGTTTTGGTGATCAACTTGCGGGTTCCGTGACCTTGGGAATCTATGCATAGGGGTTGGCACACGTTTTCATCTTGACTCTCCGGTAGAAACTTTGGGGCACTCTTTGAAGTTCTATGTGTTGGTTGAATAGATGTTTCTGAGATTGTGTGATGCATATCGTATAATCATGCCCACGGATACTTGAGGTGACAATGGAGTATCTAGGTGACATTAGGGTTTTGATTGATTTGTGTCTTAAGGTGTTATTCTAGTACAAACTCTATAATAGATTGAACGTTACTACGTGCTTTTGAATAGATCGATCTGAAAGAATAACTTTGAGGTGGTTTCGTACCCTACCATAATATCTTCGTTTGTTCTCCGCTATTAGTTACTTTGGAGTGACTCTTTGTTGCATGTTGAGGGCTAGTAATATGATCCAATTATGTTATCCTTGTTGAGAGAACTTGCACTAGTGAAAGTATGAACACTAGGCCTTGCCTACTATCATTGCAACACTGTTTATGCTCACTTTTACCACTTGCTACCTTGCTGTTTTTATATTTTCTTACTACAAAAACCTATATCTACCATCCATATTGCACTTGTATCACCATCTCTTCGCCGAACTAGTGCACCTATACAATTTACCATTGTATTGGGTGTGTTGGGGACACAAGAGACTCTTTGTTATTTGGTTGCAGGGTTGCTTGAGAGAGACCATCTTCATCCTACGCCTCCCACGGATTGATAAACCTTAGCTCATCCACTTGAGGGAAATTTGCTACTGTCCTACAAACCTCTACACTTGGAGGCCCAACAACGTCTACGAGAAGAAGGGTGCGTAGTAGACATCATCTGTCCTTGGGTGCCCCCCTGCCCCCGTATGTAAAGGATCAAGGGGGGAGGGCCAGCTAGCCCTATAAGGCGCGCCAGGAGTAGGTTTCCTACTCCTAGTAGGAGTAGGAATCCCCCTTTCCTATTCCTACTAGGAGTAAGAAAGGAAGAAGAAGAGGAGAAGGAAGGAGAGGGGCGCCTCCCCCCAACTCCTAGTCCAACTAGGATTCCCTTGGGGGGCGTGGCCAGCCCTAGTGGGCTGCCTCTCTCTTTCCCTCATGGCCCACTATGGCCCATACTCCCCCTGGGGGGTTCCGGTAACCCTTCTCGCACTCCGGTTTTATCCTATAACACCCGGTACACTTCCGGTGTCCGAATATAGTCGTCCAATATATCAATCTTTATGTCTCGGACATTCCGAGACTCCTCGTCATGTCCGTGATCACATCCGGCACTCTGAACTACCTTTGGTACATCAAAACTCATAAACTCATAATACCGATCGTCATCGAACATTAAGCGTGCGGACCCTACGGGTTCGAGAACTACGTAGACATGACCGAGACTCATCTCCGGTTACTAACCAATAGTGGAACATGGATGCTCATATTGGATCCTACATATTCTATGAAGATCTTTACCGGTCAAACCGCATAACAACATATGTTGTTCCCTTTGTCATCAGTATGTTACTTGCCCGAGATTCAATCGTCGGTATCATCATACCTAGTTCAATCTCGTTAACGGCAAGCTCCTTTACTAGTTCCATAATACATCATCTCGTGACTAACTCATCAGTCATTTGCTTGCAAGGCTTATTACGATGTGTATTACTGAGAGGGCCCGGAGATACCTCTCCGACACTCGGAGTGACAAATCCTATTCTCGATCTATGCCAACACCACAAACACCTTCGGAGACACCTGTAGAGCATCTTTATAATCACCTAGTTACGTTGTGATGTTTGATAGCACACAAGGTGTTCCTCCGCTATTCGGGATTTGCATAATCTCATAGTCATAGGAACATGTATAAGTCATGAAGAAAGCAATAGTAGTAAAACTGAACGATCAAGTTGCTAAGCTAACGAATGGGTCTTGTCCATCACATCATTCTCCTAATGATGTTATCCCATTGATCAAATGAAAACTCATGTCTATGGTTAGGAAACATAACCATGTTTGATTAACGAGGTAGTCTAGTAGAGGCATACTAGGGACACTCTGTTTTGGTTTATGTATTTACACATGTACTAAGTTCCCGGTTAATACAATTCTAGCATGAATAATAAAAATTTACAAGGAGATAAGGAAATATGAATAACAACTCTATTATTGCCTCTAGGGCATATTTCCTTCACTCTCCCACTTGCATTAGAGTCAATAATCTAGTTCACATCGACATGCGATTTAATATCGATAGTTCACATCGTTATGTGAATAACACCCACAGTTCACATCGGCATGTGACCAACACCCAAAGGGTTTACTAGATTCAATAATTTAGTTCACATCGCCATGTGATTAACACCCAAAGAGTACTAAGGTGTGATCATGTTTTGCTTCGTGAGAGAAGTTTAGTCAGCTGGTCTGTTACATTCAGATCCGTATGTATTTCGAAAATTTCTATGTCTACAATCCTCTACATGGAGCTACTCTAGATAATTTCTCCCACTTTCAATACGTATCCAGATTGATACTTAGAGTCATCTGGATTAGTGTCAAAGCTTGCATCGGTGTAACTCTTTACGACGAACTCTTTATCACCTCCATAATCGAGAAACATTTCCTTAGTCATCCAGTAACTAAGGATAATTTTGACCATTGTCCAGTGATCCACTCCTGGATTACTTTTGTACCTCCCTACTAAACTTATGGCAAGGTACACAACAAGTTTGGTACACAGCATGGCATACTTTATAGAACCATGGCTGAGGCATAGGGAATGACTTTCATTCTTTCTCTATCTTCTGCCGTGGTCGGGTTTTGAGTCTTACTCAACTTCATACCTTGTAACACAAGCAAGAACCCTTTCTTCAACTGATCCATTTTCAACTTCTTCAAAAACTTGTCAAGGTATGTACTCATTGAAAAAACTTATCAAGTGTCTTGATCTATCTCTATAGATCTTGATGCTCAATATGTAAGCAGCTTCACCGAGATCTTTCTTTGAAAAACTCATTTCAAACACTCCTTTATGCTTTCCAGAAAATTCCACATCATTTCTGATCGACAATATGTGTGGGGACCCCGACTTAGAAGTCGAGATCACCGAATGCACGTGTACAGTGATCCCAGAGATCAATGCTCACTGGACACACAGAAGCTGAAATAACAAGAGTCTTACATCCATACAAATAGTCTTACACGAATTAAGGCCGTCATGGCCAAGTCTTACATAGATAGAGCCTCACGGGCTGAATAGCAAATACTCAAATAGCGGAAGTCTTCGATAAAGCGGGTAGAACCCATGCCATCTGCCTTAACCCTACAGGCATTCTGACTGGGATAGCGTCCTAGTTCGCAGGGTCGTCTCCAAAGAACTCTTCCTCATAATCCTGCTCTTCCATGCCTGGCCAATTAAATAACCAGTGGCAAGCCAATGAGTACTTTGAATGTACTCGCAAGCAACCCATGATGTGGTTCAAGTAACAATGCAATTGAATAAAAATGCACGATCTAGCAGGAGGCTAGAACAATATGTTATCATCAAGCTTTTGCATCAATAACCTCGTGTAACCTCGAGAACAGGTTACCGACATCAACATGAATATGATTCATCTCACTGAGTCAAGTCACCATCTTGACTCATCACACACAATGTATCACCAAAGAAGTAAAATTATGGACATAGTTTAAGTAGCACCACCCAACTGTCCATGACCGTGGACACGGCTATTCGAATAGTTTTACACTCTGCAGAGGTTGCGCACTTTACCCACAAGATCCGGGGAACTTCCGTGTCATCCACGACCCGCGGTACCTCAAGTACCCGGGGTAAGCACCCGGTCATTACCTTTCCTTAGACGACACTAACATAGAGTCCACTCGTTGGCACACAGCCTTGGGGTACAAACAATAGATCACGGGACATGCCCTAATTCAATGTTTACGCGTACCCGAAGGGACCAACGGTGTGTCTGGTGCCCTGTAAAAACAGTCATGGCCGTCTATCCAAGCACGACCCCGTCCCGGGAAAGACCTCAAGTCTTCCCGTCACTAGTAATGCGGGCACCATGCTAGTATCGATCTAAGTAATCAATAAAGCCCCGTCCCATAAGGGGTAGTGTGGTTGCACATGTTTGGTTGGGACGGTAGTCACACATAAATCTAATCCATCATTCCACCATGCACATCATATTACCGGCACATCACTTCTTTCTCAAGTGATGACCTAACACTTCATCACCCTCGGGCATTAGGGGCACCCGATGGGTTCATGCAAAGTTTCCACTACGGGGGTTCATATCACACATGCATCATATGAGCATCAAGACCAACTATTGCATGTCATCTAGCATGTAGCAAGATCAACAATAAAGCATGCATCATGTGGTGGTTCATCTAGGTTACCATCGTAACCCTAATCATCATGTATCGGGAACCAACGGGTTCCGAGGAACAAGTGTATCATGGTCAAAGGGCTGCTTGCCTGGATTGGCTTGGTCTTCAAAGTCTTCAAGTCCTTCTCCTTCTTCTTCCACAACAACCTCGTCAAATACGGGATCTATACGTCGCATAATAATAACAGAAAAATAAGAATACAAATAGAACAGAAAAACCAAAGTGCTCAGAAAAATGTCAACTCATTTTTGTAAAATACTAGAGAGTTTTCTAAGATGGGGAAAAATCTTAGTTGGAGTTTTGGAGTTACAGAATAGGACATATTGATTTTTGAACAGGAGTTATACTGCTCAAATTTGAATTTAAATTTGAACAGTACAGAAACGTTTCAAGGATTTGAATGAAAGTAGTACCATTAAATAGGTTGGAATATTACAAGATTTTAGGAGTTGGAAATAATTAATTTGGATCAATATTCTTTTCTACATAAATGTTTGAAACATTAACAGAAAAGAAAAAGAAAAAGGGTTCCTGTGCACTGGGCCAGAAGTGGCCACAGTGCACGGCCCAAACGGCTCGGCCTGTCCGCACGGAGCCAGCGCGCGCGCACGTCAGGTTTCAAACCTGACGGGCGGGGCCCGTGGGTCAGTGGCTCAGAGGAGGGGAGAGAGGTGGGAGGATGACAGGCGGGGCCCGCCTGTCATCCCTAACCCCGTGGTCACGGCGGCGGCGAGCTCACCGGCGACGACTCCGGCCACGGCGACGGCAACGGAGGGCAGGGTCGAGCTCAGTGTCGTGTCGCGGTTGCAACGGTGGTGATGCGGCACGGCGGGGAGCCCTGGTTCGCCGGCGACGAGGTGCGGCGGCGGAGGCTCGTCGGAGGTCGGTTGCAGCGGCCGTTTCCGACTGCGGACAGAGGGGGAAAGAGAGGGGAAAGAGTCAGTGGCGTGCTGCGGTTCAGAAACGAGCGGAAGGAGGGGCCGGGGAGGCCTGTACCTCGAGATCGCCGGCGGCCCGACGCGGCGGAGCTCCGGTCGATCCCGAGCGCAGGGGCGCTCCAGGGCTGAACTGAGGGTGCAGGAGGGACTAGAGGAGAGCTGTGGGGCTGGTGGTGGTGTTGGAAGGGCTCGGGGAGGCCTATTTATAGGGCCCCGACGAGGACCCGTGGTCCAGTGCGCCGGCGAGCTCCGGCTCGTCGCTACAGCGCACGGGAGGCTGCGGGAGTGAGTCAGGGGTGTTGCTGGACGAGTCCCACGCCCAGCTGAGGCAAGAGGAGGAGCGGGGGAGCAGCAGGGAGGCGCGCGCGTGTGGAGCAGAAGACTAGCCGAAGCGGGCGGCCGGTGCGCGTGCGGCGACGCTCACTGGAGGGCGCAGGAGGAGGGGGGACAGCGCCGGTGACGTTGCGGACGTCGAGGTGCCTCGACTGGCGCGAGGGGGAGGCTCGAGGTGGTCGGGGACCAACGATTGGCCCGATCCAGCGTGTGAGCCGCACTGTTCACGCGCTCTGGAGCGCGCGTATGGCTAGCATCAGCACGCTCTCGCCGGCTTGGTCCATTCCAGCGTGCCCAACAGTGTCTGGTGAGTAGAGGGAGTAGTAAAGAATTGCCCTAAGGCCTTGGATGCTCTGTGGTGTAGAGAGAGAGGGAGGGTGCTGGTAAAAATGGTGAAAGATGGGTGCACAGCAGGGTAAAGCTAGGGTTTCACCCCCCAATCATGGAGATGAGGTGCTGGGGGAGTTACTGGGGTTTGCTAGTAACCCCATGAGTCTGTGGTAAAGAGCTGAGGTCATGGAGAAAAGTGAAAGTGGTAAAAAGGGAGGTTTTAAGATTTCTGCAGAAGGTGTTTGATCATGGTTTGATCAAGTAAATGAGATCCAATTGACATGGCACTTTACAGGGTTGAAAGACATGAGAAAATAGGGTGCTTCACCAAATTTGGCCTCATTTGGAGAAACTAGCCAATGCAACTTTGGTGAACCCTAGAAATCAACAGAAATAGTTTCATCTTGATTGAGTCAAGCTAATCATCTCCCCTTGATGCATCACTTGGTGTAGCATCATCATTTGGGGTATTGATCATGCTCACAAAGTTTGAGGCTCCAGATAAAAAGTTGGTAATGTAAAGTTGTTCAAATTTGCATTTCAACAGAAAGGGTTTTGAGGTGATCTGATCAAGTTGCTCTATTCCAAATCTTGTGCCATTTGGTCTAGGTGCCTTATTAGGCTATCCTAGCATGTGCACCAAGTTTGAGAGCATTTGGACAAGTTTGGCAATGTAGAGTTGCTCAAACTTCAAATATGGACAGAATGGTTATGAAGGGGTTTGAGGAGGTTTTCTTGATCTCCAATGCATGAGGCTTTGCAATATCATCAAATATGTCATATGTGACATGATAGAATTTCCCTGGAATTTTTGGAGAAAAATTCCTTTGTAAATATTTCAAAAGCTTGAAATATCCAGAAAGGGTTTTAGAGGGTTTAGCCCAATATTTTGAACATGACCAAGTGTTGAAACTCTTATATATGGACAATATATGTCCTCTGAGTCTCTCTGAATTTTGGCAAATATTTTTGAAACAGTTAAATAATTTTCCCCTATTAAAGACCATTTCTGGCCTTAAGAAAAGCCTTTTAAATAAAATAGGAAAATAACTTTTAAAATTATACCTTTGTGGTTTATGGGAGTCCTATGACTACTAGGTCTCAAATAAACCTTTTGAAAAAGTTTTCACACCCTTAATCAAGTACTTACAGTGCAAACCTCAATTCAGGGGTTTTTGGAAAACTAAATTTATAAAATACTTTTTGGCCAAATTAATTTTGTAAGAAAATACTATACTGCTATATAACACTTGGCATGATCATTGGGCAGAAGTTTTGGATAAGGAGATGAAATCTATAAGAGGTCATAGTTGACTTTAATGAGCACATGAAAAAGCAATTGAAGAAATCTCAATTCCAAATAAAAGCCAAATGATGCTAAAAAATTTTGCTGGTCCAAATTTTCATGCTTCAAAGTTACAAATAACATGTTACAAAATGCAGGGTGTGACAGACCTACCCCCCTTACAAGAATCTCGTCCCCGAGATTCCTAAACTAGGGCTTAAAAGAGGTCGGGAAACTCGGATCTAAGATAGTCTTCTCGTTCCCAGGTTGCTTCTGCTTCGGTGTGGTTGCTCCACTGGACCTTGAAGTACTTGATGGTACGGCTCCGCGTACGTCGTTCTGCTTCGTCCATAATACGAATGGGCTTCTCGCGGTAGGTCAAATCAGGCTGCAGATCAATGGCTTGGTGATCCACATCCTTGTAGAGACTGGGCTTGTCTAGAACTTGGAGACATTTCCGGAGTTGTGACACATGGAACACATTGTGCACATCGGATAGCTCAGGTGGTAGTTCCAACTGATAAGCCACTTCTCCTCGTCGTGCAGTGATCTCAAAGGGTCCAATGAACCTTGGTGCGAGCTTCCCCTTGACATGGAAACGCTTGGTTCCCTTCAGAGGAGTCACCCGCAGGTACACATGGTCCCCAACATGGAAACTCATGTCTCGGCGTCGAGTGTCAGCATAACTCTTTTGCCTTGACTTGGCTGCCTTTAATCGCTCTCTGACTAGTTGGACTTGCTCTTCTGCTGCGCGGAGAACATCTGGTCCAAAGACTAGTCCTTCTCCAGTCTCTGACCAGTTGAGGGGTGTGCGACATCTGCGTCCGTACAACGCCTCAAATGGTGCCATCTGAAGGCTTGACTGGTAACTGTTGTTATAGGAGAACTCGGCAAAAGGGAGACAGTCTTCCCACTTGGCTCCATATGCCAGGACACAGGCTCGGAGCATGTCTTCGAGAATCTGATTGACTTGCTCAGTTTGACCTCCGGTCTGTGGGTGGAAAGCTGTGCTGAAAGACAACTTGGTTCCCAAGGCTTCTTGGAACTTCTTCCAGAACCTTGAGGTGAACTGGGTTCCTCGATCTGACACAATCTCCTTGGGAACACCGTGAAGACTTACGATTCGGTCGATGTAGAGAGCTGCCAGCCGGTTGCCATCATAAGTGGTCTTGACAGGAATGAAATGAGCTACCTTGGTCAAATGATCGACTATGACCCAGATAGAGTCATGTCCTCTATTTGACCTTGGTAATCCAGTGACGAAGTCCATTCCGACTTTGTCCCACTTCCACTCAGGAACCTTGAGTGGTTGAAGCAATCCAGCGGGTCGCTGATATTCAGCCTTGACCTGTTGGCACACATCACACTTTGCAACATAGGTTGCAATCTCTCTCTTCATACCGTGCCACCAAAATCGTGCCTTCAAGTCTTGGTACATCTTGGTTCCTCCGGGGTGGATGGAATACGGGGTGTCATGGGCTTCTTGCAGAATCAGCGTCTTCAACTCGGGGCTGTTTGGTACGCAGAGACGACCTTTGTACCAAACAATCCCGTGCTCGTCTTCAGAGAATCCTGGGGCCTTGCCCATCTTCATCTTCCTCTTGATACCTTCAATGCTTGCATGTCCATTTTGAGCCTTCTTGACGTCGTCCATCAGGGTTGGTCTGACTTCCAAATGATCCAGAAATCCAGGGGTGACCAATTCCAAACTGAATTGTTCGATCTCCTTAAACAAGGCTGGCTGTCTTTCTCGAATAATGACATTCAAAGTGCAAGCCTTCCTGCTTAAGGCATCGGCCACCACGTTGGCCTTCCCAGGGTGATACTGAACACTGAGGTCATAATCCTTGATGAGTTCCAACCATCTCCGCTGCCTCATGTTCAACTCTTTTTGGGTGAAAATATACTTCAGACTCTTGTGGTCTGTGTAAATCTCACACCGTTTCCCTAGGAGGTAATGCCGCCATGTCTTCAAGGCATGAACTACTGCCGCTAGCTCAAGATCGTGAGTAGCGTAGTTCTCCTCATGAGGTCGTAGCTGCCTGGAGAGGTATGCTATGACGCGGCCTTCTTGCATCAGAACGCTTCCCAATCCGGTTCGAGAGGCATCACAATATATCACGAACTCCTTGTGAATATCAGGTGTTGCCAGAACTGGGGCGGTGGTCAATCTCTTCTTGAGCTCTTGGAAGCTCTCTTCGCATTTTGGCGTCCACTCGAACTTCTTGTCCTTCTTGAGGAGCTGAGTCATTGGTCGTGCAATGCTAGAGAATCCTTCCACGAACTTGCGGTAATAGCCTGCCAATCCGAGGAAGCTTCTGACTTCCTTGACGGTCGTTGGAGATTGCCATTGGGTCACAGCTTCGACTTTTGCAGGATCAACAGATAATCCTTCCTCGGTCAAGACATGACCTAAGAATCCAACTTTGTGCAGCCAAAACTCACACTTGCTGAATTTGGCATATAGTTGGTGCTCACGAAGCTTGTCTAGGACCATCCTCAGATGTTGCTCATGTTCTTCCTCCGTCTTCGAGAACACGAGAATGTCATCAATGAAGACAACAATGAACTTGTCCAAATATTCCATGAAGACTTTATTCATGAGGTACATGAAGTAAGCTGGGGCATTGGTGTAATGCCCCGAATGTAATACTTTCCCTTTTGGGTATATAATAAATCTCCGGCTTCATCTATTTCCATTTCGGGTTCTTTGTCTTTCGGGCTTTCGTCGTTTTGTTGTGTGAGTGTGTGGCATTCATTCATATCATGTAGACATGTGCATTGCATTGCATTTGTGTTGTGGGTTGCATCCGGTCCGTCGTGTTTCTTCCCGTTGTCCGTTTCGCGTTCCGGAGCTCCCTCACGTGTCCGTGACGTCCCGTAGGCCTACTTTGTTGTTCGGGCGTTTTTCGTTACCGGTGTGCCGCGAGGTTGTGTTGTGTGTTGTTGTTTTGTTGTGTGCAACCCGCCTCTCAAATCTCGTCTCGTTTGGACTCCGTTGACTTTTCCCTCCGTTGTCCGTGTGGGTCCGAAGTGCCCTTACTTCGTGTCCCGGAAATACCCCTGTTGCATTCTTTCATCTCCGTCTAGTCCTTATCATCCTCGCGATCGGATCCGTCGGATCGCGATCGGAGGGCTCCTAAACACCCCTAGTCTCCAAACCCTAGTCTAAAACTGCTATATATAGGCTCCTCTAGGTCTAATTTTGGCATCCCCTATTTTTTTCCTCAGATCCTTTCCCTCTCCTCTCCACTTGGAAAAAAAAACCCTTTCCTTCCCGAGCCGTCGCTGCCGCTGGGATCCAGATCGGGATTCGTCCCGATCCAGATCCGTCGAGCGGGTCAACGGCGCCCCTCCATCGACGCATCGGCCGCCGCAGCGCTGTCTGGCGCCTGATCGACGCGTCGGCCCGGGACCGCTTCGACTGAAGCCAGGCCGCGCCAGGATCTCAGCCCGACCGGCCCGTACAGCGTCGCCGGCTGGTCCCCACTTCGCCCGCCGCCGAAGGCCCAGTGGCCCACGTCGCCCTCCATCGCCACGCCGCCGCGAGCGCCAGGCGGCTCGCCCCCGCGCCAGCCAGGAGGCCTGGTTGGGCCCCGCTCGCCGCCTCCTCCCGGCCCGGATCTCCCGCCTGGGCCGAGGCCTTCCCGGGCCGCCGCCGCCTCTTCCCAGTGCCCCTCCGCCGGGCCTCGGTTCCCCTCCGCGGGCCGCCGCCGCTCGTCCGCTCCGCGGGCCGCCGCCGCACAGTGCCTCCCGGGCCCGTGGACTTCCAGATCTGGGCCGCCGTACTGTTCACCGAGGTTGTTTTTTTTTCCTCTAAGTCCCTGATCTGTTTACCTGAGATGCAAACTTTGACCTGCCCTAACTTTTTATGTGCTGCTCCGTTTTGCGCGTGTAGCATGTCCAGATGTTCGTGGAGATGTGCTCTACGTTTTACCTGTTGTAGTCATGCATGTTAGATGTCATCTTGACACTTGTTTTGCTTTTGCAAGAGTGCATCATGATATAAACTGCTGTTATGTGTTATTTTCATGCCACCTTTGACTTGTGATATCTTTTAGCTCGTTTGTCCAAACGATGCAAATGACATGTCCACGTGTTCGTCTTGCCACGAACTACGTGTTGTGTGTGATAGGTTGCATGGTAGATCTATTGTTTCCTTGTTATCATCGTTGCAAAGTGCCATGTTCAAATGTTGTGTTTCCACTTGTTATGAAATGCCATCTTGTTGAGCTCGTTGCAATCGTTGTGTTCACCACAATGATGCATGCTTGTGTGTTTTGGGATCACCGTCATATGTATTTTGATGAGGTGCTTACCCTTTGCCATGTTTAGTTTCGAGGTGTCTTAAACATGCTCTTTTGTGTGCTAAGATGATGTTGCTGTTTTAGGACTTAGTGAAATTTCACTAAGTCTGAAATCTGTAACGTTCCGATGCCATGTTCGTGTGATGTTGTAGGACAAAGAATGATAGTTTTGGGGTGGATTTTGATTGTTCCTTGAAGTATATATTGTTGTCTTTCCATTCATGTCCTCACATGTCCATTTGAGTGGCTGTAGCATGTTTATCTTTTGCTCCAAACTTTCAATAAAATTCTGCTGCCAGAATTTTATTTCAAAGTTCAATATGTCCAAGATCATTGCTATTGATCTGTGACTCCGTTGGGGGTGCACTTTGGACCTAGTTGCTGTACTATATATCTAGTTTGTGTTCAAGTCCTTTTCCATGCTTTTTGGGTGCTGTAGATTAATTATTTTGAGCTCCAAAGATGCTATGTTGCTGTAATTTTCAGTTTTCGCTCAAATCTTGTTTCGGGCATAACTTTTAGCCCGTAACTCCGATTTCAGCGAATCTTATATCAAACTTGGGTGATTTTCTGTGTAGATTAATAATATCAGGTTGTTATCTTGTTTTGAGGTGTTTTGCTTGAGTGATGTTTTCCGTGCCCCATGTGCATCCCTATGTTTTTCGAGTGCGCATTGCATTTTGTTGTTTGGTGCTTGGTGTGTTTGTTGTGTTTAGAGCCGGAAGTTGAGCACGAGTTTTCCAACGAGGTTGAGCACGAGGTTTCCAACGAGGTTGAGTACGGGGACCCTTCTTTCGATCCGAACGTCTTCTCTTCAGGCAAGATGACCGAACCCCGATAACATTACTATCTTTGCCTATTGCTAGTAGTCTCGATCTATAGTTTTGCCTCGATGCCCATGTTCTTCTTGTCAGCCTCCTATTTGTAACCAATTGCCATGTTTAACCACCCTACCTATGCAAACCGTTGCTTGGCTAAGTACGCTTCGCTCAGCCCTTCTTATAGCGTTGCTAGTTGCAGGTGAAGTGAAGATGCTTGCTCCATGTTGAAGTTTGGTTGGGTTATATCACACTATCTAAATGCTTAAAATGAAATCACATATATATTGGCAAGGGTGGAAGGCTAAGCCTTTTGCTTGGTGATTTGTTCCACTCATGCCGTTAGGATCCGTATAAGCCGGTTTTATGTTCCTTGATTATGCGTTCCTAACACGGTTGGGGTGTATGGGACCCCCTCGATAAACCGCTAAGTGCTAAGTCTTTTCCAGCAAATCCCAACATTGGTACTATTTGCCTAATAACAAACTAAACATGCATAGGGAGTAATTAACCCTCTTTCTTAATCAACAACCCCGGGCCAGTGCTCCACATGAGTGTTGGTCCGAAACGGGGGTCCTGCGGGGCCACCTCGAGGAAACTCAAGGTTTGGTAAAAACCCGTAGCATCACCCATCCGGTCGTGTCCTGAGACCTAGATACGCGCGGCTACGATCAGGGTGACGACACGCCGGGAGGATTTGCTGGATTAGCTTTACCTTAGCTCGGTATATCTTGAGCACGGGATTCCGAGGATACTCGGGTCTTCCCACTTTGGAGTTGCGACTCCGCGGATCGTGGGCTTGTAATGGGTCAAGTTGGAACACCCCTGCAGGGTTTGAACTTTCGAAAGCCGTGCCCGCGGTTATGTGGCAGATGGGAGCTTGTTAATTCCGGTTGTAGATAACTTGACACAATGATACTAATACACTACCAGCGTGTGTTCCGTGACTGTCAATTTCCGAATAGGGATTCGGGAGTTGAACACGGAGGGGTTATGTTTGTGAGCTTGTAGCTAGGATCACTTCGTGATCACTTCTCGCCGATGCCTTCTCTTCTCGCTCTCACTTGCGTAAGATAGATGCTAGTTGCTGCTGCAGACTTGTTCTTTCTTCAGCCTTTCCCTCACCTAAAGGCTTAAATAGTTCTGTTACCCGGGAACGGGATTGCTGAGTCCTCTGTGGCTCACAGTTACTTCACACCAGATGCAGGTCCAGCTGTGAGCTATCCAGGTGATGGCACCGAGCTGGATTGGGAGTACGACGAGGAGCGTAGTCGTTACTACGTGCGCTACCCGGACGATCAGTAGTGGAGTCTCTTACTAGGATTCGATCCACCTGTGGTTGTTTTATTTATCTGGGTTTGGTACTTTGACATTTGGCTTTTGCCCTTAGAGGGTTGTAGTGATCTTAATGTATGATGTTTGAGACTTGTATTGTTATTCTGTGACGTGGCGATTGTAAGCCAACTATTTTCAGTTTACTATCCCCCTTTTACATGAGTTGTGCAAAGATTACCAAACTTGAGATCATTCTAGGATGGACTTATGCCTTTAAGTCGTGCCTCGACACGTAGGAGGTATAACTCCATCCTGGGCATTACAAGTTGGTATCAGAGATCTTCTCCGACCTAGGAGCCCCCACTGTTTGATCGAACCGTTGACGGTTGAGTCTAGGCACACACTGAAAACTTTTTGAGTCCTATATTATATCGGAGAGTAGGATTTCTTTGCTTCTCATCCCCTTTCTCTCTGGTGAGGACTCCTGACGTCTACTCTTGTCTCTCCTATCTTCAAAATTTGCACAATTTTTTTTTAGGAATCCCGCGAGTATTCTGGGATTGTTTAGATGTTCTTGTGACAAGGATATTGTTCCCGATGCCTCCTGTTACCGAGGAGTTGAGCTTCGGGGTATCGTTGTAACAAGCATATCGCGACAGTACTAAATACTTAAGACGGCCGACATCGAAAATCTCCCCTATACGACCAGTGGCAAGATAACCCCGACATCACCCAGTACTGGGGAGGTAGTTCGGGAGTATTGCCATAGCTTGTTATAGTGGATGCTTTTCGAAGGTCCGAGGTACACAGTTTCCGAGAAAGACTGGATATGTGTTGAAGGATGGATACACCTGGATGTAGGTTAGAGTTGATTGCGCGGTGCTTCCCGTGTATCCCCAACACCTGATTGCATAACTGGAATCTTTCGGAAAACTATAGGTGGGTTTTATCCAGTAGATCGTAGGCATTCTTCCAACGAATGCAGGTTAGTGAGTTCGGGGTTCGACATTGAGTGAAGGAGTTATATGACCGAGGTTACTATCAGGAGTTGCATCTTAAAGGGTCCTTGGCTATGCTGATCCGGGGATTGCAAAACCTTTTCGTAACGCGTTCATATGCTTTCAGCACAAAGATGTTAGAACGAAACTCCTCTCTTGTGTTTGTTCCTTTCCGTACCTTGTTGTTTTATTATTTTATCCTTTTGATCCCTATGTGGCTTCTCGTGAAGACTGATGTTATCAATTAACTAAGAAATTCATTCGTTCCTCTTGTTCGGATGATTTCATTCGTTCTTATTGTTCGAATGATTATTGTGAAGACTTGTTGCAATTCATTCCATTGATTCAGCTTATTCCTTTTGTCAATCAATTGCTGATTCGTGGTCATCTCTTACAGGATGGCTCCGAAAAAGGTTCCGAATGCCAACCCAGAGGTGGAAGAGGTCCCAGAGCATCCTCCTTCCCCTCCTCCTCCGCCTGAGGCTTGGAGAGCAATTATGCAGACTACTGCTCAGAACACTCAGTTGATGATGCAGATGATGCAAGCTAATCAAGCTAATCAAGCTAATCAGGGCGTTCCAATGAACCAAGGCAACTTCTTCCAGCAGCACCATGCTACCCTCAACCAGTTCTTGGCTAACAATCCTAAAGCTTTCAGTTACTGTGTCGACCCTCTTGATGCTGAAGATTGGCTGACCGATATCAAGAAGCATTTTGAGTGCAGTAACGTGAAAGAAGATGACTATGTGAAGTTTGCAGCCTTCCAACTGAAAGATCAAGCAGCTGACTGGTGGCAGCAGTACAAAGACTCAAGGCCGGGTCAAGTGATCTCGTGGGAGAACTTCTGCAAGGATTTCCGCTCGCATCACATTCCTACAAGTGTTATCGAGGGTATGCGTGAGCAATTCCGCAACCTCAAGCAGGGCTCCATGACAGTCTATCAGTATAATGTCAAGTTCCAAAACCTCGCTCGCTATGCAAAGCAAGACATTCCTGATGCAAAGAGCAAAATCTATCAGTTCCGTGGAGGTCTCAAAGATGAACTTCAGCTTGCTCTCACTTTGTTCGAGCCAGACGAATTCGATAAGTTCTATAACATGGCTTTGAAACAAGAACCAGCTCAGCTTAAGATGGAGGCTTCTAAGAAGAGAATTCGAGATGCTGTTCACTCTACCTCATCGTCTCAGTTGGCTGCGAAACAACAGAAATTCTGGCTTCCTCCTCCTCCAATGATTCGAGCTCCATACAACAACTCCAGCAACTTCAACAACTCCAACAACAAGAACTCTAGTGGTCGTGGTTTCTCCCACCCACCCAACCCAAGCAACCAGTCGAAGAAGCAGTTTCAGTCTCAAGGCTCCAAGTCCAGTGGCTCTCAGTTCCGTCCTCTCTCAGAAGTGACTTGCAACAAATGCACTCAGAAAGGTCACTATGCAAACAGATGTCCGAATCCGAAGCGTCTTCCTCCTCCTCCTCCTCCTGTCGGTACCGCTATGGTCAAGCATGATCCAAAGGCTGCAAGGGTCAATCTGATGAATGCAGCACAAGCAGAGGCTTCTTCTGATGTCATTCTGGGTAACCTTCCAGTTAACTCTATCCCAGCTAAAGTGTTATTTGATTCGGGTGCATCATGCTCTTTCATGTCTCAACCTTTTGCATCCAAGTATAATGTTGACATCAAAAGCTTGCCAAGGGAGTTATCAGTTATTTCTCCGGGGAGACGAATGCATTCCAGTATTTATGCTCCGGTTGTTTCTATTCGCATGGGCGATTATCAATTTTTGGCTTCTCCGGTGATTCTTGGTCATTCTGACATCGACCTCATTCTCAGAATGGATTGGCTTTCTCAGCACGATGCTCACATTGATTGTGCTCAAAACGAAGTCAAATTGACTCATTCTGATGAAGATGTGATTATCTTCGCCTCCAGGGATAATACTATTCGGCTTTTCTCTCTTAATGATAAGGGTGAAATTAATGCCATAGAGCAAATTCCAGTGGTGAATGAATATCAAGACGTCTTTCCAGAAGAACTTCCAGGCATGCCTCCACACCGTCAGGTGGAGTTTGTCATTGAACTCGAGCCGGGCACCGAACCTGTTTGCCGGCGTCCATACAAGCTCTCTTCAGATGAATTGAAGGAATTGAAGAAACAGTTGGATGAACAGGAGCGTATGGGTCTCATCAGACCGAGTACATCTCCGTGGGGCTGTGGTCTCTTATTTGTCAAGAAGAAAGATGGCACGGAGCGTCTCTGTGTTGAGTACCGGCCATTGAACAAGAAGACGATTAAGAACAAGTATCCGCTCCCCAACATCAACGAACTCTTTGAGCAGCTCAAAGGAGCTAAAGTGTTCTCTAAGCTTGACCTCCGAATGGGCTATCATCAAATTCGCATTCGCGAGGAAGACATTCCCAAGACGGCCTTCAGAACGAGCTACGGTTCATATGAGTATACCGTCATGTCCTTCGGTCTCGCCAATGCTCCTCCTACCTTTTCAAGGATGATGCATTACATCTTCAACCCCTATACTGGCGAGTTTGTGCTTGTGTATCTGGATGATATTCTGGTGTTTTCCAAGAATGAAGAAGATCACGAAAAGCACTTGCGTCTGGTTCTCGATCGACTCCGAGAGCATAAATTCTATGCCAAGTTCTCCAAGTGCGAGTTTTGGCTCGATAAGGTTTTGTACCTGGGCCACATCATCTCAGCTGACGGTATTGCGGTTAATCCCGAGAAAGTTGAAGCAATTGTCAACCGGGAAGCTCCTCAGAACGTCAAGCAGCTCCGCAGTTTTCTGGGTCTTGCCAGCTATTGCAGAAGGTTTGTGGAGAACTTCTCCAAGATTGCCAAGCCTCTTTCCAACCTCCTTCAGAAGAATGTCAAATACTTTTGGTCTCCCGAATGTGAAGTGGCTTTCAAAACCCTCAAAGAGAAGCTTGTCTCAGCTCCAGTTCTGATTCCTCCAGATGAATCCAAGCCCTATGAAGTGTTCTGTGATGCTTCTCTTCAAGGCCTTGGTGGTGTGCTTATGCAAGAGAAGAGAATTGTGGCATACACTTCACGTGAGCTAAAGCCAGCTGAGAAGAACTATCCCACACATGATCTCGAGCTAGCAGCTGTGGTACATGCTCTGATTACGTGGAGACATCTGTTGTTGGGCAGAAAGGTCGACATCTTCACTGATCACAAGAGCTTGAAGTACATCTTCACACAGCCGCATCTGAACCTCCGCCAGACTCGTTGGGTCGAGATGATCCAAGAGTACAACCCCAGCATTGAATACACTCCAGGCAAGGCGAATGTGATTGCAGATGCTTTGAGCAGAAAGGCATATTGCAACAGCCTTCTTATCAAGCCACACCAGCCTGAGCTTTGTGAAGCTTTCAGGAAGCTCAACCTTCAGGTTGTTCCGCAGGGTTTTCTTGCAAATCTCCAGATTGCTCCTACCTTGGAAGATCAAGTCCGTGAGGCCCAGCTCAGTGATACCATGGTGAAGAAGGTGAAACATGGGATTGCAAAGGGCACTCCAAAATATAAGTGCTTCCGTGTTGATGAGAGAGATACCCTGTTCTTCGAGGACAGACTCGTTGTTCCCAAAGGTGATCTCAGGAAGCTCATAATGGAAGAAGCTCATGACTCTCTCCTTTCCATTCATCCTGGCAGTTCCAAGATGTACCAAGATCTCAAGCAGTCTTACTGGTGGACACGCATGAAAAGGGAAATTGCCCAGTTCGTGAATGAATGTGATGTATGCAGAAGAGTGAAAGCAGAACATCAACGTCCAGCCGGTCTTCTCCAACCTCTTCCTATTCCTGAGTGGAAGTTCGACCACATTGAGATGGACTTCGTCACTGGCTTTCCTAAATCCAAGCGAGGCAATGATGCCATCTTTGTGGTGATTGACAAGCTTACCAAAGTTGCTCACTT
Organism: Secale cereale; assembly: GCA_902687465.1. Taxonomy (NCBI): domain Eukaryota; kingdom Viridiplantae; phylum Streptophyta; class Magnoliopsida; order Poales; family Poaceae; genus Secale; species Secale cereale. The sequence goes on from LR738710.1 coordinate 516,005,165, forward strand.
TCTTCCAGTCAAAGAATCAATCAATGCAGCTCAACTTGCAGAGCTGTACACTTCCAGAATTGTGTCCCTACATGGCATTCCTCAAGTGATATCCTCAGACCGTGGCAGCTTGTTCACATCAAGGTTCTGGGACTCCTTTCAGTCCGCCATGGGCACGAAGATCAGGTTCAGCACTGCCTTTCACCCTCAGACTAGTGGTCAAGTCGAGCGTGTGAATCAGATCCTTGAAGATATGCTCAGAGCCTGTGTCATCTCCTTCGGTATGAAATGGGAAGACTGTCTTCCATTTGCCGAGTTCTCTTACAACAACAGCTTTCAAGCAAGTGCAGGCAAAGCACCGTTTGAAATTCTCTATGGCAGAAAGTGTCGTACCCCTCTCAACTGGTCTGAAACAGGCGAACGCCAACTTCTTGGCAATGATTTGATCTCTGAAGCCGAAGAAATGTGCAAAGTCATACGTGAGAATCTCAAGGCCGCTCAGTCGCGTCAGAAGAGCTACTATGACGGAAAGCATCGTGATTTTTCTTTCGACATCGGTGATCATGTCTATCTCCGAGTGTCTCCGATGAAAGGAACCCAAAGGTTCGGTATCAAAGGAAAACTTGCTCCTAGATACGTCGGGCCTTTCAGAATTCTTGGCAGAAGAGGCGATCTAGCCTATCAGCTCGAGCTCCCTTCCAACTTTGCAAATGTTCATGATGTCTTCCATGTGTCTCAGCTTCGCAAATGCTTCAAGGCACCTGAGCGCATGATTCCGTTTGAGGAGATTGATCTTCAACAAGACCTTTCCTACCGAGAGCATCCAGTTGCAATTCTCGAAGAAACCGAACGCAAGACTCGCAACAAGACCATCAAGTTTCTGAAAGTCAAGTGGTCACATCACACAGACCGAGAAGCTACCTGGGAACGAGAAGATCATCTTCGTTCCGAGTACCCTTCCTTTTTCCATTCCTAGATCTCGGGACGAGATCTTTTTGTAGTAGAGGAGAGTTTGTAATGCCCCGGATGTAATACTTTCCCTTTTGGGTATATAATAAATCTCCGGCTTCATCTATTTCCATTTCGGGTTCTTTGTCTTTCGGGCTTTCGTCGTTTTGTTGTGTGAGTGTGTGGCATTCATTCATATCATGTAGACATGTGCATTGCATTGCATTTGTGTTGTGGGTTGCATCCAGTCCGTCGTGTTTCTTCCCGTTGTCCGTTTCGCGTTCCGGAGCTCCCTCACGTGTCCGTGACGTCCCGTAGGCCTACTTTGTTGTTCGGGCGTTTTTCGTTACCGGTGTGCCGCGAGGTTGTGTTGTGTGTTGTTGTTTTGTTGTGTGCAACCCGCCTCTCAAATCTCGTCTCGTTTGGACTCCGTTGACTTTTCCCTCCGTTGTCCGTGTGGGTCCGAAGTGCCCTTACTTCGTGTCCCGGAAATACCCCTGTTGCATTCTTTCATCTCCGTCTAGTCCTTTTAAATCATCCTCGCGATCGGATCCGTCGGATCGCGATCGGAGGGCTCCTAAACACCCCTAGTCTCCAAACCCTAGTCTAAAACTGCTATATATAGGCTCCTCTAGGTCTAATTTTGACATCCCCTATTTTTTTCCTCAGATCCTATCCCTCTCCTCTCCACTTGGAAAAAAAAACCCTTTCCTTCCCGAGCCGTCGCTGCCGCTGTGATCCAGATCGGGATTCGTCCCGATCCAGATCCGTCGAGCGGGTCAACGGCGCCCCTCCATCGACGCATCGGCCGCCGCAGCGCTGTCTGGCGCCTGATCGACGCGTCGGCCCGGGACCGCTTCGACTGAAGCCAGGCCGCGCCAGGATCTCAGCCCGACCGGCCCGTACAGCGTCGCCGGCTGGTCCCCACTTTGCCCGCCGCCGAAGGCCCAGTGGCCCACGTCGCCCTCCATCGCCACGCCGCCGCGAGCGCCAGGCGGCTCGCCCCCGCGCCAGCCAGGAGGCCTGGTTGGGCCCCGCTCGCCGCCTCCTCCCGGCCCGGATCTCCCGCCTGGGCCGAGGCCTTCCCGGGCCGCCGCCGCCTCTTCCCAGTGCCCCTCCGCCGGGCCTCGGTTCCCCTCCGCGGGCCGCCGCCGCTCGTCCGCTCCGCGGGCCGCCGCCGCACAGTGCCTCCCGGGCCCGTGGACTTCCAGATCTGGGCCGCCATACTGTTCACCGAGGTTGTTTTTTTTCCTCTAAGTCCCTGATCTGTTTACCTGAGATGCAAACTTTGACCTGCCCTAACTTTTTATCTGCTGCTCCGTTTTGCGCGTGTAGCATGTCCAGATGTTCGTGGAGATGTGCTCTACGTTTTACCTGTTGTAGTCATGCATGTTAGATGTCATCTTGACACTTGTTTTGCTGTTGCGAGAGTGCATCATGATATAAACTGCTGTTATGTGTTATTTTCATGCCACCTTTGACTTGTGATATCTTTTAGCTCGTTTGTCCAAACGATGCAAATGTCATGTCCACGTGTTCGTCTTGCCACGAACTACGTGTTGTGTGTGATAGGTTGCATGGTAGATCTATTTTTTCCTTGTTATCATCGTTGCAAAGTGCCATGTTCAAATGTTGTGTTTCCACTTGTTATGAAATGCCATCTTGTTGAGCTCGTTGCAATCGTTGTGTTCACCACAATGATGCATGCTTGTGTGTTTTGGGATCACCGTCAGATGTATTTTGATGAGGTGCTTACCCTTTGCCATGTTTAGTTTCGAGGTGTCTTAAACATGCTCTTTTGTGTGCTAAGATGATGTTGCTGTTTTAGGACTTAGTGAAATTTCACTAAGTCTGAAATCTGTAACGTTCCGATGCCATGTTCGTGTGATGTTGTAGGACAAAGAATGATAGTTTTGGGGTGGATTTTGATTGTTCCTTGAAGTATATATTGTTGTCTTTCCATTCATGTCCTCACATGTCCATTTGAGTGGCTGTAGCATGTTTATCTTTTGCTCCAAACTTTCAATAAAATTCTGCTGCCAGAATTTTATTTCAAAGTTCAATATGTCCAAGATCATTGCTATTGATCCGTGACTCCGTTGGGGGTGCACTTTGGACCTAGTTGCTGTACTATATATCTAGTTTGTGTTCAAGTCCTTTGCCATGCTTTTTGGGTGCTGTAGATTAATTATTTTGAGCTCCAAAGATGCTATGTTGCTGTAATTTTCAGTTTTCGCTCAAATCTTGTTTCGGGCATAACTTTTAGCCCGTAACTCCGATTTCAGCGAATCTTATATCAAACTTGGGTGATTTTCTGTGTAGATTAATAATATCAGGTTGTTATCTTGTTTTGAGGTGTTTTGCTTGAGTGATGTTTTCCGTGCCCCATGTGCATCCCTAGTGCATCCATCATGCATTCATGTTTTTCGAGTGCGCATTGCATTTTGTTGATTGGTGCTTGGTGTGTTTGTTGTGTTTAGAGCCGGAAGTTGAGCACGAGTTTTCCAACGAGGTTGAGCACGAGGTTTCCAACGAGGTTGAGTACGGGGACCCTTCTTTCGATCCGAACGTCTTCTCTTCAGGCAAGATGACCGAACCCCGATAACATTACTATCTTTGCCTATTGCTAGTAGTCTCGATCTATAGTTTTGCCTCGATGCCCATGTTCTTCTTGTCAGCCTCCTATTTGTAACCAATTGCCATGTTTAACCACCCTACATATGCAAACCGTTGCTTGGCTAAGTACGCTTCGCTCAGCCCTTCTTATAGCGTTGCTAGTTGCAGGTGAAGTGAAGATGCTTGCTCCATGTTGAAGTTTGGTTGGGTTATATCACACTATCTAAATGCTTAAAATGAAATCACATATATATTGGCAAGGGTGGAAGGCTAAGCCTTTTGCTTGGTGATTTGTTCCACTCATGCCGTTAGGATCCGTATAAGCCGGTTTTATGTTCCTTGATTATGCGTTCCTAACACGGTTGGGGTGTATGGGACCCCCTCGATAAACCGCTAAGTGCTAAGTCTTTTCCAGCAAATCCCAACATTGGTACTATTTGCCTAATAACAAACTAAACATGCATAGGGAGTAATTAACCCTCTTTCTTAATCAACAACCCCGGGCCAGTGCTCCACATGAGTGTTGGTCCGAAACGGGGGTCCTGCGGGGCCACCTCGAGGAAACTCAAGGTTTGGTAAAAACCCGTAGCATCACCCATCCGGTCGTGTCCTGAGACCTAGATACGCGCGGCTACGATCAGGGTGACGACACGCCGGGAGGATTTGCTGGATTAGCCTTACCTTAGCTCGGTATATCTTGAGCACGGGATTCCGAGGATACTCGGGTCTTCCCACTTTGGAGTTGCGACTCCGCGGATCGTGGGCTTGTAATGGGTCAAGTTGGAACACCCCTGCAGGGTTTGAACTTTCGAAAGCCGTGCCCGCGGTTATGTGGCAGATGGGAGCTTGTTAATTCCGGTTGTAGATAACTTGACACAATGATACTAATACACTACCACCGTGTGTTCCGTGACTGTCAATTTCCGAATAGGGATTCGGGAGTTGAACACGGAGGGGTTATGTTTGTGAGCTTGTAGCTAGGATCACTTCGTGATCACTTCTCGCCGATGCCTTCTCTTCTCGCTCTCACTTGCGTAAGATAGATGCTAGTTGCTGCTGCAGACTTGTTCTTTCTTCAGCCTTTCCCTCACCTAAAGGCTTAAATAGTTCTGTTACCCGGGAACGGGATTGCTGAGTCCTCTGTGGCTCACAGTTACTTCACACCAGATGCAGGTCCAGCTGTGAGCTATCCAGGTGATGGCACCGAGCTGGATTGGGAGTACGACGAGGAGCGTAGTCGTTACTACGTGCGCTACCCGGACGATCAGTAGTGGAGTCTCTTACTAGGATTCGATCCGCCTGTGGTTGTTTTATTTATCTGGGTTTGGTACTTTGACATTTGGCTTTTGCCCTTAGAGGGTTGTAGTGATCTTAATGTATGATGTTTGAGACTTGTATTGTTATTCTGTGACGTGGCGATTGTAAGCCAACTATTTTCAGTTTACTATCCCCCTTTTACATGAGTTGTGCAAAGATTACCAAACTTGAGATCATTCTAGGATGGACTTATGCCTTTAAGTCGTGCCTCGACACGTAGGAGGTATAACTCCATCCTGGGCATTACAATTGGTTAACCCAAAAGACATGACCGTGCACTCGTACAGGCCATATCTGGTTACGAATGCCGTCTTCGGAATATCTTGGGGTCTGATCTTCAGCTGGTAATACCCAGATCTGAGGTCGATCTTGGAGAATACCTTGGCTCCACTGAGTTGATCAAACAGATCTTCGATCTTGGGAAGTGGGTACTTGTTCTTGATTGTAACTTCATTGAGGGAACGATAGTCAATGCATAAGCGGATGGTACCGTCCCTCTTTGCCACAAACAGAACAGGAGATCCCCAAGGGGAGGCACTCGGGCGGATAAATCCTTTCCTTAGCTGCTTCTTCAACTCGGCTAGTTCTTCCGTCCCCATTCTATAAGGCTTCTTATAGATGGGTCCTGCTCCGGGCATGAGCTCGATGATGAACTCAATGTCACGGTCAGGGGGCATTCCCGGTAGTTCATCCGGAAAGACATTAGGATACTCACATACCACCGGTACTTGGTCTAGCCCAACTTCAGACAGACAATTGATTTTAGCGGCTTGAGCGGAAGAGGAGTTGGGGGCAAACTTGACTTCTACACCTTGGTCATTGGTCACAGTGACTGTCCGATTGGCACAGTCTAACAAGCCTTGGTGCTTGCTGAGCCAATTCATACCTAGGATCACATCCAAGCCTTGCAATCTCAGGACGATAAGGTCTGCTAGGAAGTCTACACCATTAATGATAATACTGACTCCTTTACAGCCTATCTTGGCTCTCATCTCGGCTCCGGGGGTTTGTACCACCATAGGGTTATTCAGGGGTGTAGGGGTCATGCCACTTTTTAATGTAAATCTTTGAGTGACAAATGAATGCGTTGCTCCAGAGTCAAACAAGACAGTTGCAGGTGCTGAGTTGACAAGGAACGTACCCAGCACGACGTCCGGGTCTTCCTGGGCTTCTTCAGCAGTGACGTGATTCACACGCCCCTTCCCATAGTTTGGCGGATTGCGAGGAGCTGGGTTCCTTGGTGGCATTCCACGGCCTTGTCCCTGGTTCTGCGCATTGGGGCGCGGGGCATCAGGCTTCTTGTTGGGGCACACCCTGGAGATGTGTCCGGGCTGACCACACCCAAAACAAGTGACTTGATTTGGAGTGTTGATCTTGTTGCCACCATTGGTATTGGGGTTGAAAGCTGGTCTGGGGTTGGCATACTGCTGAGGCTGAGGATTGGCACGAGGTGCAGGAGCTCTTGGCTGCTGATAGGTTGGCTTGGCCGGGGCTGACTGCCACGGACGAGGCTTCTGGTTGCTGGAACTTCCCTTACTGATCAACTTGCGCTTGCGAGTGTCTTCCAAAGCACGCCGCTTGTCTTCAAGCATAAGTGCCTTGTTTACCAGGTCAGGGAAAGACGGGCAGTCGCACACGACAAGCGAATATTGCAGAGTCTGATTAAGGCCTTCCATGAAGCGCTCCCTTTTGGCAGCATCAGTGCTAACATCCTCAGGGGCATACCTTGACAGAATACTGAACTTCTGCATGTACTCCTTGACAGTGCCACTCCCTTGCTTCAGGGCTCGGAACTCGCGCTTTTTGATAGCCATGACTCCAGAAGGAATGTGGGCCTTGCGGAATTCTGCCTTGAAGTTAACCCAAGTGATATCCTGTTCAGCATGCATGACCTTGAATCCATCCCACCAAGCTCTTGCGGTTCCCCCGAGGCAGTGGGCTGCATAAGCCACCTTCTCGCGATCTTCGGTGCATCCGACTAGTTCCAGAATCTCCTCAATGGAACGGACCCAGTCATCAGCATCCAGGGGTTCAGCAGTCTCGATGAAGGTTGGCGGTGCATGCTTCTTGAACTCTGCCAACGTGGAATGTCCATTGCCATTCCCCGCCGGCTGGCGGTTATTGGCAACAGCTTGAGCAATCAGCTGAAGAGCTGCAGTGTTGGCTTGGCGTTCCTCTCGGAAAGCTTGGAGAAGCTGAGCCATGTCCATGCTTGGAGGAGGTGGTGGTGGAGCTTGGTCGTTGGTTTGGTCGTGGTCTGCCTCTGGCTGAGAGGATGCTCCGGCTTCGGGCTGCTGGGTAGAGGTACCAGTACGAGTTACAACAGGCATCCTGTTGGAGCGGTAAAAGGTCTCATGACTCGGAAGAGGAAAAGCAGATAGATAGGTGCCTAGTAAGGGGGTGGGTGTGACACTAAATCAAATCATGCAAGGGCCAAGAGGCCAAAACACATTCATTAAAATCCAAATGGGTGACGTAGTCGTTTACACATTCCTGAAGGAAGATTACGACTTACATCCAGACACGGCAAAAGCTAGCACTAGATGGTTTCATATGAACCATACAAGGACTCGACTGCGCATAGGGTTACACGACCTATCCTACCGTAGGGGTTGCAACGGGCATATCCGAGTAGCGAATAATGCCTAAGCGGCGGAATGCTCGGTCGCGTATTCCGGCTCTTCTGGGTCTTCCTCCTTGTCTTCATCTGACTGAGCTCCCTTATCGCTTGAGGGAGTGGGGGAGTGGAGGAGTTGGATACGATGGTGCTTGGACGGTGGTGCAGGGAAAAGCTTGCGATATTCCCTTGCTGTCATCCGGCGTCGCCGAGGTGGTTCTTCACCCTTGGAAGACACATCCTCGGAGGGCCTTCCGCCTCAATATGCGATAGCGGATTGTCCAGAAGGTGCTCCTTCCTTCTTAATCCTGCTTGCCTTCTCTTGAGCTCGACGAAGAAGTGCCTTGGTCTTGTAAAGTTCTTCTCGAAGCTTCATTGATTCCGAGGCCAAGTCTTGTGCCAAGCTGTCGGCACATAGACTGAAGTAGGTCTGGAACCGAAGCGAGAGTCCATCCTTCTGTGGAGGGGCTAGTGCGCTGCTTTCTTCGTCACCTTCCTTCCGGTAAGGTAAGAAGCGAGTTGCCATCTTGGCGGCCATCTCCGGAAGAAGCTCGCGGAGACGGGTTAGTGCCTTGAGTGCAGCAGCCTCGGCAGCGAGTGGTAGTGTTGTCATCTGGGGTCCCTCGAAGAACCAACTTGTGGGAGGATCGTTTGCCTTCACAATCACTTCCACGTGGTACTCCACCTCAGTATCACTCACCCAATGCTCGTGGTAGGTGAGGATGGGTGCTCGGTGGAACTGACACTCCTGGAGGCTATCCTCGAGAAGTAGGGGAAACCCAGTGGTCAGGTGCTCTTCGGGAACAGCGGCCATCTACAAAGGTGGAATAGGAGGGGTTAATAAGCTGAGGAAATCTCAGGTTTAGAAAAGAAGAGAGGTTCAGAAGGTTTTGAAAAAAGGGGTCTCAACTAACTAACGCCCATGCTAACTAAGGCTTCCTACAGTCAGGATGGCTCTGATACCAGCTCTATGGGGACCCCGACTTAGAAGTCGAGATCACCGAATGCACGTGTACAGTGATCCCAGAGATCAATGCTCACTGGACACACAGAAGCTGAAATAACAAGAGTCTTACATCCATACAAATAGTCTTACACGAATTAAGGCCGTCATGGCCAAGTCTTACATAGATAGAGCCTCACGGGCTGAATAGGAAATACTCAAATAGCGGAAGTCTTCGATAAAGCGGGTAGAACCCATGCCATCTGCCTTAACCCTACAGGCATTCTGACTGGGATAGCGTCCTAGTTCGTAGGGTCGTCTCCAAAGAACTCTTCCTCATAATCCTGCTCTTCCATGCCTGGCCAATTAAATAACCAGTGGCAAGCCAATGAGTACTTTGAATGTACTCGCAAGCAACCCATGATGTGGTTCAAGTAACAATGCAATTGAATAAAAATGCACGATCTAGCAGGAGGCTAGAACAATATGTTATCATCAAGCTTTTGCATCAATAATCTCGTGTAACCTCGAGAACAGGTTACCGACATCAACATGAATATGATTCATCTCACTGAGTCAAGTCACCATCTTGACTCATCACACACAATGTATCACCAAAGAAGTAAAATTCTGGACATAGTTTAAGTAGCACCACCCAACTGTCCATGACCGTGGACACGGCTATTCGAATAGTTTTACACTCTGCAGAGGTTGCGCACTTTACCCACAAGATCCGGGGAACTTCCGTGTCATCCACGACCCGCGGTACCTCAAGTACCCGGGGTAAGCACCCGGTCATTACCTTTCCTTAGACGACACTAACATAGAGTCCACTCGTTGGCACACGGCCTTGGGGTACAAACAATAGATCACGGGACCTGCCCTAATTCAATGTTTACGCGTACCCGAAGGGACCAACGGTGTGTCCGGTGCCCTGTAAAAACAGTCATGGCCGTCTATCCAAGCACGACCCGTCCCGGGAAAGACCTCAAGTCTTCCCGTCACTAGTAATGCGGGCACCATGCTAGTATCGATCTAAGTAATCAATAAAGCCCCGTCCCATAAGGGGTAGTGTGGTTGCACATGTTTGGTTGGGACGGTAGTCACACATAAATCTAATCCATCATTCCACCATGCACATGATATTACCGGCACATCACTTCTTTCTCAAGTGATGACCTAACACTTCATCACCCTCGGGCATTAGGGGCACCCGATGGGTTCATGCAAAGTTTCCACTACGGGGGTTCATATCACACATGCATCATATGAGCATCAAGACCAACTATTGCATGTCATCTAGCATGTAGCAAGATCAACAATAAAGCATGCATCATGTGGTGGTTCATCTAGGTTACCATCGTAACCCTAATCATCATGTATCGGGAACCAACGAGTTCCGAGGAACAAGTGTATCATGGTCAAAGGGCTGCTTGCCTGGAATGGCTTGGTCTTCAAAGTCTTCAAGTCCTTCTCCTTCTTCTTCCCTAGCAACCTCGTCAAATACGGGATCTATACGTCGCATAATAATAACGGAAAAATAAGAATACAAATAGAACAGAAAAACCAAAGTGCTCAGAAAAATGTCAACTCATTTTTGTAATATACTAGAGAGTTTTCTAAGATGGGGAAAAATCTTAGTTGGAGTTTTGGAGTTACAGAATAGGACATATTGATTTTTGAACAGGAGTTATACTGCTCAAATTTGAATTTAAATTTGAACAGTACAGAAAAGTTTCATGGATTTGAATGAAAGTAGTACCATTAAATAGGTTGGAATATTACAAGATTTTAGGAGTTGGAAATAATTAATTTGGATCAATATTCTTTTCTGCATAAATGTTTGAAACATTAACAGAAAAGAAAAAGAAAAAGGGTTCCTGTGCACTGGGCCAGAAGTGGCCACAGTGCACGGCCCAAACGGCTCGGCCTGTCCGCACGGAGCCAGCGCGCGCGCTCGTCAGGTTTCAAACCTGACGGGCGGGGCCCGTGGGTCAGTGGCTCAGAGGAGGGGAGAGAGGTGGGAGGATGACAGGCGGGGCCCGCCTGTCATCCCTAACCCCGTGGTCATGGCGGCGGCGAGCTCACCGGCGACGACTCCGGCCACGGCGACGGCAACGGAGGGCAGGGTCGATCTCAGCGTCGTGTCGCGGTTGCAACGGTGGTGATGCGGCACGGCGGGGAGCCCTGGTTCGCCGGCGACGAGGTGCGACGGCGGAGGCTCGTCGGAGGTCGGTTGCAGCGGCCGTTTCCGACTGCGGACAGAGGGGGAAAGAGAGGGGAAAGAGTCAGTGGCGTGCTGCGGTTCAGAAACGAGCGGAAGGAGGGGCCGGGGAGGCCTGTACCTCGAGATCGCCGGCGGCCCGACGCGGCGGAGCTCCGGTCGATCCCGAGCGCAGGGGCGCTCCGGGGCTGAACTGAGGGCGCAGGAGGGACTAGAGGAGAGCTGTGGGGCTGGTGGTGGTGTTGGAAGGGCTCGGGGAGGCCTATTTATAGGGCCCCGACGAGGACCCGTGGTCCAGTGCGCCGGCGAGCTCCGGCTCGTCGCTACAGCGCACGGGAGGCTGCGGGAGTGAGTCAGGGGTGTTGCTGGACGAGTCCCACGCCCAGCTGAGGCAAGAGGAGGAGCGGGGGAGCAGCAGGGAGGCGCGCGCGTGTGGAGCAGAAGACTGGCCGAAGCGGGCGGCCGGTGCGCGTGCGGCGACGCTCACTGGAGGGCGCAGGAGGAGGGGGGACAGCGCCGGTGACGTTGCGGACGTCGAGGTGCCTCGACTGGCGCGAGGGGGAGGCTCGAGGTGGTCGGGGACCAACGATTGGCCCGATCCAGCGTGTGAGCCGCACTGTTCACGCGCTCTGGAGCGCGCGTATGGCTGGCATCAGCACGCTCTCGCCGGCTTGGTCCATTCCAGCGTGCCCAACAGTGTCTGGTGAGTAGAGGGAGTAGTAAAGAATTGCCCTAAGGCCTTGGATGCTCTGTGGTGTAGAGAGAGAGGGAGGGTGCTGGTAAAAATGGTGAAAGATGGGTGCACAGCAGGGTAAAGCTGGGGTTTCACCCCCCAATCATGGAGATGAGGTGCTGGGGGAGTTACTGGGGTTTGCTAGTAACCCCATGAGTCTGTGGTAAAGAGCTGAGGTCATGGAGAAAAGTGAAAGTGGTAAAAAGGGAGGTTTTAAGATTTCTGCAGAAGGTGTTTGATCATGGTTTGATCAAGTAAATGAGATCCAATTGACATGGCACTTTACAGGGTTGAAAGACATGAGAAAATAGGGTGCTTCACCAAATTTGGCCTCATTTGGAGAAACTAGCCAATGCAACTTTGGTGAACCCTAGAAATCAACAGAAATAGTTTCATCTTGATTGAGTCAAGCTAATCATCTCCCCTTGATGCACCACTTGGTGTAGCATCATCATTTGGGGTATTGATCATGCTCACAAAGTTTGATGCTCCAGATAAAAAGTTGGTAATGTAAAGTTGTTCAAATTTGCATTTGAACAGAAAGGGTTTTGAGGTGATCTGATCAAGTTGTTCTATTCCAAATCTTGTGCAATTTGGTCTAGGTGCCTTATTAGGCTATCCTAGCATGTGCACCAAGTTTGAGAGCATTTGGACAAGTTTGGCAATGTAGAGTTGCTCAAACTTCAAATATGGACAGAATGGTTATGAAGGGGTTTGAGGAGGTTTTCTTGATCTCCAATGCATGAGGCTTTGCAAGATCATCAAATATGTCATATGTGACATGATAGAATTTCCCTGGAAATTTTGGAGAAAAATTCCTTTGTAAATATTTCAAAAGCTTGAAATATCCAGAAAGGGTTTTAGAGGGTTTAGCCCAATATTTTGAACATGACCAAGTGTTGAAACTCTTATATATGGACAATATATGTCCTCTGAGTCTCTCTGAATTTTGGCAAATATTTTTGAAACAGTTAAATAATTTTCCCCTATTAAAGACCATTTCTGGCCTTAAGAAAAGCCTTTTAAATAAAATAGGAAAATAACTTTTAAAATTATACCTTTGTGGTTTATGGGAGTCCTATGACTACTAGGTCTCAAATAAACCTTTTGAAAAAGTTTTCACACCCTTAATCAAGTACTTGCAGTGCAAACCTCAATTCAGGGGTTTTTGGAAAACTAAATTTATAAAATACTTTTTGGCCAAATTAATTTTGTAAGAAAATACTATACTGCTATATAACACTTGGCATGATCATTGGGCAGAAGTTTTGGATAAGGAGATGAAATCTATAAGAGGTCATAGTTGACTTTAATGAGCACATGAAAAAGCAATTGAAGAAATCTCAATTCCAAATAAAAGCCAAATGATGCTAAAAATTTTTGCTGGTCCAAATTTTCATGCTTCAAAGTTACAAATAACATGTTACAAAATGCAGGGTGTGACAATATGTTACTCACATATACTTATCAGAAAGGCTGTAGTGCTTGATACGTCTCCAACGTATCTATAATTTTCGATTGTTCCATGCTAATATTTATGAAGTCTTGGATGTTTAAGGGGCTTTATCATTCATTTTTATATCATTTTTGGGACTAACCTACTAACCCAAAGGCCCAGTCCAGATTGCTGTTTTTTTGCCTATTTCAGGGTTTTGCAGAAAAAGAATATCAAACAGAGTCCAAACGGAATGAAACCTTCGCGAGAGATATTTTTGGAGAAAATCACGCATGGGAAATTTCAGGACCAAGTCAGGGGACAGAAGGGCTGCCCTTGAGGGTAGGGGCGCGCCCTCCTTCCCAAGGCGCGCCACCTACCTCGAGGCTGCCCCGTGTGGCCCCCGATGCCCTCCTTCCTATATATATCCACGTACCCCAGAAACTCCATACGTAGAGAGAAAACCCTAATTCCACCGCCATAGGTTCTGTTCCCGTGGAGATCCCATCTTGGAGCCTGTTCCGGGAGGGGGATCCATCACGGAGGCCTTCATCATCATCATCATCATCATCGCCCTCACCATGAGTTGTGAGTAGTTTACCTCAGACCTTCGGGTCCATAGCTAATATCTAGATGGCTTCTTCTCTCTCTCTGGATCTCAATACAAAGTTCTCCTCGGTCTTCGAGGAGATCTATTTGATGTAATCTCTTTTTGCGGTGTGTTTGTCGAGATCCGATGAATAGTGAGTTTATGATCAAGGTTATCTATGAAAGATATTTCATTCTTCTCAGAACTTTTTATGTGTGCTCATAATATCCTTGCAAGTCTCTTCAAATTATTGGTTTGGTTTTGCCTACTAGATCTATAGTTCTTGCAATGGGAGAAGTGCTTGGCTTTGGGTTCAATCTTGTGGTGTCCTTTCCCAGTGACAGTAGGGGCAGCAAGGCACATACTGTATTATTGCCATCGAGGATAAAAAGATAGGGTTTACATAATATTGCTTGAGTTTATCCCTTTACATCATGTCATCTTGCTTAAGGCGTTACTCTGTTCATATGAACTCAATACACTAGATGCATGTAGGATAGCGGTTGATGTGTGGAGTAATAGTAGTAGATGCAGGCAGGAGTCGGTCTACTTGTCTCGGACGTGATGCCAATATACAATGATCATGCCTAGATAGTCTCATACTTATTTGCTTTTCTATCAATTCCTCAACAGTAATTTGTTTACCCGCCGTAGAATATCGCTATCATGAGAGAAGCCACTAGAGAAAACTATGGCCCCCGGGTCTATTCTCAACATATCAATCTACATTTACTTTACTTTTACCGTTTTATTTGTTGTTTTATTCAACCAAAAATACCAAAAATATAAACTATCATCTCTATCAGATCTCACTCTCGTAAGTGACCATAAAGGGATTGACAACCCCTTATCATGTTGGCTGCGAAGTTCTTATTTGTTTGTGCAGGTGCGAGGGACTCGCGCGTGGTCTCCTACTGGATTGATACCTTGGTTCTCAAAAACTGAGGGAAATACTTACGCTACTATGCTGCATCTCCCTTTCCTCTTCGAGGGAATACAACGCAAGCTCAAGAGGTAGCAAAAGTCATATACCAAGTACCTATCACAAACCCTTATCCTTCGCATTACATTTATTTTCCTCTCGTTTTCCTCTCCCCCACTTCACCCTTGCCATTTTATTTGCCCTTCTTCTGCCATGTGTTTACCGTTCGCTTGCCTCTCGTTTGCTTGTGTGCTATGTGCCCTCAATTAGGTTGCATCTTCGCTTGCTAAAGTATGGGTCCTCATCCACTTTCTAATCTCTTTGAGAGATCCAATTATGTTGAACCTATTGCTAGTGAGTTGACTGCACTAGATTATCTTTATGGGGTTTTGCTTGAAATTTGTGAATCAGAAAACTGTGATGAAATATTGAAAGAAAAACATAAATTGATTCACGATAGCTCCTTGAGTAAAAGCATGATTGCAATGCTGTTATTATAAATTCTATTAATGTCAGTTGTGCTAATGATACGCAAAACCCTAAGCTTGGGGATGCTAGTATTGCTATGTCCACTACTTGTTGCAATGATCATGATTGGGGTGATGCTTCTTACGATCTTGAAAATTTATTTCAACCCCATGATGAATATGAGTTTGAAAGTAGTGTTTGGAATAATATTGAAAGTGGATTCGAAAAGGTCATGACTTTAGTTAATGTTGATCCCACTATTTTGGAAGAGTGTCAACTTTGCATGCGTGTGGATCGTGTTGAGAATATGTTATGTGATAGATATTTTGTTGAATTTGATCATGATCCTACATGCAATTATTATGAGAGAGGGAAATATGGTTGTATAAATTTTCATGTTACTAAATTACCTCTTGTTATGTTGAGATTGCTATTGTTTCTTTCTCCTTCCTTGCATATGCTAGATCTTGCTTGCTATGATAATTTGTTTGCTTATAAAATGCCTATGCATAGGAAGTATGTTAGACTTAGATATGTTTGTCACATGTTTTATGATGCTCTCTTTGTGCTTTAATTCTTGTCTTTCATGTGAGCATCATTGAAATCTCAATGCCTAGCTTGGGGCGTAAAACGATAGCGCTTGTTGGGAGGCAACCCAATTTTTTGTTCTTTGTTTTTGTTGCTGTTAGGGAATAAATATTGCATCTAGCCTCTGTTTAGATGTGGTTTCATGTTTTGTTTAGTGTTTGTGCCAAGTAGAACCTTTCGTAAGACTTGTGTGAAGTTTATATGATCTTGCTGTGAAAAACAGAATCGTTAGCGCTTGCTAAAGTAGTCATGGGATTTTACTGGATCGTGCTTTTTAGTTGATTCTTTTTTCTGCTGATTGGTAGAAAAATTTCGACAATTTAGCAATTTATTTTGAATTTGTGGGAGTTCCAGAAGTAGGCGTACCCTGCAGATTACTACAGACTGTTATGTCTTTGACAGATTCTGTTTTTCGTGTGTTGTTTGCTTATTCCGATGCATCTATGAGTAATATTGGAGGATATAAACCATAGAGAAGTTGGATTACAGTAGGTTTAACACCAATATAAACAAAGAATGAATTCATTGCTGTACCTTTGAGTTGTGGTTTGCTTTCTCATACTAACGGAGCTCATGAGAAGTTTTGTCTAAGTTTTGTCTTGTGAAGTTTTCAAGTTTTGAGTATTGCTTTTATGGACTATGGAACAAGGAGTAGCAAAGGCCTAAGATTGGGGAAGCCCATGGCACCCCAAGTAAATTCAATATAATCAAAAGCCTAAGCTTGGGGATGCCCCGGGAAGGCATCCCCTCTTTCGTCTTCATCCATCGGTAACTATACTTGGAGCTATATTTTTATTCGCAACATGATATGTGTTTTGCTTGGAGCGTCTTGTATAATTTGAGTCTTTGCTTGTTAGTTTTACACAATCATCCTTGCTGGACACACCTATTTGAGAGAGTTAAATATGGCCTAGAAATTATTAGAACACTCTATGTGCTTCACTTATATCTTTTGGGTTGAATAGTTTTTGCTCTAGCGCTTCACTTATATCTTTTAGAGCACGGTGGTGGTAATATTTTGTAGAAATTGTTGAACTCTCATGCTTCACTTAGATCTATTTGAGAGTATATTAGAACAGCATGGTAAAGTGTTTAGGCTAAAGAAACTAGTCTTCACATGATAAACATCCAATGTCAATGTAGTAAAAAAATTCACACCAAGTGCATTGAATAGAAAGAGATGTTGGATGCTTGATAATTGTTTTGAGACATGAGGATAGTGATATTGGAGTCATGCTAGTGGAGTTATTATGAAATTGAGAAATGCTTGTGTTAAGGTTAGTGATTCTCGTATCATGCACGTATGGTGAACCGGTATGTGACGAAGTTAGAGCATGAGGTATTTTCAAAGTGCCAACCTTTGTGTGGAGGTCGGGGGCGCACGATGGTTAACTCCTACCAACCTCGCCCCTAGGAGCATACGTTGATTGCTTTGTTTTGATGACTCATAGATTTTTGCAATAAGTATATGAGTTCTTATGACTAATGTTGAGTCCATGGATTATACACACTCTCACCCTTCCACCATTGCTAGCCTCTCTCGTACCGCACAACTTTCGCCGGTGCCATAAACCCACTATATATCCTTCCTCAAAACAGCCACCATATTGTTCCTCAAAACAGCCACCATACCTACCTATCATGGCATTTCCATAGCCATTCCGAGATATATTGCCATGCAACTTTCCATCGTTCCGTTTATATGACACGCCTCATATTGTCATATTGCCATGCATGATCATGTAGTTGACATCGTATTTGTGGCAAAGCCACCATGCATAACTTCGTACATGTCACTCTTGTTTCATTGCACATACCGGTACACCGCCGGAGGCATTCATATTGAGTCATACTTTGTTGTTGTAGTATCGAGTTGTAATTTCGTGTCGTAATGAATGTGTGATGATCATCATTATTAGAGCATTGTCCCGTGGGAGGAAAGGCTAAATCTATAAAGCCCCTCCACAAATAAAAGACCAAAGAAAAAAGAAAGGCCCAAAAAAAATAAAAAATAAAAGAAAAAAGGGACAATTGCTACTATATTTTTCCACACTTGTGCTTCAAAGTAGCACCATTGTTCTTCATTGTAGAGAGTCTCATGTTTAGTCACTTTCATATGCTAGTGGGAATTTTTCATTATAGAACTTGGCTTGTATATTCCAACGATGGGCTTCCTCAAATGCCCTAGGTCTTCGTGAGCAAGCAAGTTGGATACACACCCACTAGTTTCTTTTGTTGAGCCTTCATTCATATTTAGCTCTAGTGCATCCGTTGCATGGCAATCCCTACTCACTCACATTGATATCTATTGATGGGCATCTACATAGCCCGTTGATACGCCTAGTCGATGTGAGACTATCTCCCTCCTTTTTGTCTTCTCCACAACCACCTCTATTCGACCCATAGTGCTATATCCATGGCTCACGCTCATGTATTGCGTGAAAGTTGAAAGGTTTGAAAAGATAGAGTATGAAAACAAATGCTTGGCTGAAATCGGGGTTGTGCATGATATGAATATTTTGTGTGATGAAGAGGGAGCATAGCCAGACTATATGATTTTGTAGGGATAACTTTCTTTAGCCATGGTATTTTCAGAAGACATGATTGCTTTGTTAGTATTGCTTGAAGTATTGTTATTTCTTATGTCAATATAGACTTTTATCTTGAATCTTTTAGATCTGAACATTCATGCCACAATTAAGAGAATTACATTGAAAAACTATATTGGTTAGCATTCCACATCAAAAATTCTTTCTGTATAATTTACCTGCCCGAGGACGAGCAGGAATTAAGTTTGGGGATGCTTGATACGTCTCCAACGTATCTATAATTTTTTATTGTTCCATGCTATTATTTATGAAGTCTTGGATGTTTAATGGGCTTTATCATTCACTTTTATATCATTTTTGGGACTAACCTACTAACCCAAAGGCCCATTCCAGATTGATGTTTTTTGCCTATTTCTGGGTTTTGCAGAAAGAGAATATCAGACGGAGTCCAAACAGAATGAAACCTTCGCGAGTGATATTTTTCGAGAAAATCACGCACGGGACACTTCAGGACCAAGTCACGGGACAGAAGGGCTGCCCTCGAGGGTGGGGGGCATGCCCCCTTCCTAGGGCGCGCCCCTGCCACGAGGCTGCCCCGTGTGGCCCCCGGTGCCCTCCTTCTTCCTATATATATCCACGTACCCCAGAAACTCCATACGCAGAGAGAAAACCCTAATTCCATCGCCGTAGCTTCTGTTCCCTTGGAGTTCCCATATTGGAGCCTGTTCCAGGAGGGGGATCCATCACGGAGGCCTTCTTCATCATCATCATCGCCCTCACCATGAGTTGTGAGTAGTTTACCTCAGACCTTCGGGTCCATAGCTAGTATCTAGATGGCTTCTTCTCTCTCTCTGGATCTCAATACAAAGTTCTGCTCGGTCTTCGAGGAGATCTATTCGGTGTAATCTCTTTTTGCGGTGTGTTTGTCGAGATCCGATGAATTGTGAGTTTATGATCAAGGTTATCTATGAAAGATATTTGGTTCTTCTCTAAACTTTTTACGTGTGCTCATAATATCCTTGCAAGTCTCTACGAATTATTGGTTTGGTTTGGCCTACTAGATCTATAGTTCTTGCAATGGGAGAAGTGCTTGGCTTTGGGTTCAATCTTGCGGTGTCGTTTCCCAGTGAGTAGGGGCAGCAAGGCACATATTGTATTGTTGCCATCGAGGATAAAAAGATGGGGTTTACATCATATTGCTTGAGTTTATCCCTCTACATCATGCCATCTTGCTTAAGGCGTTACTCTGTTAGTATGAACTCAATACACTAGATGCATGCTGGTTTCGGTCGATGTGTGGAGTAATAGTAGTAGATGCAGGCAGGAGTCGGTCTACTTGTCTCGGACGTGATGCCTATATACAATGATCATGCCAAGATAGTCTCATAATTATTCGCTTTTCTATCAATTGCTCGACAGTAATTTGTCTACCCGCCGTAGAATATCGCTATCATGAGAGAAGCCACTAGAGAAAACTATGGCCCCCGGGTCTATTCTCAACATATCAATCTACATCTACTTTACTTGTACCGTTTTTATTTGTTGTTTTATTAAACCAAAAATACCAAAAATATAAACTATCATCTCTATCAGATCTCACTCTCGTACGTGACCCTAAAGGGATTGACAACCCCTTATCGCGTTGGCTGTGAACTTCTTATTTGTTTGTGCAGGTGCGAGGGACTTGCGCGTGGTCTCCTACTGGATTGATACATTGGTTCTCAAAAACTGAGGGAAGGACTTACGCTACTGTGCTGCATCTCCCTTTCCTCTTCGAGGGAATACAATGCAAGCTCAAGAGGTAGCAGTGCTCCCACTCACTTTCTTGTAAATACAGGCTTCACCGCAAGTCTGTATAAAACTATATGCTTTGATCAACTTATCAAAGCATACATTCCAACTCCAAGATGCTTGCACCAGTCCATAGATGGAGCGTTGGAGCTTCCACATTTTATTAGCTCCTTTAGGATCGAAAAAAAAAACCTTTTGGTTGCATCATATACAACTCTTCTTTAAGATATCCGTTAAGGAATGCAGTTTGGACATCCATTTACCAGATTTCATAATCATAAAATGCGGCAATTGCTAACATGATTCGGACAGACTTAAGCATCGCTGCGGGTGAGAAAATATCATCGTAGTCAACTCCTTGAACTTGTCGAAATCCTTTTGCAACAAGTCGAGCTTTGTAGATAGTAACATTACCATCGGCGTCAGTCTTCCTCTTAAAGATCCATTTATTTTTAATGGCTTGCCGATCATCGGGCAAGTCAACCAAAGTCCACACTTTGCTCTCATACATGGATCCCATCTCAGATTTCATGGCCTCAAGCCATTTTGTGGAATCTGGGCTCATCATCGCTTCATCATAGTTCGTAGGTTCATCATGGTCTAGTAACATTACTTCCAGAACCGGGTTACCGTACCACTCTGGCGCGAATGCACTCTGGTTAACCTACGAGGTTCAGTAGTAACTTGATCTAAAGTTTCATGATCATCATCATTAGCTTCCTCGCTGATTGGTGTAGTAATCACTGGAACTAGTTTCTGTGATGTACTATTTTCCAATTCAGGAGAAGGTGCAATTACCTCATCAAGTTCCACTTTCCTCCCACTAACTTCTTTCGAGAGAAACTCCTTCTCTAGAAAGGATCCATTCTTAGCAACGAATATCTTGCCTTCGGATCTGTGATAGAAGGTGTACCTAACAGTTTCCTTTGGGTATCCTATGAAGACACATTTCTCCGACTTGGGTTCGAGCTTATTAGGTTGAAGCTTTTTCACATAAGCATCGCAACTCCAAACTTTAAGAAATGACAACTTTGGTTTCTCGCCAAACCATAGTTCATAAGGCTTTGTCTCAACGGATTTAGATGGTGCCCTATTTAACGTGAATGGAGCTATCTCTAATGCATAACCAAAACGATAGTGGTTGGTAAGAGACATCATAGATCGCACCATAT
Source organism: Secale cereale (assembly GCA_902687465.1). Lineage (NCBI taxonomy): Eukaryota > Viridiplantae > Streptophyta > Magnoliopsida > Poales > Poaceae > Secale > Secale cereale. The sequence goes on from LR738710.1 coordinate 516,026,056, forward strand.
CTAATAAAGTATGGTTACGACATTCGGACACACCATTAGGCTGTGGTGTACCGGGTGGCATGAGCTGTGAAACTATTCCACATTGTTTTAAATTAAGATCAAACTCGTAACTCAAATATTCTCCTCTGCGATCAGATCGTAGAAACATAAATTTCTTGTTACGATGATTCTCTCTGAAATTCTTTGAACTTTTCAAATGTTTCAGACTTGTGCTTCATCAAGTAGATATACCCATATCTGATCAAATCATCAGTGAAGGTCAGAAAATAATGATACCCACAGCGAGCCTCAACACTCATCGGTTCACGTACATCAGTATGTATGATTTCCAACAAGTTAGTTACTCGCTCCATTGTTCCGGAGAACGGAGTTTTAGTCATCTTGCCCATGAGGCATGGTTCGCAAGCATCAAATGATTCATAATCAAGTGATTCCAAAAGTCCATCAGCATGGAGTTTCTTCATGCGCTTTACACCAATATAACCTAAATGGCAGTGCCACAAGTATGTTGCACTATCATTATTATCTCTGTATCTTTTGGCTTCAATATTATGAATATGTGTATGTACTACAATCAAGATCCAACAAACTATTTTCATTGGGTGTATGACCATCGAAGGTTTTATTCATGTAAACAGAACAACAATTATTCTATGACTTTAAATGAATAACCGTATTGCAATAAACACGATCAAATCATATTCATGCTCAACGCAAATGCTTAATCACATCTATTTAGGTTCTACACTAATCTCGAAAGTATAGGGAGTGTACGATGATGATCATATCAATCATGGAACCACTTCCAATACACATCGTCACTTCACCCTTAACTAGTCTCTGTTCATTCTGCAACTCTCGTTTTGAGTTACTAAATATAGCAACTGAACCGGTATCAAATACCCAGGGGTTTCTATGAACACTAGTAAAGTACACATCAAAAATGTGTATATCAAATATACCTTTGTTCACTTTTCCATCCTTCTTATCCGCCAAGTATCTAGGGCAGTTCCACTTCCAGTGACCACTTCCTTTGCAGTAGAAGCACTTAGTTTCAGGCTTGAGTTTAGCTTTGGGTTTCTTCACGGGAGTGAAAACTTGCTTGTCATTCTTCTTGAAGTTACCCTTCTATCTGTTTGCCCTTTACTTGAAACAAGTGGTTTTGTTAACCATCAACACTTGATGCTCTTTCTTGATTTCTACCTTTGCCGATTTCAGCATCTCGAAGAGCTCAGGAATTACTTTCGTCATCCCTTGCATATTATAGTTCATCATGAAGTTCTAGTAACTTGGAGATAGTGACTAGAGAACTTTGTCAATTACTATCTTATGTGGAAGATTAAGTCCCACTTGATTCAAGCAATTGTAGTACCCAGACAATCTGAGCACATGCTCACTGGTTGAGCTATTCTCCTGCATCTTGTAGGCAAAGTACTGTCAGAGGTCTCATACCTCTTGATATGGGCATGCGTATGAAATACCAATTTCAACTCTTAGGAACATCTTATATGCTCCGTGGCATTCAAAACATTTTTGAAGTCCCGGTCCTAAGCCATAAAGCAAGGTGCACTAAACTATCAAGCAGTCATCATACCGAGCTTTTGTCAAAACGTTAATAACGTCTGCATCTGGTCCTGCAATAGGTCTGTCACCTAGAGGTGCATCAAGGACATAATTCTTCTATGCAGCAATGAGGATAATCCTCAGATCACGGACCTAGTCCGTATCATTGCTACTAACATCTTTCAACTTAGTTCTCTGTAGGAACATATAATAACATAGGGGAGCTACATCGCGAGCTATTGTTCTGCAACATAGATATGCGAATACTACCAGGACTAAGTTCATGATAAATTAAAGTTCAATTAATCATAATACTTAAGAACTCCCACTTAGATAGACATCCCTCTAGTCATCTAAATGATTACGTGATCCAAATCAACTAAACATGTCCGATCATGATGTGAGATGGAGTAATTTTAAATGGTGAACAACTTATGTTGATCATATCTACTATATGATTCACGCTCGACCTTTCGGTCTCCAGTGTTCCGAGGCCATGTCTGTACATGCTAGGCTCGTCAAGTTTAACCTGCGTATTCCGCATGTGCAAAACTGTCTTACACCCATTGTATTTTAACATAGTGCTTATCACACCCGATCATCAAGTGGTGTCTCGGCACGACGAACTTTCGCTATGGTGCATACTCAGGGAGAACACTTGTACCTTGAAATTTTGTAAGGGATCATCTTATAATGCTACCGCCGTACTAAGCAAAATAAGAAGCATAATAAAACATCACATGCAGTCAAAATATGTGACATGATATGGCCATCATTATCTTGTGCGTTTGATCTCCATCTCCAAAGCATCGTCACGATCTCCATCGTCACCGGCTAGACACCATGATCTTCATCGTAGCATTGCGGTCGTCTCACCAACTATTGCTACTACTACTATCGCTAACTCATAGTGATAAAGTAAAGCAATTACATGGCCTTCGCAATTTGTACAATAAAGAGACAACCATAAGGCTCCCGCCGGTTGCCGATAACTTTAGAAAACATGATCATCTCATACAATAACGTATAACTCATCACGTCTTGACCATATCACATGACAACATGCCATGCAAAAATAAGTTAGACGTCCTCTACTTTGTTGATGCAAGTTTTGTGTGGCTGCTACGGGCTTAGCAAGAACCGTTCTTACCTATGCATTCAAAAACCACAACGATTTTTCGTCAAGTAAGTGTTGTTTTAACCTTCACAAGAACCAGGTGTTGCCACACTTGAGTCAACTAAAGTGAGAGAGACAGACACCCGCCGATCACCTTTAAGCAACGAGTGCTCGTAACGGTCAAACCAGTCTCGCGTAAGCGTACGCGTAATGTCGGTCCGGGCCGCTTCATCTCACAATACCGCCGAATCAAAGTATGACATGCTGGTAAGCAGTATGACTATTATCGCCCACAACTCATTGTGTTCTACTCGTGCGTATCATCTACGCATAGAACTGGCTCATGATGCCACTGTTGGGGAATGTATTATTTAAAAACAAATTCCTACGATCACGCAAGATCTATCTACTAGAAGCATAGCAACAAGAGGGGAGAGTGTGTCTATGTACCCTCCTAGACCGAAAGTGGAAGCGTCTAGTGACGCGGTTGATGTAGTCGAACGTCTTCGCGATCCAACCGATCCAAGCACCGAACATACGGCACCTCCGCATTCAGCACACGTTCAGCTCGATGACCTCCCACGAGCTCTTGATCCAGTTGAGCTTCACGGGAGAGTTTCATCAGCACGATGATGTGGTGACAAAGATGATGAAGTTACCGACGCAGGGCTTATGTATTATTGTTTTTGGAACAAACGCAGACCAGAGGACTTGGAGTACACGCCAGGGAAGCCACGGGGTGGCCACGAGGCAGGGGGGCGTGCCCAGGGGGGTAGGCACGCCCCCACCCTCGTGGACCCCCCGTAGCTCCGCCGACATGCCTCTTCTTCCTATATATACCCGTGTACCCAGAAAATATCCTAGAGCACCACGAAACCCTAATTCCACCACGGAAACCTTCTGTACTCGTGAGATCCCATCTTGGGGCCTGTTCTGGAGCTCCACCGGAGGGGGAATCGATCACGGAGGGCTTCTACGTCAACACCATAGCCTCTCCTATGAGTTGTGAGTAGTTTACCACAGACCTTCAGGTCCATAGATATTAGCTAGATGTCTTCTTCTCTCCCCTTGGATCTCAATACAAAGTTCTCCTTGATCTTCTTGGAGATCTATTCGATGTAATTCTTTATGCGGTGTGTTTGTCGAGATCCGATGAATTGTGGGTTTATGATCAAGATTATCTATGAACAATATTTGATTCTTCTCTGAAATCTTTTATGCATGATTTAAATATCTTTGCAAGTCTCTGTCACACCCCAAAATTTTAACCACTTTTTCAGTAAATAAAATTTGGCCAGAAATAAAATTTTAAATTATAATAGACCCTTTTAAAATTTTCAGAGCTTTTTCTATTCCTGCCTTGGAAAACCTTCTCTTCTTATAATAAATCTTTTTGGAATTATTTTGTGGGCTCTGGTTGTATCTTGGGTCATTTCTTTATTTGTTTGATAACATTAGAAATTATTTTCATAATAAAATTTTTGCCTTAGAATTTTCTTTTAATAGCTTTTTGCAGGGTTTTAAATGCTTCTGTTGCACTTCTTCTATTTTAAATAATTCCCCAAAAATTCCACCATAATTCTGAGAGGTCATGTGATGCCTATGTGTCACTTTGGTGCAAAAACCCAACTTGGTGTTTTGCAAATTTTGAGTGAACCATCCTCATTTTCAGTTCTGTCCATCTTCTAGGTTTCTACTACAACCCTATTATTTCTTGCTCCAAAAATTCTGAGCCTTTGCAATCTTCTAGTTCCTCCTACCAAACTCTTAACTCCAGGAGATCAGCTCCTTTAGCATCTTTAAGACCCACCAAATATCCCTCTGAATATTCAGTCCAGAACTGAATTCCAGTACAACTTGCACTAGCAAGTATTTCTTTTCCCCAAAATAACTTCACCACCATCTCTACCCTCTAAAGAGACCTCATCCTGCCAAATCCCAGCCCCAACAAAGTTCCCTAGCAAGCTCTAACATTTTGTCGAACACCTTGAGGGCATGACCAAATTTTGGCAAGGTTCTTATCTTACACTACACACCTGCCCTCCTGGCCATTCTAACTTGTCCATCGTCATCACCATAAACCCTAGCACCATTCTGTTAATTGTCAACTTGTTTGAGTCCCTGTAGATGCCATTGGCTTTCCGTCGAACACACCAGGGGCATGTCCAGAGCGTAGCCAGAGCGCCCGTACTGCAGCCGTGGCATCGAGCTGCTGTCGCCACTCCACCACCTCCCCTGCTCGCCCGAGTTCCCCTCTGGATCATCTCGACCACCATTAACTGCACCGACATCCTTCCTTGGCCGTTTGCGCCGGCCACCACCGTCCACGCCATCCGGAGGCGCCGCCCGACGAACCTCGCCTCGCCACGTCGCACCGACGTCAACGCCCTGGACGCGTGGCTCGCCCCGAGCCAAACCAGACGCCCCGCCTTCACTGCGAGCAGCCACGCCCTCACCGAACCCCGCCGCCCTCACCAACCTCGCCACCGGCCTCGCCACCACCGCGTCTGCCATTTATGGACGCCGCGTCTGTCCGCCCGTGGACGGCGCCGTCCAAGGCTACCTGGCACCTCCCCGAGCCGCCAGCACACTCCCCGATTAACTGCGGCCAGGCCACGTCCTCGCCAACCCGCACCGGCCGCCCAACGACCACGCCTACCGGAGTGAATGCATCGCCGCCGTGTCCGTTCTCTGGAACCCGCCGGACCGCGTCGCCCCGCCTATTTAAGCCATCCCGAGCGCCCGGCTCCTCATCTCCACCACTCCCCCTCCTCCTGAGAGCCTCCCCGAGCAAGCAAAACAACCGGAGAAGGTCTTCTTCTTCATCTCCGATGACCACTGCCGCCGCCATTTCCTCGATGGTTCCGACGCCACCAGAGCTTCCCCCTCCTCGTCTTCTTCACCATTCGACTCCTGGAGCATCAACGAACCCGTCCCCAACTTCAACTCCACTGGAGTCGCACCCTAGCCGGAGTTCCCCTCTCGTCCGACGCCGCCGTCCGCCGGGAGCAGCCTCACCGGCGACACCGTCCAACTGTCCGACCATGGCGGGTACCGGAAGGACCACCATGACTCCCTGGTCACACCGGTGGTCTCAGATAGCCGAACGGCGCCACCGTTCGCCGGCGAGCTCCGCCGGAGCGCCGCCCCCGCTCTGCCACGAGTAAACGCGCGCTTGGACCTGGTCGAACCTGACCAGTGGGCCAGGCGGGCCCACTGTCAGTGACCACAAGCCGCGGGCCCCCGCTGTGTAAGTGGAGGCGGTTTCCTCTTGGAGCCGTTTCCGCGCGAAGGAGGCGTATTCTGTGGAATACGCCATCGTCGTCATCGCCTCCTTCCCGCAGCCAGATGACCGGGCTCGGCCCAGTGGTGCCGTGGAGCTAAACAGCGCTCAGGGCGCAATTCTGTCCATCTCCTTTATCTTTTCCAGCAGTTTTCAAATAATTCCTCAGAGCACATTTCAAATCCAAATCCAGTTATTCCAATTTCTGTAGACTTCTAAAATCATGATCTATTCTTTTAAAACTAAGTGAACATTTTTACTATGCATAGTTTCTGTTCAACGAATTTAATATTGCTTTTAATCATGTTTTCCATCTTAGTAAATCCATAACTAATTCATATGAACTCTAAATGAATTAATTCTTTTTCTGTTATTCCTTAAATATCCTCTGGTTTATTTTAGTATTTGTTTCAAAAACTTTTGAAATACTTTTTAGTGCTGTTTTTGAATTGTGTGGTAATTTAGATATTTTTTTTTTAAAATAGGAAATGAAGGGGAGATGTTTCCTTGCAAGTAACCAGCACCTTTTTCATATCTAAGGCAAGCATTTTGAACACTTGATATGGTGAATGTTTGCATGCTAGAATATTTAGGGCATGTTTGTTACCTTTAATAGATTTGGCATATGAGTAGAAATATTGCATGCATGCATGGTCATAATTATACTTTCTCTTGCATGCATCCCCTTCAAATTTGCAACATGCATAAATTATGAAAATCCAGGAGTGTGCTCCTGTTTTGGACGTGCTGGTGGGCACGGGCCATTTTGACACGGTGGTGTCATGAGACATATGTAGAAGCAGACAAGGGTTGTGGCCCTGTCCTGATGATATGGTTAAAAGAATAATTTTGTTGTGCTAACCATTGCTAGAATCATTAGCCTCCTGAGTCGACCGTAGATCGAGTCTTGTTCCAGTAACCCCCATACTTGAATCGTGCTGCCACTTGTCTCTACCACGGGTAGGGTATGGTTTAGTAAGTTGTCAACCCCTTTTCGTGCACACACCGTACAGAGAGGCCATGGTGGAAGATACCGGGTGCATCCGGTAGGCATGCCACATGGTCCGGGGGCATGGGTGTTTCCGGTTGTAGCCGAGAGGGATTGTACCCTTGTAATCCGCGCGTTTGAATAGTGATCCCATGCTATTGCAGGTTGTAGCCTTCCCACTTAGAGTTTTACTTAACTGTTGTTTTGGGTGATCCCTGGCAGCAGAAAAGTTAAGCTGGTGTGTGCTGGTTAGGTGTGTTTTCAACCCAAAGACCATAATGGGAATTAGTCAGTGTCACTATACTGACTAAGGAAATCCTATACTTGCGGGTAAAGAGTACACCCTCTGCAGAGTTTAGAAACCTATTCGAATAGCCGTGTCCGCGGTTAAGGATTACAGTCTGGGTTGGTCAAGTGTCGGTCTTGTTGTCGGTCTCCGGAGGAAATATTTAAATTTTGAGCATGGTTATTTTGCAGGATAATTATCATTGCTACTGGTGTTACCATTAGTATATTTGATGATATGATTATATTTGTGAACTAACCCCTTGCTCTTATTTTAATTTCCAGAGTGTCTCAGGGGCTGGCTAGACTACCCCGGACACTCGCCTTTATTTTCAAGTCCTTTCTGTGGCGTCCCTCGAGTGTCAGGCGGTTTATCACGCCACTACTCTTGTGGACACCCGACTGGCATTTCTTTTCAAGTCCTTTCGTGGCGTCGCCTGAGTTCTCGGATGGTATCGTCCGATTTCTCTTTTAGACACCCGACTGGCATTTCTTCTCAAGACCGATCGCGGTGTCACTTGACATCCGACCGGCATTTCTTTTATATTTTTTATTTGTGCTAATATTTATTTTTCTGCACTAAATATTATTCATCATGCCATGTTTTAATTCCTGTCAGCATGCATTTAAAATAAGTATCATGAGCATGTGCATATAGTTTAATTCACCATGACCATATAATTGTTTTGCTGCATTTGTTATATCTTTTGTCCATGATGTTTGCGAGTACATTCAAACGTACTCACAGGCTTGTCCCTGGCTATCTACTTGGCCAGGTTAGGAGTTCTACAAGGAGTACCACAGTGACGTCCGTGCGAGGCCTAGGAGTATAACCACGCTGGATAGGAGTTATCCGGGTCAGCTGTTCCTGATGGAATGGAGCCCCATCGATGTGGAATTCCGCAAGCCAGTTTCTTCATCCACCACCGGAGTATTTGTTGCATCAGTAGACCTTTATGGTCTTGTATCAAATTCTTGTAAATGCTTGGTAATCTGTAACAAGGATGTGTCCACCAGTAACAGTAATCCTGGGCTGGTGATGACACTAGGGGTTAATTTCTGGAATATAGTGTTCCCGAAATCCGGCCCCGACAGTCTCTTCGAATTATCAGTTTGGTTTGGCCTACTAGATTGATCTTTCTTGCAATGGGAGAAGTGCTTAGCTTTGGGTTCAATCTTGCGGTGTCCTTTCCCAGTGACAGCAGGGGCCGCAATGCACGTATTGTATTGTTGCCACGGAGACTAAAAAGATGGGGTTTATATCATATTGCATGAGTTTATCCCTCTACATCATATCATCTTGCTTAAAGCGTTACTCTGTTCTTATGAACTTAATATTCTAGATGCATGCTGGATAGCGGTCGATGTGTGGAGTAATAGTAGTAGATGCAGAATCGTTTCAGTCTAGTTGTCACGGATGTGATGCCTTTATACAATGATCATGCCTAGATATTCTCATAACTATGCCTTTTCTATCAATTGCTCGACAGTAATTTGTTCACCCACCGTAGAAATCTGCTATCTTGAGAGAAGCCACTAGTGAAACCTATGGCCCCCGGGTCTATCTTCCATCATATCAACCTTCCATCAACTATTTATCTTTACTTTACTTTTATTTTGCAATCTTTACTTTTCAATCTATAACAAAAATACCAAAAATATTTATCTTATTATCTCTATCAAATCTCACTTTTGCAAGTGGCCGAGAAGGGATTGATAACCCCTTTATCGCATTGGTTGCAAGGTTCTTATTTGTTTGTCTAGGTACGACAGACTCGCATGTAGTCTTGTAATGCCCAGTATGAGACTATACCTCCTACGTGTCGAGGCACGACTTAAAGGCATAATCTCATACTAGAATGATCTCAAGTATGGTATCTTCGCACGACTCATGTAAAAGAGGGATGAAATTGCAAAAGAGTAGTTGGCTTACACTCGCCACATCACACAATGCATTACATAAACATCCATCATCCAAATAACATCAGAGTCCGACTACGGACGAAGATCCAAATGAAAGATACCATAAATAAACAACACAAGGTCCCGATCATCCTAGTAAGAGCCCTACGGATCCTATGGATAAGACACGTAGTGTCGCCCACGTTCTTCGTCGAACTCCCAGTACAACTCTGAACCACCAGCTGTGTAGTTCTCAACGGTACCTGCATCTGGTGTTGTAGAATCTGTGAGCCACGGAGGACTTAGCAATCCCTTTCCCGGGTAGCAAAGCTATCTAAGCCTTGGGTGTGGAACAAGGCTGAAGAACAAGGTTCCACCTGCACTAGCACTAGCTGACGTGTTTAGAGCGAGAAGAGAAGTGCCAACGATCAAAGTGATCACAAAGTGATCCTATCTAAGCACGTCAAACATAACCCCATCGTGTTCACTTCCCGAACCCCTTCGAAAAGCGATCGTCACGGTTACTCACGCTGGTAGTGTATTATGATCATAGTGTCAAGTTCTCTACAACTGGATAATAAAAAATTCCCATCTGCCACATAACCGCGGGCACGGCTTTCGAAAGATCAAAACCCTGCAGGGGTGTCCCAACTTAGCCCATCACAAGCTCACGATCTGCAGAGTCGCAACTTCAAGGTGGGATTCCGAGTGTTCTCGGAATCCCATGCTCAAGATATTCCGACTAAGGTAAAACTAATCCAGCAAGACCTCCCGGCGTGCCGATACCCTGATAGTAGCCACGCGTTTCTCGTCTCAGGCCACGACCGGATGGGTGATGCTACAGGTTTTTACGAGCCCTCGGGTTCCCCCAAGGTGGCCCTGCAGGATCCCCAGTTTGGACCAACACTCATGTGGAGCACTGGCCCGGGTTGTTGATTAATAAAAGGGTTTATAACTCCCTATGCAAGTTTTAGTTGTTAGGAAAATGTAAAACCAAAGTTGGGCCGTGCCGGAAAAGCTTTAGAGCTAAGCGAGTTATCAAGGGGGCCCATAAACCCCAACCGTGTTAGGGACGCAAAATCAAGGAACATAACACCGGTTTAAATGGTTCCTAGGGAGGCATGAGTGGAACAAAACACCAAGCAAAGGCTTAGCCTTCCACCCATTGCCAAGTATATAAATGATTTAGTTTAACAGATTATATAGTGTGATATCCCAACAATAACTTCATCGTGAAGCAAGAATCTTCAAATCTTCTCCTGCAACTAACATTGCTATAAGAGGGGCTGAGCGAAGCTTATGTAGCCAATCAAAGGTTTGCTAGGTTGGGTGGTTAGAGAGGTTCATGGCAACAATAGGAGGCTGACAAACAGACATAGGCATCGAGGCAATAAGCTAAAGAGCGAGACATCTAGCATAGGCAAACATAGTAATGATATCTGGGTCAGGTCATCTTGCCTGTTGAATCCTCGGAGGGAACGTAACCTTGCTCCTCACACTCAACCTCGATAGAAACCTCGTACTCCGTATCTTCACCAGGCTCTAACCAAACACAACAATGCAACAACGGAACAAAATCAATCAACATGTAGTGCTCAATCACATGATGCATGCACATGAAGCATATGTACATGGAAAGAAATGATGCATGGCCTAGGGTGACAAGAGTGCAATAACATCACAACCAAACAAGATCAACCACAAACATGAAACAAGTAAGGAACAAATTAACAAGTTTATGTAGTATATTCTTACAAGCAACCAACAAGTTTTTAGGAGTTGGTTAACATGGCAAGGGTGCATATAACATAACAGCAACATGCTAGCATATTTAAATGGGCTGGAAACAAATACAACAATATCCAGAAACTCCCATATTCATTTATTTGCATTTGGGGACAGATTTGAAAAACTTCTGTGAAAGATTTGTCAAACATGCTAAACAACAGCACCAAAATATTCTACACATTTTTCTATCCCAAATGCATATAAAGTTTGTTAAATTTGGAGTTGTAAATATTTAGTTATGATTTTTACAAGTTTAAACATATTTTAAACAAGTTTAAATTCAAACAGCATTTTAAACGTTTTTAAACATGGCAGCAAGTGACATATTCATAATCTACACAAAATTCTAAGCACTTTTCATATATAACTCAAATTCATCTGAAACATAAATATGCAGACATTAATTAAATAAGAAAAACACAAAAGAAAAAGAAAAACATAAAAACAGGAAAAGAAATAAAACAAAAAAGGCGCCAGGGTCTAAAACGACCCAGGCTCAGCTAGTCACGCCCACTGACAAGAGGGCCCGGCGAGGCTGAGCTGGCGAGGCGGGTGCGCACTGGGGCTGGAATGGAGATGAGAGGCTGGCAGGTGGGGCCGTGCTGTCAGCCTCACACAAAAATGAAAAAGGGGCGAATTACCACTGCGCCCGCGGGGGATTGAACCCACGCCCTACTGCTGACACTAACGGAGACAAACCACTGCGCTACTGAATCGATCTCGACAGATAAAAGGTAGCATCTCTGAAGAATATACAGCACAAGCAGAACAGGGGAGGCACTGGCCCTCATCGGAGCTGCTCGTCGGAGCTGCTCCGGCGACCAATTGGCACGGCGGAGGGGTGCGAGAGACTCCTTGAGGAGTTCCGCATCCAACCAACCTACTAGCTGCACCTACGGGGCACTGCATCACCGGCGGCGAGCAACTACAGCACGACGGCGACGAAGCAACGGCGAGGCGATGCAAGGCTCTAGGCGGCACGGCGACAGCACAGAGAGGTCCTACGCAACTAGACGAAGCGAACGGGCAGCACGGCAAGACCTAGAGGGGTCGGAACACTTGCCGGCGACGAGGTCCGATGGCGATGCGCTCGGGCGCTCGTCAAACTAGGGCCTAGAGCATGCGCAGAAAGGGGAAAAGGGCACAGGGAGAGAGAGGAGCTCACCACGAGCACGGCGGTGTGCTCGGCTGGCCCAGGCGTGGACGGAGTCGATGACGGCGCACCTCGAACACCTACAGCCACTGTAGATGAAGAAGAGGAAGAAGAGCTCGACGGAGAGGCGCTCGGGTCCGCGTAGTTGACGTAGAGGAAGAAGACGACGTCGAGGAAGCAGGTAGACAGCTTTGGCAAGGCCAAGGACGACGCGGAGCTCTCCGGCGGCGAGACACTGCTCTCAGATGCGCTCGGGCGTCGATGGGGGCGGCGGATCTGGAGGATCTCAGCTCTCCAGATGGCCAGAGGGGAAAGAGGAGACCTAGAGAGAAGTGGAGGACAAGGCTTGGGATTAAAAGAGGGGCTCGGCGCACGGCCTCGACGCCCGTGAGCTGACGGCGCGATGGTGAGCGCGGCGCGGCTCTGCTTTTCTGATGGAGGAACACGGAGGCGCTGGGCTGAGCCACAGACAGGTGGGGCCACGCACTCGGATTTCCCATGGCATGACTGCGAGCGCTGAGGCTGGGCCTGTGTTGGAGTTGGGCTACGCGCGGTGGAGAGAAGCTGGGCCTGGGGGGAGAGAGAGAGAAGGAGGAGGCCCAGGTAGCACTGTGCTGGCTGCTGCTTCTCCTTTTTCTTTTATTTCTTCAGGCAGAAAGAAAAAGAAAAGCACGGAATAAAATAGGAAGAGTTAGGGAAAAAGAAAAATACCCCTAAGCTCAGTGAATTATGCCCTGCTTAAATAAATTGACTTGGACATTTTTAGAGGCAGAAAAATAGAAGGAGTTTGAATATGGATCAAACTCTTGATATTTTAAAACCCAACCAAATCATATTCGAATGAGGTGATATTTGGTGGAGAGGATGCTCACACGGTTCAAGATTTAAAGGAGGAGAAAGAACCACAATGGCACTTGGCTAGGTGGCTTGCATAATAGGGCAAAGAAGAGGCCAGAAAGAAAAGAAGGAGAAGATTAAGAAGAAGAATAAGAAGAAGAAGAAGAAGAAGAAGAAGAAGAAGAAGAAGAAGAAGAAGAAGAAGAAGGGAGAAGAGGGGTAGGGTTTAGCTAGCTTAGCTTGAACCCACACACAACAACATCACAAGGGTCTCACATATGCACAAAATTAAGTAAACTATGATGCCATGATGATAGGATGATGATCAATGCAAGGATGCAAAATAATAAAAGGTATGACAATGCAAATAAAATAAATGACAAGGACCCCCAAGGATAATGACAAGGATCAAAGAGGAAGCTTTATTGCCATTATTGAAAAGTGTTACATATGGGGCATTACAAGTCTTCTACTGGATTGATACCTTGGTTCTCAAAACTGAGGGAATTACTTACGCTACTTTGCTGCATCACCCTTTCCTCTTCAAGGGAAAAACAACGCAAGCTCAAGACGTAGCACCCCCGTTCCCAAGACGCCAACAAAACCCAACATTTACCCTTACTGTTTTAGTGTTCACATGATTATTTTACTATAGTAATCATGTTTTATAGCTTTTGTTTCAATAAAGTGCCAAGTAAAGCCTTTGGGATTGTGTGAATGATAGTTGACTTGATTTTGTTTTAAAAAAGAAACTTTTGCTACCGTGCTAGAATTTCTGTGCTTCACTAGAACGTTATAAAATTCTGATTTTCTTCCAAATGATTGATATATGTATATATTTACTACTCTTTACTATTTTTTAAGAATTTTGTGAGTTGTAGAAGTATGACATCAATTCAGATCTTTACAGATTGTTCTGTTTTTAACATATTCTGTTTTCAATGCATAGTTTGCTTGTTTTCTAGTTTCTATGGCTTATATTAATCAATATAAATTGTAGAAATGAGATGCTACAGTAGGAATTGTGTGGAAACAATTTTTAATCTTGTCTTTGACAGTACCCAAAATGAATGATTTGTTTTATCATACTAACCCATCTCATGAAGTTCTGTTAAGTTTTGTGTGATTGAAGTTTTCAAGTTTTGGGTGAGATGTCGATATAATGAGAATAAGGAGTAGCGAGACCCTAAGATTGGGGATGCCCAAGTCACCCCAAGGTAATATTCAAGGAACAACCAATCAACTAAGCTTGGGGATGCCCCGGAAGGCATCCCCTCTTTCGTCTCCAATATTATCGGTAACCTCACTTGAAGCTATATTTTTATTAGTCGCACGATATGAATTTTTCTTGGAGAGTCATTTTATTTTGTTTTGATTTTCTTTCTGGTATTTAGAATAATGTTTTGCATCTTTTATTTCAATAGAAGTGTCAAGGATAGCCTTTACCATGCTTATATGGTAAGACTATATGTCGCTGTTTGGAAATAGAAAGTTTTCTATCGTTGTATGAATTCTTCTGGATAGTCAGAACGTGATAAAATCTTGAAATTGTCACACATTGAACATTAATAAGCTCTCTGTAATGTGGTATATTTTTAGATTTTTTTAGCTAGGGAAGTATGAGGAAAATTGCACTCTTTACAGACTGTCCTGTTAGAAAGATAACTGTTATCTTTGCATTGTTTGCATATGTTTGCATGTTTAATGATTCTATTTGAGGATAGGAGCATTAAATATGCAGAGGCATTTAGTATGCAATGTTAAATTATTATTTTACCGATTTGCTATAGTAGAAAATGATAAGGTTTTGCATTGATTTATACTAACTTATCTCACGAGTTCTTGTTGAGTTTTGTGTGGATGAAGTTTTTGAAATTTAGGAAACTGTGATATGAGAGGAATTAAGGAGACACAAAAGCTCAAGCTTGGGGATGTCCAAGGCATCCCAAGATAATATTTCAAGAAGTCTCAAGCATCTAAGCTTGGGGATGCCCCGGTTGGCATCCCACCTTTCTTCATCAAAAACAATCGGTTAGTATCGGTTGAGCCTAAGTATTTGCTTCTTCACATGATATGTGCCATTCTTGAGATGTTATTTTTGTTTTTGTTTTGATTGCTGTTTGAATAGGATACATAGATCTGAAAGTTTTTAAATGGGAGAGAGTCCTCAATTCGCTACCCATTTACATAACTACTCACATGATCTTCACTTATATCTTTTTGGAGTAGTTTGTCATTTACTCTTGTGCTTCAGTTATATCCTATATGCAGATTGTTGAATGAATTGAATATCATGAAGTTAGAAATTATATGTTGATCTTATGCCTAGTAGTAGCTTCACATTGGGTTTAGAAAGTGAAATATTTTGAATCTTGACAATCACAATATTGGTCATACAAGAAATTCATGAACAATTAATATAAGGAAGAGAACTTTCACATGCAACTATATTATCTTAGACATCTTCTATGATTATGATACTGATACGTCCATTTTGCATCATGCTTTTAGATCGATATTTATTGCATTTTGGGCTGTTGTTACACATTATGTCACAATAATTATGCCTTTCCTCTCTTATTTTACAAGGTTTACATGAAGAGGGAGAATGCCGACAGCTAGAATTCTGGGCTGGAAAAGGAGCAAATATTGGAGACCTATTCTGCAGAACTCAAAAAGTCCTGAAACTCCACGAAAGTAAGTTTGGTAATATATTAAAAATATTGGGCGAGAAGCACCAGAGGGGGGCGACCCACCGTCCACGAGGGTGGGGGGCGCGCCCTACCCCCCTGGGCGCGCCCCCTACCTCGTGGGCCACATGGCAGCCCCTCGATGCCCATCTTCTGGTATAAGGTGTCTTCTGCCCTGGAAAAAATCAGAAGGAAGCTTTGGGACGAAAAGACGCCGTCTCGAGGCGGAACCTTGGCGTTACCAATCTAGGGCTCCGGCGGAGCTGTTCTGCTGGGGAAACATCCCTCCGGGAGGGGGAAATCATCACCATCGTCCTTACCATCTATCCTCTCAGCGGGAGGGGGTCAATCTCCATCAACATCTTCACCATCACCATCTCCTCTCAAACCCTAGCTCATCTCTTGTATCCAATCTTTGTCTCAAAACCTTAGATTGGTACCTGCGGGTTGCTAGTAGTGTTGATTACTCATTGTAGTCGATGCTAGTTGGTTTATTCGGTGGAAGATCATATGTTCAGATCCTTTATGCATATTAATACCCCTCTGATTATGAACATGTATATGATTTGTGAGTAGTTACGTTCGTTCCTAAGGACATGTGAGAATTCTTGCTATAAGTAGTCATGTGAATTTGGTATTCGTTCGATATTTTGATGAGATGTATGTTGTCTTTCCTCTAGTGGTGTTATGTGAATGTCGACTACATGACACTTCACCATTGTTTGGGCCTAGAGGAAGGCATTGGGAAGTAATAAGTAGATGATGGGTTGCTAGGGTGACCGAAGCTTAAACCCTAGTTTATGTGTTGCTTCATAAGGGGCTGCTTTGGATTCAAATGTTTCATGCTATGGATAGGTTTACCTTAATACTTCTTTTGTAGTTGCGGATTCTTGCAATAGAGGTTAATCATAAGTGGGATGCTCATCCAAGAAAGGCCAGCACCCAAGCACCGGTCCACCCACATATCAAATTATCAAAGTAACGAACGCGAATCATATGAGTGTGATGAAAACTAGCTTGACGATAATTCCCATGTGTCCTCGGGAGCGCTTTCCTTTATATAAGAGTTTATCCAGGCTTGTCCTTCGCTAAAAAAAAGGATTGGGCCATCTTGCTGCACCATATTTACTTTCATTGCTTGTTACTCGTTACAAATTACCTTATCACAAAACTATCTGTTACCGATAATTTCAGTGCTTGCAGAGAATACCTTACTGAAAACTGCCTATCATTTCCTTCTACTCCTCGTTGGGTTCGACACTCTTACTTATCTCAAGGACTACGATAGATCCGCTATACTTGTGGGTCATCAGGACTCTTTTCTGGCGCCGTTGCCGGGGAGTGATGCGCCTTTGGTAAGGAAAAATTTATATAGTGTGCTGAAATTTACTGTCACTTGTTACTATGGAAAATAATCCTTTGAGGGGCTTGTTCGAGGTATCTTCACCCCGACCAGTAGAGCAAAGAGTTGCTCCTCAACCTACTGAACATACTAAAAATGTTTACTTTGAAATTCCTTTCGGTATGATAGAGAAACTGCTAGCTAATCCCTTTACAGGAGATGGAACATTACATCCTGATTTGCACCTAATCTATGTGGATGAAGTTTGTGGATTATTTAAGCTTACAGGTATGCCCGAGGATGCTATCAAGAAAAAGGTCTTCCATCTATCTTTTAAGGGAAAGACATTGACGTGGTTTAGGCTATGCGATGATATTGGATCATGGAACTACAACCGGTTGAAATTGGAATTTCATCAGAAGTGTTATCCTATGCATCTGGTTCATCGTGATTGTAATTATATATAATTTTTGGTCTCGTGAAGGAGAAAGTACCGCTCAATCTTGGGGGAGGCTTAAGTCAATGTTATATTCATGCCCCAATCATGAGCTCTCAAGAGAAATTATTATTCAAAAAAATTATGCTCGGCTTTCTCTCAATAATCGCTCCATGCTCGATACTTCTTGTACTGGTTCTTTTAGGATGAAGACTATTGAATTCAAATGGGAATTATTGGCATGAATTAAAGCAACTCTGATGATTGGGATCTCAATGAAGGTAAGGTGTCAGGTATCACACCTAAGTTTGATTGTGTTAAATCTTTTATGGATGCCGATGCAGTAAATGTGGACTTGACTCTGAGATAGTAGCTTCTTTCTGTGAATAATTTTCTACTCATGTTGATCTCTCTAAGGAGAAGTGGTTTAAATATCATCCTCCATTGAAGTAAAAGTAGTTGAACCTGTTAAAGTTGAAGAAAAGACTATCGCTTATAATGTTGATCCTATTGTTCCTACCGCTTATATTGAGAAACCACCCTTCCCTGCTAGAATAAAGGATTATGCTAAAGCTTGAACTGTGGTTCGTAAGAGTAATACTAGAACACCTACACCCTCTGAGCAAATTAAAGTTGAACCTAGTATTGCTATGTTAAGGATCTCTTGGTCTATAATATTGATGGGCATGTTATTTACCTCCGTGATGAAGCTGCTAGAATTGCTAGACCCGATACTAAAAATAAACATAGACCTATTGTAGGCATGCCTGTTATTTCCGTTAAAATAGGAGATCATTGCTATCATGGCTTATGTGATATGGTGCTAGTGCGAGTGCAATACCTCATTCCTTATACGAAGAAATTATGCATGATATTGCACCTGCTGAGTTAGAAGGTATTGATGTTACAATTAAGCTTGCTAACAGAGATACTATTTCACCAATTGGAATTGTTAGAGATGTTGAAGTTGTGTGTGGGAAAGTTAAATACCCTACTGATTTTCTTGTTCTTGGTTCCCCACAAGATGAATTTTGTCCCATTATATTTGGTAGACACTTCTTGAATACTATTAATGCTAGGATAGACGGCGAAAAGGATATTGTTACTGTTGGTTTAGGGGATATGTCTCATGACTTTAATTTTGCTAAATTTCGTAGACAACCCCATGATAAAGAATTGTCTAGTAAGGATGAAATTATTGTTCTTGCTTCTATTGCCGTGCCTCCTAACGATCCTTTAGAACATTATTTGCTAGACCATGAAAATGACATGTTTATGAATGAGAGAAGGGAAATAGATGAAGGGAACTATTATTTAAACAGGGTCCTTTGTTGAAACAGAACTTGCTTGTTGAAATCCTAGGAGATCCTCCTCCACCCAAGGCTAATCCCGTGTTTGAGCTCAAACCATTACCTGATACTCTTAAGTATGCTTATCTTGATGAAAAGAAGATATATCATGTTATTAATAGTGCTAAACTTTCAGGGCTGGAAGAAGAGAAATTATTGAAAACTCTGAAGAAGCACTGTGCTGCCATTGGATATACTCTTGATGATCTTAAGGGCATTAGTCCCACTCTGTGCCAGCACAAAATAAAATTGGCGAAAGACGCTAAACCGGTTGTTGATCACCAACGACGGTTAAATCCTAGGATGAAAGAAGTAGTAAGGAAAGAAATACTAAAACTTCTAGAGGCAGGTATAATTTATCCAGTTGCTGATAGTCAGTGGGTAAGTCCTGTCCATTGTGTCCCTAAGAAGGGAGGTATTACTGTTGTTCCTAATGATAAAGATGAATTGATCCCACAAAGAATTGTTACATGTTATATAATGGTAATTGATTTCCGCAAATTAAATAAAGCTACTAAAAAGGATCACTACCCTTACCTTTTATTGATCAAATGCTAGAAAGATTATCCACACATAAACATTTTTGCTTTCTAGGTGGCTATTCTGGTTTCTCTCAAATACATGTGTCAAAAGAGGATCAGGAAAATACCACTTTTACTTGCCCTTTCGGTACCTTTGCTTATAGATGTATGCCTTTTAGCTTATGTAATGCACCTGCTACCTTTCAATGATGCATGATGGGTATATTCTCTGATTTTTGTGAAAAGATTGTTGAAGTTTTCATGGATGATTTTTCCGTTTATGGAACTTCTTTTGATGATTGCTTAAGCAACCTTGATCGAGTTTTGCAGAGATGTGAAGAAACTAATCTTGTCTTGAATTGTGAGAAGTGCCACTTTATGGTTAATGAAGGTATTATCTTGGGGCATAAAATTTCTGAAAGAGGTATTGAAATTGATAAAGCTAAAGTTGATGCTATCGAAAAGATGCCGTGTTCCAAGGACATCAAAGGTATAAGAAGTTTCCTTGGTCATGACGGTTTTTATAGGAGGTTCATTAAAGACTTCTCAAAAATTTCTAGGCCTCCGACTAACCTCTTACAAAAAGATGTTCCATTTATCTTTGATGATGATTGTGTAGAAGCATTTGAAATACTTAAGAAAGCCTTGATCTCTGCACCTATTGTCCAGCCACCTGATTGGAATTTACCCTTTGAAATTATGTGTGATGCTAGTGATTATGCTGTAGGTGTTGTTCTAGGACAAAGAGTTGACAGGAAATTGAATGTTATCCAATATGCTGGTAAAACTCTAGATAGTGCCGAGAGAAATTATGCTACCACTTAAAAAGGAATTTTTAGCAGTTGTATTTACTTGTGATAAGTTCAGGCCATATATTATTGATTCTAAAGTAACTGTTCACACTGATCATGCTATTAAATATCTTATGGAAAAGAAAGATGCTAAACTTAGACTTATTACATGGGTTCTCTTGTTACAAGAATTTGATTTGAATATCATTGATAGAAAGGGAGCTGAGAACCCCGCTGCAGACAACTTATCTAGGTCAGAGAATGTTCTTGATGACCCACTACCTATTCATGATAGCTTTCCTGATGAACAATTAGCTATCATAAATGCTTCTCATACTGCTCCATGGTATGCTGATTATGCCAATTACATTGTTGCTAAATTTATACTACCTAGTTTCACATACCAGCAAAAGAAAAATGTTTTCTATGACTTAAGGCATTACTTCTGGGATGACCCACACCTTTTATAAACAAGGTGTAGATGGTGTTATTAGACGTTGTGTACCTGAGCATAAACAGGAACAGATCCTACGCAAGTGTCACTCTGAGGCTTATTGAGGACACAATGCTGGAGATAGAACAACACATAAGGTATTGCAATCCGGTTTTTATTGGCCTACTCTCTGCAAGGATGCCCGTAAGGTTGTCTTGTCTTGTGATGAATGTCAAAGAATTGGTAATATTAGTAGACGTTAAGAAATGCATATGAACTATTCATTTGTTATTGAACCATTTGATGTTTGGGGCTTTGATTATATGGGACCGTTTCCTTCCTCTAATGGGTATACACATATTTTAGTTGTTGTCGATTACGTTACTAAGTGGGTAGAAGCTATTCCAACTAGTAGTGTTGATCATAACACCTCTATTAAGATGCTTAAAGAAGTTATTTTTCCGAGGTTTGGAGTTCCTAGATACTTAATGACTGATGGTGGTTCACATTTTATTCATGGTGCATTTCGTAAAATGCTTGCTAAGAATGATGTTAATCATAGAATTGCATCCCCATACCACCCACAGTCTAGTGGTCATGTAGAACGGAGTAATAGAGAGCTAAAATTAATTTTGCAAAAGACTGTTAATAGATCTAGAAAGAATTGGTCCAAGAAACTTGATGATCCATTATGGGCCTATAGAACTGCATATAAAAATCCTATGAGTATGTCTCCGTATAAAATGGTTTATGGGAAAGGATGTCACTTACCTATCGAACTAGAACATAGGGCATATTGGGCCATTAAAGAGCTCAATTATGATTTCAAATTTGCTGGTGAGAAGAGACTATTTGACATTAGCTCACTTGATGAGTGGAGAACCCACGCCTATGAAAATGCCAAATTGTTTAAAGAAAAAGTTAAAAGATGGCATGACAAAAGGATACAAAAGCGTGAGTTTAATGTAGGTGATTATGTTTTGCTATACAACTCTCGTTTAAGATTTTTTGCAGGAAAACTTCTCTCTAAATGGGAAGGTCCTTACGTTATCGAGGAGGTCTATCCTTCCGGTGCCATAAAAATCAACAACTTTGAAGGCACAAATCCGAAGGTGGTGAACGGTCAAAGAATCAACCATTATATCTCAGGTAATCCCATAAATGTTGAAACTAATGTCATTGAAACCCTAACCCCGGACAAATACATAAGGGACACTCTCCAGAATGTTTCAGACTCCGAAAAGGAAGAGGTATGTGGTATGGTAAGTAAACCGACTCTAAAATAGTTCTAATAGCAATTTTTCTCCATTTTTGGAATATTTAAGAAAATAGGAAAATAAGAAGTAGTCTGAAAGGGACATGAAGCACCCACGAGGGTGGAGGGCACGCCCCCTGCCTCGTGGGCACCTCGTGTGCCCTCCGGACTCCGTTTTCTTGCACGATACATCTTTTAGTCGGTAAAAATTCATTATATAACCTCGAGCAGGTTTTGACCATGATACCACGACAAAATCCTCTGCTTCTGTTTTGAGCTATTTTTCTGACAGATCTAGTTCACCATGACGTCTTAAAGCACCCCCAAGGACAAGTTTTTCAAGAAGGCCATCAACCCCTACCTCGCGTAGGTGTTGCAACACCCTCAAACCATTGAGATGCGTGAGGGGGTGCTGCACATCCGCGATGTTGAGGGACCAAGGAGGACCGGAAGCGTGGAGACAAGACTTGAAGCAATGGAGCAACAAGTTTTCAAGTGTCAGGGGATGGTGGAAAGTGGACTCAACGCCAACCACACGATGATCGCGGAGTTCACCAACAACAACAAGCTAGATGCCAAGACCATTGGGGAGACCATCTTCAAGCTTCACGAGAAAATCGAGCACCTCTAAGCCCAGATCTATGACCTGCAAAACCAAAACTGTGAGTATGAATATAGATTCAAGAGGATGAGTTTGGCTGCAGATTTAAGGATCCCGGAGACTCGATCGTCCTTCTATGATAGTGAGCCTATGCCTTGGAAGATGGACGACAAGCCTACGTCATCAACAACTCCATCATCACCACCTCCAAAGAAAGAGACATTATCACATGGGTATGGGCACCCCCCTTGGCAATTGCCAAGCTTGGGGGAGGTGCCTCGGTATCGTATCACCATCACACTTCTATCTTTACCGTTTTGTTAGTTCGATCCTTTTGGTTATATCTTGATCGAATAGAATAAAGTTTAGTATGATCTAGTTTTGAGCTTTGCTTTATGATCCTTCTATGTATCCGAGTCCGTGAGCTATATATAATAAACATTAGTCTTGAGTCGAGGGCTTGGTTATCTTGCTATGATCTTGAGAAAATAATAAAAAGAAAGAAAGAATAAAAAGAATTAAAGAGATTATATTGATATTATGGAGAGTAATGACTTCACATATAAAGAGTATGATGAATAAAAGTTGTTGAGAGTTGACAAACATTGGTCATCGTTGCAATTAATAGGAAGAAATAAAGAAAGAGAGGTTTTCACATGTAAATATACTATCTTGGACAACTTTTATATTGTGAGCACACAGTAAAATATGACATATTAAAAGGTTGATGTTGGACAAGGAAGACAACGTAATGGGTTATGTTTTCTTATATTCGGAATAAAGTATATTGTCATGGATCATCCAACATGTTGAGCTTGCCTTCCCCCCTCATGCTAGCCAAACTCCTTGCACTAAGTAGAGATACTACTTGTGCTTCCAAACAACCTTGAACCTAGTTTTGCCATGAGAGTCCACCATATCTACCTATGGATTGATTAAGATCCTTCAAGTAAGTTGTCATTGTTGCAAGCAATAAAAATTGCTCTCTAAATATGTATGATCTATTAGTGTGGAGAAAATAAGCTTTATATGATCTTATGATATGGAAGCAATAAAAGCGATAGACTGCATAATAAAGGTACCTATCACAAGTGGCAATATAAAGTGACGTTCTTTTGCATTAAGATTTTGTGCATCCAACCATAAAAGCACATGACAACCTCTGCTTCCCTCTGCGAAGGGCCTATCTTTTATTTTTGTCTTATACCTTATACAAGAGTCATGGTGATCTTCACCTTTTCTTTTTACATTTTATCCTTTGGCAAGCACACTATGTTGGAAAGATCCTGACATATATACCCAATTGGATGTAAGTTATCATTAAATATTATTGTTGACGTTACCCTTGAGGTAAAAGGTTGGGAGGCAATACTATAAGCCTCTATCTTTCTCTGTGTCCGATTAAAACTCCATACCCATAAGTATTGCGTGAGTGTTAGCAATTGTGAAAGACTAAATGATAGTTGAGTATGTGGACTTGGTAAAAAGCTATTATATTGACTCTTTCCGATGTTATGATAAATTGCAATTACTTCAATGACCGAGATCATAGTTTGTTAGTTTTCAATGAGGTTTCTGATTCATACTTGACATTGTGAATAGATTATTACTTTAGCATAAGAAATCATATGACAATATATATATATATATATATATATATATATATATATATATATATGTTGCTGCTGTTATAAGAATGATCATCATGCCCTCATGTCCGTATTTTATTTTATCGACACCTCTATCTCTAAACATGTGGACATATTTTTCGATATTAGATTTTGCTTGAGGACAAGCAAGGTCTAAGCTTGGGGGAGTTGATACTTCCATTTTGCATCATGCTTTTAGATCGATATTTATTGCATTTTGGGCTTTTATTACACATTATGTCACAATACTTATGCCATTCCTCTCTTATTTTACAAGGTTTACATGAAGAGGGAGAATGCCGGCAGCTGGAATTATGGGCTGGAAAAGGAGCAAATATTGGAGACCTATTCTACACAACTCAAAAAGTCCTGAAAGTCCACCAAAGTCAGTTTTGGAATATATAAAAAATATTGGGCGAGGAAGCACCAGAGGTGGGCCACCCACCGTCCACGAGGGTGGGGGCGCGCCCTACCCCCCTGAACGCGCCCCCTGCCTCGTGGGCCACCTGGCAGCCCCCGATGCCCATCTTATGGTATAAGGTGTCTTCCGCCGTAGAAAAATTAGAAGGAAGCTTTCGGGACGAAACGCCACCGTCTCGAGGCAGAACCAATCTAGGGCTCCGGCAGAGCTGTTCTGTCGGGGAAACATCCCTCCGGGAGGGGGAAATCATCACCATCGTCCTCACCATCAATCCTCTCAGTGGGAGGGGGTCAATCTCCATCAACATCTTCACCAACACCATCTCCTCACAAACGCTAGTTCATCTCTTGTATCCAATCTTTGTCTCAAAACCTCAGATTGGTACCTGCGGGTTGCTAGTAGTGTTGATTACTCCTTGTAGTTGACGCTAGTTGGTTTATTCGGTGGAAGATCATATGTTCAGATCCTTTATGCATATTAATACCCCTCTGATTATGAACATGAATATGATTTGTGAGTAGTTACGTTCGTTCCTGAGGACATGGGACAAGTCTTGCTATAAGTAGTCATGTGAGTTAGGTATTCGTTCGATATTTTGATGAGATGCATGTTGTCTTTCCTCTAGTGGTGTTATGTGAACATCGACTACATGACACTTCACCATTGTTTGGTCCTAGAGGAAGGCATTGGGAAGTAATAAGTAGATGATGGGTTGCTAGAGTGACAGAAGCTTAAACCCTAGTTTATGTGTTGCTTCGTAAGGGGCTGATTTGGATCCAAATGTTTCATGCTATGGTTAGGTTTACTTTAATACTTCTTTTGTAGTTGCGGATGATTGCAATAGAGGTTAATCATAAGTGGGATGCTCGTCCAAGAAAGGACAGTACCCAAGCACCGTTCCACCCACATATCAAATTATCAAAGTAACGAACGCGAATCATATGAGCGTGATGAAAACTAGCTTGACGATAATTCCCATGTGTCCTCGGGAGCGCTTTCCTTTATATAAGAGTTTGTCCAGGCTTGTCCTTTGCTACAAAAAGGATTGGGCCATCTTGCTGCACCTTATTTAATTTTATTGCTTGTTACTCGTTACAAATTCCCTTTTCACAAAACTATTTGTTACCGATAATTTTAGTGCTTGCAGAGAATACCTTACTGAAAACTGCCTATCATTTCCTTCTGCTCCTCATTGGGTTCGACTCTCTTACTTATTGAAAGGACTACGATAGATCCCCTATACTTGTGGGTCATCAAATACCCATTAAGTATTTTCAAACTTGAGCAAGTAGTTGAAGTTGGACAAGTAGGACAATGTAATGAGTTATAATTGTGTATATTTTCATAGAAGCTATATTGTCATGGATCCTCCAACATGTGGTGTTTGCCTAGAATCTTTTGCTAGCCAAAAATTCATACTAAGTAGAGATACTACTTGTGCTTCCAAAAACCCTTAAACCCAGTTTATTGCCATAATTATCCACCATATCTACCTATGGACTGAATAAGAACCTTCAAGTAAATTGCCATCGGTGCATAAAGCAATAAAAATTGCTCCTAAATATGTTTGATCTTTTATTGTAAAGGAAAATTGAGCGTTGTACGAACTTGTGATGGCAAAGTAATAAAAGAGACGGACTGCATAATAAAGGTTGCTATCATAAGGGGCAATATAACGTGACGTTCCTTTGCATTAAGAGCTTGAGCATCCAAATAAAAAGTGCATGACAACTTCTGCTTCCCTCTCTGAAGGGCCTATCTTTTACTTTTCAGTATTTACTTTTATGCAAAGAGTCAGTAGTATGAATTCCCATTTTGACCTCAACTATTCTCTAGTTCGCAAGCATCATGTGGTGGGGAAAGATCTAGGCACATATGAGTAGTCAAATATATTTGATCATGAATCATTATTGTTGACAATTATCTCTATGATAAATTAGTTGGGAGGCAAAATATTAAGCCCCTATCTTTCTTTGTGTTTGATGGATGCCATTTGTTGTAAGAATATGCTCTGAGTACTAGCAATCATGGAAGACTATATGATGATTGAGTATGTGGAGCTCTTACTTAGACTATGTTGAATAAGTTGAATTGCAATTGTTTGGTGACTAAGAATATAGGTTGTTGAGTTTCAAGAGAATTCATTATTTGAACCTTAACATGTGAATTCGTTGCTACTTTAACATGAGAAGTTTGATGACAAATAATTATTGTTATGATGCTAGAGAAAGTGATTGTAATATCATTGATCAAACGTATGCACTTTGCTAGCATTCACACTTCATAAATTATTTCTTTTATCATTTACCTACTCGAGGACGAGTAGGAATTAGGCTAGGGGATGCTGATACGTATCCAACTGATACATCCAAAACGTATCTATAATTTCTGCTTGCTCCATGCCTCTTTTGTGTGATATTGCTATGATATTTATGCACTTCCATACACTTTTGATCATATTTGGACTAACCTATTAACTCAGTGCACCACATATTAAAAGTGCCCTAAAAATTCCGGGAAAAATACAGGAAAAATCAGCGTATCGGGAGCTTCAAGAAAAACCAAAGTAGGGCCAGAGGGGAGCCTGCGGTGGCCCAGGCGGCCACCCGGTGCGGCCCCACCCCTGGCCGCGCCAGGGGGGCGCCTGGGGCCCCACCTCCGCCTCTGGTGACCCCCTTTGGCATATATATTGCTCGCGTCCCGAAACCCTCGAGTACGGAACCCTTTTTTACGGTCTCGCCTTAGTTCCGCCGCCGCCGCGCTTCCAAGATCAGGAGCACCAGGAGAACTCTTCCCGCCACCCTGCCGGAGGGGAGAACCACCACCGGGAGCTTCTCCACCACCATGGACACTTCCCGGATGAGTTGTGAGTAGTCCCCCTTGGACCATGGGTCCATGACCAGTAGCTATGTGATGTTCTCCTCCCCTCTTTGTTCTTCATGGATCAGACCTCGTGAGCTGCCTACATGATCGAGGCACATATGTAATCTTTATGCTGTTGCTCTGCTGAGTTTGCTGGGATCCGATGGATTATGAGACTATGTTCAGATTGTGTGTGAGTAATATATTTGATTCACCTCTTTTATATTTAAGTTCTTGAGTAATTCTTGCATGTTCTCCGTTGCTGTTTATTGCTTTGGCCGAGTAGTAGGTAGTAACTCCAAAAGGGAACGTTATGCTTGATTGTGGGTTCATGCCCCTCGATGACTAGTTTGAGTGACAGAAACATGAGTCTAGGGGATGTGTTGTTGCCACAAGGGGGAAAACAACGGTGCTTGTACTTGCGGGTGCAAGGATTGTTTACTTTACGCAAAATTCTTTTAATGCAGTTGTCTGTTGCTTTGAGTTTACACTATGGGTGGGACTCGCAACTTAATACCAGCGAGATGTTCTGGATAGATATCTCAAGGTGGATGATTAGTAGTAGATGCAGATGGATTTCGCTCTACTTGCCTTGGCGTACCGCCCATGCTTTTGAGCCTCTACCTTTCTTTACAGCATAGTTAGCATTGGTCTGCGCACATAATCCTGTCAATTGCTCAACTGTAATTTGTTTACCTTGCTTAGCTGTTTTATCGTCTTTTGGGAGAGAGACATCACTAGTGAATATCATGGGACCCCGGTCCATATTACCATCACTGATCACACCCGCTATTTACTTCCTGTTCTTATTTCCTAGTTGCAGTCATACCTATCACTATTACCTCTTGCGTTTGATCCTTTGTAAACAACAAGGCCGGAGGGATTGACAACCTCTCTGTACTCGTTGGAAGCAAAGTTATTTGTATCTGTGTGCAGGTCCTGTCAACTGCTAAGTTGGCGCCGTTAGCGTTGACACCTACTTGTTGGCCCTCGGAGTCTCACGGGATTCGATCCTTGGTATCTTGCCAAGGGAAACTTGCCGTTACGCTACATCTCAAACCTTCCACTTGGGGTAACCAACGAGGGGAGAGAAGCCATCAAGCAAAGTTTCTGGCGCCGTTGCCGGGGACTCCACTCTTCAAGATAGGGGAGTTGCACGCTATCTTTTATCTTTGCTTTTTAGTGTTGTTAGTTTACCTTTCAGTTCTTGCTTTAGTGTCCCTTACCAAAAATCACAAAAATAGTTATCTTGCTTGCTGCTGCTATGGGTTCCACCAAAAACACTAAGTGGGAGGAGTACACCCCT
The DNA here is from genome assembly GCA_902687465.1 of Secale cereale. Lineage (NCBI taxonomy): Eukaryota > Viridiplantae > Streptophyta > Magnoliopsida > Poales > Poaceae > Secale > Secale cereale. Next base: position 516,054,628 of record LR738710.1, read on the forward strand.
TCTTCCATCATGCCAATCACCATTGTCGGGATCTACAAAAGTAATAAATCTTGTGATTATGTTAGTTTTAATGGAGAGTCATGCCCATGGCATGGTCTTCCAGGAAAAAAGTATGAGCCTCTGTTTAAAGTTGCTCCCACACTTCCCCAAACTTGGGAAGACGTTCAAACTCTTATAATAGAGAGCAATTCAAACAAAGAAGATGACACTACAATTCTGCTCAATAATGATAAAATTGATTTTGATAATTGCACCCTTTCTGAAGTTATTGATTTTCTTCACAAAATGTCTAGAGATCCCCACACTAGCACACTTAATCTTGCCTTCTCGGAGCATATCACTAATGCTCTTATCAAAGCTAGGGAGGAGAAACTTAGGGTAGAAGCCTCCATACCTAGAAATCTAGAAGATGGTTGGGATCCTATGATTAAAATTAAGTTGAATAACTTGTCTTGCTATGCTTTATGTGATGTTGGAGCTAGTACCTCCGTTATGCCCAAAAGAATATATGATATGTTTAAATTGAAATCTTTTGATCCTTGTTCTTTTGGTGTTCGTCTTGTTGATTCTTCCGTAAAGAAACCTTTGGGGAAGGTCGACGATGTTCTTATCGTTGTCAATGACAATTATGTTCCCGTTGATTTTACTATTATGGATATTGAATGTGAACCTTCATGTCCAATTATTTTAGGACGTCCTTTTCTTCGCACCGTTGGTGCTATCATTGACATGAAAGAGGGGAATATAAAATTCCAATTTCCTCTCGAGAAAGGGATGGAACACTTCCCTAGAAAGAAGATTAAGTTGCCTTTTGAGTCCGTTACACGGGCTAGCTATTCTTTTACTCTTGATAAAACTTGATCTTCTCCTTTTTGCATCATGCCTAGCTTAAAGGCATAAAAGAAAGCGCTTTTGGGAGGCAGCGCACAACGAATAAAGTTTTATTTTGCTTTTGTTGTGTCTTGATGTTTGTTACTACAGTAGCATCATCATTGTATCTTTTCTTTTCAGCTTTTTGCCAAGTTTAGCCTCCGATTGCAAGAAAGTTCAAAAGTTGTGACGTGCAGTCCAGAAAACAGATTCTGTCCTTGGACAGAAAAATTCGTATAAAATCACCAGATCAACTTTTTGATCTGAATTTTTTTGACAGCGTGCTCTATATAATTGGATTTCGGGCGTCAGTTCTGAGTTTTTTGATTTGAGTTGCAGAAGTGCCCCGAAAAAATTATTTACTACCTGCTGGTCTGTTTTTCACAGATTCTGTCCTGTTTTGCCTTTTCCTCGTTTTGCAAACCTTGAGCTTGCTTTTTCTTTGCAAAAACCTTTTGGCAATCTTGAGAAACAGTAGCTCTTCAAGATTATCCTTATTTCCAGCAAGGAAAAATTATTTTATTATGGGTACTAACCTCGCTAATCAGATTATGATGAGTTATGTATGAAGGGAGTTTTCAAGTGTGCGAGGGAAGATGATAAAAAGATTCAGGAGGGTCAAACGCTCAAGCTTGGGGATGCCCCCGTGCACCCCCAAGAAATATTCAAGAAGACTCAAGCGTCTAAACTTGGGGATGCCCCCGTGCATCTCCTTCTCCATCAACAATTATCAGTTCGTCTTTCGTTCCACTATATTTTAATCACTTCATGCGTTATGTGCTATGCTTGGAGCGTCTTGCTTTTAGTTTCCTTTTTAGTTTTCTTTAGCTTTGCTTGCTGTTCATAATGAGTTAGAAACCAGCTTTCTTTGTGTGGGAGAGAAACACACTCCACTTCAACCTAGAACACAACATAGGATTTTCATGCTTATCTTTGCTGTGTGTGTTCTTTGTCTTTCCATAGCTACTGTCATGTTTAGCTCTTAGTTTTCATGCTTTTCTTTTTAAAGAGCTTTTGTTTAGTTGGTTGTTGAACTCTCTTGAGTTTTCACGTTTATCTTGTTAAGAGAGTTTGCCTGTTGCATTGAGTTGTGTGTCTTAACTTAAAGTAGGTAATTGAGGTTGCTATTTAATTTTAGTAGTAACTTGCAATAGTTTTGAGGTATTGCCATGAGTAATGTTTGAACTTTTGGTGTCAAGAGCTTTAGCCTATTAGTGATAGATGTCGTATTTTGGGCAATCCGTGTTTATTTTCGAAAACCTACAAAATAGTTGAGATCTTTATCTACTAAATGGATCACTAATCTTTGGAGGGATCGAATATTAGAGTACACTCACGTACCATGAGCCGAGGATGCGCAAGGATAACCAAATCCCCATACACTCCTCCTCGGGGTACTTGTCTCTTTGAGAACCTCCTAATTAGATTGAGAGTTACCGATAATAAGTGCATGAGTTCTTCGGACTAATGTGAGTATTCGAAAGTTGACACTTCCACCCAGCCATATTTTTCTAGCCTCTTCGGTACCGTGCATTGCCCTTTCTCACCTCGAGAGTTGGCGCATACTTCGCCGGTGCATCCAAATCCTTGGCACGATACGCTCTGTCATCATAAGCCTCATTATATCCTTCCTCAAAACAGCCACCATACCTACCTATCAAGGCATTTCCATAGCCTTTCCGAGATACATTGCCATGCAACATCCATCTTCTCATGACTTGATCTTCATGTCATACATGCTTTTTGCTTGATCGATGAGCCGCATGCTAGTTGGGCCTTGCCCTAATCATTGCTACATGACGCGCTAGTATCATTGCATATCCTGCTACACCGGCAGAGGCATACATTTGCATACATCATGATAGTTTCATTTTCTTTATGCTTGAGTACTTTTTGCAAAGTGTGAAAGATCTTCTATACTTCTTGTAATACATAGAGTGTTGCCCCTAAAGTGAGGGAAAGATCCCAAAGAGGACAAATCAAAAGATCCCAAAGAGGACAAAATCAAAAGATCCCAAAGAGGACAAATGAGAGATAAATAGAAAGAGCCATTGAGGCCACAAAAAATAAAAAAATAGAAAAAAAGAAATAAAAAGAGAGAAGGGGGCACACTACTATTTCTTTTGAGAGATCCACACTCGTACTCCATCTTATACCTTGTACTCCATAGAGATTATCATTCATGCATATAGCTATGTGGGGACCTTAACACTATAGAACTTGGCTTGTATATTCCAATGATGAGCCTCCTCAAAAGAGCTCTAGGTCTTCTTGAGCAAGCAAGTTGGATGCACCCCCACTAGTTCCATTGGAGAGCTTACCTTAGCTCATATGTGCATCCGTTGCATGGCAATCCCTACTCCTCACATCATATCTATCATTTGGCTTTCTCTCGCCGATGATTATCCTCATTGATGTGAGCCTTTCACACCCTTTTTGTCTTCCCCCTCTATCATTTTTCTCTCTTTGCCATCCTAAGTGTCGACTTTCTTGCTTACGCTCATCCATTGCATGAGTGCTCAAAATATCGAAAGGGAGTGGATCATTTTGACTTGTACCTGGCTGACGGTCTGGGGATGAGTCAAGATAAGATTCCAAAGAAGACCAAGTGTGAAACTTTAGTAGATTAAGTTCTCAACAATACAAAAACTATGTTTTACTGTCTCATATATCCCTATCCCCTTTCTTGCACGCAAACACCATTTGGAGACATTCGAGTCACGGACAGCGAGAGCTCTTGCACCATTATGTTCTTATGTTACTTGTTACAACGCTAATATAGACACTTGCTTGTTATGAGTTGAATTGGATTACGTGCCTTGATTGCTTTACTTAAAAGTTCTTATATGGTTGATAGCATGTCACCACAGAAATTATGCTTGTTATCATTTACCTACTCGAGGACGAGCAGGAATTAAGCTTGGGGATGTTGATACGTCCAAAATGTATCTATAATTTCTGCTTGCTCCATGCCTCTTTTGTGTGATATTGCTATGATATTTATGCACTTCCATACACTTTTGATCATATTTGGACTAACCTATTAACTCAGTGCACCACAGTGGCAGTTCCTGTTTTCTGCTGTTTTTCTATTTCAGGTTTCCCCCATATTAAAAGTGCCCTAAAAATTCCGGGAAAAATACAGGAAAAATCAGCGTATCGGGAGCTTCAAGAAAAACCAAAGCAGGGCCAGAGGGGAGCCTGGGGTGGCCCAGGCGGCCACCCGGCGCGGCCCCACCCCTGGCCGCGCCAGGGGGGCGCCTGGGGCCCCACCTCCGCCTCTGGTGACCCCCTTTGGCATATATATTGCTCGCGTCCCGAAACCCTCGAGGACGGAACCCTTTTTTACGATCTCGCCTCTGTTCCGCCGCCGCCGTGCTTCCAAGATCGGGAGCACCAGGAGAACTCTTCCCGGCACCCTGCCGGAGGGGAGAACCACCACCAGGAGCTTCTCCACCACCATGGACGCTTCCCGGATGAGTTGTGAGTAGTCCCCCTTGGACCATGGGTCCATGACCATTAGCTATGTGATGTTCTCCTCCCCTCTTTGTTCTTCATGGATCAGACCTCGTGAGCGGCCCTACATGATCGAGGCACATATGTAATCTTTATGCTGTTGCTCTGCTGAGTTTGCTGGGATCCGATGGATTATGAGATTATGTTCAGATTGTGTGTGAGTAATATATTTGATTCACCTCTTTTATATTTATGTTCTTGAGTAATTCTTGCATGTTCTCCGTTGCTGTTTATTGGTTTGGCCAAGTAGTAGGTAGTAACTCCAAGAGGGAACGTTATGCTTGATTGTGGGTTCATGCCCCTCGATGACTAGTTTGAGTGACAGAAACATGAGTCTAGGGGATGTGTTGTTGCCACAAGGGGGAAAACAACGGTGCTTGTACTTGCGGGTGCAAGGATTGTTTACTTTATGCAAAGTTCTTTTAATGCAGTTGTCTGTTGCTTTGAGTTTACACTATGGGTGTGACTCGCAACTTAATACCAGCGAGATGTTCTGGATAGATATCTCAAGGTGGATGATTAGTAGTAGATGCAGATGGACTTCGGTCTACTTGCCTTGGCGTACCGCCCAAGCTTTTGAGCCTCTACCTTTCTTTACAGCATAGTTAGCATTGGTTTGCGCACATAATCCTGTCAATTGCCCAGCTATAATTTGTTTACCTCGCTTAGCTGTTTTATCATCTTTTGGGAGAGAGACATCACTAGTGAACATCATGGGACCCCGGTCCATATTACCATCACTGATCACACCCGCTATTTACTTCCTGTTCTTATTTCCTAGTTGCAGTCATACCTATAGCTATTACCTCTTGCGTCTGATCCTTTGTAAACAGCAAGGCCGGAGGGATTGACAACCTCTCTGTACTCGTTGGGAGCAAAGTTATTTGTATCTGTGTGCAGGTCCTGTCAACTGCTAAGTTGGCGCCGTTAGCGTTGACACCTACTTGTTGGCCCTCGGAGTCTCACGGGATTCGATCATTGGTATCTTGCCAAGGGAAACTTGCCGTTACGCTACATCTCAAACCTTCCACTTGGGGTAACCAACGAGGGGCGAGGAGCCATCACCAACGTATCTATAATTTATGAAGTATTCATGCCATGTCTGCAACAATTTTATATGGTTTTGGTATGATTTTCATGGAACTAACCCGGACTGATGTTGTTTTTAGCAGAACTACCGTGGTGCTGTTTTTGTGCTGAAACAAAAGTTCTTAGAATGGGCCGAAACTTTTTGACGATTTGTTTTGGAACAAAAGAGACCCCAAAAGCTTCATGGGAGGGCCAGAAGAGCCACAAGGAGGGCACAACCCACCAGGGCACACCTGGGGCCCAACCCATGGCGTGGTGGGTTGTGCTCCACTCTAGGACCATCTTCGCGTGAAACCGATGCCAAAAAATTCTATAAATAGAGAAACCATCAGAAATAACTCTAGATCATAAGTTCCACCACCGCAAGCCTGTGTAATCCACGAAAAACCAATCTAGACACATTCCGGTACCCTGCCGGAGGGGGAAATCATCACCGGTGGCCATCTTCATCATCCTTGCGGCCACCATGATGAGGAGGGAGTAATACACCCTCGGGGCTGATGGTTTGTACCAGTAGCTATGTGTTTAATCTCTCTCTCTCTCTCTCTCTCTCCCTCTCTCTCTCTCATGTTCTTGAGATGTCACAATCTTGATGTTGTTGGGGAACGTAGCAGAATATTAAATTTTTTGTACGCATCACCAAGATCAATCTATGGAGTCATCTAGCAACAAGGGAGAGAGGAGTGCATCTACATACCCTTGTAGATCGCGAGCGGAAGCATTCAAGAGAACAGGGTTGATGGAGTCGTACTCGTCGTGATCCAAATCACCGATGACCGAGCGCCAAACGGACGGCACCTCCGCGTTCAACACACGTACGGTTGGGAGAGATGTCTCCTCCTTCTTGATCCAACAAGGGGGGAGGCGAGGTTGATGGAGATCCAGCAGCACGACGGCGTCGTGGTGGAAGCAGCGGGGATCTCGGCAGGGCTTTGCCAAGCTCAGCGAGAGGGAGAGGTGTTACGGGAGGAGAGGGAGGCGCCAGGGGCTTGGGTGCGCAGCCCTCCCTCCCCCCTCTTTATATAGGGGCCCTAGGGGGGGCGCTGGCTCCTAGAGATCCAATCTCAAGGGGGGGCGGCGGCCAAGGGGGGGACTTGCTCCCCAAGTATGGTGGGGCGCCCCCTACCCCCAGGGTTTCCAACCCTAGGCGCAGGGGGAGGCCCATGGGGGGCGCACCAGCCCACCAGGGGCTGGTTCCCTTCCCACTTCAGCCCATGGGGCCCTCCGGGATAGGTGGCCCCACCCGGTGGACCCCCGGGACCCTTCCGGTGGTCCCGGTACAATACCGGTGACCCCTGAAACTTTCTCGGTGGCCGAAACTGGACTTCCTATATACAAATGTTTACCTCCGGACCATTCCAGAACTCATCGTGACGTCCGGGATCTCATCCGGGACTCCAAACAACTTTCGGGTTACCGCATACTAATATCTCTACAACCCTAACGTCACTGAACCTTAAGTGTGTAGACCCTACGGGTTCGGGAGACACGCAGACATGACCGAGACGACTCTCCGGTCAATAACCAACAGCGGGATCTGGATACCCATGTTGGCTCCCACATGCTCCTCGATGATCTCATCGGATGAACCACGATGTCGAGGATTCAATCAATCCCGTACGCAATTCCCTTTGTCTATCGATACGATACTTGCCCGAGATTCGATCGTCGGTATACCGATACCTTGTTCAATCTCATTACCGGCAAGTCTCTTTACTCGTTCCTGTAACACTTCATCCCGTGAACAACTCTTTGATCATATTGAGCTCATTATGGTGATGTCCTACCGAGTGGGCCCAGAGGTACCTCTCCGTCACATGGAGTGACAAATCCCAGTGCCGATTCGTGCCAACCCAACAGACACTTTCGGAGATACTCGTAGTGCACCTTTATAGCCACCCAGTTACATTGTGACGTTTGATACAACCAAAGCATTCCTACAGTATCCGGGAGTTGCACAATCTCATGGTCTAAGGAAAAGTTACTTGACATTGGAAAAGCTTTAGCAAACGAACTATACGATCTAGTGCTAGGCTTAGGATTGGGTCTTGTCCATCACATCATTCTCCTAATGATGTGATCCTGTTATCAATGACATCCTGTGTCCACGGTCAGGAAACCGTAACCATCTATTGATCAACGAGCTAGTCAACTAGAGGCTTACTAGGGACACGTTGTGGTCTATGTATTCACACATGTATCATAGTTTCCGGATAATGCAATTAAAGTATGAACAATAGACAATTATCATGAACAACGAAATATAATAATAACCAATTTATTATTGCCTCTAGGGCATATTTCCAACAGTCTCCCACTTGCACTAGAGTCAATAATCTAGTTACATTGTGATGAATCGAACACCCATAGAGTTCTGGTCTTGATCATGTTTTGCTCGTGGAAGAGGTTTAGTCAATGGATCTGCGACATTCAGATCCGTATGCACTTTACAAATACCTATGTCTCCATCTTGAATATAATTCCAGATGGAGTTGAAACGGCGCTTGATGTGTTTGCTCTTCTTGTGAAACCTGGGCTCCTTGGCAATGGCAATAGCTCTAGTGTTGTCCCAGAAGAGAGTCATCGGGCCCGACACACTTGGAATAACTCCTAGGTCAGTGATGAACTCCTTCATCCAGACTCCTTCATGCGCTGCTTCAGAAGCAGCTATGTACTCCGCTTCACATGTAGATGCCGCCACGACGCTTTCCTTGCACTGCACCAGCTGACTGCCCCACCATTCAAAATATACACGTATCCGGTTGGTGACTTGGAGTCATCCAGATCTGTGTCGAAGCTAGCATCGACGTAACCCTTTACGACAAGCTCTTCGTCGCCTCCATAAACGAGAAACATATCCTTAGTTCTTTTCAGGTACTTCAGGATGTTTTTGACCGCTGTCTAGTGTTCCATACCGGGATCACTTTGGTACCTCCCAACCAAACTTATGGCAAGGTTCACATCAGGTCTGGTGCACAGCATGGCATATATAATAGAACCTATGGCCGAGGCATAGGGGATGACACTCATCTTTTCTCTATCTTCTGCCGAGGTCGGGCATTGAGTTGTGCTCAATCTCATAACTTGCAATACTAGCAAGAACCCTTTCTTGGACTGATCCATATTGAACTTCTTCAATATCTTGTCAAGGTATGTGCTTTGTGAAAGACCAATGAGGCGTCTTGATCTATCTCTATAGATCTTGATGCCTAATATGTAAGCAACTTCTCCAAGGTCCTTCATTGCAAAACACTTATTCAAGTAGGCCTTTATGCTTTCCATGAGTTCTACATCATTTCCCATCAGCAATATATCATCCACATATAATATGAGAAATGCTACAGAGCTCCCACTCACTTTCTTGTAAATACAGGCTTCTCCCCAAGTCTATATAAACCCAAACGCTTTGATCACCTCATCAAAGCGAATGTTCCAACCCCGAGATGCTTGCACCAGCCCATAGATTGAGCGATGGAGCTTGCATACCTTGTTAGCATTCTCAGGATCGACAAAACCTTCCGGCTGCATCATATACAGTTCTTCCTTGAGGAAGCCATTAATGAATGCCGTTTTGACGTCCATTTTCCATATCTCATAATCATAGAATGTGGCAATTGCTAACATGATTCGGACGGACTTTAGCATCGCTACGGGAGAGAAAGTCTCGTCATAGTCAATTCCTTGAACTTGTCGATAACCTTTAGCGACAAGCCGAGCCTTATAGATGGTCACATTACCATCCGCGTCAGTCTTCTTCTTAAAGATCCATTTATTTTCTATGGCGTGCCGATCATCGGGCAAGTCCACCAAAGTTCATACTTTGTTATCATACATGGATCCTATCTCAGATTTCATGGCTTCAAGCCATTTGTTGGAATCTGGGCCCGCCATCGCTTCTTCATAGTTCGAAGGTTCACCGTTGTCTAACAACATGATTTTCAGGATAGGGTTGCCGTACCACTCTGGTGCGGAACGTGTCCTTGTGGACCTACGAAGTTCAGCAGTAACTTGATTTGAAGTTTCATGATCATTATCATCAACTTCCTCCCTAGTCGGTGGAGGCACCACAGAAACATCTTCCTGTGCTGCGCTACTTTCTGGTTCTGAAGGGGTGACTATCACCTCATCAAGTTCCACTTTCCTCCCACTCACTTCTTTCGAGAGAAACTCTTTCTCCAGAAAGGATCCATTCTTGGCAACGAAGACCTTGCCTTCGGATCTGAGGTAGAAGGTGTACCCAATAGTTTCCTTAGGGTATCCTATGAAGACGCATTTTTCTGATTTGGGTTCGAGCTTTTCAGGTTGAAGTTTCTTGACATAAGCATCGCATCCCCAAACTTTTAGAAACGACAACTTAGGTTTCATCCCAAACCAAATTTCATACGGTGTCGTCTCAACGGATTCAGACGGTGCCCTATTTAAAGTGAATGCGGCACTCTCTAAAGCATAACCCCAAAATGATAGAGGTAAGTCCGTAAGAGACATCATAGATCGCACCATGTCCAACAGAGTACGAATACGACGTTCGGACACACAATTTCGCTGAGGTGTTCCAGGCGGCGTTAATTGTGAAACGATTCCACAGTTCCTTAGGTGCGTGCCAAATTCGTGACTTAAATATTCTCCTCCACAATCCGATCGTAAGAACTTTATTTTTCTGTCACGTTGATTCTCAACCTCATTCTGAAATTCCTTGAACTTTTCAAAAGTCTCAGACTTGTGTTTCATCAAGTAGACATACCCATATCTACGTAAGTCATCAGTGAGGGTGAGAACATAACGATAGCCACCGCGAGCTTCAACACTCATTGGACCGCACACATCAGTATGTATGATTTCCAATAAGTTGGTTGCTCGCTCCATTGTTCTGGCGAACAGAGTCTTGCTCATCTTTCCCAAAAGGCATGGTTCGCACGTGTTCATAATCAAGAGATTCCAAAAGTCCATCCGCATGGAGCTTCTTCATATGTTTGACACCAATATGACCAAGGCGGCAGTGCCACAAGTATGTGGGACTATCATTATCAACCTTACATCTTTTGGCATTCACACTATGAATATGTGTAACATCACGTTTGAGATTCATTAAGAATAAACCATTGACCAGCGGGGCATGTCCATAAAACATTTCTCTCATATAAATAGAACAACCATTATTCTCGGATTTAAATGAGTAGCCATATCGCATTAAACGAGATCCGGATACAATGTTCATGCTCAAACTGGTACTAAATAACAATTATTGAGGTTTAAAACTAATCCCGAAGGTAGATGCAGAGGTAGCGTGCCGACGGCGATCACATCGACCTTGGAACCATTCCCGACGCGCATCCTCACCTCGTCCTTCGCCAGTCTCCGCTTATTCCGCAGCTCCTGCTTTGAGTTACAAATGTGAGCAACTGCAACGGTATCAAATATCCAGGAGCTACTACGAGCACTAGAAAGGTACACATCAATAACATGTATATCACATATACCTTTGACGTTGCCGACGTTCTTGTTTGCTAAGTATTTGGGGCAGTTTCGCTTCCAGTAACCCGTTCCCTTGCAATAAAAGCACTCAGTCTCAGGCTTGGGTCCATTCTTTGGCTCTTCCCGGCAACTGGCTTACCGGGCGCGGCAACTCCTTTGACGTCCTTCTAGAAGTTCTTATAACCCTTGCCATTCTTGAACTTAGTGGTTTTATTCACCATCAACACTTGATGTTCTTTCTTGATCTCCGCCTCCGCTGATTCCAGCATTGAATACACCTCGAGAATGGACTTCCCCATCCCTTGCATATTGAAGTTCATCACAAAGCTCTTGTAGCTAGGTGGGAGTGACTAGAGGATTCTGTCAATGACCGCGTCATCTGGGAGATTAATTCCCAACTGAGACAAGCGATTGTGCAACCCAGACATTTTGAGTATATGCTCGCTGACAGAACTATTCTCCTCCATCTTACAACTATAGAACTTGTCGGAGACTTCATATCTGTCGACTCGGGCATGAGTTTGGAAAACCATTTTCAGCTCATGGAACATCTCATATGCTCCGTGCTGCTCAAAACGCTTTTGGAGCCCCGATTCTAAGATATAAAGCATGCCGCACGGAACCAGGGAGTAATCATCACTACACGCCTGCCAGGCGTTCATAACGTCTTGAGCAGCTGGGAAAACAGGTGCATCACCTAGCGGTGCTTCAAGGACATATGCTTTCTTGGCAGCTATGAGGATGATCCTCAAGTTACGGACCCAATCCGTATAGTTGTTACCATCGTCTTTCAGCTTGGTTTTCTCTAGGAACGCGTTGAAGTTGAGGGCAACATTAGCGTGGGCCATTGGATCTACAAGACATATTGTAAAGATTTTAGACTATGTTCATGACAATTAAGTTCATCTAAACAATTTTAATGAACTCCCACTCAGACAGACATCTCTCTAGTCATCCAAGTGATACATGATCCGAATCGACTAGGCCATGTCCGATCATCACGTCAGACGGACTAGTCATCAACGGTGAACATCTTTATGTTGATTGTATCTTCTATACGACTCATGTTTGACCTTTCGATCTTCCGCGTTCCGAGGCCATGTCTGTACATACTAGGCTCGTCAAGTGAACCCTAAGTGTATTGCGTTTGTAAATGTGGCTTACACCGGTTGTATGCGAACGTTAGAGCCTATCACACCCGATCATCATGTGGTGCTTCGGAACAACGAACCTTAGCAACGGTGCACAGTTAGGGGAAAATAATTCTTGAAATTTTAGTGAGAGATCATCTTATTTACTACCGTCGTTCTAAGCAAATAAGATGTAAAACATGATAAACATCACATGCAACCAAATAGTGACATGATATGGCCAATATCATTTTGCTCCTTTTGATCTTCATCTTCGGGGCTCCATGATCATCATTGTCACCAGCATGACACCATGATCTCCATCATCATGATCTCCATCATCGTGTCTTCATGAAGTCATCTCGCCAAACATTACTTCTACTACTATGGCTAACGGTTAGCAATAGAGTAAAGTAATTACATGGCGTTTTCAATGACACGAAGGTCATACAATAAAATTACGACAACTCCTATGGCTCCTGCCGGTTGTCATACTCATCGACATGCAAGTCGTGATTCCTATTACAAGAACATGATCAATCTCATACATCACTTATATATCATTCATCACATCCTTTTGGACATATCACATCACACAACACATGCTGCAAGAACAAGTTAGACGTCCTCTAATTGTTGTTGCATGTTTTTACGTGACTGCTATAGGTTTCTAGCAAGAATGTTTCTTACCTACGCCAAAACCACAACATGATATGCCAATTTCTATTTACCCTTCATAAGGACCCTTTTCATTGAATCCGATCCGACTAAAGTGGGAGAGACAGACACCCGCTAGCCACCTTATGCAACTAGTGCATGTTAGTCAGTGGAACCTGTCTCACGTAAGCGTACGTGTAAGGTCGATCCGGGCCGCTTCATCCCACGATGCCGCCGAATCAATATAAGACTAGTAACGGCAAGAGAATTGACAAATCGATGCCCACAACTACTTTGTGTTCTACTCGTGCAAGATACTACGCATAGACCTAGCTCTAATACCACTGTTGGGCAGAATTTTAAATTTTTTCTACGCATCACCAAGATCAATCTATGGAGTCATCTAGCAACGAGGGAGATAGGAGTGCATCTACATACCCTTGTAGATCGCGACCGGAAGCATTCAAGAGAACGGGGTTGATGGAGTCGTACTCGTCGTGATCCAAATCACCGATGACCGAGCGCAGAACGGACGGCACCTCCGCGTTCAACACATGTACGGTTGGGAGAGATGTCTCCTCCTTCTTGATCCATCAAGGGGGGAGGAGAGGTTGATGGAGATCCAGCAGCACGACGGCGTGGTGGTGGAAGCAGCAGGGATCTCGGCAGGACTTCGCCAAGATCAGCGAGAGGGAGAGGTGTTACGAGGGGAGAGGGAGGCGCCAGGGGCTTGGGTGCGCAACCATCCCTCCCCCCTCTTTATATAGGGGCCCTAGGGGGGCGCCGGCCCCTAGAGATCCAAACTCAAGGGGGGCGGCCAAGGGGGGGCTTGCCCCCCAAGTTTGGTGGGACGCCCCCACCCCCAGGGTTTCCAACCCTAGGCGCAGGGGGAGGCCCATGGGGGGTGCACCAGCCCACCAGGGGCTGGTTCCCTTCCCACTTCAGCCCATGGGGCCCTACGGCATAGGTGGCCCCACCCGGTGGACCCCCGGGACCCTTCCGATGGTCCCGGTACAATACCGGTGACCCCCGAAACTTTCCCGGTGGCCGAAACTGAACTTCCTATATACAAATCTTTACCTCCGGACCATTCCGGAACTCCTCATGATGTCCGAGATCTCATCCGGGACTCGGAACAACTTTCGGGTTACCGCATACTAATACCTCTACAACCCTAGCGTCACCGAACCTTAAGTGTGTAGACCCTACGGGTTCGGGAGACACGCAGACATGACCGAGACGACTCTCCGGTCAATAACCAACAGCGGGATCTGGATACCTATGTTGGCTCCCACATGCTCCTCGATGATCTCATCGGATGAACCACGATGTCGAGGATTCAATCAATCCCGTACGCAATTCCCTTTGTCCATCGGTACGGTACTTGCCCGAGATTCGATCGTCGGTATACCGATACCTTGTTCAATCTCGTTACCGGCAAGTCTCTTTACTCGTTCCCGTAACACATCATCCCGCGAACAACTCTTTGATCACACTGAGCTCATTATGGTGATGTCCTACCGAGTGGGCCCAGAGGTACCTCTCCATCACACGGAGTGACAAATCCCAGTCTCGATTCGTGCCAACCCAACAGACACTTTCAGAGATACCTGTAGTGCACCTTTATAGCCACCCATTTACGTTGTGACGTTTGGTACACCCAAAACATTCCTACAGTATCTGGGAGTTGCACAATCTCATAGTCTAAGGAAAAGTTACTTGACATTGGAAAAGCTTTGGCAAACGAACTATACGATCTAGTGCTAGGCTTGGGATTGGGTCTTGTCCATCACATCATTCTCCTAACGATGTGGTCCCATTATCAATGATATCGAATATCCATGGTCAGGAAACCGTAACCATCTATTGATCAACGAGCTAGTCAATTAGAGGCTTACTAGGGACACGTAGTGGTCTATGTATTCACACATGTATCACTATTTCCGGATAATGCAATTAAAGTATGAACAATAGACAATTATCATGAACAAGGAAATATAATAATAACCATTTTATTATTGCCTCTAGGGCATATTTCCAACAGTCTCCCACTTGCACTAGAGTCAATAATCTAGTTACATTGTGATGAATCGAACACCCATAGAGTTCTGGTGTTGATCATGTTTTGCTCGTGGAAGAGGTTTAGTCAACGGATCTGCAACATTCAGATCCGTATGCACTTTACAAATATCTATGTCTCCATCTTGAATATAATTCTAGATGGAGTTGAAACGGCGCTTGATGTGTTTGGTCTTCTTGTGAAACCTGGGCTCCTTGGCAATGGCAATAGCTCCAGTGTTGTCCTAGAAGAGAGTCATCGGGCCCGACACGCTTGGAATAACTCCTAGGTCAGTGATGAACTCCTTCATCCAGACTCCTTCATGCGCTGCTTCGGAAGCAGCTATTGACTCCGCTTCACATGTAGATGCCGCCACAACGCTTTCCTTGCACTGCACCAGCTGACTGACCAACCATTCAAAATATACACGTATCCGGTTGGTGACTTGGAGTCATCCAGATCTGTGTCGAAGCTAGCATCGACGTAACCCTTTACGACAAGCTCTTCGTCGCCTCCATAAACGAGAAACATATCCTTAGTCCTTTTCAGGTATTTCAGGATGTTTTTGACCGCTGTCTAGTGTTCCATACCGGGATCACTTTGGTACCTCCCAACCAAACTTATGGCAAGGTTCACATCAAGTCTGGTGCACAGCATGGCATACATAATAGAACATATGGCCGAGGCATAGGGGATGACACTCATCTTTTCTCTATCTTCTGTCGAGGTCGGGCATTGAGTTGTGCTCAATCTCATACCTTGCAATACTAGCAAGAACCCTTTCTTGGACTGATCCATATTGAACTTCTTCAATATCTTGTTAAGGTATGTGCTTTGTGAAAGACCAATGAGGATCTATCTCTATAGATCTTGATTCCTAATATGTAAGCAACTTCTCCAAGGTCCTTCATTGAAAAACACTTATTCAAGTAGGCCTTTATGATTTCCAAGAGTTCTACATCATTTCCCATCAGCAATATATCATCCACATATAATATGAGAAATAGCTAGCAGCCCCCCCCTCCCTCGTATCGGCATGAAGGAATCCTAAGCTATGAATGCATGCCCCCCCCCCAACCAAGGTTCACCTAGCAAAGTGGGATGTAGCTAGCAGCCCACCTGCCACGTGTCAGGGAATCCTAAGCTATGAATGCATCCCCCCCAACCGAGGTTCACCTAGCAAAGTGTGAAGTAGCTAGAAGACCCCCTCCCTCGTGTTGGCACAAAAGG
>LR738710.1:516070716-516176749 GCA_902687465.1 Secale cereale
AGCAAAGTGCAAAGTAGAACCCCCCCCCCACACACACACACACACTTTCAGTCACCGGGCCAGAGAAGCATATCTCACCAAGATGGATCGTAAAACCGGACCAAGAATAATGCACCTTGGTCGTACAACCTCTCTCTTGTTGTTGGTCAAAATGATGGTTGTCCATGCGACCCCGGAGATGGACTAGCTCGCCAATAATCAAGCAAGTAGCTAGTCCCCGAATACAACCCCTCCATGCGTGTGGGCCAAACATATGTATGAAGAGGTGTGTTTTCGAGTAACAATGGAACAACTTTGATGTGGCACCATGATTTCGAACTAGAAATCCCCACACTGAGTGAGGGTTAGGTTGACGATGCGTATGTCTGTTACACAACACTTCAAGCCAACGACGGGGATTCATGCATGCATGTGTGCATAGTATATGCGCTCAAACTTAAGGTTTAAATCTCACCATGACCTATACTACAATAACACAAACCAAATGAAGAATCTGCCATGGTAACCTATCTTGTTGTTGGTCAAGGTGATAATGGATGTCCACGTGGGCCAACGAATATATAGGCTTGTCGTCGGTAACCACGCGAGGGAGTGTACCATTCGAAGGCAACCACTACATGCATATGTATGGAGGAGATGCGTGCATGCATGTTTGAATACCATTTTACAACATTGATGTGGTGCGTGCGTCAAAAATCGTACACTAGCTTCCCACACAGAGCGAGATCGATTCATGACGTATCATTATACTAGCCACTTCGACTCGATGGGAGGGATTCATGCGTACAGATGCATGTGTGTGTGCTCAAACTTTATCATGCATGCAGGTCATCCAGAGCATGACCTATATATATACCATATTACAAGCAAAAATAATAATCCCCTCCTAAGTCAAATTAACCTCTCTTATTGTCAGGCAAAAAGTAGTGAGTGCGAGATGGAAAGCATCGATATCGCTGATAACCGCTTAAGTGGGTGCGAGAGGACAACCACCACCGCTTTGCAAGTGGGCCAAACATATATATGTTGAATACCCAAAATTCACAACTTTGATGTGCCACATGCCTCAAAAACCATAAATGATGCACCCACACAGAGCGAGGTTCATGAAGTATAATACATATGATGGTCCCCTTCCCCACTCTTCACCGCATACTATATGCTCCTGCCGTAATATGTACAACCCAAAAGAATCCTCATTGATGGTGAAATTAATTAACCTCTCCCGATGTAGGTCAAAGTGATGTATGCATGCATCGACGCTGGCCTCGTGGGCCCACAGATGGAGGCGTCACACGTGAGTGTCCTAGCTAGGATAACCACCGCGTGCATGCATGTGGCCCAAAGATGTGTTGTGTGATGTTTGAATAGACAATTTCACAATTTTGATGTGGCACGTGCCTCGGAAACCAAAAAGTCCCGACACTGAGTGAGGTGTACTTGTTCACGGATGCCTACGTATAGTATATATGCTAGGCCCCTCCCACCTCTTCGACACGTACTATATCCCACCATAACACAAACAAAAAAGATTCTACCATGCTGGTCAAATTAACCTCACTATCGACTGTTCGTCAAAGTGATGGACGACGACTTCGCTTGCCCACAGAAAGCGTCACACGCGAGTATCGAGTGTCGTGTAGGACAACAATCGACTGCATGTGACCAAAATATGTATGTATGAAAGGGTTGTGTAATATTTTAAATAAAGATTTCACGACTCTGATGTGGCACCGACCTCCCTAAAAAACGGCCAACCCACACGGTGTCTCACAACTCGTAGTGTACTGCGAGCCACCGGCCACCCCCAGACGCACACACCCACACACACACCACGAATCTACCGCAACTACGATGCATGTTAAATTAATTATCCCGCGGTGAACATATGTTACCAAAGGAGGCGCGTTTTAATTTTGAAAAAATAAAAGAGATCATTGAGACGTTTTAGTACATTACTTGATTGATTTTCTACAGGTATAATGTGCAAAAAATCAAATTTGAGCTACATGCACACGTGACAGTGCACCTAAATGGATTGCAAAAACACATGTGTCTCACAGGGTGCATGTTTACTCCCCGTGCAACAAATTTCAAACATTGAGAATCTTGATTTTTAAATTCTAGTACATCCAAAACTTATTTGAAGTTCATGAAACTTATCCTGTTGTCATATGGACACCAATACAAAGTGGCATTGTACTTTTTTGGTCAAATTTGAGACTAGTTTTGATGTAATCTTTATCTAATTACAAACAGGAGATTATTAATAATTGGGAACCAATATCCCAAACGGATTATTTATTCAAACTGTGAGGGTTAGACCAACAATGGATACGTGCCATGCTTCGGTTAAGAAATAAAGCGGCAGCATTAATCATCCAAACAGCAAAAAATATATGTGCCACCGCGCGACCCGTGTGTCGTGCGAGCAGGCGTGAGTTGACGGGACGCATGCGAGCAGCCCGCTGCGCAGGCAGACGGGGAGGCGTGCGTGCAGGTGTGTGAATTGACGGAGGCATGCTCACTGCGCAGTCATCGGGAGGCGTGCGGGTAGCTGTGTGAAACTTTGGTAGGCATGCCAGCTGTCCGGTGCATGGGTTCACCGGGAGGCGAACCATCGGTTTGACCGCCGCCCGCCTCTCTCCCACAATCCCCACTACTCCATATTAATGGTGCGCGTGAGCGGCCGCACCCCCCATCCTCGCCACACACACACACACACACACAAAATCCTCTCTCTCCGTCTGCGTCCACGACGCCGCTCTCAGTCCTCAAAGCCGTCAGTGTATGAGGATGCCACCGAAGCGCCCCATTGGAGGGAGTGGCGACGCTGGGGCTGCGAAAGCACCAGAGCACGACGTGGAGATGGAGACAGAGGTTGCCGTCACCTCCAACGAGTTATCGCTGCACCTTGACGTCGTCGACGGCGTCGAGCTTCCACAGCTGGAGGCGGAGTTGCACATCGACTCTGGCGACGACCCCGACGACGACCACTCCGGCGACAACTCCGAAGATCACGGTCAGCTGGTTAGTCATCTATACCCATTTATGTGTCAAATAGATCATAGGGTTTATCTGGTTACTCCTGCCTCCCCCCTTTTGGAATAGAAATCCTATGGTTATGTTCTCCCAACCCATGAAATCTAAGTAAGTTTCGTTAAATCCGTGTAGTGTATTGATTGTTTGAATGGTACAAGTGATAAGTGATTAGTTGTTTCATCTATGCAAATGATTTCTGCTAGTAATCCTACTAGGGTTAGTGTTCATGCTAATAATTCCTAGCCAGGACTTGACAATTGATTTTGAATGACCTACATATGTTTGTGCCATTATTTTCTTCAAGATTGGTCTGTACATAGACAAATGTGCTTAAAAATCGAACCATAATCTCTGGATATGTATAAATAAATAGCCACAAATTCCTAATCCTACTTCACGGCATGTAATCGTTGATTTGATGCCAACTTTTGGCAACTACCAAATGTTCGCTAGAGATTAGTTTGTAGCCATTAATTTGACGCCACATTTTTTACTATTTGTATAGGTGTTGTCTGACGATGTGGACAACGAGGATGAAGAAGTCCAGAGGAGGTACAAGAGGCAAATCCTGAGGGACCTTTATGCAGAAATGAATAACAGGCGTATTAGGACCTGGAACGGCGGCTATCGATGCTCATTTTGCTACCACAAGCTTCATGACGCGTATCAAAGTGTTCTGGTGCATGCAAGAGGACAAGTCGTTAGCTCCTTCAAGAAGAAGTATTCTTCTAGGGTGGAGCACGGCGCGTAAGCCGAGTATGCTACTTCTCGAGCTTGCGTTGTATTCCCTTGGAGAGGAAAGGGAGATGCAGCACAGTAGCGTAAGTATTTCCCTCAGTTTTTGAGAACCAAGGTATCAATCCAGTAGGAGACCACGCGCGAGTCCCTCGCACCTACACAAACAAATAAGAACTTCGCAGCCAACATGATAAGGGGTTGTCAATCCCTTTACGGTCACTTACGAAAGTGAGATCTGATAGAGATGATAGTTTGGTATTTTTGGTTATAAGAACAGAAAGTAAAAGCGAAAAAGTAAAGTAGATGTAGATTGATATGTTGAGAATAGACCCGGGGGCCATAGTGTTCTCTAGTGGCTTCTCTCATGATAGCGATATTCTACAGCGGGTAAACAAATTACTGTCGAGCAATTGATAGAAAAGCGAATAATTATGAGACTATCTAGGCATGATCATTATATATAGGCATCACATCCGAGACAAGTAGACCGAAATGATTCTGCATCTACTACTATTACTCCACACATCGACCGCTATCCAGCATGCATCTAGTGTGTTGAGTTAATAAGAACAGAGTAACGCCTTAAGCAAGATGACATGATGTAGAGGGATAAACTCAAACTTAGTCATATAAACCCCATCTTTTTATCCTGGATGGCAACAATACAATACGTGCCTTCCTGCCCGTACTGTCACTAGGAAAGGACACCGCAAGACTGAACCCAAAGCCAAGCACTTCTCCCATTGCAAGAACTATAGATCTAGTAGGCCAAACCAGACCAATAAATCGAAGAGACTTGCAAAGATATTATAATCATACATAAAGAGTTCAGAGAAGAACCAAATATTTTTCATAGATAATCTTGATCATAAACCCACAATTCATCGGATCTCGACAAACACACCGCAAAAAGAGATTACATCGAATAGATCTCCTCGAAGACCAAGGAGAACTTTGTATTGAGATCCAAAGAGAGAGAGAAAGCCATCTAGATACTAGCTACGGACCCGAAGGTTTGTGGTAAACTACTCACAACACATGGTGAGGCGATGATGATGATGTAGAAGCTCTCCGTGGTACATCCCCCCTCTGGCGGAGCTTCGGAACAGGCCCCAAGATGGGATCTCACGGGAACAAAAGGTTACGGCGGTGGAACTAGGGTTTTCTCTTTTGTTCTCATGGTTTCGGGGTACGTAGGTATATATAGGACGAAGGAGGGCACCGGGGGCCAAACGTGGGGCCCACGAGGCAGGGGACGCGCCCTATAGGGGGGCGCCCCCCACCCTCGTGGGCACCATGTATGCCCGACTCCGTGGTTCTCAAGTCTCTTGTGCGTGATTTTCTCCAAAAATATCTCTCCCGAAGGTTTCATTCTGTTTGGACTCCGTTTGATATCCCTTTTCTGTAAACCCTAAAACAGGCAGAAAACAGCAATCTGGACTGGGCCTTTGGGTTAGTAGGTTAGTCCCAAAAATAATATAAAAGTGTATGACAAAGCCCATTAAACATCCAAAACATCATAAATAATAACATGGAACAATAAAAAATTATAGATACGTTGGAGACGTATCAAGCATCCCCAAGCTTAATTCTTTGCTCGTCCTCGAGTAGGTAAATGATAAAAACAGAATTTTTGATGTGGAATGCTAACCAACATAGTTTTTCAATGTAATTCTCTTAATGGTGGCATGAATGTTCAGATCTGAAAGATTCAAGACAAAAGTCTATATTGACATAAGAAATAATAATACTTCAAGCATACTAACAAAGCATAATGTCTTCTCAAAATACTATGGCTAAAGAAAGTTATCCCTACAAAATCATATAGTCTGGCTATGCTCCCTCTTCATCACAAAAAATGTTCATATCATGCACAACCCCGATTTCAGCCAAGCACTTGTTTTCATACTCTATTCTTTCAAACCTTTCAACTTTCACGGAATATATGGGCGTGAGCCATGGACATAGCACTATGGGTGGAATAGAGAAGTGGTTGTGGAGAAGACAAAAAGGAGGGAGATAGTCTCACATCAACTAGGCGTATCGACGGGCTCTGGAGATGCCCATCAATAGATATCAATGTGAGTGAGTAGGGATTGCCATGCAACGGATGCACTAGAGCTAAAAATGTAAGAAAGCTCAACAAAAGAAACTAGTGGGTGTGCATCCAACTTGATTGCTCATGAAGACCTAGGGCATTTGAGGAAGCCCATCATTGGAATATACAAGCCAAGTTCTATAATGAAAATTCCCACTACAATATGAAAGTGACTAAAACATGAGATTCTCTATCATGAGGAACATGGTGCTACTTTGCACCACAAGTGTGGAAAAAGATAGTAGCAATTGTCCCTTTTTTGGGCCTTTTTTTCTTTGGCCTTTCTCTTTTTTCCTTTTTTTGGAGGGGCTTTATTGATTTAGCCTTTCCTCACATGGGACAATGCTCTAATAATGATGATCATCACACTTTCATTACAACTCGATATTAGAACTCGATACTAGAACAAAGTATGACTCTATATGAATGCCTCCGGCGATGTACCGGGATGTGCAATGAATCAAGAGTGACATGTATGAAATATTATGCATGGTGGCCTTGCCACAAATACGATGTCAACTACATGATCATGCATGGCAATATGACAATATGATGCGTGTCATATGAACAGAACAGTGGAAAGTTGCATGGCAATATATCTCGGAATGGCTATGGAAATGCCATGATAGGTAGGTATGGTGGATGTTTTGAGGAATATATATGGTGGCTGTTTTGAGGAAGGATATATAGTGGGTGTATGGTACCGGCGAAAGTTGCGCGGTACAAGAGAGGCTAGCAATGGTGGAAGGGTGAGAGTGAGTATAATCCATGGGCTCAACATTAGTCATAAAGAACTCATATACTTATTGCAAAAATCTATGAGTCATCAAAACAAAGCAATCAACGCATGCTCCTAGGGGGGAGGTTGGTAGGAGTTAACCATCGCGCGCCCCCAACCTCGACACAAAGGTTGACACTTTAGAAATACCTCATGCTCTAACTTCGTCACATAGCGGTTCACCATACGTGCATGCTACGGGAATCACTAACCTTAACACAAGTATTTCTCAATTTCATAATAACTCCACTAGCATGACTCTAATATCACTATCATCATATCTCAAAAGAATTATCAAGCATCCAACTTCTCATCAAATTCAATGCACTCAGTGTGAAAGTTTTTACTACATTGATATTGGATGTCTATCATGTGAAGACTAGTTTTATAGCCTAAGCTCATTACCATTCTATTTTAATAGACTCTCAAAAGGATATAAGTGAAGCATGAGACTTTAAAAATTTCTTTAAAATATTATCACCCCCGTGCTCTAAAAGATATAAGTGAAGCACTAGAGCAAAATTGCCTAGCTCAAAAGATACAAATGAAGCACATAAAGTATTCTAATAAACCACGATTCAAGCGTGTCCCTCTCAAAAGGTGTGTACAACAAGGATGATTTTGGCAAACTAAAAACCAAAGACTCAAATCATACAAGATGCTCAATGGAAAATACATATGATGTGTTGAATAAAAATATAGCCTCAAGTAAAGTTACCAATAGACAAAGACGAAAGGGGGATGCCTTCCCGGGGCATCCCCAAGCTTAGGCTCTTGGTTGTCCTTGAATATTGCCTCGGGGTGCCTTGGGAATCCCAAAGCTTAGGCCCTTGCCACTCCTTATTCCATAGTCCATCGAATCCTTACCCAAAACTTGAAAACTTCACAACACAAAACTCAACAGAAAAACTCATGAGATCCGTTAGTACAACAAAGCAAATAACCACTCATGATATTGTTGTGATCTCATTCTTATTTTATATTGGTGTAGTATAAAATGTATTCCAACTTTTCCATGGTTCATACCCTCCGATACTAGCCATAGATTCATCAATATAAGTAAGCAACACATGGAAAACCGAATCTGTCAAAAACAGAAGAGTATGTAGTAATATGAAAACTTCGCAAACTTCTGGAACTCTAAAAATTCTGATAAATTAGGATGAAGTGGGGAATGTGTCTATAAATTTTGTGTAAAAAATCCATAAGCTTTTCACGTTTCTGCGAATTATTTGATTTTCTACACTGGGCGCAAAAGTTTCTGTTTTTCAGCAAAATCAAATCAACAATCATCGTAAGCCATCCCAAAGGTCTTACTTGGCTCAAACACTAATTAAAACACCAAATAACAATTTCTACAGAAGTAATAATGTGTGTTGCGTATATTGATTGGATTGGAAACATAGGTTAGACTAGGAAATATTCTAGCTTGCCTTGTACTCCAAGTAGATCATGTACTCTTATATATATGCCCATGAGGCTCAAGCAATACATCAACTATTCCACCAAACCCCTCTCTCCCTTCTAACATGGTATCAGCCTAATCGATCCTAAACCCTAGCCGCGTCCGCTTTCGCACCCGCGCGCCACCCGACCACGGCATTCTTCGCACAGCTACCTCGACCACGGCTACACCACCTATGCTCTCGGCTACTTTGACAAATGGCACAAAGGGCTACCACCTTGCTTGAGCAACCTCGCCGGTTTCCACTCCAATCACGACTTCCGCGGTGCATCGAACATTACAACTATGTGGGGGGGTGTCCGTCGGCTTGCCTTCGGATTATTTTCCAGTCTCACCGTCTGCGTCGCTACCGTTGTGACTGCGGGGGGATGTTGAGTATATTGATTAGATTGGAAACATAGGTTAGACTAGGAAATATTCTTGCTTGCCTTGTACTCCAAGTAGATCATGTACTCCTATATATATGCCCATGAGGCTAAATTAATACATCAACTATTCCACCAAACCTCTCTCTCCCTTCTAACAATGTGTATTTATTGAAAAACAGAACCAAAAAGAAAAAAAAGAAAAAAAAATTGGGTTGCCTCCCAATAAGCAATATTGTTTAACGTCCCTTCCTGGCATAAAACATAGATCTAGGTATTGTCCTCTTCGGTATGCAATTCCTTGATCGCATAGTTATAAACCTTAGGAGATTCGTTGTTTTTATCAATGATACAACTCCTAGGTAAGAAATGAAGAAATTCTCTCGTAGCAATTGGTTCCTTAATAATATTAAAAGGTTTGGGTGAACATTTAATGTTTTAAGATCTCCGTTTCCTTTACTATAAGAGTCACCCTTATTCTTAGGAACAAAAATAAACTTGGTACCCTTAGTAGGGGGGAATTTTGAGTAGTTTTAACAGAGGAAAAAGAAGAACCCAAATTGGTAATAACATCTTCTACTTTGCCAATTCTAGCAGAATCATGATCTATCTTTTCATTGACTATGGGTTCCTTTTCTCTAATATTCTTTAAAGTAATTCCCACCTTAGATCCATATTGAGTAATGTAATCATGAATCTTTTTATCCAAGTTTTAAATTAGTTCTACGGTAGCAATTTTATTTTCAATAATATTAAGTCTTTACATCACAAGTTCCAGAGTTAAAATAGTTTCATTGACCATAAGAGGTGGTGGGCCTAGCAAATCTATCATAGCATTGTAAGCATCTAAAGTGTGGCTTCCCAGAAATTTCCTCCAGTAATGGCATCTAAAACATATCTATTCCAAGGACTAATGCCTACATAAAAATTGCGAAGAAGAACTGTAGTAGATTATTTTCGAGTGGATCTATTCTGAGCATTGCAAATTCTATACCAAGCGTCTTTAATATTTTCTCCCTCCCTTTGTTTAAAATTGAGGACCTCATTTTCGGGAGTGCTAAAACTGATGGAAGGACTAGCCATTAAATCAAGGTAAGCGATCTAACGCGGAGCAAACAAGCAAAAAGGCGAATGGAAAAAGGATGAATAAAAAAGGCAAATCTTTTTGTGCTTTTCTCAAAATATTTTAGAAGTGGGGGAGAGGAAAATGAGAGGCGAATGGCAAATAATGTAAATGCAAGAGAGGAGAGTATTATGATGGGTACTTGGTGTGTCTTGATTTGGCGTAGATCTCCCCGGCAACGGCACCAGAAATTCTCCCTGCTTCTTCTTGAGCTTGCGTTGGTTTTTCCCTTAAAGAGGAAAGGGTGATGCAGCAAACTAGAGATAAGTATTTCTTCAGTTCGAGAACCAAGGTATCAATCTAGTAGGAGACTGGCGCACAAATCACGAATACCTGCACAAACAATCAAACAACATACACCCAACGCGATAAAGGGGTTGTCAATCCCTTCATGGTTACTTGCAAAAGTGAGATCTGATAGAGATAGATAAGCAAAAGGTAAAATATTTTTGGGTTATTGGTTTATAGATTGGAAAGTAAAAGATTGCAAAATAGTAGATCAGAAACTAATATGATGGAAAATAGACCCGGGGGCCATTGGTTTCACTAGAGGCTTCTCTCTTGATAGCAAATAATACATCCGTGTCAAGTAGACAGACTCGTGCCTGCATCTACTACTATTACTCCACACATCGACCGACTCCTGCCTGCATCTAGAGTATTAAGTTAAATGAAGAACAGAGGAACGCTTTAAGTAAGATGACATGATGTAGAGGAATTAACTCAAGCAATATGATGAAAACCCCATATTTTTATCCTCGATGGCAACAATACAATACGTGCCTCGCTTTTTATCCAAACCAATAGTTCAAAGAGAATTACTAATATATCAAATCATGCATATAAGAATTCAGAGAAGATTCAAATAATATTCATAGATAAGCTGATCATAAATCCACAATTCATGGGATTCAAAAAACACACTGCAAAAGAAGATTACATCGGATAGATCTCCAAGAACATCGAGGAGAACATGGTATTGAGAATCAAAGAGAGAGAAGAAGCCATCTGGCTACTAGCTATGGACCTGTAGGTCTGTGGTAAACTACTCAGCCTTCATCGGAAGGGAAATGGTGTTGATGTAGATGCCCTCCCTGGTTGGATCCCCTCTGTCATTGTACCGGAAAAGGTCTCCATATGGGATCTCGCAGATACAGAAGGTTACGACGGTGGAAAAGTGGTTGCAATGCCTCCTCTAGGGTTTGTGGAATATATGTGAATATATTAGCAAAGGAGGTCGGTGAGGGGAGCCGCGAGGGGCCCACAAGGGCGGGGGGCGCGCCCTCCCCCCTTGTCGCCACCTTGCGGCTCCTCCGACTTGATCTCCAAGTCTCTGGGGTGTCTTTGGGTCCAAGAAAAATCATCGCGAAGGTTTCATTCCGTTTGGACTCCGTTTGATATTCTTTTTCTGTGAAACTCAAAAATAAGGAAAAAGTATAAACTGGCACTAGGCTCTAGCTTAATAAGTTAGTCCCATAAATAATATAAAAACCATATTAATGCATTCAAAACATCCAAAACTGATAATATAATAGCATGGAACAATCAAAAAATATAGATACGTCAGAGATGTATCATAGTGTCGCGTTAGCAGCATCCTGCAGTAGTGATACAAGAAATCTTCTTCGGAGCCCCCCAGCGCTTCATTTATTTTTCTGTTGCTCAGGGTCTGCGTCTGGCTTTGTACAAAGGGTTACATGCAACTGAGGCAAAGCTTGTTCAAAAGCGTGGCTGTCGGGCAGGTCCCGACAGCCGCGCCTTACAGGTAGAACTTACACAGATGCTCAATGTTCCATGAGTTTTGCAATTGAATTCCATCTCCGGTTTCCAGACGGACTGCGCCGGGTCTGGTGACTCGTACTGCCCGGTAAGGGCCTTCCCACTTCGGTGTCAACATGTTTGTACCCTTGGCGGACTGAACGCGCCTAAGAACAAGGCCGCCTTCCTCATAACTCCGGGCATTAACCCTACGATTGTGATAGCAATGCAGGGCTTGCTGGTAGCATGCAGCACGCGCAGCAGCCCAACGACAATTCTCCTCAAGTAGCACAGTGTCGTCACGTCAGTGTTGTTCTTGCGCTACTTCATCATAGGCAAGCACTCGAGGAGACCCGTAAATGAGTTCCATGGGGATAACTGCTTTTGCCCCATAGACTATGGAGAAGGGAGTCTAGCCGGTGGCTCGATTAGGTGCCATACGGAGGGACCAGAGAACCACCGGCAAATCATTGATACATCGCCTGCCACACTTCTGCAGCTTATCAGATATTCTTGTCTTGAGGCCTCGCATCACTTAAGCGTTTGTCCTCTCATCTTGTCCATTGCTCCTTGGGTGAGGCACTAATGCGGATGAACTTGCTTCCGAGGGCATGAACATATTGCATGAAGGCATGGCTCGTGAATTGGGTGCCATTGTCAGTGATGATCCGGGCAGGGACTCCGAAGAAGCACACCAATCCTTTCAAGATCTTGATAGCTGACTGTGTGTTCACCATTCTCACAGGCTCTATTTCCGGCCACTTTGTAAACTTGTCGATTGCGACAAACAAGAATTCAAAGCCCTGGCAGCATGGGGGAAGGGGCCCAAGATATCGAGCCCCCAGACTGAAAATGGCCATGACAAAGGGATCGTCTCAAGAGCTTGGGCAGGCTAATGGATATTCTTGGGATGGAACTGGCAGGCTTCACACTTGGTGACTAGCTCGATTACATCTTGGAGGGCGGTGGGCCAACAGAATTCTTGCCGGAAAGCCTTCCCAACCAAAGCCCTCGATCCAATGTGAGAGCCGCACATACCCTTATGTATTTCTGCCAGCAGTTCCTTTCCTTCTTCCCGGCAAATGCACTTCAATTTCACACTGTTGGGCTTTCTTCTGTACAGTGTGTCATCAACGAAATGATACATATTGGCCCTCCGGGCTACTCTTTCAGCTTCTTCTTGCTCTTCGGGAAGTTCTATTTGGAGGAAATGGATAATGTGGCTTGCCCAAGTTGGAGCTTGTGGCTCGGCAATGAGGACCAGCTGCACCTCATCATTCACGGAAGCGCACTCCTCAACCGCATGTGCTGGAAGTTTGGCGGGAGGGTGCGGCTTACCATTCAAAGGGGATTTGTTCGCGCCAAGCCCTTTGTCGGGGGTTTCGGAAAACTCTACCGGGAGAGGCTTGCCGGAGTCCAGTTTCCTCCTCTTTCTAGCCATTGGTGTCGGGTATATAGAGGGTTGAGTTAGATGGAGAACAAAAGTCCCTAGTTCCACAAGGAGTTTTTGTGCAGCACACTTTGACAAATGATCAGCTATGTTGTTTTCTGCATAAGGAACGTGCTCTGTTTGTAACCCGTCAAAGCGCTCCTCCAACTTTCTCACTTCCTCGACGTATGCCTCCATCTACGGGCTCTGATAATCCTTGTTCACTTGTCTCACCACAAGCTGCGAATCTCCGTGAATGATCAACTTCTTGATTCCCAATTCCGTGAAAATCATGTGCCCGGCAAGGAGTCCTTCGTTCTCTGCAGTGTTGTTGGTGGTCTTCTCCTGGGGAAAATTCATTTGGAAGACGTACTTAAGGTGCTCCCCGGTAGGAGCAACAAAAAGTACGCTAGTCCCCGCATCTCGCAGGGAGAAGGCACCGTCAAAGTACATGATCCATTCTTGGGGCACTTCCTTGCCGGGGATGACTGTCTCCAATACTTCTTCATCGGGATTGGGTGTCCATTCTGCAATGAATTCAGCTAGTGCTCTGCTCTGAATAGTTGATGTGATTTCAAACTTTAAACCAAAGCTGGATAACTCCAATGCCCATTCCACAATTCTGCCAGTGGCCTCAGGGTTCCGGAGTATACGTTGCAAGGGGAAGCAGGTGACAACTATGATCTCATAGGCTTGGAAGTAGTTGCGCAGTTTCCTTGAGGCCATGATGAGGCCAAAAAACAAATTTTACACATCTGAGTACCTTGATCTAGCCCCCTGCAATAGGGAGCTGACGAAGTACACCGAGCGATGCACCACTTTCTTCCTTGTCGCGACCATGTAGTTGCCTCCACTGCCTCGCTCTTCCTTGTCTTGGACTGCCTCTGACCTTGCCGGGATAGGTTCACTTTCCTTTCTAGAGGGGACTACGGCGGCAGCTGCCGTGTTATCTATGTCCTGCTATGCCACCAGTGCTGAACTAACCACTTGATTGTTTGCTGCTAAGTACAGCAACAACGACTCTTGTGGTTTGGGACCGACCAAGGTGGGGACAGAGGAAAGGTAGGTCTTCAAATCTTGTAGTGCAGCGTCTGCCTCTGGGGTCCACTCCACGGGCAATGCCTTCTTCAAAATTTTGAAGAACAGCAAGGCGTGCTCAGCGGACTTGGAAATGAACCTGCTCAGCACGACAACACATCTAGTCAAATGCCTCACATCCTTAACTGTCTTGGGTGCTTGGATTAGCTTGATAGCTTTGACCTTGTCGGGGTTGGCCTCTATCCCTGAATGGGACACAAAGAAGCCAAGTAGCTTGCCTGAAGGGACACCAAACACACACTTCTCCAGGTTTAACTTCAAGTTGAGATTGCATAGATTTACAAAGGTCTCTTCCATGTCCTAAATGAGAGCCAATCTGTCCTTGGTCTTGACAACTATATCATCCATGTAAGCCTCAATATTTCTATGCAACTGTGACTCAAATCCAATCGGTACTGCTCTCGCAAAAGTGGATCCAGCGCTCTTCAACCCGAAGGGCATCCACACAAAGCAGTATGTTCCACATGGGGTTATGAACGCGGTCTTCTCTTCATCTTCTCTGGACATGAAGATTTCTTGGTATCCATAGGAAGCATCCAGAAAGAAAAGTAGGTCACACCCAGAGGTGGAATCCACAATCTAGTCGATGTGCGGCAAGGGGAATGGGTCCTTCGGGCATGCTTTGTTGAGATCAGGGAAATCTATTCAAAGTCTCCATTTCCCGGTAGCCTTGCATAGGGCTGGAAAAAAAGCTCGAAGCTCGCGAGCTAAACAAGTAGCTCGTGACTCGGCTCAAATCGACTCGTACTCGAAGAATAATGAGTCGAGTTGAGATTTAGTTTAAGATCGTTTATAGACCAAGTTAAACGAGCCAATCTCATGAGTACTCGTGTAACTTGTTAGGATCCATACAGTAGATCAGCCACTCCAAATACAAAGAAAGATCAGCCACTCGACAACCTACGTCCCAGGCGCACAACACAAGGCCCAGCCGTTGAAGGCCTAGCCGTCTAGGAGACTCATGCGTTACAAGGAAATTACAATTGCTTAGTGATATATATGTTTAATATATACATAATTATTTTTATCATATTTGAGGGCTTTATGTTTGTATCTTTAACAATCTTATTAAGCTAAACGAGCCAGCTCGCGAGTTATACGCGTCGAGCCAATCTTGGGTTTGAGCTCATTATAGTAACGAGTCGAGTCGAGCTAGCTCGTTAACGAAACGAGCTCTAGCGAGTCGAGCCGAGCTGGCTCAACTCGGCTCGAATTCCAGCCCTACTTGTGCACCACCACTGGATTTGCCAACCATGTTGGATGCAACACTCCTTTGACCAAACTAGCTGCCTCAAGCCTCTTGATCTCCTCGGCAATGAACTGTTGTCGTTCCAATGCTTGCTTTCGAACCTTCTGCTTGACGGGCCGGGCATGTGGGCAGACAACAAGGTGGTGCTTGATTACCTCCCTGGGAACACCGGGGATGTCAGATGGTTGCCTTGCAAACATATCAAGATTCGCCCATAGGAAGGCAACGAGCGCGCTTTCCTATTTGTCGTCGAGGGTGGCACTGATGGTAAAGGTACTATCAGCGCCAGCCAGCACTGTCGGGACCTTCTTCACAGCGGTTGCAACAACCTTGGATTTCTTGTTATTGGAGCTCTTCGGCAAGTCGTCAACGGGTGCAGCGTACTCTGGAGAGGTACGCTTCCCGGACTCCTTGCTGGCGTCAATGCTAGCTTTCTTATTTTTCTTGCTTTCCTTGGCAGGAGCAGCGATCTCCACGGGCTTTGCCGCAACTGCCTCCTGGTACATCTTGTCTACGCATATGACTGCATCTTTCTTTTCCGAAGGAATGGAAAAAATGCCCATCGGTCCTGGCATCTTTAGGGTGTTGTAGGCATAGTGGGACGCCGCCATGAATTTGGCCAGGGGTGGGTGACCAAGGATTCCATTGTACGGTAGGAGAGGTCAACCTCATAAAAAACGATCTTCTCGGTCCGATAGTTTAACTCCCCTCCGGATGTCACCGACAGTGTGATCTTTCCCTTGGGACGACTCCTACCGCGGTTGATTCCTTGGAATGTGCCAGTGACCTTGAGCTCTTCGTCTGCT
The DNA here is from genome assembly GCA_902687465.1 of Secale cereale. Taxonomy (NCBI): domain Eukaryota; kingdom Viridiplantae; phylum Streptophyta; class Magnoliopsida; order Poales; family Poaceae; genus Secale; species Secale cereale. The sequence goes on from LR738710.1 coordinate 516,086,666, forward strand.
ATCTGTAGTTTGCTGATGACCATAGGAGAAATCAGATTCAACCCGGCCCTGCCATCAAAAACCATCATTGTGACCTTGAGGTTGTGGATCATTGGTGGGACCAACAATGGCAAGCACCCTACCACTGTAGTGTGGTCAGGTAGGTCCTCTTCATCAAAGATGATGAGCGTGCAGGGCCACTTGAGCGGCTTCTGAGAATCTGCTGCTGGCTCCACGGTATTAATTTCACTCACCCACTTTTTAAGTTGGAGGTGAGAGGAGTGCAAAGATGCACCCCCGCCAATGCATAGGGCGTTAGTGGCTTTCTGGAATTCCCGCTCACTAGTTTCCCTCTTCATCTCCTTCATCACTCTCGTCATCACAATCTTCTTCTCACGGCCTCTGGCGTGGTTCCCTTGATACTGAGGTGCCTTAACGGGGCGATTTGATCCACCGTCGCGGCCCTTCCCACCAGCGTCATCCTGATCCTTTTCTTTGTCACGCTTCTCATATTCAGCTCTCTACTTTTTGACAAGCTACTCAACCTAACGACAATCTTGAAGATCATGGCCTTTCATCCAATGGAGCTTGCAGTACGGCCCATCACCCTTCCCAGCTTTCTCTGCAGCCGCAGCTTCCCCGCAGTCAGCGCACGCGGCAACTTCCTTGCCGGGGGCCTCGGTTCTAGCCTTCTTGGTGGTACTAGGCGCGCTGGATCTATCAACGGTCATCACCACTTTATCCTTGTGCTTCTGATTGCGTTTCTTGTTCTTCTTCTTCTGGCTCGTGGCGTCGTCGTCGTCCTCTGAGTCGACGACATTGCCATTTTCTTCTCCAGGGAGTTGCCTCCCTTCCTCCATGCGAGCACACCAGTCCACCAGAGTGTATAACTCATGCACAATCTTGGGCAGCCGCATGTTCATCTTTGAACGCAGCCTGCGGTTGCGTGCGTTGGACTGGAATGCAGCTACCATAGCCGCTGGGTGGATATCTGGAATGTTTCTGTGCACCCGACCGAACCTTTGCGTGTACTTCTGTAGAGGCTCTCCTTCTTTCTACGGAAGAAGCTGCAAGTCGCTGGGCCGCCCTGGTTCTTGATTATGTGAAGGCGCCAACAAACTCACGGCACAGGTCAGCCCAGGTCGAGATGGAGTTCTCTCGCAGGTGCATCAGCCAAGACCTCACATTTGGTTTGAGTGCCAAAGGGAAGTATTGGCGAACACCTTCTAGTATATTCCCCTAGTAGCCTGAACAGCGATGGTGTAGATGCTCAAGAACTCTATCGGGTTCAACCTTCCATCGTACTTCTCAGGTATCTTTGGTTTGAACGTGTGGGAAGATGGCCAACGGACCTACCGCAACTTGCGGGTGAAGGCAGGGCATCCGACCTCGAAAGGCAGATACCCGCTCTCACCGGACGCGGGCTCGTCAATGTCGGGACCATTACGACTATCAGACTGGCGGTGGGTTCCGCAGTGTCGCTCGATGGTGACGCGCGTCTCTCCCCCCGCCTATCCTCTAGGGCTTTACATTGGTCTTAACGTGCTTGAGGGTCAATTGATCTATTGACACGGGGGCGGCCAGAGGGACAATTCACCCCAGAGCGAGCGTCATCGCTGCGGCTATGCCCTTCAGGGGGATGGAGAGGCGGAGACGGAATAATCTATCCACCCATGTTCTATGGAGCATGGCCGCTGGGATTCTATTGATGTTCTCCTCCTCCGGTGCCTCCTGCTCCCACTTCGGCCGCAGGGGAGGTGGTGACGATGCCGCTCGCGCCGACCACGTCCCCCGCGGCGCCCACATTCCCATGCGCCCCCGCATCCCCACGGTCTCGGTGGCCGCATGGGGAGGGGCTTTCGAGGTGGATGGGTGAGCTGCAGCACCGGACTTCTTCTTGGGCGCCATGGGTGATGGAGTCGTTGATGAAGAAAACGATGATGATGATGACGTGATGCGTACACTCTCGGATTCCCACAAGCGCTACCCCCTACTTTGCGCACCAAATATGTCATGGGGAAACACGACCACCTATGGGGCTATCGGCCCCTTGTGGTTCGGCGAGGGGGAAGAGCGCGTTGCACAAAGAACGGAGGGCGCGGACCAGCGCGGCAGCAATGATACATGCAGTTTTTACCCAGGTTCGGGCCGCCGTGAGGCGTAAAACTCTACTCCTGCTTTGGTGGATTGGCGGAGTGGACCGTAGTGGAGACGCAACGCTCTAGCCCGGCAAGGATGCGTGAGGGAGAGAGCAACTACGCGCGTATGGGTGTACAATGGTCCCGAATCCTTTCTATCGTCGCCACGGTCCTTCTTTTATATATCAAGGGGTCACCACAATGGCAAATTAGTCATTGTGTACTGATTAGATAGCAAATAGTGCTATCATACCTAACTCTGCAGACAAGACAAGGCACATTAAATGTGTCGCTTAGTGTCACATCGTGGCATAGCCCAGCAAGCCTTACCAGGCCGATATGCCACCTCCTTGCCTACCTGCATGACACGTCGCTGCACGAGTGTCATTGGTAGGTTATTTCCTTCAGAAGTGGCCGCCACGTACCAAATTATGGCCACTTAGTGACTTGAGGTCTTGACACCGCACTGATTGGTGACTTGAATTGCTGTGAGGTGGAGCGGTGGAGCCTTGGTGGGGTAAGTCCACTCACCGCGTCCCCGGCAGGCCAGCCGGGGTAGCCTTGGGAGTTGTCTTTGGGGCGGCCTTTCCCTCCCTAGGCTCGCCTGCCCGACAAGGGAGGTTTTTCCTTAGTGAGTTATTGCTCCTTTATCTTGACTTGGTCTTCTTGACCCGCCCCTTAATTTCTCAAAGGGCTAATTTCTTCTGCTCGGTGTGGTCTTGATTGATGCAACCTTGCTTTCGTGCATGTGTATAGTACATGCAACATACACGAAGGTTTTTTGCACCGACAGAGATGAAGGGTTGGTTCAGGAACTGGTAGAAGGAGTTGTTTGCCTTAAACTAGGTGATACGTCTCCAACGTATCTACTTTTCCAAACCCTTTTCCCCTTGTTTTGGACTATAACTTGCATGATTTGAATGGAACTAACCCGGACTGACGCTGTTTTCAGCAGAATTGCCATGGTGTTGTTTTTGTGCAGAAATAAAAGGTTCTCGGAATGACTTGAAACTCCACGGAGAATTATTTTGGAAAATATAAAATATACCTGCAAGAAGATCCGGACCAGGGGGCCCACACCCTGTCCACGAGGGTGGGGGCGCCCCCTGCCTCGTGGGCCCCCTGGTGCTCCACCGACGTATCCCCAGATCTTATATATTCACTTTCGGGGAGGAAAAAATCAAGGAGAAAGAATTAACGCGTTTCACGAGACGGAGCCGCCGCCAAGCCCTAATCTCTCTCGGGAGGGCTGATCTGGAGTCCATTCGGGGCTCCGGAGAGTGGAGATCGTCGCTCAGGCTGACAATGGGGATTACCCAGGCGGGTATTGTACTCCCATCGCCGTCCCCGCGAGAGTCACCCCATGCATGTCCCCGTCCCCATACCCGCCTGTGGGGAACAAATTTTTCCCATCCCCATCCCCGTCAGGTTTTTCATCCCCATGGGGAAACCCATACATGCAATTAACAATCGTCTCCAGTAGCATTTAAGTAGAAAAAACAATGCATCAACACAATAAACAATATGTTGTGGCTAGGTTAGTGATTTCTTTGGGCTTTTTGGGCACAAGGGGTGGGATTAGTGGGTATGATCAGGAATTACCTAGGTCTACCAATTTTAGGGCCCAAAAGTAAGGCACTAACGGGTAAGGTGTGTAGCGGGTATGGGTAATGCTATCCCATCCCCATCCCCATCTTATGTGATGGGTAATATATTTGACCCACCAGCTTCCCCGTGGGCAAAAAACTCGGCACATCCCCGTCCCCTAATAGAGTAATTACCCATGGGGACGCGGGTAACGGTTAACCATTGCCAGCTTGAATCGTCGCCATCGTCATCATCAACCTTCCTCCATCAGCAATTCCATGATGCTCACCACCGTGCGTGAGTAATTCCATCGTAGGCTTGATGGACGGTGATGGGTTGGATGGGATCTATCATGTAATCGAGTTAGTTTTGTTAGGGTTTGATCTCTAGTATCCACTATGTTCTGAGATTGATGTTGCTATGACTTTGGTATGCTTAATGCTTGTCACTAGGGCCCGAGTGCCATGATTTCAGATCTGAACCTATTATGTTTTCATGAATATATGTGTGTTATTGATCCTTCTTCCATTATGAGCTTCCTGAGATCACCTTTGGGAACAACGAGTCTGTCCTCGAAGAACAAGGTATCTTTCTCATCAACACGAAAGCACTTGTATTTAGGAGTGCCCTTTGCAATACCATGTTTCACCTTCTGCACCATGGCATCACTGAGTTGGGCCTCACTGACCTGATCTTCCAAGGTAGGAGCAACTTGAAGATTTGCAAGAAACCCCTGCGGAACAACTTGGAGGTTGAGTTTCCTGAATGCTTCACAAAGCTCAGGCTGGAACGGCTTGATAAGAAGGCTGTTGCAATATGCCTTTCTGCACAAAGCATCTGCAATCACATTCGCCTTTCCAGGAGTGTATTCAATGCTGGGATCATACTCTTGGATCATTTCAACCCAACGAGTCTGGCGGATGTTCAGATTCGGCTGTGTAAAGATGTACTTTAAGCTCTTGTGATCAGTGAAGATGTCGATCTTTCTGCCCAACAACAGATGTCTCCACGTAATCAAAGCATGTACCACAGGTGCTAGCTCGAGATCATGTGTGGGATAGTTCTTCTCACTTGGCTTGAGCTGACGAGAAGTGTATGCCACAATTCTCTTGTCTTGCATAAGCACACCACCAAGTCCTTGAAGAGAAGCATCACAGAATACTTCATAGGGCTTGGACTCATCTGGAGGAGTCAGAACTGGAGCAGAGACGAGCTTTTCTTTGAGAGTTCTGAATGCCACTTCACACTGTGGAGACCAAAAGTATTTGACATTCTTCTGAAGCAAGTTGGAAAGAGGCTTGGCAATCTTGGAGAAGTTCTCGACGAACCTTCTGCAATAGCTGGCAAGACCCATAAAACTGCGGAGTTGCTTGACGTTCTGAGGAGCTTCCCAGTTGACAATTGCTTCAACTTTCTCAGGATTAACCGCAATACCGTCAGCTGAGATGATATGGCCCAGGTACAAAACCTTATCGAGCCAAAATTCGCACTTGGAGAACTTTGCATAGAACTTATGCTCTCGTAGTCGATCAAGAACCAGACATAAATGCTTTTCGTGATCTTCTTCGTTCTTTGAAAACGCCAGAATATCATCCAGATACACAAGCACAAACTCGCCAGTATAGGGGTTGAAGATCTAGTGCATCATTCTCGAGAAGGTAGGAGGAGCATTGGCGAGACCAAAGGACATGACGGTATACTCGTATGAGCCATAGCTCGTTCTGAAGGCCGTCTTGGGAATGTCTTGCTCGCGAATGCGAATTTGGTGATAGCCCATTCGGAGATCGAGCTTAGAGAACACTTTAGCTCCTTTGAGCTGCTCGAAGAGTTCGTTGATGTTGGGGAGCGGATACTTGTTCTTTATCGTCTTCTTGTTCAATGGCCGGTAATCAACACAGGGACGCTCCGTTCCATCTTTCTTCTTGACAAATAAGACACCACAGCCCCAAGGAGACGTACTAGGCCTGATGAGACCCATACTCTCCTGTTTATCAAGCTGCTTCTTCAATTCCTTCAATTCATCGGGAGAGAGCTTGTACGGACGCCGGCATGCTGGCTCAGTACCCGGCTCGAGTTCAATGACGAATTCCACCTGACGGTGTGGAGGCATGCCTGGAAGTTCTTCAGGAAAGACGTCTTGGTATTCGTTTACCACCGGAATTTGAGATATGGCATTAATTTCGCCCTTATCATTGAGAGAGAAAAGCCTGATAGTGTTATCCCTGGAGGCAAAGATAATCACATCTTCATCAGGATGAGTCATCTTGACTTCCTTCTGTGCACAATCAATGTGAGCATCATGCTAAGAAAGCCAATCCATTCCGAGGATGAGGTCAATGTCAGAATTACCAAGAACCACCGGTTTAGCCAGAAAGCGATAATCACCCATGCGAATAGAAACGTCCGGAGCATAGACACTAGAAGTCATAATCCTGCCCGGAGAAACAACTTGCAACTTCTGAGGCAAATTTGAAGTGACAATATTGTGCTTGGATGCAAATGGTTGAGACATGAAAGAGCATGAAGCACCCGAATCAAATAACACTTTAGCAGGAAAAGAGTTAACTGGAAGGTAACCCAAAATGACATCAGAAGAATTCTCCGCTTGCGCTGCACTCATCAGATTGACCCTTGCTGCCTTTGGATCATGCCTGACAATAGCTGAACTGACAGGCGGAGGAGGTGGAAGACGCTTTGGGTTCGGACATCTGTTGGCATAGTGACCCTTCTGGCCACACTTGTTGCGCACCACTTCTGAGAGAGGACGGAAATGAGAACCACTTGACTTGGAGCCTTGAGACTGAAACTGCTTCTTCGACTGGTTGCTCGGGTTGGGTGGGTGGGAGAAACCACGTCCACTAGAGTTCTTGTTGTTGGAGTTGTTGGAGTTGTTGGAGGGAGCTTGAATCACTGGAGGAGGAGGAAGCCAAAAAATTTGTTGTTTCGAGACCATCTGAGACGATGAGGAGGAGTGAACGGCATCTCGAATCCTCTTTTTAGAGGCCTCCATCTTAAGCTGAGCTGCCTCTTGTTTCAAAGCCATGTTATAGAATTTTTCGAACTCATCGGGCTCGAACAAGGTGAGAGCAAGTTGAAGTTCATCTTTGAGACCGCCACGGAACTGGTAGATTTTGCTCTTGGCGTCAGGAATGTCTTGCTTAGCATAGAGGGCGAGGTTTTGGAACTTGACATTATACTGATAGACTGTCATAGAGCCCTGCTTCAGGTTGCGGAATTGCTCACGCATACCCTCGATGACACTTGTAGGAATATGATGAGAGCGAAAGTCCTTGCAGAAATCCTCCCAAGAGATCACACGACCTGGTCTGGAGTCTTTGTACTGCTGCCACCAGTCAGCTGCTTGGTCTTTGAGTTGGAAGGCTGCAAACTTCACATAATCCTCTTCTCTTACGTTACTGCACTCAAAATGCTTCTTTATGTCGGTTAACCAATCTTCAGCATCAAGAGGGTCGACACAGTAACTGAAAGCTTTTGGCTTATTGGCCAAGAACTGGTTGAGAGTAGCATGGTGCTGCTGGTTGAAGAAGTTGCCTTGATTCCCTGGAACACCCTGATTAGCTTGATTAGCTTGCATCTGCTGCATCATCTGCATCAACAACTGGGTGTTCTGAGCTGTAGTCTGCATAATCGCTCTCCAAGCCTCAGACGGAGGAGGAGGGGAAGGAGGACGATCTGGGACCTCTTCACCCTCTGGGTTAGCGTTGGGAACTTTTTTCGGAGCCATCCTGAAAGAGATGACCACGAATCAGCAATTGATTGACAGACGGTATAGCTGAATCAATGGAATGAATTGCAACAAGTCTTCACAATAATCATTCGAACAATAGGAACGAATGAAATCATTCGAACAAGAGGAACGAATGAAATTCTCAGTTAAATGATAACATCAATCTTCACGAGAAGCCACATAGGGGACAAAAGGTAAATAAGAAAAACAAGGTACAGATGGAAACAAACACAGGATAGGAGCTTCGTTCTAACATCTTTGTGCTGAAAGCATATGAACGCGTTACGAAAGGGTTTTGCAATCCCCGGATCAGCATAGCCAAGGACCCTTTAAGATGCAACTCCCGATCGGAACATCGGTCATAGACAACTTCACTCAATGTAGAACCCCGAACTCGCTAACCTGCATTCGTTGGAAGAATGCCTACGATCTACTGGATAAACCCACCTATGAATTTCCGAAAGATTCCAGTTATGCAATCAGGTGTTGGGGATACAGGGGAAGCACCGCGCAATCAACTCTAAACCTACATCCAGCTGTATGCATCCTTCAACACATAACCAGTCTTTTCCGGAAACTGTTTACCTCGGACCTTCGAAAAGCATCCACTATAACAAGCTATGGCAATACTCCCGAACTACCTCCCCAGTACTGGGTGATGTCGGGGTTATCTTGCCACTAACCGTATAAGAGAGATTTTCGATGTCGGCCGTCTTAAGTATTTAGTACTGCCGCGATATGCTTGTGACGACAATACCCCGAAGCTCAACTCCCCGAGACACTGCCACAACCCCTAATGTCAGGAGGCATCGAGAACAATATCCTCGTCACAAGAACATCGAAACAATCCCACAACACTCGCGAGATTCCTAAAAAAAAATTGGTGCAATTTTTGAAGATAGAAGAGACAAGAGTAGACGTCAGGAGTCCTCACCAGAGAGAAAGGGGATAGAAGAAAAGAAATCCTACTCTCCAATATAATATATAGGACTCAAAATGTTTTCAGTGTGTGCCTAGACTCGACCGTCAACGATTCGATCAATCAGTGGGGGCTCCTAGGTCGGAGAAGGCTCTGAATACCAACTTGTAATGCCCAGGATGGGACTATATCTCCTACGTGTCGAGGCACGACTTAGAGACATAACCCCATGCTGGAATGATCGCAAGTCTGGTATCTTTGAACAACTCATGTAAAAGATGGGGATGGAAAACATACAAGAGTTGGCTTACAATCGCCACGTCACACAAATACAATACATGTCTCAAACATCATCAATAAAACATCACAGCCCTCTAAGGGTAAAATCCAAATGACAAGATACCAAACATAATTTAAATCCACAGGTCGGATCGAATCCTAGTAGAAGTCTCCACTACTGATCATCAGGATAACAAACAAAGTATCGACTACGCTCCTCGTCGTACTCCCAGTCTAGCTCGGTGCCATCACCTGGATAGCTCACCGTCGGACCTGCATCTGGTGTGGTGAAGTAACGGTGAGCCACAGAGGACTCAGCAATCCCGTTCCCGGGTAACAAGACTATTTAAGCCTTGGGAGAGGATAAGGCTGAAGAAAAGAATAAGTGTCTGCAGCAGCAACTAGCACTAGCTTACGTGAGAGAGTGCGAGAAGAGAAGTGCCTCGGTCGAGAGATGATCACGAAGTGATCCTAGCTAAAGCTCAACAAACATAACCCCACCGTGTTCAACTCCCGAATCCCTATTCGGAAATTGACAGTCACGGTACACACGCTGGTAGTGTATTGAAACATTGTGTCAAGTTATCTACAACCGGATATTAACAAGCTCCCATCTGCCACATAACCGCGGGCACGGCTTTCGAAAGTTCATAACCCTGCAGGGGTGTTCCAACTTGGCCCATGACAAGCCCACGATCCGCGGAGTCGCAACTCCAAGGTGGGAAGACCCGAGTATTCTCGGAATCCCGTGCTCAAGATACTCCGAACTAAGGTAAGGCTAATCCAGCAAATCCTCCCGGTGTGTCGACACCCTGATAGTAGCCGCGCGTATCTAAGTCTCAGGACATGACCGGATGGGCGATTCTACGGGTGTATGCCAGATACCTCGGGTTGCCCCAAGGCGGCCCCGCAGACTCCCCGTTTCGGACCAACACTCATGTGGAGCACTGGCCCGGGGTTGTTGATTAAGAAAGAGGGTTAATTACTCCCTATGCAAGTTTATTTAGTTATTAGGCAAATAGTACCAATGTTGGGACTTGCTGGAAAAGACTTAGCACTTAGCGGTTTATCGAGGGGGTCCCATACACCCCAACCGTGTTAGGAAGGCATAATCAAGGAACATAACACCGGTTTAAACGGTTCCTAACGGCATGAGTGGAACAAATCACCAAGCAAAAGGCTTAGCCTTCCACCCTTGCCAATATATAGATGATTTCATTTAAGCATTATATAGTGTGATATAACCCAACAAAACTTCAACATGAAGCAAGCATCTTCGATCTTCACCTGCAACTAGCAATGCTATAAGAAGGGCTGAGCGAAGCGTACTTAGCCAAGCAACGGTTTGCATAGGTAGGGTGGTTAAACATGCTAATGGTTACAAGTAGGAGGCTGACAGGAAAGACATGGGCATCGAGGCAAAACTATAGAGCGGAACTACTAGCAATAGGCAAAGATAGTAATGTTATCGGGGTTCGGTCATCTTGCCTGAAGAGTAGTCGTTCGGATCGTAAGAAGGGTCCTCGTGCTCAACCTCGTTGGTAACCTCGTGCTCGTACTCATACTCGGTCTCAGCTTACGGCTCTAAACAATACAATCACACAAGGCACAAATCAACAAGATGCAATGCGCACACCAAAATGATGGATGCATGATGGATGCACTACGAGAGCACACGGAGCACGGAAAAATAGCACTCAAGCAATAAGCTTCAAAACATGATGACAATAGGAGATTATGAATCTATACGGAAAATCAATCAAGTTTCATATAAGACTTGCTGCAATCGGAGCTACGGGCTAAAAGTTATGCCAGAAACAAGAAACATGCGAAAGCTGGAAATTACAGCAACATAGCAACTTCGGAGCACTAGATAATTAAGCTACAGCACTCAAACACCATGGAAAAGAGCACGAACATAAACTAGACATATCCTACAGCAAATAAGTCCAAAGGTGCACCCCCAAAGGAGCCACGGATCAATAGCAACAAGCTTGGACATATTGAACTTGACAACAAAATTCTGACAGCAGAATTTTATTGAAACTTTGGAGCAAAAGTTAAGCATGCTACAGCCACTCAAGTAAGCATGTGAGAACATGAATGGAAAGCCAACAATATATACTACAAGGAACCATCAAGATCCACCCCAAAACTATCATGGTTTGTCCTAGAGCAGCACGCAAACATGGCATCGGAGAATAACAGATTACAGACTTAGTGAAAAACCACTAAGTGTTAAAACAGCAGTTTCATCATGGCATCTAAAAGATCAAGTTTAAGTCACCTCGAAACTAAACATGGCAAGTGGTAAGCACCACATCAAAGTACACATGATGGTGATTCCGAAACATACAAGCATGCATCATGGAGATAAACACAACGATAGCAATGAGCTCAACAAGATGGCATTGCATAACAAGTTAAACAACTAAACAGCCACATAGCACTTTGCAACGAAGATATACATGGCAAGAATAAATCTATCATGCAACCTAACACAAACAACAAGTAGAGCATGGGAAGACGAACACGTGAACATGTCATTTGCATCATTCGGATAAACGAGCTAAAAGATATCACTATGCAAAGATGGCATAAAAACATCACATAGCAGCAGTTTATATCGGGATGCACTCTTGCAACAGAAAAATAAGCATCTAGATGACCACAAACATGCATGGCACAATGGAATGAATCGTAGTGCTGGTCACCACGAACGTCTGGACACCTCATTTGCGCAAAACGGGGCATCACACAAGTAGTTATTGCAGTTTGAAATATGCATCAGAGAACAAAATACTGGGGACTTAGTGGGAAAAAGGGGCAACCTCAGATCTGGGAAGAAAAGGGTCAACGGGCCTCGGCCCGCGGCGGATCTGCGCGCGGCCCGGCGGATCCGGCGGCTACGGGCCCGCGACGGCGCTGGGAGGCGAAGTGGGCTCCGGCCCGACTGGGTGCTGGCGATCCGGCGTGGCCTTCGGGCCGGATGGGGCGGAGAGGAGCGGCTGGGCCTTCGGGCCTCGGCCTGGAGCGGAATCGGCCCGGGGAGGTGGCGGCTGGGCCGGCCCTCCTGGATCTACCGGCTCGGTCGGGCGTCCGGCTTGAGCGCTCGCTGCGGCGGCGTCCGCGGACGAGCGGTGGCCTCGAAGCACCCTGAGCGGAGGCGAGGGGTGGAGCTGGGCCTTGGGCCGCCTTGGCGCGGTGGATCGGGGGGCTGGGCCCTAGGGTTCGGTGGAACGGATCGTCCAGGGAGGCGCTCGAGCGACCGGATCGGGAGGTCGATGCGGTCCTCCGCTCGATCCCAGGCGCGGCGGCGCTGCTCCCGAGCGGCCTGAGGCCTCGGTCGACGGGGAAGGAAGAGATGGCGCGGCGCGGTGGCCCGGCCGGCGAGGTGGCGGCGCCGGCCGGCGGCGAGGTGGCAGTGGAGGCGGACTCCGGCGAGGTCCGGCGAGGTACTCCGGCGGTGCTCCGGCGAGCTCCGGCCGGAGTGGGAGGAGGAGGCTGGAGCAAGAAGATGAAGTGGCTAGGGTTTCCTTGTTTTGGGGCACAAATTTGGGGGAGTGGACAATTATATAGGCACAAGTAGCTAGGGTTGTCCAAATGGAGTACGGTTTTCGGCCACCGGATCAGATTTGGATGGCCTAGATGATAGAAGTGGTTAGGAGTGGTTTGGTGGGCTGTTGGAGGGGTGTCTTGGGCCTCAAAGTGGAGGCACTTTGAGCCCACACGAATAACTGTTGGGGTAGCAAACGGACTCGAAACGCGACGAGATTTGACAGGCGGGTTACACACACCAAAACAACAACACACGACAAGTCTCGCGCCAAACCGGTAACGTTACACGGCCAAACACTAAAGTACGCCTAGGGACGCCAGGGACACGTGAAGGAGCTCCGGAACGCGAAACGGACAACAGGAAGGAACGCGTGGAACCGGATGCAACCGACAACACAAATGCAATGCGATGCACATGACTATATGATATGAATGAATGCCACGCACGCACACAACAAAACGACGAAAACCATAAAGACAAAGAACCCGAAATGGAATAGATGAAGCCGGAGATATATTATATGCCCAAAAGGGAAAGTATTACATCCGGGGCATTACAGTGGCCTTGCCACAAATACGATGTCAACTACATGATCATGCATGGAAATATGACAATATGATGCGTGTCATATGAAAGGAACGGTGGAAAGTTGCATGGAAATATATCTCGGAATGGCTATGGTAATGCCATGATAGGTAGGTATGGTGGCTGTTTTGAGGAAGGATATATAGTGGGTGTATGGTACCGGCGAAAGTTGCGCGGTACAAGAGAGGCTAGCAATGGTGGAAGGGTGAGAGTGTGTATAATCCATGGACTCAACATTAGTCATAAAGAACTCATATACTTATTGCAAAAATCTACGAGTCATCAAAACAAAGCAATCAACGCATGCTCCTAGGGGGGGAGGTTGGTAGTAGTTAACCATCGCGCGCCCCTGACCTCCACACAAAGGTTGACACTTTACAAATACTTCATGCTCTAACTTCGTCACATAGCGGTTCACCATACGTGCATGCTACGGGAATCACTAACCTTAACACAAGTATTTCTCAATTTCATAATAACTACACTAGCATGACTCTAATATCACTATCATCATATCTCAAAACAATTATCAAGCATCCAACTTCTCATCAAATTCAATGCACTTAGTGTGAAAGTTTTTACTACATTGATATTGGATGTCTATCATGTGAAGACTTGTTTTATAGCCTAAGCACATTACCATGATGTTTTAATAGACTCTCAAAAGGATATAAATGAAGCATGAGAGTTCAACAATTTCTTCAAAATATTATCACCACCGTGCTCTAAAAGATATAAGTGAAGCCCTAGAGCAAAAACTATTCAACTCAAAAGATATAAGTGAAGCACATAGAGTGTTCTAACTATTCCTAGGACATATTTAACTCTTTCAAATAGGTGTGTCCAGCAAGGATAATTGTGGCAAACTAACAAGCAAAGACTCAAATTATACAAGACGCTCCAAGTAAAACACATATCATGTGGTGAATAAAAATATAGCTCCGAGTATAGTTACCGATGGATGAAGACGAAAGAGGGGACGCCTTCCCGGGGCATCCCCAATCTTAGGCTTTTGGTTGTCCTTGAATTTTACCTTGGGGTGCCATGGGCATCCCCAAGCTTAGGATTTTGCCACTCTTTGTTCCATAGTCCATCAAAGCAATACTCAAAACTTGAAAACTTCACAACACAAAATTTAGACAAAAATCTCGTGAGCTCCGTTAGTATAAGAAAGCAAACCACTACTCAAAGGTACTGCAATGAATTCATTCTTTGTTTATATTAGTTTTAAACCTAATGTATTCCAACTTATCTATGATTCATACTTCCCAATACTACTCATAGATGCACTGAAATAAACAAACAACACACGAAAAACAGAATCTGTCAAAAACAGAACAGTCTGTAGTAATCTGCAGGTTTCGCATACTTCTATAACAACAACAAAATTTAAACTAAATTGGTAAATGTAAGGAATTTGTCTATTAATCATCTGCAAAAGGAATCAACTAAATAGCACACTCCAGTAAAATCTGGTGACCATTCTAGCGAGCGCTAACGATTCTGTTTTTCACAGCAAGATCACATAAACTTCACACAAGTCTTCCTAAATGTTCTACTTGGCACAAACACTAAACAAAACACAAAACAAGCGCTACCGTTTTACGCCCCTAGCTAAGCACGATACATGGATAAATCTAGGTATTGCCATCTTTGGAAGGCAATCCATAAGTGGCTCTCATAATAGATTCATATGGTAATTTGATTATCTTTCTAGTAAAGTGTTCCATGCCTTTCCATAACGGTAATTGGAATCTCATATTTCCTTCCTTCATATCAATAATTGCACCAATCGTTCGAAGGAAAGGTCTACCAAGAATAATAGGACATGAAGGATTGCAATCTATATCAAGAATAATGAAATCTACGGGCACATAATTCCTATTGGCAACAATAAGAACATCATTAATCCTTCCCATAGGCTTCTAAATAGTGGAATCAGCAAGATGCAAATTTAAAGAACAATCATCAAGCTCATGGAACCCTAGCAAATCACACAAAGTTTTTGGGATAGTGGAGACACTTGCACCCAAATCACACAAAGCATAGCATTCGTGATCTTTAATTTTTATTTTGATAGTAGGTTCCCACTCATCATAAAACTTTCTAGGGATAGAAACTTCTAACTCAAGTTTTTCTTCGTAAGATTGCAACAAAGCATCAACTATGTGTTTGGTAAAAGCTTTATTTTGACTATAAGCATGCAGAGAGTTTAGTACGGATTGCAACAAGGAAATACAATCAATCAAAGAGCAATTATCATAATTGAATCCCTTGACATCCAAAGTAGTGTGTTCATCACTATGCAAAGTTTTAATTTCTTCACTCCCACGTTTAACAATTTTAGCATCAACATATAAAAACTCTGAATCATTGGGACACCTTAAAGTAGAATCATCTTCAATCCTATCTTCATCAAGATTTATACTATAAAACAAGGATCTAATGGGAGACACATCAATAACTTTCATATCTTCATCTTTATTTTCATGATAACAAGAAGAACACACTTTTATATAATTCTCTCTTTTAGCATGCATCCTAGCGGTTCTTTCTTTGCATTCATCAATGGAAATTCTCATGGCTTTGAGAGACTCATTGATATCATGCTTAGCTGGGATAGATCTAAGTTTCAAAGAATCAGCATCAAGAGTAATTCTATCCTCACTTCAAGCCAATTCATCAATCTTAAGCAATTTTACTTCAAGCATAGCATTGAAATTCTTTTGCAAAATCATAAACTCCTTAACACTAGTTTCAAATTCAGAAGGCATCTTTCCATAAGAGTTGTTGTAGGAATTACCATAATTATTAGAGGAATTACTAGGAAAAGGCCTAGGATTAAAGTTCCCTCTATAAGCATTGTTACCAAAATTATTCCTACCAATAAAATTCACATCCAAAGATTCATTGTTATTTTCAATCAAAGTGGACAGAGGCATATCATTAGGATCAGAAGAAGCAATCTTAGCAGCAAATAATTTCATAAGTTCATCCATCTTTCCACTCAAAACACTAATCTCTTCAATATCATGCACTTTTTTACTAGTAGATCTTTTGGTATGCCATTGAGAATAATTAACCATAATATTATATAGGAGTTTGGTAGCTTCTCCTCAGGTAGTTTCCATGAAAGTGCCTCCTGCGGCCGAATCTAAAAGATTTCTAGAAGCAAAATTCAAGCCAGCATAAAAGTTTTGAATGATCATCCATAGATTCAAACCATGTGTAGGGCAATTATGTATCATTAATTTCATTCTCTACCAAGCTTGTGCAACATGCTCATGATCTAGTTGCTTAAAATTCATAATATCGTTTCTAAGAGAGATGATCTTAGCAGGAGGGAAATACTTAGAGATAAAGGCATCTTTGCACTTATTCCACGAATCAATACTATTTCTAGGCAAAGAGGAAAACCAAGTTTTAGCACGATCTCTAAGTGAAAACGGAAATAACTTCAATTTAACAATATCGTTATCCGTATCCCTTTTCTTTTGCATATCACACAAATCAACAAAGTTGTTTAGATGTGTAGCGGCATCTTCACTAGGAAGGCTGGAGAATTGATCTTTCATGACAGGATTCAATAGAGCAGCATTGATCTCACAAGATTCAGCATCGGTAATAAGAGCAATCAGAGTGCTAATAAAATCATTATTGTTGGTATTGGAGAGGTCACACAATTTGGTATTGTTTTGAGCCATAGTGACAAGCAGGCAATCCAACACACACAAGCAAACAAGAGGCAAGCGAACGATAATCACATGGCAGAAGAAGGGCAAATAAAACGGCAAGGGTGAAGTGGGGGGCAGGAAAACGAGAGGCAAAAAATGTAATGTGAAGGATAAGGGTTTGAGATAGGTACTTGGTATATGACTTTTGCGTAAGCCTCCTCGGCAACGGCGCCAGAAATTCTTCTTGCAACTTCTCGAGCTTGCATTGTATTCCCTCGAAGAGGAAAGAGTGATGCAGCATAGTAGCGTAAGTATTTCCCTCCGTTTTTGAGAACCAAGGTATCAATCTAGTAGGAGACCACGCGCGAGTCCTCGCACCTGCTGGATAGCGGTCGATGTGTGGAGTAATAGTAGTAGATGCGGGCAGGAGTCGGTCTACTTGTCTCGGACATGATGCCTATATACGATGATCATGCCTAGATAGTCCCATCATTATTTGCTTTTCTATCAATTGCTCGACAGTAATTTGTTTACCCGCCGTAGAATATCGCTATCATGAGAGGAGCCGCTAGAGAAAACTATGCCCCCCCCCCCGGGTCTATTCTCAACATATCAATCTACATCTACTTTACTTTTACTGCTTTTATTTGCAGTTTTATTAAACCAAAAATACCAAAAATTTAAACTATCATCTCTATCAGATCTCACTTTCATAAGTGACCGTAAAGGGATTGACAACCCCTTATCACGTTGGCTGCGAAGTTCTTATTTGTTTGTGCAGGTGCAAGGGACTCGCGCGTGGTCTCCTACTAGATTGATACCTTGGTTCTCAAAAACTTAGGGAAATACTTACGCTACTGTGCTGCATCTCCCTTTCCTCTTCGAGGGAATAGAATGCAAGCTCAAGAGGTAGCAAGAAGAATTGCTGGCGCCGTTGCCGGGGAGGCTTACGCAAAATTCATATACCAAGTACCTATCACAAACCCTTATCCTTCGCATTACATTTTTTTGCCTCTCGTTTTCCTCTCCCCCACATCACCCTTGCCGTTTTATTTGCCCTTCTTCCGTCGTGTGTTTGTCGTTCGTTTGCTTCTTGTTTGCTCGTGTGCTGCTTGCTTGCTTGTCATCATGTCTAGCACACCTATCATTATCACCACTCCCGAGAGTGTGGTCCTCAACTTCAAACAAAGGGAGGAAGAAAACTTAAAAGATGCCTGGTATAGAATTTTCAATGCTCAAAATAGATCTAATAGGAAGCTTTCCACTTCCGTGCTTCTTCGCAATTTTTATATTGGCATAACCCCTTGGAATAGGCTTGTTCTTGATACCGTTACCAGAGGAAATTTCTTGGGGAATCATACCCTTAATTCTTATAATCTCCTGATAGATTTATTCGGGCAGCCTTCCACCCCGGAAGAGACTCAAGTTTTTGAAAAAATATGTGAAGTAACAAAGATATTATAAAAGTCTCTTGAACTGCTTAAGAATGTTAGTGGAAATATCCATCGCACGAATATGTTGATTACCCTTTGCAATAAGCGGTTGGATGCCCTAGATCTAAAGATCTCCGAATATGAAAGGAAACGTAAAGAACCTCCCGTATTCGAGCTTGACACCATTAAAAAGGTGGAGATCAATGATGGATATACCTAGATCTATCTTGTATCGTGCCTACCTAGGGGCGTAAAACGATAGCGCTTGTTGGGAGGCAACCCAATTTTATGTTTTTTATTTTTGTTGCTATTAGGGAATAAAATTGCGTCTAGCCTCTGATTAGATGTGGTTTCATGTTTTGTGTAGTGTTTGTGCCAAGTAGAACCTTTGGGAAGACTTGTGTGAAGTTTATGTGATCTTGCTGTGAAAAACAGAATCGTTAGCGCTGGCTAAAGTAGTCGTGAGATTTTGTTGGAACGTGCTTTTTAGTTGATTCTTTTTGAAGATGATTGGCAGACAAGTTCCGCAAATTTACCAATTTAGTTTGAATTTTTTGGAGTTCTGGAAGTAGGCGAAACCGGCTGATTACTACAGACTGTTCTGTTTTTCACAGATTCTATTTTTCGTGTGTTGTTTGCTTATTCCGATGCATCTATGAGTAGTATTGGAGGATATGAACCATAGAGAAGTTGGAATACAGTAGGTTTAACACCAATATAAACAAAGAATGAATTCATTGCTGCACCTTTGAGTAGTGGTTTGCTTTCTTATACTAACGGAGCTCACGAGAATTTTTGTCTAAGTTTTGTGTTGTGAAGTTTTCAAGTTTTGAGTATTGCTTTGATGGACTATGGAACAAGGTGTAGCAAAGGCATAAGCTTGGGGATGCCCATGGAACCCCAAGTAAATTCAAGATAATCAAAAGCCTAAGCTTGGGGATGCTCCGGGAAGGCGTCCCCTATTTCGTCTTCATCCATCGGTAACTATACTTGGAGCTATATTTTTATTCGCAACATGTTATGTGTTTTGCTTGGAGCGTCTTGTATAATTTGAGTCTTTGCTTGTTAGTTTGCAATCATCCTTGCTGGACACACCTATTTGAGGGAGTTAAATATGGCTAAGAAATTATTAGAACACTCTATATGTTTCACTTATGTCTTTTGAGTTGAATAGTTTTTGCTCTAGTGCTTCACTTATATCTTTTAGAGCACGGTGGTGGTAATATTTCGTAGAAATTGTTGAACTCTCATGCTTCACTTTTATCCTTATGAGAGTCTATTAAAACAGCATGGTAATGTGTTTACGCTAAAGAAACTAGTTGTCGAGATCTCGCCTCTCCGACGACCTCGTCCCGCTCTCGTCGTCGACTTCGCTCCACAACCATGGTGGACACACGCCCAGCTCGCACCGCCCGCCGCGCCGCGAACGTTGCTCAGACGGCGCCCGCGGGCAATGGTGCACCGCTCCGCCCCAACTCGTCGGTCGCCAATGCCGCCACCGACCCAGCCGTCCACGAGCAGCAGGACTCGTTGCTTCCACCATCCGTGCGACGTGATGGCCGCACGGCGACGCCTTCACCCTCACCGGCCGCGGCGTCATCCTCGCTGGTCCGCCGCGGGCCGGTCTACCAGCAGCCTGCACTGCTGATGGCGTAGGAGCTCTTGCGCTACCGCCCGGCAGATGACCTCTACGACGAGTGGCTCCACCGCATCACCGAGCTCGTCAACGTAGCTGGAGAAGAACCTGCACCAATGCATTCCTCCCGTTCCCCATCGCCCCCGGCGGGGAACGAAGGCCACGGAGTCTCGGCTCCGCCTCCACTCTACGGTGCCAGCCAGGAGGTCCGGCGGGAGGCTCCTCGACGTGAGCAACCCCGCAGAGCCCATGTGCGCGATGAGCAGAGCTGCCGGGTGATTCCACATCCCCAGGCAGGGGCTCGCGGCCCCCTTGGCCGGCAGCGCCAAGACCGCGCGCCACAGGAGGAGGTGGCGCCAGCGACTCAAGAACCAGCACCGCAGGCGTAGGGGGCGCTTGCGATAATGAGCGTGGCCGGATGTCGCGCCCTAGCTCCTGAGCTACGGCGCCTCGTCTGGCCCGGCAATTTCAATCCGGACCTGCCTCCGCGCTACGACGGCACCACTGACCCCACGGAGTTCCTCCAACTCTACGAGATGAGCATCGAGGCGTCCAACGGTACCGAGCAGGTCATGGCGAACTGGTTCCCCATGGCTCTCAAATATAGCGCACGCTCCTGGCTCCTGAACCTCCCCATGGGATCCATCTCCTCCTAGGAAGAGCTTCATGAGCGTTTCGTCGCTAACTTCCAAGGCACCCGTGACCGAGCCCCGGCAGCTGCTGATCTGCGCTGCGTGAGGCAGCAGCCGGGAGAGACCCTGCAAAAGTACATCCAACGCTTCAACACCATGCGCCTCCGGATCCCTAGGGTCTCGGACGAGGCCATCATCTCTGCATTCTCTGGCGGCGTCCGCGACGTCAGGATGATGGAGGAGCTGGCCATCCACGAGGACCTGTGCACAACCCTTGAGATGTTCAAGCTCGTGGCCAAGTGCGCCAGGGCGGAGGAAGGACGCCTCTCCCTCCAGGAGCTGCCTGAGGCGGAGGTGGACGATAAGAAGGCCAAGGCCAAAGAGGCAAAGCGCAAGGGACCCGCCTTGCTGGCTGCGGAGCCAGAAGTGAAGCGTGGTTGTGGCTACGATGACCTCCCCAGAGACAACCGACCGTACTGCGTCTTCCACAACGTCCACAGCCACAACACTAACGACTGCTAGGAGCTCAGGGCGATGCGCGGCGGGCGCGTCGAGCAGCGCCCTGAGCGCGACAACCGCGGCTCCGGCCGTGGAGGAGGCCAAGGTGGAGGACGTTGGGACGGCAGGAACTCACGCCAAGGGTGGCGCGAACAGCCTCATGAAGACCACTGGCAGGAGCAGCCTCATGACGCCCCCTGGCACGACCAGCCTCGTGAGGGTCGCCCTTAGGGAAATGGAGGCCTGCCTCCGCTGCCACCACCTCCAAGAAGGAATGACGACGACCGCCAGGGAGACGGAGCAGGGGGCTTCCAGGAGCCACGCGCGGTTGCATGCATCTTGGGAGGAGCCCATGCTTCGGCTTCCCACCGCATCTTCAAGTAGTTCGCCCGTGAGGTGAACGCAGTGCTTCCCAGGCCTGACGTCGCGCGCAACCTCAGGTGGACCAAGCAAGTCATCGCCTTCGACCCCAAGGATCAGCTCAAGTGCACCGCGGCCCCAGGCGCTCTCCCGATGCTCTGCACCCCGACCATCAGCAACGTCCTCGTGACCAAGACCCTCATCGACGGCGGGGCAGGACTCAACGTCCTGTCCGTCCAGACCATCGAGACACTCCAAGTCCCCTACGATCAGCTCCACCCGACCAAGCCATTCTACGGAGTCACGGATGGCTCCACACTCCCAGTGAGGCAAGTCCGCCTTCCCATCACCTTTGGTGACCGCAACAACTACCACACCGAGCTCATCGACTTCGACGTCGCCAACATCCACCTCCCGTACAACGCCATCCTTGGGTATCCAGCCCTCGCCAAGTTCATGGCGGCGACCCATCACGGCTACAACGTCCTGAAGATGCCTGGGAGCGGTGGAGTCATCACGATCGCCTCCGACGAGAAGGAAGCGGTGTGTTCCCTGGAGCGCGCCTACCAAACTGCGGCGGTCGAATGCTCCGATAAGGATGGAGCCGTCCTCGCCCTGCAGACCGCCCCCAAGAAGAAGAAGAACATGTCCATCAACGGACCTCAGGACGGGGCTCCTGACGGTCCCGCCTCAGGACTCGCACCTGCTGATGAGGCGCCCTCCACCCTTGCATAGGGGGGCGCGCCCGACGCCTCTCTCGTGACGGGCTCGGGGGCTCTCCTCTGGAGTGTCTCCGTACTGACCAGCATCTTGAGGGAGGTGTTTGGGCACCACCTGCAAGCGTGTCCTGACGCGTGTTTTTGTGAGCCCAGCGCGAACCGCTCAACGCTGGGGGCTCAGGACTTCATCGACCAATTTACCGAAGAACTTCAGTACGCAAGGCTCATCCGCAGTGGGCGTAACCGCACAACCCCAAGCTCACCTGCCCGCGGCCCGAGTGACCACTTCCGCGTCTGCGTTGACATCGTAGGTCTCAACGGAGCCGCCTCTCAGGAGCGCTTCTGGCCGACGGCGGTCGGCCGGAGGAGGGCCCTCCCCTGTAGCTATGCCCGCACACTCTTCGGCTTCCGCAACGCAGTTGCCACATTCCAGCATCTCGCGCAGCAGGCCTTGGGGGCTCAGGAGGCTCAGTGGCAGGCGGTCCGGACGGAGCAAGAACCGGACCCGCGCGACCACTGAGAGCCTTCGGAGCCCCTAGGCCTCAGGAGCCCGACGATCTTCAGGAGCAACCCGCATGGCTCGCATCTTCAGCTACCCCAACTCTTCTTCGACAAGTATCAGGTGACGCTTGAGGTATCCAATCGAGGGCGCCCCTCGGGCTGCATCATCCTCGGACTGCTGGGGGCTGTTCCCCCGCAGTTGTCTTCCTTTTTGTGCATGATCAAGGCTAGTTGCTTCTTTCCATTCACATTAACTGCATGCTTGGCGTTTTCACCGCCACTAAGGTCATGAGCCCTTGTGAGCCCACTCGCAACCGCCGCATGATTAAGGACTGACACGGCGTCTGTGCTCGGGTCCGTCCCTGCAGCGTCGCTAAACCCAAGGACTGAGCTCTGTCTCGCGAGCCATTCTCGTGATGTCACCTCCCGTGGTCCTCGGTGCCTTGTTCTCGCATGGGCTAATCGTGGATGGATAAGTAGGGGCCCGTGGCAGGTGCCTCGCTCACATGGGAACCATGCGCCGGCTGTTTTTCTTTTGGATCGTTGCATGAGAAGACTGGGCACGACGTCTGTGCTCGGGTCCGTCCCTGTAGCGTCGACAAATCCAACGGCTAAGCTCTGTCTTGTGAGCCATTCCCGTGACATCACCTCCTAGGGTCGCTGGTGCTGCGGCCTTCTCATGCGATACCCTCTAGAGATGCACTCGGTGCAGGTCGACACCACACCTCTCTTTTCACATTTTGCAGAAGAAGACTCAGGTGCAACCCACCTCAGGGTAGGGTCTCGTGAGTGATGCGTAAGCTCACGAGAACTTCCTCAGAGTCATTCAGCTCGTCCTGAGGAGGGCCCATATACACCTTAGTTGTCCTACCGTGCAAGCCACGTGTCAGGACGGGGATGTACACACCCCGGAGTCTCTCCCAGTGGGAGGCTCCCTCCCACGGTCCAGCGGAAGTACCAAGCTCCGCGCTGGCAGATCCAACCAAGGAGCGGTTATGCCCACGAACCAGTGGAAGCACCAAGCTCCGCGCTGGCCGCTACGACCGAGGCGCGATTATGCCCACACTCCGCGCAAGTGTGGTAGCTCTATGCTCTGCGCTAGTTATAAACAACTAAGGGCAGCCCCCAGTGGTCGCACCAACCTTAGGGAGCTTTTCAGCTCACGACGCTCACAGCTTCTCCTTGGATGGGTGTCGCGAGGGGGGCTAGGCATGGGGGCTATGCTCAGGTCACGCATGGCAGACGCCACCCTACCAGGTGCCTAGACACATGGCCTTCTCGCGCCCCCATCCCAGGCAAAGGCTCGTGAGCAAGGTATGGTGCTCGTTCTCCTTCATGAGATGCGTTCGTACGTCAAAGGGGACCCCTGGGCATCGCGACCCAGGGGCCTAACTAGCCACGTAGCCCCTCATCCCTTGACTCTAGTTATGAAGATAACCCCGGTTACCCGGAGGGCTCAATGGTGATCGAGGTATGCGCGGGGTTGGGCCCTGCTGATGCAGAACGCAAATGGGATAGCTTGAACGTCAAGGGGTACCCATGGGAATCGCGACCCAGGGGCCTCACTAGCCTCGTAGCCCCTCATCCCTTGAGTCTAGTTATTACGATAACACCGGTCACCCGGAGGGCTCAATGGCGATCGAGGCATGTGCGGGGTTGGGCCCTGCCGACGCAGAGCACCTAAGCAAACATGAAAGGAAGCAAGCATGGAAATCATCTAGCTATTACAATAATATCATGTTTTTCGAATTCGGGCAAAGTTCTCACGCCTCCCCGAGGCACTCACACTTCTCTCTCTGGACAGGAACAGATCAGGCATCACCAAGCCCATCATCACCGGTCTCCACCTCTTCGGCTGTGGTAGCAGTGGCCTGGAGGAACGCCTCCACCAGCTCCGTGACCTTTGCCCCCAGGGCCTCGGCAGCCGTGCTCTCCACCTCTTCTGCTTCCTCCCCTCGCCGTTCTGGTGGGCGGGATCGACCACCAACTCTTTCCCCAAGCTCGCTGACACGCCCACTCCTCCCCAGCTCCTCTCCCTCGCCTTCCCCGCACCATGGCCGACGCCACCGCGCTCGCACCGTCGTGATAGCCGCGTCCACCGCCGTCCCCGAGCTCCGTCACCGTGTCCGTCCGCTCCGTCGTCATCGACTACATCGAGTAGGCTGAGCCCCGAGCGCTCGCCCACTCTGGAGTCGCCCCCGACCCCGTCTTCCCCAACTTCGGCTGCAGAGATCCCCATCGCCGCCCCGCTCAGCTCCGGCCGTCCCCGAGCCTGCCTCGACGTTCACTGCAACCGCCGTGAGCTCAGCTCCGTCCTCCCCCTCTCCGTTAGTTCTCTGCTGCACCGTACGCACTGCACGAGGCTCACCTGCACGCGCCGCCACGGAGCTTGTCGCCGACGAGGCTCCGGCCATTTAACGGCCCGGCCATCATGCCCACCAGCTCCACCGTCCTGTGTAGGTGCTGTAGGATCACTCCACACACCTCTACGAGCACCGCAACGACGAGTTCAACCTCGCCCGAACTCCGGTAGCTGCTGGACTCGTCGCCGACGTCGTTTCCGGTGACCCCGAGGCCAGCCACCACCACCACTCGACGCGGCTCACTCCCAGCTGCCCGTAGGCATGCTCCGCCGTCGTTTTGGCAGTCGGAGCACAAATCCCGCACCTCACCGCTGCGTTTGGCCTCGCCGGCGGCTATACGCCGGTGAGTTAGCCCCGTTTGAACAAGGGTTTCACCCCCTTGGGTCACTGACATGTGGGCCCTGTCTTTTAGTCAAACCTAGGTTAGTGTCTAATATAGTTTTAATTAGTCAGTTAACTAACTGTGACACTGACCAGTGGGTCCCACTGGTCAGGTTTGACCTGGATGCCCTGTTGACTGGCTGACGTTAGCATGATGTCATGCTGACGCAGTAAAGGATTTTCTGGGATTATTTGATTTAAAAACAATTCAGGAAATTCCAGAAAATGCTTTAAACTTCAAAAAAATCATATAAATTCAATAGTAGCTCAGATGGAAAAGATTTATATATGAAAATTGATCAGAAAAATCCAATCTTTCCAATGGCACTAGTTTCATGCATGTTTGAGCAAGTTAACATTGCTGTATACTCTAAAACATGATAATGTACTTAAATAAATATTAGTTTGAGTTTCAATTTGAATCTTTGATTCAAATGGGCTCAAACCCTTCTGTTTATAGTTGCATTAGCCCAAAACACATGCATCTTGCCATATCATGAGCATGCATCATATTGTTGCATTTATTTGCTTATTGATTGTATCGTCGGTATTCTCTGTGTTAGGTCCTGCTCCCGAGGATACTTCTGCGTATCCAACTGAAGAGCAGTACCCGACAACCACTCTGTCAGGCAAGCAATCATTGATCATTCCGATACAAACCCATCTTCTCGCTCCTGCTCTCTTTTACTGCAGTAAGGCAACAGAGTGTGAACTGCTACTTGCTGCGATAGTTGAACCCTATTCCCTTGCATGACCTGTCATTGCCACAGTAAATAGTTGAAACCCACTAGCATGAGTAGGAGTTGATTGAGCCATGTGATGTGTGATCCACCATGCTATTTGTTTATGTTGCCTGCTATGCTTAGAGTTGTGTCAGGTCTGATTCATCTGGGTGCTGGATCAGAGTGAAATGATCATACCGGTAAAGAGAGGGAAGTGTGGAACAAGTTTGGTAAAGGTATCGATGAAAGGCCGTGTAGGAGTACGTGGTGGGTTGTTTCATTGGAATCGTCCATAGGACCCGAGATCTGTATGTGTGATTCAAGTTACAGTTACTACCACGCATTGGGCTCCGGGCGCTCCAAGCCCTCTCGTCTTATTAACTGCCCTTGTTCTCTGTCCAGGAGTTGCAACTAGTTTCTGGTGTTTGTAGTTTACTGGTGGTCGTGCACAGCGCTGACCCTCGGGGTGGGCTGTGATGCAACAGGCACGTGGCACGGTGTACCGGTTGCCCGTTTGGTGACTCAGGAACCCTGTACACATTGTTTGGGGCCGTGAGCGACACCCCGGCCGGATCTCCCCACGGATGGAACCCAAATAGGCGATAAACCTGGACGAGAGACTTGTGTAGTTAGTCAGGTCATGGCCGACACCCTCGCTGGGCTTCCGCTTGAAGGTTGTCGAGTACGTGTCGAGTAAACGGCGATAAGTGGTGGAAGCGTGTGTGAAGAAGTACACCCCTGCAGGGTTACCAATCTATTCGAATAGCCGTTGTTCGAGGTACGGACTACTTGATTACTCTTACAGTTCATAGACAAGTTGATGGATACTACTAAAAGCCTCAAGACAAGTGTGCGTGCCGTGGATGGCCCTTCCGTAGGATGACGGAAGAGGATCCTCGGTGGTGTATTGTTGTGGTGAGTAGAGGACTCGTGTACGTAGTAATATCTTGCAATCTGTTGAGAGTTGTAGTATAGGTTAGCCAAGAGTCAAAGCTGGCTTTCTACTATGAACTCCACTACCCCTGTTGATAATGTTGCATTTATGATAGGTTCTGTTGTAAGACTTGCTGAGTACTTTTGTACTCGTGTTTGCTTAATAACTGTTGCAGAGGAGAACCCTGCCCCTTCTGATGGGTTCTACATAGACGTTGACGTCGACGAGTAGCTTGCTACCCAGACGGAGATCTGGAGCTTGTGCAGGGCCTTGTAGATAGTCAGGCAACACCAAGCATGTTTTATTTTCCAAGTTGTCTGTACTCAGACATGTTAGCTTCCGCTTGTGCTTGTATGACTGTATGACTTGAGTGTTGGGTCATGTGACCCCTACCTGTATGGATATGGTATGTATGGCTCTTGGAGCCTCTTAAATAAAGTACTTTGAGTCATAGAGTTATGTTGTGATGCAATGTTCTATTTGCACATATTGAGCATATTGTGTGTATGATTGAAATGCTTGGTATGTGTGGGATCCGACACCTAGTTGTTTTCCTTTGGTAGCCTATCTTACAGGGAAATGCCTCCTAGTGCTTCCAATAAGCCTTGGTAGCTTGCTACTGCTCGGAACACGTAGGCTAGCCGGCATGTGTCCTTCTTCGTTCCTGTGTCTGTCCCTTAGGGGAAATGTCACGCGTTGTTCCTTAAGTCCATGTAGCTTGCTACGACTTGGGTTCATACGTTGATGACCGAGACATTCGTTGCTGGGTCATGGATGCCTGTCTCTGTAATTTAGTGCCACTTTTGATTTATAACTAGCCATGTCTGCCCGGGTTCTCTGTCATATGGATGCTAGCGACACTGTCATATACGTGTGCCAAAATGCGCAAACGGTCCCAGGCCAGGTAAGGTGGCACCCGTGGGGATACCGTGCGTGAGGCCGCAAAGTGATATGACGTGTTACAGCTAGATCGGTGTGACTTAGGATCGGGGTGCTGACAGCGTTGGCATCAGAGCCGGACTGCCTGAAGGTTTCTCAAGCCAAACTGGTCGATGTTGAGTCTAGAAAAATTCTTAGTTAAATGTTGGGGAATTGATTGTGGAAGGGAACGTAAGGCTCTTTTTACTCCTTTACCTTATGCCCTTCTGATCTGAGTCAGTCTATTCTTTCCACGGGGATTTAGGACTAGGCCTCTTATCCTTACTAGGTTCACGTGTTACTAATCCGTAGACTCTTAGGATTGTTGGTTTCAAGCCTCAGTTCAGTTTCTACCCTTTTAGTATGATGATTTGTTGGACCCGGAACCTTGATATGATATTGTTGAGTGGCCATGCTATCATTTGTATGATGTCTCAAAATCTTTTTTGAGCATTTACAGTTGTTATGTTGCCCGATTTCTTCCAGAAACACTAATGCCTTTGCATTACTTCGTGTTTCAGATGTCTGGCCGCACACCTCACCAAGTGGTTCGTTTGACTCGGTGCATTAATGTGCCCGGTCACACGGCCATGCTAGTCCGTGTGTTGACTGAGACCGGTTACCGCTGGTATCCTGAGTACACCGTGGAGGAACAGTACCGGGATTTCAATCAGAGTCAGTATTTCTGCACAGTCCAGATATACCCCTCATATCCCG
Source organism: Secale cereale (assembly GCA_902687465.1). Taxonomy (NCBI): domain Eukaryota; kingdom Viridiplantae; phylum Streptophyta; class Magnoliopsida; order Poales; family Poaceae; genus Secale; species Secale cereale. Next base: position 516,114,948 of record LR738710.1, read on the forward strand.
GAGCTAACGATCCCATCCATTGGTCTTATGGAGTCGGGGTTACTATCGAGATGGCAGTGCAGGATGCCACTTATTCGATGATGACCATTCTCCGGGCTAGGCATGCCCTGTTGTTGAACACTGAGTTCTGTTACATGCCAGCCTCACTTCCCGGAGAGGAAGGCTACTACACTGGATTGTATACTGATGCTGCTCATGAGGAGCCACTGCTTCAGACTACTGTTCAGATGCTGGAGGATAGGGACCGTGAGGTCCGTGCCCTCCGAATGGAGCTGTATAAACTCGAGCCGCCCACTAGACTACTTTGACACAGCTTGCACCTGTTGTGCATGCCGGATATCTGCATATGCGGGATTTGTACCCCGTGCGGACTCATCTGCCTGATCGTATGGATTGGCGTGACGTTGGGGGTATTACACCTCCACGTGGGCGTCGGTTACCACCAGCATCAGGCCCGAGGCCACATCCATGTCCCTATGGTCCACAACCTTGGAGTGCTCGAGAGCTTCAAGATCCATCTGTTCCACTTCCAGGCTACGGTGGTAATCTTTACGAAGATTACTACGGGAATGTCTGAGCTAGACCATGGCAGTAGTAGTATCGTAGTAGTTGTATTTCCACAGTCCTGTGCGTCTTGTGGAATATGACTTAGTGTGTGCTGAGTTCCGGAGGTGTAGTTAAATAATGTATAGGAGCTTGGAATGCCTCTGATGAGATGTATCCTCTTCACCACAGTTGTACTTTAGCCTTGGCTTGTACTAAACTATGTATGGTGTGTATGCCACTGGTGTATATATGGCAGTTTCTATATTACCATGTCGTACGGATGATCATCTCTGCATTCCGTGTCATCCATTACATTCTGCACTCCTATGTCAAGTTTTTGCCATCCTTGTCTAAACCGTTGTTTTGTTTTCCTAGGATGGTCAGCACTCGCGGCACTCCTGCTGCTCAGGAGCAGGGTGAGGCTAGTGGGGCTAGAGATGAGAATCTGCCCCAGCCACCCTCCTTGGCTGAAGTTATGCTCGAGGCAGAACGGAACAAGAGAGAGACCAACCGACTGCTGGAACGCATAGAGCAGAACACTGGGTTCCGTTAGAGGAATGACGTGGTGTCAATCAACGACTTTATCAAGATGTGCCCACCCAAGTTCCATCATTCCACTGAACCTCTGGATGCGGATGACTGGCTTCGTAGTATCACCCACAAGCTACACTCTGCCCGTGTGGACGAAGCTGACAAGGTTATCTACGCCGCCTACCATCTTGAAGGCCCTGCCAGTCTATGGTGGGAGAACTTTGAGGCTATGCGTCCTGCTGGCCAAATCACTACTTGGGCTGAGTTCAGTGAGGCATTCTGTGAACATCACATTCCGGAAGGTCTCATGGATCGCAAGCGGGAGGAATTCTGTAATTTCACCCAGGACCGGTTAACAGTGGATGGCTATAGTCGCGAGTTTGGCAACTTGGCATGCTATGAACCTGAGGAAGTATCCACCGATGCCAGGAAGCAGGCGAGGTTCCGCAAGGGACTCAGCCCCGAACTCCGCCGAGATCTACGACTGCACGAGTGCACTTCCTTCCAGAAGCTGGTAAACAAAGCTATCAGTGCTGAGACGGGCCACACTGATTTCGAAGCCACACGCAAGCATCCTCGTGACTTTGGTTCCTCATCCGGCTCTGGCTCTCACAAGCGCCGTGTGTGGGTTCCTAACACTGCTCTGCCACCCAAGTACACACCAAGGCCATCCTATGAGGCGCCTCGCCCGACTCAACAGTATGCACCTGCCAAGACTTATGGAGGACCACCTACCAACTTTGCTCCACGCACTGGCACTGTGACATGCTTCAAGTGTGGAGAACCGGGGTACTACATGCGTGAGTGTCTCCAGAACCAGCCAGGAAAACCCGTTGGCCGTGGTAAGCCAACCGGCAAGGTGAATTATGTCAAGCCAATCCCCACTGCACGTGGTCATGTCAACTATGTCTCTGCTGAGGAAGCTTATGAAGATCCTAATGTCATCCTTTATACGCTTCTTGTTAACTGCCATCCGGCATCTGTTCTTTTCGATACTGGAGCATCCCATTCGTTCATATCTGAGAGCTATGCTCGAATGCACAACATGACTTTTTGTGACATGCCTACTTCCATGGTTATTCAAACTCCTGGTTCAAAGTGGCAAACCTCTAGGGTAAGCCATGGAAATGAAATTCTTGTCGATAGACTTGTTTTCCTTGCATCTCTAATCGCTCTCATGTCCTCGGACATAAACATCATCTTGGGTATGGACTGGATGACAACTCATTACGCCAAGATTGATTGCTACACTAGGACCATTCAACTTACACACCCCTCCGGCAAGACAGTCAATGTCTTGACCCGAATGGCTGAGCGTCAGCTCTACTCTCTTAATGCTAGCCCTCTACCAGAACTCGAAGATATTCCGGTAGTCCGTGACTTTCCGGATGTTTTCCCAGAAGAACTGCCAGGTGTTCCACCTGATAGAGATGTCGAGTTCGTGATAGATCTTATTCGAGGAACTGTCCCAATCTCTAGGAGACCTTATAAGATGGCACCCCTAGAATTAGCTGAGCTTCAGAAACAACTCGATGAGTCCTTGAAAAAGGGTTTCATCCGTCCTAGTTCTTCCCCTTGGGCTTGTCCCGGCCTCTTCGTCAAGAAGAAGGATGGAACGGAATGGATGGTTGTAGATTACCGACCTGTCAATCCGGTCACCATAAAGAATAAGTATCCGCTCCCCAGGATCAATGACCTGTATGATCAGCTCGCTGGATCCTTAATCTTTTCGAAAATGGATTTGAGGTTGGGCTACCATCTAATCAAAATCAAGAACGGGGACATTCCCAAGACGGCTTTTGTTACTCGTTATGGCCAATACGAGTAGACCATCATGTCCTTCGGGTTAACCAATGCCCCAGCCACCTTCTCCCGGCTAATGAATTATATATTCATGGAGTATTTGGATAAATTCGTCGTGGTATACCTCGATGATATACTCATCTACTCCAAGAACAAGAAAGATCATGCCGAGCATCTAAGGCTGGTGTTGATGAAACTTCGAGAGCACCGCCTTCATGCCAAATTCTCTAAATGTGAATTCTGGTTGCCGGAAGTGACCTATCTAGGTCATGTGATCTCTGGCAAGGGTATTGCCGTCAATCCCGAGCGAGTTCAAGCCGTCCTTGATTGGACTCCCCCAGAATCGGTCAACCAAGTTAGGAGTTTCCTTGGCACAGCGAGCTATTGCCGACGCTTCGTCGAGAATTTCTCCAAGGTTGCTAAACCTCTAAATGAACTCCTCAAGAAAGACAAAAAGTTTGAGTGGACCCCACAGTGCGAGTCCAGCTTTCAGGAACTGAAAAGACGCCTGACATCTGCACCCGTACTGGTACCACCGGACTTTTCCAAGGATTTTATTATCTACTGTGACGCCTCGCGACAAGGACTAGGTTGCATACTCGTGCAAGATCGTCAAGTGATCGCATACGCATCTCGATAGTTGCGTCCACATGAGGATAACTATCCTACACATGATCTAGAGTTTGCAGCTGTAGTCCACGCACTCAAAACATGGCGACATTACCTTCTTGGTAATCGCTGTGAAATCTTCACTGATCACCAAAGTCTGAAATACATCTTCACCCAACCGGATCTAAATCTCAGGCAAAGACATTGGGTTGAGTTGCTCACAGATTACGACTTAGGAATCACTTACACCCCTGGGAAGGCCAATGTCATGGCCGACGCACTAAGTCGTAAGTCTTATTGTAACAACCTGATGTTACAACAAGGGCAACCACTTCTTTACGAGGAATTTCGTAAGCTTAACCTTCACATTGTTCCTCGAGGATTCCTTTCCACCTTGGTGGGGAAACCTACCCTTATGGATCAAATCATAGCTGCCCAGAAGCAAGATACAGGGATTTCCCGAATTAAGAGAAACATTCACAAAGGAGTTGCAGGTTGTTTCTCCATTGGTAACAGAGGTGTTGTTTCCTTCGAGAACCGTTTAGTGGTTCCCAAGAACCAACACCTATGGCAGTTAATCCTTAAGGAGGCTCATGAATCTCCTCTCACGATTCATCCCGGTAGTACCAAAATGTATCAAGACCTACGTCAGAGGTTCTGGTGGACTAGGATGAAGAGAGAAATCGCTCAATTCATTGCCAACTGCGATGTTTGTCGTCGAGTCAAAGCAGAGAATCAACAGCCTGCTGGCACCCTTCAACCTTTAGCTATTCCTGAATGGAAATGGGACAAGATCGGTATGGACTTCATTATCGGGTTTCCCAGGACCAGAAAAGGGAATAATGCTATTTTCGTCGTTATCGACCGCCTCTCCAAAGTAGCCCATTTCCTACCTGTTCGAGAGAGTATAACCGCTAGCCAGCTAGCAGACTTGTATATCTCTCGGATAGTATCACTTCATGGTGTGCCGTTGGAGGTTAACTCAGACCGTGGAAGTCTTTTCACTTCACGATTATGGGAAAGTTTCCAGAATGCTATGGGGACTCATCTCTTCTTCAGCACCGCCTTCCATCCTCATTCAAGTGGTCAAGTGGAACGATTCAATCAAATTCTGGAAGATATGCTTCGAGCCTCTGTCATCTCTTTCTCTATGGACTGGGAGAAGTGTCTTCCATTTGCCGAATTCGCTTATAACAATAGTTATCAAGCCAGCTTGGGCAAAGCTCCCTTCGAAGTTTTATATGGACGTAGGTGTCGAACACCTCTTAACTGGTCATAAACCGGGGAAAGACAATTCTTTGGTCCGGACATGATCCAGGAAGCAGAAGAGCAAGTTCGCATCGTTCATGAGAAGTTGAAAACAGCCCAGTCTCGCCAGAAGAGCCAATATGATAGTCATCATAAGGCTGTGACTTTTGAAGTCGGCTATAAGGCTTACCTTCGGGTTACTCCTCTTAAGGGAACCCATCGCTTCGGTATCAAAGGAAAATTGGCCCCTCGTTACATCGGTCCTTTTCGCATTCTTGTTAAACGATGAGAAGTTGCCTACCAATTGGAACTACCTCCGCACCTTTCCAGAGTTCATGATGTCTTCCACGTATCTCAACTCAGGCGTTGCTTCTCGGATCCTATCCGCGGAGTGGACCACGAAACGCTTGATCTCCAGGACAATCTCACATATCAAGAATACCCTGCTCGAATTCTTGATCAAACCGAGCGTACCACTCGACGTCACAATATCAAGTTTCTCAAGGTTCAATGGTCACATCATTCCGAGAGTGAAGCTACTTGGGAAAGGGAGGATCGTCATCGACTTGAGTACCCCATCCTCTTTCCGGAGGAACCCGAATCTCAGGACACGATTCTTTTGAGTGGGGGTGAGTTGTCACATCCCTAGTCAGTGCTTGCATTAGGACTAGCTAGAGTGTGCATCATGTTTACTTTCCACAGAAACTTGAAATGGGAATGACAGAAACCCCAGCACCCCCATTCTAACAACTAGGGTTTGATAAAATCTTTTCCAATGTACCCAAAATGCCCTTCAAAAATGTTCATCATTTCTGCCTTGGTCTTAAACCTCTGCCAAAAATGGTGCACAATTTTCTAGGACATCCAAGGTCTCTGGATTAATTCATATGGTATTTGCATTTGGGCATTTAAATGCTATAAAATATTTTGTGTGCCCAAATAATCATAAACTAAAATGTTCCATGTTGTTCATATTGTATAAAGTGGGCATTACTAGTTTTATGAGCTATAAAAATGTTCTGGCATTTTTATTAATTCAACAAAGTTGCAAAAGAAATGAAACAGAAAGAAATAAAAAAGAGAGAAGAGAGAGAGAAACTTACCAGGCGCCTAACAGGCCCACCTGCCGGCCCAGCCCAGCCACCGCTCCAGCGAGCTGCTTGGCTCGGCCAGGCAGGCACGCAGGTGCTCCACGGCTGCCGCAGCGCGCGCCACGCAGCTGCCCGCCGCCCTGCTTCCTCCCCTCACCGTTCTGGTGGGCGGGATCGACCACCCACTCTTTCCCCGAGCTCACTGACACGCCCACTCCTCCCCAGCTCCTCTCCCTCGCCTTCCCCGCACCATGGCCGACGCCGCCGCGCTCGCGCCGTCGTGATAGCCGCGTCCACCGCCATCCCCGAGCTCCATCACCGTGTCCGTCCGCTCTGTCGTCATCGACTACGTAGAGTAGGCTGAGCCCCGAGCGCTCGCCCGCTCTGAAGTCGCCCCCAACCCCGTCTTCCCCAACTTCGGCCGCAGATATCCCCATCGCCGCCCCGCTCAGCTCCGACCGTCCCCGAGCCCGCCTCGACGTTCACTGCAACCGCCGTGAGCTCAGCTCCATCCTCCCCCTCTCCGTTAGTTCTCTGCTGCACCGTACGCACTGCACGAGGCTCACCTGCACGCGCCGCCGCGGAGCTCATCGCCGACGAGGCTCCGGCCATTTAACGGCCCGGCCATCATGCCCACCAGCTCCACCGTCCTCTGTGGGTACTGTAGGATCACTCCACTCACCTCTACGAGCACCGCACCGACGAGTTCGACCTCGACCGAACTCCGGCAGCCGCTGGACTCGTCGCCGGTGTCGTTTCCGGCGACCCCGAGGCCAGCCACCACCACCACTCGACGCGGGTCACTTCCAGCTGCCCGTAGGCGTGCTCCGCCGTCGTTTTCGCAGCCGGAGCACAAATCCCGCACCTCACCGCCGCGTTTGGCCTCGCCGGCGGCTAAACGCCGGCGAGTTAGCCCCGTTTGACCAAGGGTTTGACCCCCTTGGGTCACTGACATGTGGGCCCTGTCTGTTAGTCAAACCTAGGTTAGTGTCTAATCTAGTTTTAATTAGTCAGTTAACTAACTGTGACACTGACCAGTGGGTCCCATTGGTCAGGTTTGACCTGGACGCCCTGTTGACTGGCTGACGTCAGCATGATGTCATGCTAACGCAGTAAAGTATTTTCTGGGATTATTTGATTTAAAAACAATTCAGGAAATTCCACAAAATGCTTTAAACTTCAAAAAATCATATAAATTCAAAAGTAGCTCAGATGGAAAAGATTTATATATGAAAATTGATCAGAAAAATCCAATCTTTCCAATGGCACTAGTTTCATGCATGTTTGAGCAAGTTAACCTTGTTGTATACTCTAAAACATGATAATGCACTTAAATAAATATTAGTTTGAGTTTCAATTTGAATCTTTGATTCAAATGGGCTCAAACCCTTCTGTTTATAGTTGCATTAGCCCAAAACACATGCATCTTGCCATATCATGAGCATGCATCATACTGTTGCATTTGTTTGCTTATTGATTGTATCGCCGGTATTCTCCGTGTTAGGTCCTGCTGCCGAGGATACTTCTGCGTATCCAACTGAAGAGCAGTACCCGACAACCACTCTATCAGGCAAGCAATCATTGATCATTCCGATACAAACCCATCTTCTCGCTCCTGCTCTCTTTTACTGCATTAAGGCAACAGAGTGTGAACTGCTACATGTTGCGGTAGTTGAACCCTATTCCCTTGCATGACATGTCATTGCCATAGTAAATAGTTGAAACCCACTAGCATGAGTAGGAGTTGATTGAGCTATGTGATGTGTGATCCACCATGCTATTTTTTTATGTTGCCTGCTATGCTTAGAATTGTGTCAGGTCTAATTCATCTGGGTGATGGATCAGAGTGAAATGATCATACCGGTAAAGAGAGGGAAGTGTGGAACACGTTTGGTAAAGGTATCGATGAAAGGCCATGTAGGAGTACGTGGTGGGTTGTTTCATTGGAATCGTCCATAGGACCCGAGATCTGTATGTGTGATTCAAGTTACAGTTACTACCACGCATTGGGCTCCGGGCGCTCCAAGCCCTCTCTTCTTATTAACTACCCTTGTTCTCTGTCCAGGAGTTGCAACTAGTTTCTGGTGTTTGTAGTTTACTGGTGGTCGTGCATAGCGCTGACCCTCGGGGTGGGCTGTGATGCGACAGGTACGTGGCACGGTGTACCGGTTGCCCGTTTGGTGACTCGGGAACCCTGTACACATCGTTTGGGGCCGTGAGCGACACCCCGGCCGGATCTCCCCACGGATGGAACCCAAATAGGCGATAAACCTGGACGAGAGACTTGTGTAGTTAGTCAGGTCGTGGCCGACACCCTCGCTCGGCTTCCGCTTGAAGATTGCCGAGTACATGTCGAGTAAACGGAGATAAGTGGTGGAACCGTGTGTGAAGAAGTACACCCCTGCAGGGTTACCAATCTATTCGAATAGCCGTTGTTCGTGGTACGGACTACTTGATTACTCTTACAGCCTCAAGACAAGTGTGAGTGCCGTGGATGGCCCTTCCGTAGGATGACGGAAGAGGATCCTCGGTGGTGTTTTGTTGTGGTGAGTAGAGGACTCGTGTACGTACTAATATCTTGCAATCTGTTGAGAGTTGTAGTATAGGTTAGCCAAGAGTCAAAACTGGCTTTCTGCTATGAACTCCACTTCCCCTGTTGATAATGTTGCATGTATGATAGGTTCTGTTGTAAGACTTGCTGAGTACCTTTGTACTCATGTTTGCTTAATAACTGTTGCAGAGGAGAACCCTGCCCCTTCTGATGGGTTCTACATAGACGTTGATGTCGACGAGTAGCTTGCTACCCAGACAGAGATCTGGAGCTTGTGAAGGGCCTTGTAGATAGTCAGGCTACACCAAGCCTGTTTTATTTTCCAAGTTGTCTGTACTCAGACATGTTTGCTTTCGCTTGTGCTTGTATGACTGTATGACTTGAGTGTTGGGTCATGTGACCCCTACCTGTATGGATATGTTATGTATGGCTCTTGGAGCCTCTTAAATAAAGTACTTTGAGTCATAGAGTTCTGTTGTGATGCAATGTTGTTTTTGCACATATTGAGTATATTGTGTGTATGATTGAAATGCTTGGTATGTGTGGGATCCGACACCTAGTTGTTTTCCTTTGGTAGCCTATCTTACAGGGAAATGCCTCCTAGTGCCTCCAATGAGCCTTGGTAGCTTGCTACTGCTCGCAACACGTAGGCTGGCCGGCATGTGTCCTTCTTCGTTCCTGTGTCTGTCCCTTAGGGGAAATGTCACGCGTTGTTCCTTAAGTCCATGTAGCTTGCTATGACTTGGGTTCATACGTTGATGACCGACACGTTCGTTGCTGGGTCATGGATGCCTGTCTCTGTAATTTAGTGCCACTTTTGGTTTATAACTACCATGTCGGCCCGGGTTCTCTGTCATATGGATGCTAGCGACACTGTCATATACGTGTGCCAAAATGTGCAAATAGTCCCGGGCCAGGTAAGGTGGCACCCGTGGGGATACCGTGCGTGAGGCCGCAAAGTGATATGACGTGTTACAGCTAGATCGGTGTGACTTAGGATCGGGGTCCTGACATCAGCATTACCTGAACCATAGTTGAGATAGGTAGCCCTTGGTCATCATGCTGGACAGACGGCCTTGGAGTGCTGTCACCTCAGCCTGAGACCCCCAGTTTGGACTCTTTTCATTCCAAGAGGATAGCCTCATTGGGGGTCCAGATCTGAAAGCAGGTGCCATCGCCCATTTGGCATTGCGGTGCTCAATGATATAGAACCACTCCTGCTGCCAAACCTTGTTCGTCTCCATGAACGACCCCTTTGGCCAGGTTGCATTCGGGAGCTTGCTTATCATAGCGCCCCTGCACTCCGCGTGTTGCCCGTCCACCACCTTCGGCTTCACGTTGAAGGTCTTGAGCCATAGGCCGAAGTGTGGGGGAACACGGAGGAAAGCTTCACACACCACTGTGAAGGCGGATATGTGAAGGATTGAATTCGGGGCTAGATCATGGAAATCTAGCCCGTAGAAGAACAGCAAACCCCGTACAAAGAGGTTAAGAGGGAATCCTAGCCCCCTAACAAAGTGCGAGAGAAACACGACTCTCTCACCTGCCTCCGGGACGGGAACCACCTGGTCCTGGGCGGGGACTCAGTGCGCGATATTGGCAGCGAGATAGCCCGCACTCCGGAGATCCTCCACGGCTTTCTCAGTAACCGTGGAGGCCTCCCACTTGCCCTTGGCGCCGGATCCAGCCATTGCTGAGGAAGGAAGGTGGTTGAGGAACGGAGAACTGCGGGCGCAAGAGATGAGGATGCTGGGGCTAGGGAGATTGGAGACCTCGGGCTTGAGGAAAGCGTGGTGCTGATGGAAGGGATTGATGTCCTTTTATAACATGGTGAATACAGAACGTCCCCCCACTTTAGCCAAAGACCTCGCTGGTTCCCAAAGCAGTCGTGTGTAATACGCGGTTTGGATGCTCATGTCACATTGATAAGGATCCCCTAATAAGTGGGCACGATCTCTGTATTGATAAGACGTGCCAAGTGGGGTTATACCTCGAAACGTGAAACTAGGGCCAAATAAAATGGTCTGGTATGTTAGTGGGATGGACGCGACGCTTCACCAAAAAGTTGTTAGTAAAGACACATTATTAATTTTCTTTCAAATGCCTTGCCTTCGAGGCTAAGGGTTGTACTAACCATGCAGAGCCGGACATAGTACGCTTTTTGCAGAACATATTACCTTAGTATGTTCGAAAGAAGGAACCCGCCTTGCAATGCCAAAGACAATACGGAAGTCGAACTCATCGTCATCGAAGAGAGGTTCAGGGGCTATTGAGGGAGTCCTGGATCGAGGGGTCCTCATGTGGCCAGATAACTCGTGGTGGGCCGGACTGGTGGGTCGTGAAGATCATCGATGAAGATCGTCTCTCGTATCCGGATAGGACTCATGTATGAGTATAATGGCAGGTTTTAGGTTCGGGTGTAATCTTTCCTTCCTCTGCAAGTTGGTTATGTACAAATCCTAGGGCCCTCCGGTACATATATAAACCGGAGGGTTTAGTTTGTAGAGACAACAGAATCATAGGCTAGACTTTTAGGATTTAGCCACTACGATCTCGAGGTAGATCAATTCTTGTAATCATATTCATCAAGATTAATCTACCAGGAAGTAGGGTATTACCTCGATCGAGAGGGCCTGAACCTGGGTAAACATCCTATCCCCAGTCTCCTGTTACCAACGATCCTCAGACGCATAGTTCGGGACCCCCTAACCGAGATCCGCCAGTTTCGACACAGACAGACACACCTGCACTTGAGAGATTACTTGTAGTTGATCAAGAAGGTCCAACAAGAATCAATGTCATTTCTGCACCAAAATTGATAGTGGTGGGCTACTCGTCTGACAAATACTCTAAACTTGTTATTGGATCCACACTCGTTCAGGTACAACAGCCGCCTTCTACCTCTCCTTCTACAATTAACATTATTTCTAATTTTGAAAATGTTTGTTCGTCTGTCATCTACAAAGTGATTCCGACAAGCTTGACCCTGAAACTGCGCACAGTGAAGGTCTTGGCAGTAGAATCTATCGGCCCCAACCTGGACCAAGTTGTCTGTTTCCTGAGATGCTTTCCGTGCGTGGAGAATCTATATATCGAGGTGATGTTCCTTTCATGTTAAATGTTAACCATAATAGAGTTCAATTTGAGACACCTTTTTCCTAGTTTACAATAAAATGTACTACGATTTCTGAAGGATTTCAGTACATACATGTCCCCCCCCCCCAACAATTGGTTGCTTGATCCATATGGTTACAATCCATATGCATTTCTCATTTGGATTCATCTGTACTAGTTTTCTTAGGGAACTTTTCATCCACTCCAACCTCTTGTGAAGAAGGCTACATTTTTCTAGTCAAATGCCCATGTTAATCATGTCAGATCAAAGATGGCATGTTAGTGCATTTTACAAATCCTTCAAACCAAATAGGCATGTAGTAGTGTTCAAAACTGCATGTAGGCACTAACACGTTTTCTTCTTTTGTAGATAAGATTAGGCCCAGTAGTGGATAATGTGATATAATATAGAAATCAAGTCGAATGCCTAGATCTACATCTCTCAGAAATTACTTTGAACTCCTACCGAGGGACCTTACCGAAGATTATATTCGCTGGGTTCTTTGTTGTCAGAGCAAGGGTACTGAAGGTAATGAGGTTTGCCCTACATTTATTCCGCAAAAATGAATGGTTTGTTGATCAGCTCCGGCACATGCAGCAGAATGGAATAGGCTCCCAAAAAGCTGAATTTTATTTTGGAACTTCATATGACAGAGTAATCGGAAGTCATCGTGTCAACCCCAAACATGACTTCTCAGTGGCTGACCCCTTTGAAAAAATTATGAGGTTTTGAAACCAGACTTATAACTGGTGATATTAGTTTGAACCTCTCTGATATCCACGTTCAGCGGATCAGTGCGAGCGTTTGCATCTGATGAGCTGAATTTCATTTCTAATATCAGTTTAAACCTTGTAATCTTTGAATTTGAGCCATATAACTCTGGAATTTGAACTTTGTAATATTTCGAGCTTTTGTGGTACTATCGTTGAAACGGCTTCGTATGAGACTCATATATTGGTAGCACTATTTTGACCTTAATATGCAATGGTCTTAGATTTTATTAACCATTCTTGAATATGTTTACCTTGCCGATCTCAGAGCAAACGATCTGTATAGCTAACTCGACTGCGATTTTCGACATTAATGCACACAGTTGGTTCCTTCAACCGTGTGCCCTATAGAGCACAGAATTAATTATCGCCTAGAGTGTCCATCATCACCCTTCTGTGTAAATTTGACCTCATCACCCACGGGTAAACTTATGACTGAAGTCATTCCACACACTTCGTTTTTACAAAGCTTTTTGCCAATAAATGCCCACGATTTGTGCCTCTTCTAGCCGACGCATGGGCAAACTAGCCGGGCGGGAAGCTTGCGTGGTAAACTGCACAGTAGCGCGGGAATAGGCTCACCGACGGTACATTTGGCGCCTCTTCGAGCCCACGCGTGATCAAACGAAACATGTGCGCTGCGATGTTGTCAAGCGTGCACTGGAATCCTCTGCTATGAACATCATGACAAGACGTGATGATTATAGGCCAGCCAGCCCCCATTATTTTTTTGACTATAAACAGTAGGGTAAAACACCCCACTGTAATTTTTATAAATAGAAGAGAAGGTCCAGCCTTACAAGACAAAACAAAAACCAACAAGGGCTTGAGAGGAGCCCCTTAGAAAAAGGAAAAAAGAACAAAGAATAAAAAGAAAGAAGAAAAAAGAACTAGGGTAGACTAAAGCTAAGGCTAAACAAGAAGACCTAGACAGAAGGAAGCTGTCAAAAATGAAAAGAGATCATTGTTGCAGTTCCAGCCATGAATTGAAATGGTTGACATGCTTTGGTCTCATCCTGTGCTTTAGTAACTCCAGCTCCATCAAAAAAATGTTCTTCCATCCTTGAAAAGTGGGTTGAATATGTTCGAAGATTTTGTTGTTTCTGGAGATCCAAATAGCCCAAGATCTAAGTATTATAATATCCATAAAAATGGTAAGCTTAGCTTTTCCTTAATGTCCTGGAATGCCTCAAGAATAGATAGGTTTGGAGTTCTTGTGGGGCATATGTGATCCCAACATCTTTTAGCAAAGTTGCATCCCCAAAACAAATGGTACAGAGTTTCCTCCTGCTGGCACCCCCTGAGAGCACAGTTATAGTCTTCCAAAACAAATGTTTTCCTTCTCAATAGGTTTCTTGTATTGAGTCTGTCATGCAAGAGCATCCAAAAAAACATTTTGTGTTTAGGTTGGCATGATGAGTTCCAGATCCATGTGAAGTGTGGTGGAGATTGTTTGAAACCAATCATAGCATTGTAAGCCTTGGCAGAGGAATATTGTTCATTACCCCAGATATAGCTCCATGTATCTGTGTGATTTTGGTACTGTGATTGCTTCATTGTTTAGCACCTGTCTTCAAGCTGTAAGAATTGCTCATGAGCCTCTATTGATAATGGAAGGTGAAAGAGATCTTCAAAGAATTCGGTGGCCAGAACCTTCTGCACTGTAAGCTTGTCATTGATCACAAAGGTGAAGAGGTGTGGAAACTGATGTTGTAGTATTTGCTCTGACCATAGGTCCAACCAAAAAAAAGCACTTCTGCCATCTCCCAAGTTGCATCTTGCTACACCTTTAAACTGTTAAACTAAATGCAAGTTAGCCTTCCACCAGAAGGAACCTACTAACTCATCTCCTGGCAATTTGTCCTCATTGTAATGTGTCTCCCAGATCAAATTTACCCATGGAATGTCATGCGTGTTGTAGAACTTGTGTAGGTTTTTCATGAGTAGTGCCTTGTTCTGTGTGAAGATATCCATGACTCCTAACCCTCCCTGACTCTTTGGTCTACAAACAGTGGTCCATTTTACTAAAGCTGGTCTATGATCCCCCATATCTGGTCCTCTCCACAAGCAGAGTCTGAAGTATTTTAAGATTTGTTGCTTAATAGTAACTGGTACATCCAAACAGCTCATGAAAAAAATTGTGAGGGATGCCAGAACTGATTTAACCATCAACAATCTACCTGCATAGGTCATAAATGTGGCAATGCCAGCCAATCTTTTGGCAATCCTGTTAACCAATGGTAAGCATTGCTCCACTGTTGGTTTGTGAAGCCCTAGAGGTAGCCCAAGGTATGTGAATGGAAATTGACCCAACTGACAGTTGAGAGTACCAGCATAAATTTGAGCCTGCTCTTCTTAAATATTAATAGGTACCATGATGGGCTTTTGGTAATTTACCTTTAAACCAGTGGCAGATGCAAAAGTGTTCAGAAGGCCTTTAGGACAGATGAGCTGTCTAGAATCGGCCTGCATAATTAACAGGGTGTCATCTGCATACTGTACAATTGGAAAGTCAGTGCATGTGTTTATGTGTAGAGGTGCATGAATGAGGCTCATTCCCATTGCTTTATTGATTACTGATTGGAGCAGGTCAGCAGCTATGACAAACAACAAAGGTGATAGTGGATCTCCTTGTGGTACTCCCCTTCTACAGTAGATTTTCTTACCAGGTACTCCATTCAGCATTACAACAGTTGAAGCAGAGTTAAAGATCATTTGTATCCATGAAATCCACTTATTGCCAAAACCTTTTGCTCTGAGAATGTCTATAATTGCTTGGTGTTCAATGGTGTCAAATGCTTTTTCAAAGTCTAATTTGAACACAAGCAATTCTTCCCTGGATTTGTAACATTGATGAATGTGTTCAAAAGACCACCCCAAGCAGTCTTGAATGACCCTGCCCTTAAGAAATCCATATTGGTTAATGTGGATCATTTGTAAGATAACTTTTTGTAATCTATTTGCCAAGAGCTTAGTGATGATTTTTAGCACCCCATTAAGCAATGAAATGGGTCTAAAATCACTAGGGGTATGAGGGGCTGAGTTCTTTGGAATGAGGGTGATATATGATCTGTTGATGCTCTCTATAACCCTTGTGTCTCTTCAACCTTTCGATCGCGCCCCACCATTGCAAGAAGCACACCCACCACAAGAAATTCTTAGAGGGTATCCTGTGCGGCTCCAATGGTGCTCCGAGCAGCTGCCAACGACGACCAGCAGTTCACCATGCATGTCATGGTGGACACCCACAGAAGGTTCATGGACCTCTCGGTGGTGTATACCCATGACCCGGTCTGGGTGGAGCACTCCATCCACATCATGGAGTTGCTGCTTCTTGAGAATTACAAGGTGGTCGGGTTCGACCTCGAGTACACCCGCGCTCATGTTGGGTCTCGTCCCAAGGTCGTCATCGCCCAGATGTGCGTGTGCCACCACGTCCTCGTCTACCACTGCTGCCTGGCCACAAGGTCGTGCGAGTATTTCGCCAGGTTGTCAATAGCCCCCACTACATGTTCGCAACGGTGGACATCACAACGATGTAAAGGCGCTCAAGAATTCGGGCATCGCCTGCTAGAATCTTGTCGACATCTAGGGCCAATACAAGATCTAGGGCAGCAAGGAGCATGAGAAGGACTCACTAGTTCACCTCGCCGATGCCATCATCGACCCCTACTACAAAGACATGAAGGATTCCTGCAACAAGGACAAGTGTGCCTGGCACTCGGCCTGGATGGAGAAACTTGACAAAGCTCACGTCATGTACGTAGCCAAGGAGGCGTACACGAGCTAAGACATGTGCAGACAGATCATTGACATGAAGAAGTGCCTCCTTCCCCAAAATGGCCAGAGATCCAGCCGGAAGCAGAGCAATGGCAAGTGTCATTGCAACAATAAGTAGATGATTAGATCGTCGTTTATCCTAGTTTAGTATGCATGTAATTGCTTACTTTGGTGTGTGGAAATGTTATGTGTGTAGTCACTTGTGTAATTGTATGCTTAATTTGGTTTTGCAATGTTGTGTTTTTAAGTATATATGTCGATGCTCTGTAGACAGAGAAAATCACATCGCACACGGACTGAACAATGGAACCCTTCGGTGATGATTTCGTCAATCACTGACAATGTATACCAGCAATTGTTTGCTCACAACACGCATGGCTTGTTAATAGGAATCGTCTGTGTTGTTATCGGTCTTCCCACATGTTTCTGATTATAGACCTCTTTGTCGCGTATCACACACATCTTCTTATATTAAACCTGTTTATGTTCTCTTGTCTCAATGCAAATGGTTCATCCGAGTATGGCACACACCTTCATCTGGCTGGCCGTTTCTTTTGTGTTGCCTAATCACAAATAGTTCATCCGAGTGAACCATATGTTGTATATCGCACACACCTTCATCTGGCTTCCCGTTTATTTTGTTCCTCCTCATCACAAACAGTTAACTGAACTGAACCATATGCCCTGCATCACACATGCAACTAAAATCTGAACCGTGTTTGATGCATCAGTCATCGCAAACGTTTTGCACCTTTTTGACGTTTTTTTACACCACCATTTGCGATTATTGCATACACAATTTCGTCGAACGGTCTGCGAGCATAGTGTCACGTTACCAGCATCCTGCAGTAGTGTGCGCGAACCACTGGTACGTGGCTCCCACGTTGAGTAGGCCAAAGGGCATGCAGACGCAGTTGCAGGGGAAGCCCCCACTCCGGCCAATGTGCGACGGCCGGAAGAGGTCTTGAAAAGCTGCCATGTTGAGGCCAGGGATATCGACGCAGACGCGCAACCCGTTGCCTGCACCGGGGGAGGCGGCGACACCGGTAGGATGCAAGGGGCAACGCTCGCCACGCATGGCTTGCACTTCCTGAAGCTCCTTGATTGCCTTGGTGATAAACTCTCTTGCTCCTGGTGCCTCGTGCCTCGTTCCTTGCTTGTGGGGGCGCGTTGAAGCACGCCTCCAAGTGGTGCCCGATCACCTCCCACGTCGCACTGGTCAGGCCAGAGGCTCTCTAGACGGAAGCACTCGAGCCTGTCCTGAGGGAGGCACCGGGCGTGCCTTCCTATGCAGAAGGGACAGGCGCCCTCGCGATAGGCGCGGAGCTTGAGGCGCCACCGGTGGGATTCTTTGCATCAGGATGGCTCTTTGGGAGGAGTTTCTTCTTCTTCGTGGGGGTAGCCTCAGGAGGCGCGGTGTCACCTTCGTCGTCGGAGTTGTCGTCCACGACGGCCCGGTAGGCGGGCTCAAGAGAGCAGACCGCATCCTTTTCATCAGAAAGCGACAGTGATGATGTAATTGCACCCAAGCATCTTGATGATTTTGTAACCATGGTGAGTGGCCACCATGAAGTTTGCGAAAGTAGGGTACCCTGGGATGGCATTGTACGGGAGGCCGATGATGGCCACGTCAAAGTCGATCATCTCGGTGTGGTAGTTGTCGCTCTTGCCGAAAGTGAAGGGAAGGCACACCTGCCCAGGGGAATGGTGGAGGCGTCGGTAACCCCAGAGAATGGCTTGGCGGGCATGCGCTGGTCATACGGCACCTGAAGCGTCTCAACGGTCTCAACGGAGAGCACATTGAGGCTAGCGCCACCGTCGATGAGAGTCTTGGTGACTGATATGTAGTTGATGGTGGGCGTGCACAACATGTGGAGTGCACCGGCGGTGGCTAAGCACCCGAGGTGATCCTTGGAGTCGAATGTGATGGCGTATTGTGACCACGTGAGGGGACGCACGGCCTCATGCTTCGGGAGGGTTGCGTTCACCTCACGAGAGAACTGCTTGAAGTTGCGGTTCGAGGCGGGCGCCTGAGCTCCGCCAAGGATGCAGGCGGATGCGCGAGGTTCTTGGTAGCCCCCAGCCCCGTCATCTTTCTGGTTGTCGTCATTCCTCCTAGGCGGCAGCAGAGGATGGAGGTTAGCATTGCCCTGCGGACGGGCCTCGCGAGGCTGATCGCGCCATGTGTCGTCTCGAGGTTGATCGCACCAGGCGTCATCCCGAGGCTGATCCCACCAGCCACCCTCATGGTCGCATCGGCCCTCATGGGGGTTGCGGTTCTTACACGGCCGCCTCCGCGGCCGAAACCTTGATCACTGCGCCTGGGGCGGTGGAGCAAGTGCTCGTCCCGGAGCACCCTGAGCTCCTGGCAGTCGTCGGTGTTGTGGGAGTGCATGTTGTGGAAGACGAAGAATAGGCGAGTGTCCTTAGAGGGCTCGTCGTGGTCACGACCATGCTTCAGCTCAGGCTTTGCTGCCAGCACGGTGGGGCCCTTGCGCTTTGCTTCCTTGGCCTTGGCTTTCTTGTCTTCGGGATCTTCGTCTGTGTGCTAGAGGAGGGAGAGACGGCCTTCTTCCACCCTGGTGCACTTGTCCGCCAAGTTTAACATCTCCAGCGCCATGCACAGGTCATCATTGATGGCGAACTCCTCGCTCATCTTGACGTCCGTGATGCCTTCCGTGAACGTTGAGATACTGGCTTCATCTGAGGCCATCGGGATCTTGAGGCGAACCTGGGTGAAGCGTTGAATGTACTCGCGAAAAGTCTCGCCCGGGTGCTGCTTCATGCGCCACAGGTCATTGTCGTTGTCAAAACCGGCAGATCTCGGGTAGGGGGCCCAAGCTCTGCGTCTAAGGACCGATGGTAACAGGAGACTGGAGACACGATGTTTACACAGGTTTAGGCCCTCTCGATTGAGGTAATACCCTACTTCCTGCTAGAATTGATCTTGATGAATATGATTACAAGAGTTGATCTACCTCGAGATCATAGTGGCTAAACCCTAAATCCTAGCCTATGAGGATGTAATGATTCTGTTGTTAGCCTCTACAGACTAAACCGTCCGGCTTATATACACGTTGGAGGGGGCCTAGGGTTACAAAGGTGACTTGGGGAGGAAGTAATAGCTACATCTGGACATCATGCCTGCCTTTCTACATACATAGGAGTCTCGACCGTATACGGGGGAAGGTCTTCTGCTTCTATCTTCGTGGCCCATTAATACGGCCCAGTTTTATCGGCCCAGACGCATGAGGACCCCTAAATCCAGGACTCCCTCAGTAGCCCACGAACTTGCTTTCAAGGACGAGATTGTATTCGGCTTCATGTCTTCGGTCTTGCAAGGTGAGTCCTTCTGGATGATAGTTCGGCTTCATTTAATATTGTATCCCGTCGATTCCTCACCGTCGTCGTCTTTGCCTCCATGTGTCCAACGAATGCGAACCGTCTGGGTATTTTTGCAATTACCCCCTTGATTGTGTAGGGAATGCGCCTATATAAAGAGACTAGATCTCAGATACCATTCCATTCCATTCCACGCGGAAAAATCCCTAAAGCCTGCGAAAAAATCTTCAAACATGGCCGACGTTCCCATCTCTTCCTCGCGCCCTCACGGCCTCCAAACGGGTAATTGGGAAAGTTGCTCTGTATCCCATGCGCATCTGAGAAAGCTTCAAGCTCAGGGATATGTCCCTCCCGAGGATCTAGTCCCCATCCGGGCCGGACTAACTTCCATCGACAATCAAGCCCTCACAGAGAGTTTTCCCAACCCCTCTAGTGGAGAGCGTGTGACACCCCGAGACCGATGCGCCAGGTGTCAGTCAGTTATTCATCGTCGCTGCCATGTCATCAGCTTGCGTGTTGCATCTTTGCCATGTCATCATGTGCATTGCATCGTTATGTTTTCAAAACTTGCATCCGTCTGAGTCCGTCCGTCTTTTCCGTTGTCCATTCTGAGCCCAGACACACTCGCACGCGCCCGTGGCACCTCCGAATATTTATTTTCTAAGTGGCCGGAAAATGTTCTTGGAATGGGTCAAAACTTGGCGTGTGGTCTTATTATAGTGTAGACAGACCGCCTACCAAATTTTGTCGCATTCGGAACTCGTTTGATAGCCCAACCGTTAAACTTGGAGCAGTGTCGTTGCCGATACTGACGTCGGACGTTTTGGTCTCCGAAACTGCCGCCGGGTCTCTCGTCTTCCTTCTCGTCTTAGACCGATGCCTCTCCCCACAGTCCACTAGGCCTCTCCTAGCCCCCCTCTACTCCGAGCCGGATCGAGATCCGAGGCTCCAAAACGCTCTCAAACCCCCCAAACCCTAGCCCCCCTAGCTATTTATAGACCCCTCCACCTGCCAAAAATGGACCCCTAGCCACTTAGACCCTCTCCCACCTCCAGCCGCCACTTCCTCCTCGCATTTCGTGCCCGCTCCCCTCCACTTTGCCACTTGGCGATTCACCACGGGCCAGCCGCCGGTTGTGCAGCCCCTCCCCTCCACCCATGCGCTACCACATCGTCCCCCATAGCGCCAGCCACCGCGCGGACCCGCCCGGCCCATCCGAGGCCTGCTTGGGCCCGGACCTCCGCCGCCGCTGCGAGCGCTCCTCGTCCCCGAGCGCCTAGATCCCCTCGCTCCACGCTCGGCCTGACCCCGCCTCTGAGCACGCATCCCCGCCGTCCGCGGTTGCCGGCGACGAGCGCCGCCTCGCCGGACCTGGTCATCCCCGACGCCCTCTCTCACTCTTATTCCTCCCTTCCCCTTCCTCCCTTCAACTCTCTCTCTCTCTTTCCATGGCTCTACAGGGACCACCGCCGCTGCATCAGTCGTCGGCCTCGAGCTCACCGATCTCGCAGTCGCCGTCGGGAACGGAGAGGCAGCCACCGGATCGGCCATCGGCGTCCAACCTCGGCCTCCTCCCTGCCTCCTCGACCCCTACGACCCCGCCTTGCCAAGGCACCGTCGCTGCCATGGTTCTGCTCGGTAACGAGCAGAGCTGCTCGTCCCGCACGCACGTATCACTGTGGGCCGTGCCATGCCAAGGCCGGCCCATCTCTGCCCCACCGCAGCCCAGATCGGCCGGGCCCAGCCGTAGGCGCGGCCTGCTAGGCTAAGCCTCCCCGCCGGCCCGTTTTGGCCCAATGTGAGCGCCCCGTTTTTTTCTCTAAGGCTTTTAAACTGTCTGTGAATTTGACTAAGTCCTTTTTCTGTTTTATCATCATGGCATATTGTGAGTGTGATAACATTTTGTGTGGTGATCCAAATGAAGCAAATGATATGACAAAATGTTCGTCTCGTGATGCTCTACATGTTAATTGCATTTGCATGCAAGTTACTGTTCATCTTGATGCCTCAATCTTCGTTGCAAAACTGCTATCTGATGTTACAATCAAGTCCTTGTTTCCTGTCAACAATATGTTAACATGTTTGAGAGGTCACATCTTTGTGCATGTTAGTCCAAATGGAGTGTATGATATGTCAAAATGTTCATTGTGAAGTGCGCTACATGATGGTGGTTATTGCATTCATGATAGGTGCCATATTACCATGTTTATCTCTTTTGCAAAAGTGCATGTGGCTGTTAAGTGCTGAAACTTGTTATCAGATATTGATTTGTCTTTTTCATATCTTTATGTGTGATATTTGTTTGAGCTACATGTCAATATGTTTTAGAAGCACAATCATGTCATCTTTGCTGTGCTGCAATCCATTTTCCATGATATGCCTTGTGGTGAGTGCAACAAGCTTGCAAAGTGACCTACTCACTGTTGCTGATTTCTATGACTTGTTAAAAACTGCTAAGTCTGAAGCTATTATATCCTGATGCCATGTTTGCTTGATGTCACACTCAAATACATGAATGTTTTGGGATGTCCAATGATAATATCTTGATGTCCATGTTATGATCTATCCACCCATGTCCTTGTTTGCATATATGATCTGTTGTAGCTTGTTGTTTCCATGCTCTCAAGTTGCCATAAAATGTTTATGTCAGCCTGTTAACAGTAAGTTCAGTTTTGCCATGTGAGTAGCTAGTGTTCTATGCATCCTATGACCATGTTCTTGCCATTTGTAGCTTCATAAACATGTCTTCTTGTTGTTGGTTATCTTCACATGCCATTATATGCTTTGACATGAGTTGCACAAGCTTGCAAACATGCCTACTTGTCGTTTTTGCTGCCATGTTTAGTTTATTTCACTAAGTGTTTGAATCTGTTATCTTTTGTAATCTTGCCATGATGTTTTGAGCATGTTCTAGTAGTGTTTGGTAGTAGCTCAGTGATCATGCTTGTAGTGCTTGATATGTACATACTTGCCATGTCTTTTGTTGCCATGAAGTGTTATTGTATCATGTTGTTTTGATGTCAACTAAGTGCCATGTTGCTGTTTTTGGACAGCTTGTTGTTATATCTTGTTTCATGTGTATGTGTTGAACCGTTGCTCCGTTTTGAGCGTGCTCTATATGATACTTGTGTGTATTTGCATGTAGATGCATAATGACATGTTATATACCTGTTTGGAGTGTGTTTGCTTGTTGTTTGAATGCATCTTTCATCTTTGCCATGATTAACTTGTTTTGCTCGTATCTTCTAGGCCGTAGCTCCGAATTAAATTAACTTTATATGTAACTTGACTAGAATTTCGAGTAGATCATCATGGTGCATGTTAACTTGCTGTTTAACAACTTGAACTTAAGGTTTGTTCAGTTCTGGACCAATTTCGAAATTTGCATATGAGGACTTATCGGAGTTGTTATATGTCGTTTCCGGCCTCATTTAAACTTGCCTTGTTGTGTGGTCTTGTATGATTCATTCCTTGCCATGTTTTGCATCATGTAGCCTTGTCATGCATCATACTTAGTTGAGCATCATGTCATGTTCTTGAGTGGTGTGTTTACCATGTTGTGTGCTTCTTCTCGCTAGTTCATATTCCGTTGCGATCATGAGGATTCGTTCGTCCACACTTGGTTCATCTTCGTGGCTTCTTCTTCGTCTTCTTCATGGACTCGTTCTTCTTCCATGGGGGATCTCAGGCAAGAGGACCGACACCTTGGATACCTTTACTATCATTGCTATGCTAGTTGTCTCGATGCTATCGCTATATGCCGTGCTACCTATCTATTTGTCAGCCTCTCCTTGTTGCCATGACACCTCTAACCTTTGACACCTTCCCATTTAACCGTTGTTTGGTTATGTTACCCGCTCGCTCAGCCCCTCTTATAGCGTTGTTAGTTGTAGGTGAAGATGAAGATTGCTCCATGTTGGAATTTCTTGTTGGAATATCACAATATCTATTGCTATAAATTAACACACCTATATACTTGGCGATGGGTGGAAGGCTTGGCCTTTTGCTCGGTGTTTTGTTCCACTCATGCCGCCTTAAGAACCGATAAACTGGTGTTATGTTCCTCGATTTTGCGTTCCTAACGTGGTTGGGTATACGGGGACCCCTTGACAGTTTGCTTTGAATAAAACTCCTCCAGCAAGGCCCAACTTTGGTTTTATTTTGCAACATAATAAAGACTTAATTAATTAATTAAATTGCGTAGGGAGTTAGCGCTACCCGGGGATTCTTCTACATACAGGGGGGCAGTGCTGATGGTGTTGGTCCCAAACAGGCAACCTGCAGGGCCGCCTTGGGGAAACTCGAGGTATATGGCATACCTGTAGCTTGTCCCATCCGGACGTGGCCTGAGACGAGATACGTGCGGCTACTATCAGGGGGTCGGCACGCCGGGAGGTCTTGCTGGAATTGTTTTACCATTGTCGAAATGTCTTGTGCACCGGGATTCCGGTTCTGGTCGGGTTGTCCCTAAGATAAGGGGTATTATTATTTTTTACCTCTGCTCATCGTGAGAGCTTGTTATGGGCTAAGTTAGGACACCCGTGTAGGGTTAATGATCTTTCGAAAGCCGTGCCTGCGGTTATGTGGCAGATTGGAATTTGTTAATGTCCGGATGTAGAAAACTTGACAGAGGATCCGGAGTAAAATACACGAACCACGTGAGTAACCATGACCGTATCTTTTCACTTTGAGAAGAGAACACGGTGGGGTTATGTTTGACTCATATGTAGTTCACGATCTTTAGCGATCACTACTAGTTTGCGACCTATTACGTAGATGCTCATCTTATTCTTGTACTCGTATGTTAGCCACCATACATATGCTTAGCCGCTGCTGCAACCTCACCACTTAAGCTCTCCATACCCTTTAAGCTTTGCTAGTCTTGATACCCATGGTTATGGGATTGTTGAGTCCTTGTGGCTCACAGTTACTACAAGAACAGTTGCATGTGCAGGTTTCCGATGACTTGACGTGAGAGTGATGTACTTGTGTTGGAGTTGTTTCTTCTTCTTCGTCAGTCTTGGGTTAGGTTCCTGGTCGGCAGCCTGGGATCGCAGGATGGATATCGTTGTGCTTTTCATGTTAGCATCCGTAGTCGGATGTCTTGTATTGATGTTGTTGTATACGTATGACTTGTATGAATTGTTGTATCCCCATCTATGTATGTAATGGTACGATGTAATGATATCCATCTTGCTAAGCGCCCGAAATGCGGTTGTGCCTTAATCATAAGTTTTATCTAGTGATCCAGATAGAATCGCATCTTGGGTGTGACAAGTTGGTATCACAGCCTCGACCGACCATAGGAGCCCCTTGATTGATCGTAGCTTGGCCGTTGTCGAGTATAGAAGAAAACTATTTTGGAGTCTAGTTGTATCGGAGAGTAGGAATTCTTTTTACTCCTCGGCCCCTTCGTCGCTCTGCTGAGGAATCTAGACGTATGTGTTTTCGATTACTCCTCTTCCCCTTCAATTTTTTTAGGATCACGCAGTTAGTTTTCGTTTGTTGCGATGTCAGCCTTTTGATCCTCTTCATCTTTTTCTAGTTCAATCATCAGTTCGTTCTCAACCGACATTGTTTCCCCGTCCGATGTGGTCTTTCTTTTTCCCACCCGCCCACCCTTTTTCTTCTCGGACCGGAGTCCTTAATCGAGTTTCCATCCTACTCGTGCAAAGTCTTTTAATTCTTTCCTCAATCATTTCAACTGGGGAATTATCGTCTAGTTCGTCATTCTTCATCTCTTTTTTTTTCCGATGGTTCCAATTCAATTTGTATTCGGTGATCATCGTATTCTTTTCCCTCGGCTCAGATGTTTCCTCTTGCTCGCTCGCCTCTCGCCATTTAATAATTCCGGAGTTGCGAAGATATCTCACGAGATTCGTGTTTGGCTTTAAATTAATTCGAGGTTGTCACCTCCTTCAAGTCTTTTAATCGTTCTGATGCATCATCTCCTTTTCAATCCTTCCAACGGTGTTTTCTCTTCGATGGGCTCATAACCCACGGGTCTTTCCCAGGATCTTACCTGACTCTTCTAATTTCCCGGAGTATTCCCAAATTATTTTTAAAGTATGACGTAAGTATGGATTCCATCAGTCATAGCCCTTCTTCCAGATCGCTTTCAAAATCTTTCGTGTTGATTCGACCTTCCTCTTTTCTTTTCCGTAGTATCTCAACAATTTTGGTTGTGTTTCTCATCGACATTTGAAGTCCAAAGAAGAATTCCTCTAAATCTTGTCCATTCTCTCGACAATTCGTTGTTCAAGCTTAATGCCATCCTCTCGAATAATTCCGCTTGTCTTAAACTCTTTTCCTTACCCATCCGAAGCATTTCATGAATTCTTTCCATTATGTTCCTCCGAAGGCCTTCGTTCTCAGTTTTCAACTTCGTCCTCCAAATATTCTTCATTGATGCCTCTTCGTTCGTCTCCATATTCTTCCGGTGCTTCGTTCAAGTATTCTTTAATCAGTTCGTGATCTCTTTCGTTCTCTTGGATGTAAACTCCCTCAAGTTCTTTATTCATTTTCTAATTCTTCTAGAGATTCATTCTATTTTCTTCATCCAATTTCAATTCTTCCCGATGGTTCGTTCCTTTTCTTCACTTGGTTTCAATTCCTTACGGTGGTTCGTTCAATATTCCTTTCTCCTTTGTCATCGCATCAATTCATTTATTCTTTCCAATCTTACTGGTGGTTCACGAAGACTTTCTCAACTTTGATGATATATCCCTTTTTAATGTTTTTCAACACTAATAAGTGGTATGCAAATCCATTGCTTCTCATCAATTTAATTGGTTGAAGATAAGGATAACATAATTCGTATTCTTTTCATCAAGTTGAGCAATCCATTCCTTCGGAGTTTATTCTTTGATGAATAAATTCTACTTCCAAATCCTTTCATCTTTTCTTCCCCGGAGTTCAAAGTTTCCTTAGCTATCCTGTCGGAACATCCATCTAAATCATCGCAAGGCTTTATTCTTATTATTTTCATCCGTCATTTCTATATCATCATCCTTTTGTTACCTAAGTTCCTCATGGTGGTTCTTCATGAGATAATTCATTCGTCAAGTGTTCATCATTAATTCCTGTCGAGCAGCTCAAGTATTCTTCTTCTCGCGTCTTAAAGTGCAAATAATCCTCTGTATTCTTTGAAGTGGATTTTTGCATTTTGTTCTTCATCTCATCTATTCAATCTTTTGGTTGTGGTGGAATTCACCTCAAGTGTGAGATGTTTTCCATAAGCCCACATCGAGCAAATTATTGTGTTGTTGATTTCTCAACAACTCCGTTCAAGCATTCTTTTAAAGATGCTCTTCTAAATTCATTTGTGGTGCAAGTTGTCATCTTCTTCTCCGTTATTTTCATTCCACTCTTTAAATTCTTCCGGAGGAATTGTGTTGTTGCTCTCGTCGAGTATCGTTTCATCTTTCCAAGTTCTTGTTCTATTCCATTCGTATTCAACCGGAGTCCTATATAAATTTTCTTGTTCTTATTACTTGTATCTCCCGCTTAACAGGAGTGGTTTCAATATCACTCTTGGCATTAAGCTCTTGGTTCTCGTCGTATGCCTTGTTTCCTCTATTATCGGATCTTCTCGATCGCGTTCATCTCCGTTTTATTCTTCCTTTCAAGTGGCTCAACCTCTCAAGGTTCTTTGGCTTCACTCTTTTGTTCAAGAAGAACATTGTTCTTCCTTTTTCCCTTCCGTCTCATTCCTAAGATATTGGGACGATATCTCTTGTTAGTAGGGGAATGTTGTGACACCCCGACACCGATGCGCCAGGTGTCAGCCAGTTATTCGTCGTCGTTGCCATGTCATCGGCTTGCGTGTTGTATCTTTGCCTTGGCATCATGTGCATTGCATCGTCATGTTTTCAAAACTTGCATCCGTCCGAGTCCGTCCGTCTTTTTTTTTGTCCGTTCTGAGCCCAGACACACTCGCACGCGCCCGCGGCACCTCCGAATATTTATTTTATAAGTGGCCGGAAAATGTTCTCAGAATGGCTCGAAAATTGTCGTGTGGTCTTATTATAGTGTAGACAGACGGCCTGCCAAATTTCTTCGCATTCGGAGCTCATTTGATAGCCCAACCGTTAAACTTGGAGCAGTGCTGTTGCGATACTGACGTCGGACGTTTCGGTCTCCGAAACTTCCGTCGGGCCTCTTGTCTTAGCCCGAGGCCTCTCCCCACAGCCCACTAGGCCTCTCCTAGCCCCCCTCCGCTCCGGAACCGTCGGATCGAGATTCGAGGCTCCAAAACGCTCTCAAACCCCCCCAACCCTAGCCCCCTTGCTATTTATAGACCCCCTCCACCTACCAAAAATGGACCCCTAGCCCCTTAGACCCTCTCCCACCACCAGCCGCCGCTTCCTCCTTGCATTTCGGGCCCGCTCCCCTCCACTTCGCAACTTGGCGAGTCTCCATGGGCCAGCCGCCGGCTACGCAGCCCCTCCCCTCCACCCACGCGCTGCCACGTCGTCCTCCACAGCACCAGCCATCGCGCGGGCCCGCCCGGCCCATCCGAAGCCCGCTTGGGCCCGGACCACCGCCGCCGCTGTGAGCGCTCCTCATGCCCGAGCGCCTAGATCCCCTAGCTCCACGCTCTGCCTGACCCCGCCTCCGAGCACGCATGCCCGCCGCCCGCAGTCGCCGGCGACGAGTGCCGCCTCGCCGGACCTGGTCATCCCCGACGCCCTCTCTCCCTCTTCTTCCTCCCTTCCCCTTCCTTCCTTCCTTCACCTCTATCTCTCTCTCTTTGCATGGCTCTACAGGGACCACCGCCGCCGCATCAGTCTTCGGCCTCGAGCTCACCGATCTCGCCGTCGCCGCCGGGAACGGAGAGGCAGCCACCGGATCCGGCCATCGGCGTCCAACCTCGGCCTCCTCCCTGCCTCCTCGACCCGTGCGACCCCGCCTTCCGAAGCCACCGTTGCTGCCATGGTTCTACTCGGGAACGAGCATAGCTGCTCGTCCCGCACGCACGCATCACCGTGGGCCGTGCCATGCCAAGGCCGGCCCATCTCTGCCCCGCCGCAGCCCAGATCCGCCGGGCCCAGCCGTAGGCGCGCCGTGCTAGGCTCTGCCTCCCCGCCGGCCCGTTTTGGGCCAATGTGAGTGCCCCGTTTTTTTCTCTAAGTATTTTAAATTGTTTGCGAATTTGACAAAGTCATTTTTCTGTTTTATCATCATGGAATATTGTGAGTGTGATAACTTTTTGTGTGGTGATCCAAATGAAGCAAATGATATGTCAAAATGTTCGTCTCGTGATGCTCTTCATGTTAATTGCATTTGCATGCATGTTACTGTTCATCTTGATGCCCCAATCTTCATTGCAAAACTGATATGTGATGTTACTGTCAAGTCATTGTTTCCTTTCAACAATATGTTAGCATGTTTGAGAGGTCACATCTTTGTGCATGTTGGTCCAAATGGAGTGTATGATATGTCAAAATGTTCATTGCGAAGTGATCTACATGATGGTGGTTGTTGCATTCATGATAGGTGCCATATTATCATGTTTATCTCTGTTGCAAAAGTGCATGTGGCTGTTAAGCGCTGAAACTTGTTATAAGATGTTGATTTGTATTTTTCATATCATTATGTGTAATTTTTGTTTGAGCTACATGTCAATATGTTTTAGAAGCACAATCATGTCATCTTTGCTGTGTTGCAATCCATTTTCCATGATATGCCTTGTGGTGAGTGCAACAAGCTTGCAAGGTGACCTACTCACTGTTGCTGATTTCTATGACTTGTTGAAAACTGCTAAGTCTGAAACTGTTATATCCTGATGCCATGTTTGCTTGATGACCCACTCAAATTCATGAATGTTTTCGGATTTCCAATGACCATGTATTGATGTCCATGTTATGCTCTATCCATACTTGTCCTTGTTTGCATATATGATCTGTTGTAGCTTGTTGTTTTTATGCTCTCAAGTTGCCATAAAATGTTTCTGTCAGCCTGTTAACAGTAAGTTCGGTTTTGCCATGTGAATAGCTAGTGTTCTATGCATCCTATGACCATGTTCTTGCCGTGAGTAGCTTCATAAACATGTCTTCTTGCTATTGGTTATCTTCACATGCCATGATATGCTTTGAGATGAGTTGCGCAAGCTTGCAAACATGCCTACTTGTCGTTGTTGCTGCCATGTTTAGTTTATTTCACTAAGTCTGTGAATCTGTTATCTTTTGCAATCTTGCCATGATGTTTTGAGCATGTTCTAGTGGTGTTTGGTAGTAGCTCAGTGATCATGCTTGTAGTGCTTGACATGTACATGCTTGTCGTGCCCTTTGTTGCCGTGAAGTGTTATTCTATCATGTTGTTTTGATGTCAACTAAGTGTCATGTTGCTGTTTTTGGACAGTTTGTTGTTATATCTTGTTTCATGTGTATGTGTTGAACCGTTGCTCCGTTTGAGCGTGCTCTATATGAAATTTGTGTGTTTTTGCATGTAGATGCATAATAACATGTTGTATACCTGCTTGGAGTGTGTTTGCTTGTTGTTTGAATGCATCTTGTATCTTTGCCATGCTTAACTTGCTTTGCTCATATGTTCTAGGCCGTAGCTTCGAATTAAATGAATTTTATATGTAACATGACTAGAATTTCGAGTAGATCATCATGGAGCATGTTAACTTGCTGTTTAACAACTTGAACTTAAGGTTTGTTCAGTTCTGGATCAATTTCGAAATTTGCATATGAGGACTTATCGGAGTTGTTATATGTCGTTTCCGGCCTCATTTAAACTTGCCTTGTTGTGTGGTCTTGTATGCGTCATCCATTGCCATGTTTTGCATCATGTAGCCTTGTCATGCATCATACTTAGTTGAGCATCATGTCATGTTCTTGAGCGTTGTGTTTACCATGTTGTGTGCTTCTTCTCGCTAGTTCATATTCCGTTACGATCATGAGGATTCGTTCGTCCACACTTGGTACGTCTTCATGGATTCTTCTTCGTCTTCTTCATGGACTCGTTCTTCTTCCTTGCGGGATCTCAGGCAAGATGACCGTCACCTTGGATACCTTTACTATCATTGCTATGCTAGTTGTCTCGACGCTATCACTATATGTCGCGCTACGTTTCTATTTGTCAGCCTCTCGTCGTTGCCATGAAACCTCTAACCTTTGACACCTTCCGAGCAAACCGTTGTTTGGCTATGTTACCCGCTCGCTCAGCCCCTCTTATACCGTTGTTAGTTGCAGGTGAAGATGAAGATTGCTCCATGTTGGAATTTGTTGTTGGAATATCACAATATCTATTGCCATAAATTAACACACCTATATACTTGGCAATGGGTGGAAGGCTTGGCCTTTTGCTCGGTGTTTTGTTCCACGCATGCCGCCTTAAGAACCGATAAACCGGCGTTATGTTCCTTGATTTTGCGTTCCTAACGTGGTTGGGTACATGGGGACCCATTGACAGTTCGATTTGAATAAAACTCCTCCAACAAGGCCCAACTTTGGTTTTATTTTGCAACATAATAAAAACTTAATTAATTAATTAAATTGCATAGGGAGTTAGCGCTACCCAACGATTCTTCTACATACAGGGGGGCCAGTGCTGATGGTGTTGGTCCCAAACGGGTAACCTGCGGGGCCGCCTTGGGGAAACTCGAGGTATCTCGCATACCTGTAGCTTGTCCCATCCGGACGTGGCCTGAGACGAGATACACGCGGCTACTATCAGGGTGTCGGCACGCCGGGAGGTCTTGCTGGAATTGTTTTACCATTGTCGAAATGTCTTGTGCACCGGTATTCCGAGTCTAATCGGGTTGTCCCTAAGATAAGGGGTATTATTATTTTTTACCTCCGCTGATCGTGAGAGCTTGTTATGCGCTAAGTTGGGACACCCCTGCAGGGTTAATGATCTTTCGAAAGCCGTGCCCGTGGTTATGTGGCAGATTGGAATCTGTTAATGTCCGGTTGTAGAAAACTTGACAAAGGATCCGGAGTAAAATACACGAAGTGCGTGAGTAACCGTGACCGTCTCTTTTCACTTTGAGAAGAGAACACGGTGGGGTTATGTTTGACTCGTAGGTAGTTTAGGATCTTTAGCGATCACTACTAGTTTGCGACCGTTTGCGTAGATGCTCATCTTATTCTTGTACTCGTAAGTTAGCCACCATACATCTGCTTAGCCGCTGCTACAACCTCACCACTTAACCTCTCCATACCCTTTAAGCTTTGCTAGTCTTTATACCCATGGTTATGGGATTGCTGAGTCCTCGTGGCTCACAGTTACTACAACAACAGTTGCAGCTGCAGGTTTCCGATGACTTGACGTGAGAGCGATGTACTTGTGTTGGAGTTCTTTCTTCTTCACCGGTCTTGGGTTAGGTTCCTGGTCGGCAGCCTCGGATAGCAGGATGGATGTCGTTGTGCTTTTCATGTTTGCATCCGTAGTCGAATGTCTTGTATTGATGTTGTTGTATTCATGTGACTTGTATGAATTGATGCATCCCCATCTATGTATGTAATGGTACAATGTAATGATATCCATCTTGCTAAGCGCCCGAAATGCGGTTGTGCCTCAGTCACAAGTTTTATCTAGTGATCGAGATAGAATCGCATCTTGGGCGTGACAGAGCGGGTATGTTTTGTCTGCTTCCTTCTAAGAGGCGTAGGATTTCCCATCCACCCCTTCCTTAGGGGGCTCCTGGAATTCTATGGTCTCCAACAGCATGATCTCACGCCGGGGTCTATCCTGCACATTGCGGTATTCGTCACTTTATGCGAACTGTTTCTAGGCTGCGAGCCTCATTTTGAGTTGTGGCGGAAGTTCTTCTGCCTTGTCCCTCGCTCCGAGGAGGGATACATATTTGAGTTTGGCGACGCTATAGTATGGCGCATAGCAGGGACAAGCTATCTATCCAGCACTCCAAAGAAAGCATCCGAAGAGTGGCCTTCAGAGTGGTTTTATATCGAGAATGTTGCCCTGCCGGATCCAGTTCGGCAAGGTCTCCCCAAATATTCTAATGCTCCTCCAAAGAATCTTTTCAACTGGCGTCCCCGCAGTCCCCCAGAA
Source organism: Secale cereale (assembly GCA_902687465.1). Classification (NCBI taxonomy): domain Eukaryota; kingdom Viridiplantae; phylum Streptophyta; class Magnoliopsida; order Poales; family Poaceae; genus Secale; species Secale cereale. Next base: position 516,147,357 of record LR738710.1, read on the forward strand.
GAAGAGAATGTGAAGGTCAAAAGACTGGCCAACAAGGTCAGATTGCTTGCCAGTTCCGGGATGTCAATAACTGAAGTGATGGCGATTTCAACAAAGCGATGCATGCAGCCGCTCCAATCTAAAGGATTCCCTATGTGGCATTATAATGGCCAGAATGATGCCTCACGCTGCTTATGCCTGGTTCCGGACGACCCTGCCACTCTAGCCGCCATCCTAGAGGGTCTTTACAAGGGACAGAAGCAAGACTTTCTTCGCTTGAAGTGCCGGGAAGGTTTCTCTATGTATAATCCTCCTGACTAGGTGAGTCTTTCTCTTGACTGCTATTTTTACCCGTTTCTCTTTGTATGATGTATTGACCGAACTAAATTCGGTTATTCCAAATAGGAGTGGAGAAAGGTGGTCGAGGGGATTAATAGTCCTGCCCCACAGCCAGAGGGCCACTTTCGAAATGCAGGCCCCGGATACAACGAAGATCCGGACATAGGCATAGAGCTAGAAGATGGAGTCTTCTATCAAGCTAGCCGTGACGGCGCCGTGGTGGCTATCGTAGCCAATTTTCCAAGCCTCATTCCTTCCTCTCACGTATGTAACAAGGACATACCTCCTCAAAAAGAAGATTCCCGGCATGCCTTACCCATCGCACTTTTTATGCTCAAAAGGGACGGCGCTCCTCACGGAGAACTATGCGAAGACCGTCATCCTAGAGGGCGAAGCCTGCATCGGGTGAGGCCTCGAAGCAAAAGAGGATCGTGAACACCTCCAAACCTTCGAACAGGTATGTTTGTTTTAACATATACTGGGTGGTGAAGCCGGTATTACAACTTTCTTCCTTGTTTTTCCTTTTAGGAGGAACACACACCGGACTGTGTCCCGAAATGTCAGTGTACAAAAAGAGGGGTACACTTTTTGTACCCCTATGACTGTGCACGGGCAGTCTGAGCCACGGGCACCACCACACCAAGCATGGAAAGGGAGGTGAGCCAGGGTAAGATCGAAGCTTGATGGAGACTGGAGCAACGCCAAGAACAAGACCACAAAGAGCAAAGGGACGAAGCGGCTTCCCCGGCAAGGTCCTTGCCGGGAGCCGGCTCTGGCAGCCCCGACAAGACCCTTGCCGCGGCAGCTCGCCCCGTGCCTACAGAGCGGATCACCCTTGAGTCCACTGCCCCCATGGGGCGAGGATTCGGGAGATATCCCCGTGGTGGCATGCAGATCTTTGTGAAGACATCCAAGATCAGATACAAGTTGAGAAGACGACGACCCTTGGCGGGATCCCAGCCAAGGAAGACAACAAGGCCCCCGGCAAGCACCTTGCCGGGGATGACAGCAGGCGCCACCGCAGGACCCTAGCCGGAGCCCCGGCAAGGCCCTTGCCGAGGACGGCCGCAGGGCCACCATCAGGCCCGCACCAACCAGGTTTCCACCGACCCACGCAACTGCCGACCCGACCAGCTGGACAGGCTCCTGCGTGGCAACCCACAGATCTTCGTGGAGACCCGCCGTTGCGCCACCTCAGCTGCATGTCTGCCTACATGGCACCTCAGGCACCGCTGGCCAGGGCGCGTGTCAACACGAGGAGGAGCGGCGACGGACAAGACGGACGTCTCCCCCCATCCCTGATAAAGCAAGGACACCTAAGCTAAGCGCATTAAATGCGCCTTGTCCTGTAATGCTAGGGATAACCTCGCATCACTGTACCCTTTCCACCTCCTGTGTGCCACTATGGTGACCCCTTTTTCCTATAAAAGGAGGCCCGAGGCGACCAGGAGAAAGATTCGGCTTTTTAGAACTCCTCACGACTCTTTTGGAGCTCCTCACTAGCTGAAGAACACAAACATATAATCCACCAAAGCAGGAGTAGGGTTTTACGCATCTTTGCGGCCCGAACCTGGGTAAAGGAACCGTGTCCTGACTGTCAGATCCGCTCTTCTCTCAACCCCGCGCCCCGCAATGGTAGTAGGGATTCTTGTGATCCCATAGGTGTCGATCCAAATACACCGACATCTTTGGCGCGCCAGGTAGGGGGCGCAGTTGTGAGAATCGGCTTTGGCAGTCAGTTCAACGCCTCTTCATCGTCATGGTGCCCAAGAAGAAGATGACGGTGGCGGTTGGCCAGTCGGAAGCCGGACAGCCCGTCCCGACGTAGGCGAGCAGCAGACCAGTCATGGAAAGAACCCGGGGCGCTGCTCGCGAACACCAACGCCGCCCTAGCAGCCGGAGTTTGGGAGGTGGCGATGCTTGTGCGCCTGGTAACGGGCCACACACAGCCAGTTCCAGAGATGGAACCCGGCCCTCCGCGGGTGGCGCGGGGCCTTCCAAGGTCGCTGCCGCATCACCCGAAGGCGACGCAAGGATCTCCAGAACTCCCTCGCCGGCACCAACGGCGCGCTCTTCTCAAGCAGCGCGCGATGAACGGCGTCGTCACCCTCAAGGTCCCGGGCGTCGCCTTGGGAAGAGCCCCGAGCGCCACTCCCGGGATGTAGAAGACCTGCCCACCCGCCGAAGCACTGGTGGAGACGATAGACGACCGCGGGATCGTGATGGAGCTCCCCCTGACACGGTCAGGGGTCGAACCACGTCACGGTCCGTGCAGGTTTCGCTACCGTTGACACCAGCCGAAGCTTTGGCGCGTGCGCAGTTGCTCCTCTACTTTCCTCCCGTTACGGGGAAACTCGGCGAATGGAGAGCCACCACCCGAAGCCTTGTCGCAGTCGCCAACAAGGATGATCTAAATCCGGCGGAGCTCCCAGGTCGATGCTCCGATGGAGTCCCACGCACCGGCGGCGGGAGAGCCGGCAGCGCCGTGGCTACGGTGCATTCGCCTCCTCCTCGCCCGGCGCCGCGTGCTTTGACTCGTCGAGACGTCGCGGGCGACGCCATCTCCATAGCGTCGTCCTACCCACGGACCCGCGGCGACCAGCGTCAAGTTCTTCAGGAGCGAGCTCATGAAGACACCCGAACCACCATCGAGCGCCGGCGCGGAACGCGCCACCAGTCAGACAGGCGAGCAGGGCCTGCTGCAGACCGCCCGGCACCGGAGAGCCCTGGGGGTCTACCTTACGAGGTAGGTTGTCTAGCTTTCATCCGTGAGCTGCAGCAGTTCCAGTGGCCCCTCACCGCACATTCAAACCTGACGTTGGCGAGAAGTACAATGGCAAGACCCACCCGTCGGAGTTCCTCAGCATCTACACCATCGCGAAGCAAGCTGCCGGGGCCCGCGACGATAAGGTGCTTGCGAATTATTTTCTGTTCGCTCTTAAACCTAACGCCATGTCGTGGTTGATGCAACTGCCAGTAGACTCTATTTCCTCCTGGTCCGACTTGTGCCATGAGTTTGTTGGCGCTTTTACCGGAGGCCACCAAGCCCATGGCCAAGCGAGTGACCTGCATGTCATACCCCAGAAGGAAGGCGAGAGTCTGCGCAAGTACATACAGAGATGCAAGATCCATCGCACCAAAGGCCATGATCTCCAGGACTGCCACCAGGTTGAGCTCCTTGTCGAGAAGCAAAGGGCTAAATACGAGAGGCAGGACAAGGAGAAGGGCCAAGACGGTGCTGAGGGGTCTAGCAAGAAGCGTGACGGCCAAGCAGGCCGTCGCGGCAAGGAGAAACAGCAGGAAAGGCCCGCCCGGGGCCGCGACAGAAGACCTGAAGACGACGATCATGAAGAGGACGACGAGTCCGGCGGCCAAGAGTTTCAGAAGGCTACGGACGCCATGTGCGTTGATGGTGGTGCCTTGCTGCATGCTTCTCACCGCCAACTTAAATAGTGGGCGCGTGAGATTGTTGCAGCGGAGCCATCGTCCGGTGCCCAAAAGCCGCTGAAATGGTCCAACACACCTGTCATCTTTGACGCCGAGGATCACCCTGATCGCACTACTGCGGTCGGGTGTTTGCCATTGTTGGTTTCACCGACAATACACAACCTCAAGGTGACGAAGATGCTAGTTGATGGTGGGGCCGGTCTGAACCTACTTTCGCCCACCGTGATCGAGAAGCTGCAAGTTCCTCATGGAGACCTCGAGGAGACGGGCACGTTTCAGGGGGTCAGCCCAGGGAGAAGTCAACCGAAGGGGAAAGTCACGCTGCCCGTGACTTTTGGAAGTGATCTGAACTACAGGATAGAGAGGATCGTGTTCGATGTTGCCAAGATCCCCCTGGCTTACAATGGGATCCTTGGCCGCCCAGCACTGGCCAAGTTCATGGCAGCATCACACTATGCCTACAACACCCTGAAGATGCCAGGGCCCGTGACGATCATCACCATCCCCTCCGATAAGAAAGATGCGCTGATTTGCGCTGACCAATTGTACCAGCAAGCAGTTGCAGCAACTGCCGCTACGGGGGCACTTGCTCCTGCCACTGGAGCCCCGGGAGGGAAGAAGAAGAAGACCGGCGAGACCTCGGGCACCCACTCCGGCAAGCGCACCTCTTCGGAGTGATGTGCTCCCGTCGAGGACGTGCCAGAGAGCTCCACCGGAAAGAAGAAGACCGGTGAGACTTCAGACACCCACTCCGGCAAGCGCACCTCTTCGGAGTGTCGTGCTCCCGTCGAGGACGTGCCAGAGGGCTCCACCGACAGAAACAAGAGATCCAGGGCCACATCGCTGGGAACCAAGAAGGTTTCTCTCAAGGAGGACGGCACGGGAGGGGCTTTTACCATAAGCTCCGCCCTTGACGACAAATAGGAAGACGCGCTCGTCACCTTCCTGCGGGCGAATGTCGACGTGTTTGCCTGGTAGGCATCCGACATCCCCGGTGTTCCCACGGAGGTGATTGAGCAACACCTTGATGTCTGTCCTCATGCGCGGCCCGTCAAGCAGAAGGTCAGGAAGCAAGCTTTGGAACGGCAAGAGTTCATCACCGAGGAGATCCGGAAACTGGAAGCTGCGGGTTTGGTAAGAGGGATGCTCCACCCAACGTGGTTGGCCAATCCAGTGGTAGTGCGCAAGGCAAATGGGAAGTGGAGGCTATGTATTGATTACACAGATATCAATAAAGCTTGTCCCAATGACCCCTTCCCGTTACCGCGCATAGACCAGATTGTTGACTCCACGGTAGGGTGTGACCCGCTATCATTCCTCGACGCCTACTCCGGCTACCACCAGATCTTCATGGCAAGAGAAGACAGCATTCATCACCCCATGTGGTACGTACTGTTTCGTGCGAATGCCTTTCGGGTTGAAGAGTGCTGGCTCGACGTTTGCAAGGGCAGTACAGATTGGTTTTGAACCCCGGCTCCATAGAAATATGGAAGCTTATATGGATGATATAGTGGTCAAAACCAAAAACAAGGCAACCCTTGTACCGGATTTACAAGAAACATTTGTGAACCTGCGCAAGATCACTGTCGTCACTCGCCTCCCTCTACAATGGATATTGCACAATCCAGACGCGACGGGAAGGATTGTAGAGTGGGCACTGGAGCTGTCCAGCTTTGGCCTTAAGTTTGAAAGTACCTCGACAATTCAGAGCTGAGTCCTGGCAGAGTTCGTCGTAGAATGGACCGCAACGCCTGATGAAGAGGTCCAGGAAACGGCTCTCCTCGGCAAAGAGGCGAGTTGCAACTGGATCATGTACTTTGATGGGGCTTTCTCCTTACAGGGCGTCGGGGCTGGCATACTGCTGGTCGCGCCCACTGGAGAGCACCTCAAGTATGTGGTCCAGATGCACTTCCCTAGGGAGGTATCAATGGACAACACTACTGAGTACGAGGGGCTGCTTGCTGGTCTTAGGATTGCGGCAGACCTCGGAATCAAGAAGCTCATTGTCAGGGGCGACTCGCAGCTTGTCGTCAAACAAGTCAACAAGGATTACCAAAGCCCGTTGATGAAGGCCTACGTCGATGAAGTGAGAAAGTTGGAAGAGCGCTTTGATGGTATACAGGCGGAGCATGTTCCCCAAGCGGAGAACGACATCGCTGATTACCTGTCAAAGCGCGCTGCCCTCAAGCTACCTGTGGAACCAGGTACCTTTGTGCTCCAGCTTTCTCAGCCATTCGTTGATCCATCAACAAAGCGGAACAAGAGGAGGAAGTCAGGGCCCGGCAAGTACTTTCCCGCCGAGCTCCCCGGAGCCGCCGGCAAGGATGTTGCCGGAGACACTGAGCCCGCCACCGGAGGGCTAACTCTGGCGGAGCGTCAAGCTTTTGCCGTCGAGATGGCGACTCCCTTGGCGGAGGAAATGCCTTTGGTCCTCGCCGTCGAGCCCCAGGCTCCAGCGTGGGCGCAGCATACCGTCTGATTCCTTCAGACTGGGGAACTTCCTGAGGAGTAGGAAGAAGCGGAGAAAGTAGCCCGTCGGTCTGCCATGTACTAGTTCGTCGATGACGTCCTGTACAGAAGGAGACCGAACGGTGTGAAATTGAAGTGCATCCCTCGAGAGGAAGGACTAGAGCTGTTGACGGAGATACATGGAGGCATATGTGGATCCCACATGGGGTCGAGAGCCCTTGCCGGCAAGGCATTCCGGCAAGGCTTCTTCTGGCCCACTGCCCTCCAGGATGCGACGGCACTGGTCACCAGGTGTGAAGCGTGCGAGTTCCATTCAAAGAAACTTCATCAACCAGCTCAAGCCCTTCAAACCATTCCTCTCTCCTAGCCCTTCTCGGTCTGGGGCTCAACATACTGGGCCCTTTCCCCCGCGCCGTCGAGGGCTTTGAGTACTTGTACGTTGCAATCGACAAGTTCACAAAGTGGCCAGAGGTGGAGGCAGTAAGGAAGGTCACAGCTTAGTCAGCCGTCAAGTTCTTCAAGGGACTAGTGTTCCGTTTTGGTGTACCCAACAGGATCATCACCAACAATGGCACACAGTTTACAAGCCGCACCTTCATGCAATATACCCAAGACCTCGGCAGCAAGGTCTGTTTCTCTTCCGTTGCTCACCCCCGAAGCAATGGTCAAGCTGAAAGGGCAAATGTTGAAGTGCTGCGAGGATTAAGGACAAAGACATTTGACAGGATGCACAAGAGCGGGAGGTGCTGGATTGATGAATTGCCGGCGGTTCTTAGGTCGATCAGAACGACGCCAAATCGAGCCACCGGCCAGACGCCCTTTGCCCTGATATACGAGGCAGAAGCAGTTCTCCCCACGGAACTCATATATGGGTCACCTCAAGTGCTCGCTTATGATGAGCTTGAGCAAGAGCAACTGCGACAAGACGACGCAATGCTCCTTGAGGAAGATCGTCTTCGGGCGGCTGTGAGAGCAGCACGCTACCAGCAAGCCTTGTGCCGCTACCATAGCCGCAAGGTCCGTGCCCGAAGCTTTGAGGAAGGCGGCCTTGTTCTCCGACGCGTTCAATCGGCCAGGAATTCGAACAAGTTGACGCCGAAGTGGGAAGGCCCTTATTGGGTAATATGAGTCACCAGGCCTGGCGGTGTCCGCCTGGAGACCGAGGATGTCGTTCCGGTGAGTAATTCCTGGAACATCGAGCATCTTTGCAAGTTTTACCCATAAGGCGCGGCTTGCCGGGCCCCCCGGCAAGCCACCCTTTTGTACAAGCCTTGCCGGCAAGGCATGTAACCCTTTGTAGAAAGCCAGGCGCAGACCTTGAGCATAAATAAATGAAGCACTGGCGCCCTAAGTTATAGCATGCATGCTGAGTCGAGTCTCGTTCTTGGTTAGGGTTGATAGTGCTTAGCGGCGGCTAACCCCTAGCTTAGAGGTCGAGTCTTTGTCTTTCCTCTGTATTCTTTGGTTCGCAGGACGCGCAGACATCCTTGCCGAAGCCACTTGAGGGAAGGAAAGAAGAACAGACCAGCACCTAGGCCCCGGCGAGCCAGTGTTGCCGGAGGCTGCAAGGGCAAGAATTTGCCCACGGCTGACCAGAGTTGCCGGGGGCTGCAGCTTCAGATAAGTTTTTTATCCCTTATCATGCATTCCATTATGGACTGAGGTATGTGAAACCTCGTTCTTTTCCTTAAGCTACCGTGCTCCCATAACTCTAGGCCCTAGGGCTCGTTCTTGGGACTAAGTTTGGTCGTAGTCGCGGCAGCAGAAGGATGGAACGAGGAGCCTGAGCCCACTTCATCCCTGCCTTCGCCAAGGGCGTGAGAAAGGTCGAGCGAAGTAGGGAAACGGCAGGGCCTGTTGCCGGGTGAAGAAATGTTTGTCTTAAAGATATCAGGGATTTATTCCCTGTTGTGGGTTTTTACCTACGAACAAATGACCTGGCAAACATTCCTTTTTCATTAAAAGCATTCCATTCAGGTACAGTCCATAGGGAATGAAAACATAAATAAGGGGATTACAAGTTTTAAACTTAACAGATGCCCGAAGGCTTACAGACTAAAAAGAGATAAGATGCCCGTAATGCCTTTCTTGTCCCTCTCCTCAGGAGGCAGGTCAAGGAGGCGAGAAGGGCAAAAGGGGCGCCTAGGCGAGCTACGGGTGGCAGAAGACACCGAGAAGGCATCTTGGCGGCCTCCCAAGGGCTGGACGGTGATGACGGCGCCGGAGGCAGAGCGCGAAGACGAGGCGGCAGGACGTCAGTACACGTCGAAGGCGTCGGTGCCCGCGTACTCCGACATGACGACCTTGCCGCCCGCATTCTTCCTCTTCCTCTTCTGCAGCCTCCCTACGCCAGCCGCCAAGGAGACAGCCCCGAGAAGTTCAAGGAGCCGGCGACGCGGATGATGGGGTCGCCGGTGCCACCAGGAGCGGCGCCCGACACCTAGTCGGACCCGTCATCCTGCCGTCCACCGCCCTCGTCGTCGCTGCTGCTGTCCTCCTCGTCACCCTCGTTCGAGGAGGAGTCTTCGTCATCGGAGGAGCTCTCCATGCAGCACCTCGTGCGAGTCCCGAGGTGCCCGAAGACCTTGACGGAGAGGTGGCCGTCCTCCATAAACTTGAAGTGGACGATGAGCCCATCCGTCAGGCTGTGGATGCGAGCGAACCTCTTCCATCCTTGGCGAAGATACATCACATGAGGGCCAGGGAAGTCGACGCGGGCCCGCGTGCCACTGATCCCACAACCCCTCATGTGCAGCCGCAGCGACTCCAGCGGATCCTACTCCATCTCCCGCGCAAATGGAGACGAAGGCGACGGCGCGGCGACCCCCGCATCCTAACGAAGAACTCACAAGGGTCATCTCCAATATGACGTTCCATTGGAGGTGTTGGGGAACGTAGCAGAATTCAAAAAAATTCCTACGCATCACCAAGATCTATCTATGGAGTAATCTAGCAACGAGGGGAGGGGGAGTGCATCTACATACCCTTATAGATCGCGATGCGGAAGCATTGCAAGAACGCGGATGAAGGAGTCGTACTCGTAGCGATTCAGATCGCGGTTGATTCCGATCTAAGCGCCGAACAACGGCGCCTCCGCGTTCAACACACGTGCAGCCCAATGACGTCTCCCACGCCTTGATCCAGCAAGGAGAGAGGGAGAGGTTGGGGAAGACTCCATCCAACAGCAGCACGACGGCATGGTGGTGGTGGAGGAGCGTGGGACTCCAGCAGGGCTTCGCCAAGCACAGCGAGAGACGGGGAGGGAGAGAGGTAGGGCTACGCCAAGTGAGAGAGGTCAAACTGTGTTATGGGCAGCCCCAAACCTCACATATATCTAGGGGGAAGGGAGGGGCTGCGCCCCCTTTAGGGTTTCCCACCCCTAGGGGTGCGGCCACCCTAGATCCCATCTAAGGATGGCGGCCATAGGGGGAGAGGGAGAGGGGGCGCACTAGTTTGGGCCCTAGGGCCCAACTGCCCTAGGGTTTGCCCCCCACCCCTCTTGGAGGCGCCTTGGGCCTGGTTGGGGGGCACACCAGCCCACCTGGGGCTGGTCCCCTCCCACACTTGTCCCACGCAGCCCTCTGGGGCCGGTGGCCCCACCCGGTGGACCCCGGGGACCCTCCCGGTAGTCCCGGTACGCTACCGATAGCGCCCGAAACTTTTCCGGTGACCAAAACAGGACTTCCCATATATGAATCTTTACCTCCGGACCATTCCGGAACTCCTCGTGACATCCGGGATCTCATCCGAGACTCCGAACAACATTCGGTAATCGCGTACATACTTTCCCTATAACCCTAGCGTCATCGAACCTTAAGTGTGTAGACCCTACGGGTTCGGGAACCATGTAGACATGACCGAGACAACTCTCCGGCCAATAACCAACAGCGGGATCTGGATACCCATGTTGGCTCCCACATGTTCCACGATGATCTCATCGGATGAACCACGATGTCAAGGATTCAATCAATCCCGTATACGATTCCCATTGTCTATCGGTATAGAACTTGCCCGAGATTCGATCGTCGGTATACCGATACCTTGCTCAATCTCTTTACCGGCAAGTCTCTTTACTCGTTCCGTAACACATTATCCCGTGATCAACTCCTTGATCACATATTGTGCACATTATGATGATGTCCTACCGAGTGGGCCCAGAGATACCTCTCCGTCGTACGGAGTGACAAATCCCAGTCACGATTCGTGCCAACCCAACAGACACTTTCGGAGATACCTGTAGTGCACCTTTATAGCCACCCAGTTACGTTGTGACGTTTGGTACACCCAAAGCATTCCTGCGGTATCCGGGAGTTGCACAATCTCATGGTCTAAGGAAAATATACTTGATATTTAGAGCTTTAGCATACGAACTACACGATCTGTGCTAGGCTTAGGATTGGGTCTTGTCCATCACATCATTCTCCTAATGATGTGATCCCGTTATCAACGACATCCAATGTCCATGGTCAGGAAACCGTGACCATCTGTTGATCAACGAGCTAGTCAACTAGAGGCTTACTAGGGACATGGTGTTTGTCTATGTATCCACACATGTATCTGAGTTTCCTATCAATACAATTCTAGCATGGATAATAAACGATTATCATGAACAAGGAAATATAATAATAACCAATTTATTATTGCCTCTAGGGCATATTTCCAACAGTCTCCCACTTGCACTAGAGTCAATAATCTAGTTCACATCGCCATGTGATTAACACTCACAGGTCACATCGCCATGTGACCAACATCCAAAGAGTTTACTAGAGACAGTATTCTAGTTCACATCAATATGTGATTAACACTCAATGAGTTCTGGGTTTGATCATGTTATGCTTGTGAGAGAGGTTGTAGTCAACGGGTCTGCAACATTCAGATCCCTATGTACTTCGCAAAACTTTATGTCATATCGTAGATGCTGCTACCACGTTCCACTTGGAGCTATTCCAAACTGTTGCTCCATTATAGGTATCCGGTATCTCTACTCAGAGTTATCCGGATAGGTGTTAAGCTTGCATCGACGTAACTCTTTACGTCGAACTCTTTATCACCTCCATAACTGAGAAACATTTCCTTATTCCTCTAAGGATAATTTTGACCGCTATCTAGTGATCCACTCCTAGATTACTTTTGTACCCTCTTGCCAGACATGTGACAAGGCACACATCAGGTGCGGTACTTAGCATGGCATACCGTATAGAGCATATGATAAAAAGCATAGGGGACGGACTTCGTCCTTACTCTTTCTTCTGTCGTGGTCAAGCTTCGAGCCTTACTCAACTTCACACCTTACAACTCAGGTAAGAACTCCTTCTTTGACTGGTCTATTTTGAACTCCTTCAAAATCATGTCAAAGGTGTGTATTCTTTTGAAAGTATTATCAGGCGTCTTGATCTATCTGTATAGATCTTGATGCCCAATATGTAAGCAGCTTTATCTAGGTCTTCCATTGAAAAAACTCCTTTCAAACAACCCTTTATGCTTTCCAGAATTTCCACATCATTTCGGATCAACAATATGTCATTCACATATACTTATCAGAAATGTTGTAGTGCTCCCACTCACTTTATTGTAAATACAAGTTTCTAACAAACTTTGTATACCCAAAAACTTTGATCACTCCATCAAAACGTATATTCCGACTCCGAGATGCTTGCCCTAGTCCATGGAAGGATCCCTGGAGATAGCATACCTTTTAGCATCCTTAGGATCGACAAAACCTTTCTGATTGTATCACATACAACCTTTCCTTATGAAGACTTGTTTTGACATCCATCAGCCAGATTTCATAAATGGAGCTAATGCTAACATGATTCCGACGGACTTAAGCATCGCTACGGATGAGAAAAACTCATCGTAGTCAACTCCTTGAACTTGTGAAAAGCCACAAGTCGAGCTTCATAGACGGTGACATTACCGTCCACGTTCGTCTTCTTCTTAAAGATCCATTTATCTCAATGGCTTGCCGATCATCGGGCAAGTCCACCAAAGTCCATACTTTGTTTTGATACATGGATCCTTTCTCGGATTTCTCGGCTTCTAACCATTTGTCGGAATACGGGCCCACCATCGCTTCTCCATAGTTCGTAGGTTCATCATTGTTCAACAACATGACATCTAAGACAGGATCACTGTACCACTCAGGAGTAGTACATATCCTTGTCGACCTACGAGGTTCGATAGCAACTTGATCTGGAGCTTCATGATCACTATCATTAGTTTCCTCTTCAACAGTCGTAGGTTCCACGGAAACATCTTTCTGTGTTGCACTACTCTCCATTTGAAGTGAGGGTTTGACAACCTCATCAAGTTCTATCTTCCTCCCACTCAATTCTTTCGAGATAAACTCCTTCTCGAGAAAGGACCCGTTCTTAGAGACAAACATTTTTGCCCTTGGATCAGAGATAGAAGGTATACCCAACTGTTACCTTTGGGTATCCTATGAAGATGTGTTTGTCCATTTTGGGTTCGAGCTTTTCCCGGCTGAAGCCATAAGCATCGCAGCCCCAAACATTGAGAAACGACAACTTTGGTTGCTTGCCAAACCATAGTTCATACGGCGTTTTCTCAACGGACTTAGATGGTGCCCTATCTAAAGTGAATGCAGCTGTCTCCAATGCATAACCTCAAAATAATAGCGGTAGATCGGTAAGAGACATCATAGATCGCACCATATCTCATAAGGTTCGATTACGCCGTCCGGACACACCATTACGCTGTGGTATTCCAGGTGGCTTCAACTGCGAAACGATTCCACAATGTCTTAAGTGATTGCCAAACTCATAACTCAGAAAATCTCCCGTTGATCAGATCGTAGGAACATGATCTTCTTGTTATGATGATTCTTAACTTCACTCTGAAATTGCTTGAACTTTTCAAACGTTTCAGACTTTTACTTCATTAAGTAAATATACCCATATCTACTCAAATCGTCAGTGAAGATGAGAAAATAACGATATCCACCACACGCCTTAATTCTCATTGGATCACACACATCAGCATGTATGATTTCCAACAAGTCACTTGCCCGTTTCATTGTACCTGAACATGGGATCTTAGTCATCCTGCCGATGGGGCATGGCTCGCATATGTCAAGCGATTCAAAATCAAGTGACTCCAAACATCCATCAGCATGGAGTTTCTTCATGCATTTATGCCAAAATGACCTAAGCGGCAGTGCCACACGAAAGTGGTACTATCATTATTAACTCTACATCTTTTGGCATTAATATTATTATCATGTGTATTACTATGATCGAATTCAATAAACCATTGGGTGCATGACCATAAAGGTATTATTCATGTAAACAGAATAACCATTATTCTCTAACTTAAATGAATAACCGTATTGCAATGAACATGATCTAATCATATTCATGCTCAACGTAGACTCCTGATAACATTTATCTAGGTTCAACACTAATCCCGGAGGTAGAGGGAGCGTGCGATGGTGATCTTATCAACCTTGGAAACACTTCCAACACACATCGTCACCTCGCCCTTAGCTAGTCTCCGTTCAGTCCGTAGCTTTTGCTTCAAGTCACTAATAATAGCAATTGAACCGGTATCCAATACCCACGTGCTACAAGGAGTACTAGTAAGGTACACATCAATAACACGTATATCAAATATACTTTGTTGAAGTTGCCAGCTATCATATCTACCATGTATTTGGGGTAGTTCCGCTACCATGTGACCGTTCCCCTTACAATAGAAGCACTTAGTCTCGAGGTTTGGGTTCAACCTTGGGTTCCTTCATTAGAGCGACAACTGGTTTGCCATTCATGAAGTTTCCCTTCTAGCCCTTGCCCCTTTTTGAAACTAGTGGTCTTGTTAAACCATCAACACTTGATGCTCCTTCTTGATTTCTACTTTTGCGGTCTTAAGCACCGCTAATAGCTCCGGGATCATCTCCATCCTTTGCATGTCATAGTTCATCACGAAGTTCTAGTAGCTTGGTGATAGTGTCTAGAGAATTCCGTTAACCACTATCTCATCTAGAAGATTAACTCCCACTTGGTTCAAGTGATTTTAGCACCCAGACATTCTTAGCACATGCTCACTACCTGAGCTATTCTCCTCCATCTTTTTGGCAAAAGAACTTGTCAGAGGTCTCATACCTCTCAACACGGGCATGAGCCTAAAATCCCAATTTCAGCTCTTAGAACATCTCACATGGTCTATGGCGTTCAAAACGTCATTGGAATCCCGATTCTAAGCCGTAAAGTAAGGTGCACTAAACTATCAAGTAGTCATCAGGACGTGTCTGTCAGGTGTTCACAACATCCACAGACAATGTTGTAGGGGTTTGCACATCGAGCGGTGCATCAAAGACGTAAGCTTTCTGTGTAGCAGTGAGGACACTCCTCGGACTATGAACCCAGTCCGTATCATTGCTCACATTATCTTTCAACTTAGTCTTTCTCTAGGATCATATTAAATAGGGAGCTCCAACGCAAGCTATTAGTCTACAACATATTTTGCGAAGACAACTTAGACTATTGTTCATGACAATTAAGTTCATCTAATGAACCCCCACTCAGATAGACATCTCTCTAGTCATCTAAGTGATACATGATCCGAATCGACTAGGCCGTGTCCGATCATCACGTGAGACGGACTAGTCATCAACGGTGAACATCTTCATGTTGATCGTATCTTCTATACGACTCATGTTTGACCTTTTGGTCTTCCGTGTTCCGAGGCCATGTCTGTACATGCTAGGCTCGTCAAGTCAACCCTAAGTGTATCGCGTGTGTAAATCTGGCTTACACCCGTTGTATGCGAACGTTAGAACCTATCACACCCGATCATCACGTGGTGCTTCGGAACAACGAACCTTAGCAACGGTGCACAGTTAGGGGGAACACAATTCTTGAAATTTTAGTGAGAGATCATCTTATTTACTACCGTCGTTCTAAGCAAATAAGATGTAAAGCATGATAAACATCACATGCAATCAAATAGTGACATGATATGGCCAATATCATTTTGCTCCTTTTGATCTTCATCTTCGGGGCTCCATGATCATCATCATCACCGGCATGACACCATGATCTCCATCATCATGATCTCCATCATCGTGTCTCCATGAAGTCATCTCGCCAAACATTACTTCTACTACTATGGTTAACGGCTAGCAATAAAGTAAAGTAATTACATGGCGTTTCCAGTGACACGCAGGTCATACAATAAAATAAGACAACTCCTATGGCTCCTGCCGGTTGTCATACTCATCGACATGCAAGTCGTGATTCCTATTACATGAACATGATCAATCTCATACATCACATATATATCATTCATCACATCCTTTTGGCCATATCACATCACACGGCACATGCTGCAAGAACAAGTTAGACGTCCTCTAATTGTTGTTGCAAGTTTTTACGTGGCTGCTATAGGTTTCTAGCAAGAACGTTTCTTACCTACGCCAAAACGACAATGTGATATGCCAATTTCTATTTACCCTTCATAAGGACCCTTTTCATCTAATCCGATCCGACTAAAGTGGGAGAGATAGGCACCCTCTAGCCACCTTATGCAACTAGTGCATGTCAGTCGGTGGAACCTGTCTCACGTAAGAGTACGTTTAAGGTCGGTCCGGGCCGCTTCATCCCACGATGCCGCTGAATCAAGATAAGACTAGTAACGGCAAGAGAATTGACATGATCTACGCCCACAACTACTTTGTTTTCTACTCGTGCAAGATACTACGCATAGACCTAGCTCATGATGTCACTGTTGGGGAACGTAGCAGAATTCAAAAAAATTCCTACGCATCACCAAGATCTATCTATGGAGTAATCTAGCAACTAGGGGAGGGGGCGTGCATCTACATACCCTTGTAGATCGCGATGCGGAAGCGTTGCAAGAAGGCGGATGAAGGAGTCGTACTCGTAGAGATTCAGATCGCGGTTGATTCCGATCTAAGCGTCGAACAACGGCGCCTCCGCGTTCAACACACGTGCAGCCCGATGACGTCTCCCACGCCTTGATCCACCAAGGAGAGAGGGAGAGGTTGGGGAAGACTCCATCCAACAGCAGCACGATGGCGTGGTGGTGGTGGAGGAGCGCAAGACTCCAGCAGGGCTTCGCCAAGCACCGCGAGAGACGAGGAGGGAGAGAGGTAGGGCTGCGCCAAGCGAGAGAGGTCAAACCGTGTTATGGGCAGCCCCAAACCTCACATATATAGGGGGAAGGGAGGGGCTGCGCCCCCTTTAGGGTTTCCCACCCCTAGGGGTGCGGCCACCCTAGATCCCATCTAAGGGTGGCGGCCAGAGGGGGAGAGGGAGAGGGGGCGCACCAGTTTGGGCCCTAGGGCCCAACTGCCCTAGGGTTTGCCCCCCTCCCCTCTTGGAGGCGCCTTGGGCCTGGTTGGGGGGCGCACCAGCCCACCTGGGGCTGGTCCCCTCCCACACTTGGCCCACGCAGCCCTCTGGGGCCGGTGTCCCCACCCGGTGGACCCCGGGGACCCTCCCGATGGTCCCGGTACGCTACTGATAGCGCCCAAAACTTTTTCGGTGACCAAAACGGGACTTCCCATATATGAATCTTTACCTCCGGACCATTCCGGAACTCCTCGTGACTTCCGGGATCTCATCCGAGACTCCGAACAACATTCGGTAACCACGTACATACTTTCCCTATAACCCTAGCGTCATCGAACCTTAAGTGTGTAGACCCTACGGGTTCAGGAACCATGTAGACATGACCGAGACAACTCTCCGGCCAATAACCAACAGCGGGATCTGGATACCCATGTTGGCTCCCACATGTTCCACGATGATCTCATCGGATGAACCACGATGTCAAGGATTCAATCAATCCCGTATATGATTCCCTTTGTCTATCGGTATAGCACTTTCCCGAGATTCGATCGTCGGTATACCGATACCTTGCTCATTCTCGTTACCGGCAAGTCTCTTTACTCGTTCCGTAACACATCATCCCGTGATCAACTCCTTGATCACATATTGTGGACATTATGATGATGTCCTACCGAGTGGGCCCAGAGATGCCTCTCCGTCAAACGGAGTGACAAATCCCAGTCTCGATTCGTGCCAACCCAACAGACACTTTCGGAGATACCTGTAGTGCACCTTTATAGCCACCCAGTTACGTTGTGACGTTTGGTACACCCAAAGCATTCCTACGGTATCCGGGAGTTGCACAATCTCATGGTCTGAGGAAAATATACTTGACATTTAGAAAAGCTTTAGCATACGAACTACACGATCTGTGCTAGGCTTAGGATTGGGTCTTGTCCATCACATCATTCTCCTAATGATGTGATCCCGTTATCAATGACATCCAATGTCCATGGTCAGGAAATCGTGACCATCTGTTGATCAACGAGCTAGTCAACTAGAGGCTTACTAGGGACGTGGTGTTTGTCTATGTATCCACACATGTATCTGAGTTTCCTATCAATACAGTTCTAGCATGGATAATACAAAATTATCATGAACAAGGAAATATAATAATAACCAATTTATTATTGCCTCTAGGGCATATTTCCAATAGGAGGAGGAGCTACTGGCGGGGACGAGGCCGGCGGGCCGCCCCGTCCTCCTCTTCCCCGAGCACCCCGGCCTCGCCCACGGCCCCGCCCCCTCCCTCTTCCCCTCGTGGCTAGTTCGGCCACCGCAGGTGCAGGAGAAGGGGTGACACGTTGTCGAGCAGCGACCCTCGCTGCCACCGTTGAGGAGCCGAGGTTTTCTCTCTTCATGGCGGACAGAAGAGAGGAGCAGAAACTGAAGGAGCAAGAAGATGGAGGAGTGCGGGGCGCCGTCCCCTCCCTCCGCCCTTTATAAAGGGGCGGGGCTGGAGCTCGACCGCCCCGCACGGCCAATCAAGACGCATAATGCGAGGGGGGCCGAGGCCGACCCGCCGCCCCAACCAGCGACGGCTCCGTTTCCCGCCTCCACCGCTCGCCACCTCGAACGCATGGAAGGCACGTGGCGAACGTGCAGGACCAAAGGGACGGGTGAAGCGACCTCTCCCCACCCCGTGATCATGGGGAGTGGACGCCTAGACGACCGTGCCACGGCCCTATCCAGTAAGCGGGCCACGCCTCCACGCCTCCCCCCGTTTATGGGGAAGGCGCAGGCCGCCTCCTTTCGCATTTACTGCGACGTGACGCATGCCTGCAGAAACCGCCCCACGCATGCCGCCCGCGTCACGCACGCCCCTCCACCCCGCGCCGCACGCGCGAGTCGTGGGAGGCGCAGCGCGCGGAAAATTTTACCACGGTGAAAACCACCCCGCCTGCCCGCGCACCGTTCTGGGCTTGGCCCAACAACGTGTCGCGCTTATGTGTGGCCCAGGCCCGGGGGCTCCTGTCGGTGTACAAAAAGAGGGGTACACTTTTTGTACCCATATGACTGTGCACGGGCAGTCTGAGCCACGGGCACCACCACACCAAGCATGGCAAGGGAGGTGAGCTAGGGTAAGATCGAAGCTTGATGGAGACTGGAGCAATGCCAAGAACAAGACCACAAAGAGCAAAGGGACGAAGCGGCTTCCCCCGGCAAGGTCCTTGCCGGGAGCCGCTCTGGCAGCCCCGGCAAGACCCTTGCCACGGCAGCTCGCCCCGCGCCTACAGAGCGGATCACCCTTGAGTCCACTGCCCCCATGGGGCGAGGATTCGGGAGATATCCCCGTGGTGGCATGCAGATCTTTGTGACATCCAAGATCATATACAAGTTGAGAAGACGACGACCCTTGGCGGGATCCCAGCCAAGGAAGACAACAAGGCCCCCGGCAAGCACCTTGCCGGGGATGACAGCAGGCGCCACGGCAGGACCCTTGCCGGAGCCCCGGCAAGGCCCTTGCCGAGGACGCCCGCACGGCCACCATCAGGCCCGCACCAACTAGGTTTCCACCGACCCACGCAGCTGCCGACCCGACCAGCTGGACAGGCTCCTGTGTGGAAATCCACGGATCTTCGTGGAGAACCGCCGTTGCGCCACCTTAGCTGCCTGTCTGCCTACATGGCACCTCAGACACCGCTGGCCAGGGCGCGTGTCATCACGAGGAGGAGCGGCGACGGACAAGACGGACGTCTCCCCCCGTCCCCAATAAAGCAAGGACACCTAAGCTAAACGCATTAAATGTGCCTTGTCCTGTAATGCGATGGATAACCTCGCATCACTGTACCCTTTCCACCTCCTGTGTGCCACTGTGGCAACCCCTTTTTTGTATAAAAGGAGGCCTGAGGCGACCAGGAGAAGGATTCGGCTTTTTAGAACTTCTCACGACTCTTTTGGAGCTCCTCACTAGCTGAAGAACACAAACATATAATCCACCAAAGCAGGAGTAGGGTTTTATGCATCTTTGCGGCCCGAACCTGGGTAAAGGAACCGTGTCCTGACTGTCAGATCCGCTCTTCTCTCAATCCCGCGCCCCGCAACCATAGTAGGGATTCTTGTGATCCCATAGGTGTCGATCCAAATACACCGACACGAAATCCAGCAGACCAAGCTCCGACCAATCTGGCATCCGCCCCGTCTACGAGGACAAGGGTCAATGCAGATGTAGCATCGAATTCTCCTCTTGAAGAGGATTCGGACGAAATGTCTGTCACTTATTCCGAAGCGGAGGTCGCGATGGTTCACCGGCAACGAAAAGTTGCCATGCGTGACCTAGCCTTTCTGAGGAGGCGATTAACGCCCTCAGTTCTGCGGATGCTTATATCCGAGCCGCTCAAGATGGACTCGCTGGAGCCACTCACCAGCTTTCAAAGGATATGCGGGTAAGTGATACTTTAGTGTTCCCATGCCAGTAGCCCCCCAGACTTAAAGCAGTTGGTCCAACTGATTTGAGGATCATTCTGTTTTGCAGGCACTCCAAGAAAAGAATAACATCCTATCCAAGGAGCTGGAAGAATGTCGGGCCCAGCTGATGACTGTCACCACCGAATTGGAGAATTCGAAGAAATCCGAAAAGGATACTGATGGTAAGAACAATAGTGTTCGGACAGTATGATATTTGTGCCAATCAATAGTCTCTAAGTACATATTATTTAAAATGCAGCAACAGGGCCGGCCGACCAACGGGAGAAGAAGCTAAGGGCTGCTCTGGCGGATGAAAAATATGCCGAAGATGAAACGGCTGCTGGGAAACGCGTATTGACACAAGCCATATATAAAAGAAACCAAGCGCAGGATAAAAATGTCAGGCTAGAACATGAGCTAAAGGACATAAGAGCCCAACTCTCAGATGCCTTGGAAGAGCACCGGAAGCTTAAAGGCGGCCTATTCAGTATGTCCTTAAACCTAGCTCTCCTTATAGTCCCTTATTTTCAATGTTCTTCATAGAACTATTCATGCAGGTTTATTAACTGGGCAGCCCGAAGGGGAAGTGTCCGATTTTCAGGGCGATGTGCTGCAAGAGCTTTCCAGAGTACACGAGCGAGCTCGGAAGGCCATGAGGAATATGGCCAAGGCTTTATGTCCGGGCGATTCCCCTCCAGAAACTATGGAGGACTTGGCGAACTTGTTCAAAGGGCTCGACGCCGCTTCGAACTGTGGAAAGCGTCAGCATGTCGCATGGATGCTCGAGAAGCCTGGGCCATGGTGAAGACATGCTACACCAGCCTTTATCCGAATCATATGGCCCGTGTGGGACCTCGAGGATCGGATGGACAAGAAATTCCCGTGAGCTTGGTATATGACCAAGTGAAGATAGCTGCAAAGTTTTCCCAACAGGACTGTAAACTAGACAGCCTTATAGAGGGAATAGAGAAAGAGTAGTCGTTTGATTCTATGTATCGATGTACTTTAACATCAAACTTATCTCCGGCCGAAATTATAAAAAGATTGTCATGGCCGACTCCGCTTTAACCTCCATAAACACAAAGGCTGGACTGTTTCTGAATACTATACATGTCCGTTTATTTGAGAGATAGCGAGGTTTGAGTCTCCGCGTACCTCGAGGCATTGTATGCCCATGGATACAGCTAGGCAGAGACCATGCAATAGTGCCTCGTATTTGGCTGCATTGTTCAAGTCCATGTACATGATTTGTAGTACGTACCGGACTGTATCCCATGTTGGAGATATCAAGATGACGTCGGTCCCCAATCCGGCTTGCATTTTTGAACCGTCAAAGTACATTATCCAGTGGGAATATGAGCTGTACTCTTTAGGGAGTTTGGCTTCGGTCCATTCTGCGATGAAGTCAGCCAACACCTGGGATTTAATAGTCTGGCGTGGCTTGTATGAATTTCGAAAGGTAAGAGCTCGATGGCCCATTTGGCTATGTGTCCAGTGGCGACTTTATTGTTAATAATATTGTTAAGTGGTACTTCGGATGCCACTGTGATCGAACACTCTTGAAAGTAGTGTCAAAGTTTCCGAGATGGCATGAAGACCACATAGGCAATTTTCGGATAGTGGGGGTACCGTGATTTGCACGGTGTGAGGACCTCGAATACGTAGTATACGGGCTTTTGAACGGGGAACTTATGTCCCTCTTCGGCTCGTTCGACGATGAGCATGGCACTCACTACCTGGTGAGTGGTTGATATATACAGCAACATTGGTTCACCAGCACCCGAAGCGGCTAGGATTGGGTTGCTTGCTAGTAGAGTTTTAATTTCTTCCAATCCAGTTGTGGCCGCATCCGTCCATTCGAAGTTGTCAGTGCGTCGTAGCAATCTATAAAGTGGCCATGATTTCTCTCCTAGCCTGGAGATGAAGCGGCTCAAGGCCGCTACGCAGCCTACTAGTTTTTGCACTTGTTTGAGATCGGTTGGCGTTTTGAGCTCTGACAAGGCCTGGAATTTAGCTGGGTTAGCATCAATTCCTCTATGGGATATAAAGAACCCTAATAGCTTTCCGGCCTGAACACCAAAGACACATTTTTCTGGATTGAGCCTTATGTCATATGCTCTAAGGTTATCAAATGTAAGGCGGAGCGTCGGTGTCAAAATCAGCGGATCTCGGGTAGGGGGTCCCAAACTATGAGGATCGATGGTAACAGGAGGCTAGGGACACTATGTTTACCCAGGTTCAGGCCCTCTTGATCGAGGTAAAACCCTACTTCCTGCTATATTAATATGGATGAATATGATTACAAGAGTTGATCTACCACGAGATCGTATTGGCTAAACCCTAAATTCTAACCTATGAGGATTTGAGATTCACCGTTAGCCTCTACGGACTAAACCCTCCGGTTTATATACACATCGTTGGGGCCTAGGGTTTGTACATACCATCTTGCAGAGGAAGGAAAGATTACACCCGAACCTAAAACCTGTCATCATACGAATACAGGAGGCATATCTGGATATGAGAGATGATCTTCGACTACGATCTTCGCGGCCCACCAGTCCGGCCCACAAAGAGTTATATGGCCTCTCGAGGACCCCTCTATCCAGGACTCCCTCACGGAGATCATCCACCAATGTTTCGACGTGTTTGGTCTTTACGACTACGTCGTCAACATATGCCTCCACTGTCTTGCCAATTTGTTTTTCTAAGCATGTTTGAATAATGTGTTGATATGTGACACCAGCGTTTTTAAGTCCAAAGGGCATAGTGTTGAAACAGAAAGGGCCGTACGGGGTAATAAATGTCGTTGTGGCCTGATCGGATTCCTTCATCTTTATTAGATGGTATCCGGAGTAAGCATCAAGGAAACACAACGAGTCGTGTCCGGTCGTTGCATCAATAATTTGATCGATGCGGGGCAGAGGAAAGGGATCCTTAGGGCAAGCCTTGTTTAGGTTTGTAAAATCGACACAGAGGCGCAAGGATTTATCCTTCTTCGGTACCATGACTAAGTTGGCTAGCCAATCCGGATGTTTAATTTCTCTGATAAATCCGGCTTCTAATAGCTTGGCTAGCTCCTATCCCATTGCTTGCCTTTTGGGTTTGGAGAATCGCCGTAGTGACTGCTTGACAGGTTGGAACTCTTTGGTAATGTTGAGGCTGTGTTCGCCTAGCCTTCGTGGGATTCCTGGCATATCTGAAGGGTGCCAGGAGAATATATCCCAATTTTTGTGAAGAAAGGTGCGTAACGCGCTATCTACCACCGGATCCAGCTATGCACTGATAGACGCGGTCTTGTTAGGGTCCATTGGGTGTACTTGGAATTTTACAATTTCATCTGCTGGCTTGAAGGAGGTAGATTTCGGTCTTTCGGCGAGGATTACATCGTCCTTGTCCACCGTGGATCGTAAGGTGGTTAGTTCCTCGGCCACTAGGGCTTCGGATAGTGCCTCCAGGGCTAAGGATTTCGTTTTGTTTTCGGCACGGAGTGCTCTGTCCGGATCACTTGTTACAGTGATTACTCCATTGGGCCCTGGCATTTTAAGCTTCATGTACCCATAATGGGGTATAGCATGAAAGCGTGAAAAAGCGTCCCGTCCTAAAAGGGCGTGGTATCCGCTATTGAAGGGAACAATGCGGAAGAGCAGTTCCTCCGACCTGTAATTCTCGGATGTGCCGAATACTACATCGAACTTAATCCTTCCTGAACACTGGCCTTCCCGACTGGGAATAATTCCCCTGAAGGTTGTATTAGTGTGCTTGATACGTGTCCAACGTATCTATAATTTTTATTGTTCTGTGCTATTATATATTCTGTTTTGGATGTTTAATGGGCTTTATTATACACTTTTATATTATTTTTGGGACTAACCTACTAACCCAAGGCCTAGTGCAAATTACTGTTTTTTGCCTATTTTAGTGTTTCACGGAAAAGGAATATCAAACGGAGTCCAAACGGAATGAAATCTTCGGGAGAGTTATTTTTGGAACGATACCAACATAGAAGACTTGGAGTACACGCGAGGAAACGAGAGAGGCGGCCACAAGGGCAGGGGCGCGCCCCCCACCCTCGTGGGCCCCCTATGGCTCCCCTGACGTGCCTCTTCAGCCTATATATACCCTCATACCCTGAAAACATCGAGGAGCACCACGAAACCCTAATTCCACCGCTGTAACCTTCTGTACCCGTGAGATCCAATCTTGGGGCCTGTTCCGGAGCTCCACCGGAGGGGGCATCGATCACGGAGGGCTTCTACATCAACACCATAGCCCCTCCGATGAGTTGTGAGTAGTTTACCAAAGACCTTCGGGTCCATAGTTATTAGCTAGATGGCTTCTTCTCTCTCTTTGGATCTCAATACAAAGTTCTCCTTGATCTTCGAGGAGATCTATTCGATGTAATCTTTTTGCGGTGTGTTTGTCGAGATCCGATGAATTGCGGGTTTATGATCAAGATTATCTATGAACAATATTGGACTCTTTTCTGAAATCTTTTGTGTATGATTGTAATATCCTAGCAAGTCTCTTCGAATTATTGGTTTTGTTTGGCCTACTAGATCTATAGTTCTTGCAATGGGAGAAGTGCTTGGCTTTGGGTTCATTCTTGCGGTGTCCTTTCCCAGTGACATTAGGGGCAGCAAGACACGTATAGTATTGTTGCCATCGAGGATAAAAAAGATGGGGTTTATATCATATTGCTTGAGTTTATCCCTCTACATCATGTCATCTTGCTTAAGGCGTTATTTTGTACTTATGAACTTAATACTCTAGATGCATGCTAGATAGCGGTCGATGTGTGGAGTAATAGTAGTAGATGCAGAATCATTTCGGTCTACTTATTACGGACGTGATGCCTATATACAATCATCATGCCTAGATATTCTCATAACTATGCGCTTTTCTATCAATTGCTCGACAGTAATTTGTTCACCCATCGTAGAATTCTGCTATCATGAGAAAAGCCACTAGTGAAACCTACGGCCCCGGGTCTATTCTCATCATATTAATCTTCCATCTACTTTACTTTGCATTATTTAATTTATGTTTCTATACCAAAATTTTTATCTTATCATATCTATCAGATCTCACTCTCGTAAGTGACCGTGAAGGGATTGACAACCCCTTATCGTGTTGGCTGTGAGGTTCTTATTTGTTTGTGCAGGTGCGAGGGACTCGCGCGTGGTCTCCTACTGGATTGATACCTTGGTTCTCAAAAACTGAGGGAAATACTTACGCTATTGTGTTGCATCACCCTTTACTTTTCGAGGGAATACAACGCAAACTCGAGAGGTAGCAAGAAGAATTTCTGGCGCCGTTGCCGGGGAGACTCACACCAAGTCAAGTGAGGACTTGATCTCCCGACAACTAGCCAATTTCTGGCGTCGTTGCCGGGGAGATCTACACAAAATTCATGTACCAACTACCTTCCAGAAATCCTTATCCCTCACATTACATTTATTTGCCTCTCGTTTTCCTCTCCCTCACTTCACCCTTGCCGTTTTATTCGCCCTTCTTCTTCCGTGTGTTTTATCGCTTTGCCTTGCCGTCATGGCTAGCACGCCTATCATTATCAATACTCCCAAGAGTGAGGTTCTTGATTTTAAACAAAGGGAGGAAGAAAATCTATAAGATGCTTGGTATAGAATTTTCAATGCTAAAAATATATCTACTAGGAAGCTTTCCACTTCCGTGCTTCTTCGCAATTTTTATATTGGCATCACTCTGTGGACTAGATATATTCTTGATACCATTACCGGAGGGAATTTCTTGGGTAACCATACTTTTGATTCTTATAATGCTATGACAGAATTGTTTGGCCCACCACCTCTTCTGGTTAATGGAATTGTTTTGACTTTAGAACATGTTGTGCAAAGGCTTGAAATTAATGAAAACAAAGTTGCCACTGTAGAGTTGGTTGAGAGTTTGGATAAAAAGATCCACAACCAAATTACCCAATATGGAGCTAAGATAGGAGTTATTCTGAAAAAATTTAAAGAAAAAGAACCCATAGTTAAAGAGAGAATAGATCAAGATTCTACTAGAATTGATAAACTTGAGGATATTATCATTAATTTAGGTATGCTTTTTCTGTTGTGAAAAATACTTCAAACCCCTCCATCACTAAAATGGTTAAGTTTATGTATGTTCCTCAAAATAAGGGTGAATCATCTAGTAAGGAAACTGCGGATCTCAAATCCATAAGTGTTCATCCCAACTTTCTCACTTTCATAAGGGAAACTTTTGCTACCAACAAATTTCTTGATTTCTTTCTTAGAAGTTTGATTATTAACATGAATGAAGAAATTCCTAAGAATTATAAGTGCTTAATCGAAGAATTGCCTACCAAAGATGGCAATACGTAGATCTATTCTTGTATCGTGCCTAGCTAGGGGCGTTAAATGATAGCGCTTGTTGGGAGGTAACCCAATTTTATTTTCTTTGTTTTTGCTTCTGTTTAGGAATAAATATTGCATCTAGCTTCTGTTTAGATGTGGTTTTGTGTTTTAATTAGTGTTTGTGCCAAGTAGAACCTTTGTGAAGACTTGTGTGAAGTATATGTGATAATGCTGTAAAAAAACAGAAACTTTACCGCTCACGAGATTAACTACCCTTTTTTACTGAAGAGTGCTTTTTAGTTTATTCTTTTTGCAGATGATTAATAGACAAATTCCTCACGACCACTAATGCATTTCAGATTTTTTTTGAGTTACAAAAGTATTCTAAAGTTACAGATTACTACAGATTGTTTTGTTTTTGACAGATTCTGTTTTTCGTGTGTTGTTTGCTTATTTTGATGAATCTATGAGTAATATCGGGGGGTATGAATCATATAGAAGTTGGAATAAAGTAGGTTTAACACCAATATAAACAAAGAATGAGTTCATTACAGTACCTTTGAGTAGTGGTTTGTTTTCTTATACTAACGAAGCTCACGATATTTTTGGCTAAGTTTTGTGTTGCGAAGTTTTCAAGTTTTGGGTAAGGATTCGATGGACTATGGAACAAAGAGTGGCAAAATCCTAAGCTTGGGAGCGCCCAAGGCACCCCAAGGTAAAATTCAAGGACAACCAAAAGCCTAAGCTTGGGGATGACCCGGGAAGGCATCCCCTCTTTTGTCTTCATCTATCGGTAACCTTACTTGAGACTATATTTTTATTCACCACATGATATGTGTTTTGCTTGGAGTGTCATGTATTATTTGAGTCTTTGCTTTTTAGTTTGCCACAATCATCCTTGCTGGACACACCTTTTGAGAGAGATACAAATAAATTGGAATTTATTAGAATACTCTATGTGCTTCACTTATATCTTTTGAGCTAGATAGTTTTGCTTTAGTGCTTCACTTATATCTTTTAGAGCACGGTGGTGGTTTTATTTTGTAGAAATTATTGATCTCTCATGCTTCACTTATATCTTTTTGAGAGTCTCTTAGAACAGCATGGTAATGTGCTTTGGTTATAAAACTAGTCCTAATATGAGAGGCATCCAAGATGGGTATAGTAAAAACTTTCATACAAGTGCATTTTATATTATGAGAAGTTTGATACTTGATGATTGCGTTGAGATATGGGGATGGTGATATTAGGGTCATGCTAGTGGAGTAATTGTGAATTTGAGAAACACTTGTGTTAAAGTTTATGATTCCCGTAGCGTGCACCTATGGTGAACCGTTATGTGATGAAGTTGGAGCATGATTTATTTATTGAGTGTCATCCTTCGTGTGGAGGTCGGGATCGCGCGATGGTTAAGTCCTACCAACCCTTCCCCTAGGAGCATGCGTTGAATACTTTGTTTTGATAACTCATAGATTTTTGCAATAAGTATATGAGTTCTTTATGACTAATGTTGAGTCCATGGATTATACGCACTCTCACCCTTCCACCATTGCTAGCCTCTCTTGTACTGTGCAACTTTCGCCGGTACCATACACCCACCATACACCTTCCTCAAAACAGCCACATACCTACCTATCATGGACTTTCCATAGCCATTCCGAGATATATTGCCATGCAACTTTCCACCGTTTCGTTCATATGACACGCTTCATCTATCATTCACATAGAGTCATATTTTGTTCTAGCTTCGAGTTGTAAGTAAATAAAAGTGTGATGATAATCATAATTAGAGCATTGTCCTAGTGAGGAAAGGATGATGGAGACTATGATTCCCCCACAAGTCGGGATGAGACTCCGGACCAAAAAGAAAAAAAAGGAAAAAAAAAAGAGGGGCCATAAAAAGAAAGAAAGAAAAGAAGGAGAAAGGGCCCAAAAGAAAAAAGGAAAAAAATGAGAGAAAAAGAGAGAAGAGGCAATGTTACTATCCTTTTTCCACACTTGTGCTTCAAAGTAGCACCATGATCTTCATGATAGAGAGTCTCTTGTTTTGTCACTTCAATATACTAGTGGGAATTTCCATTATAGAACTTGGCTTGTATATTCCAATGATGGGCTTCCTCAAATGCCTTAGGTCTTCCTGAGCAAGCAAGTTGGATGCACACCCACTTAGTTTCTTTTGTTGAGCTTTCATACACTTATAGCTCTAGTGCATCCGTTGCATGGCAATCCCTACTCACTCACATTCATATCTATTGATGGGCATCTCCATAGCACATCGATACGCCTAGTTGATGTGAGACTATCTTCCTCTTTTGTCTTCTCCACAACCACCACTCTATTCCACATACTGCTATATCCATGGCTCACGCTCATGTATTGCTTGAAAGTTGAAAGGTTTGAAAGAATTGAAGTGTGAAACAATTGCTTTGCTGAAACCCGGGTTGTGCATGATTTAAATATTTTTTGTGATGAAGATAGAGCATAGACAGACTACATGACTTTGTAGGGATAACTTTCTTTGTCCATGTGAGAAGACACGATTGCTTTGTTAGTGTGCTTAAAGTATTATTATCCTTATGTCAATATAGACTTTTGTCTTGAATCTTTCGGATATGAACATTCATGGCACAATAAAGAAAATTACATTGAGAATTATGTTGGTTAGCATTCCACATCAAAGAATTCCGTTTTTATCATTTACCTACTCGAGGACGAGCAGGAATTAAGCTTGGGGATGCTGGATACGTCTCCAACGTATCTATAATTTTTGATTGTTCCATGCTATTATATATTCTGTTTTGGATGTTCAATGGGCTTTATTATACACTTTTATATTATTTTTGGGACTAACCTACTAACCCAAGGCCCAGTGCGAATTGCTGTTTTTTGCCTATTTTAGTGTTTCCCATTAAAGGAATATCAAACGGAGTCCAAACAGAATGAAACCTTCGGGAGAGTTATTTTTGGAACGATATCAACACAAAAGACTTGGAGTACACGCGAGGAAACGAGAGAGGTGGCCACGAGGGCAGGGGCGCCCCCCCCC
>LR738710.1:516176838-516188931 GCA_902687465.1 Secale cereale
TCATGGGCCCCCTCTGGCTCCGGTGACGTGCCTCTTCAGACTATATATACCCTCATACCCTGAAAACATCGAGGAGCACCACGAAACCCTAATTACACAGCCGTAACCTTCTGTACCCGTGAGATCCCATCTTGGTGCCTATTTCGGAGCTCAGCCGGAGGGGGCATCGATCACAGAGGGCTTCTACATCAACACCATAGCCCCTCCGATGAGTTGTGAGTAGTTTACCATAGACCTTCGGGTCCATAGTTATTAGCTAGATTGCTTCTTCTCTCTCTTTGGATCTCAATACAAAGTTCTCCTCGATCTTCGAGGAGATCTATTCGATGTAATCTTTTTGTGGTGTGTTTGTGAAGATCCGATGAATTGTGGGTTTATGATCAAGATTATCTATGAACAATATTGGATTCTTTTCTGAAATATTTTATGTATGATTATAATATCCTTGCAAGTCTCTTCAAATTATTGGTTTGGTTTGGCCTACTAGATCTATAGTTCTTGCAATGGGAGAAGTGCTTGGCTTTGGGTTCAATCTTGCGGTGTCCCTTCATAGTGACAGCAGGGGCAGCAAGACACGTATAGTATTGTTGCCATCGAGGATAAAAAAGGTGGGGTTTATATCATATTGCTTGAGTTTATCCCTCTACATCATGTCATCTTGCTTAAGGCGTTACTCTGTTCTTATGAACTTAATTCTCTAGATGCATGCTGGATAGCGGTCGATGTGTGGAGTAATAGTAGTAGATGCAGAATCGTTTCGGTCTACTTGTTACGGACGTGATGCCTATATACAATGATCATGCCTAGATATTCTCATAACTATGCGCTTTTCTATCAATTGCTCGACAGTAATTTGTTCACCTACCGTAGAATTCTGCTATCATGAGAGAAGCCACTAGTGAAACCTATGGCCCCCGGGTCTATTCTCATCATATTAATCTTCCATCTAATTTACTTTGCATTATTTACTTTCTGTTTCTTTACCAAAAATACCAAAAAACATTATCTTATGATATCTATCAGATCTCACTCTCGTAAGTGACCGTGAAGGGATTGACAACCCCTTATCGCATTGGCCGCGAGGTTCTTATTCATTTGTGCAGGTGTGAGGGACTCGCGCATGGTCTCCTACTGGATTGATACCTTGCTTCTCAAAAACTGAGGAAAATACTTACGCTATTGTGCTGCGTCACCCTTTCCTCTTTGAGGGAATACAAGCAAGCTTGAGAAGTAGCAGTGCTCAATGCGGGATATGTCAATCTGCATTTTTACAAGCGTTTCCTCGTATATGTGGTTGAGTCCGCTTCCTCCGTCCATAAGTACTTTAGTGACTGCTTGATGAGTCCGGCTTCTAATAGCTTGGCTAGCTCCTATCCCATTGCTTGCCTTTTGGGTTTGGAGAATCGCCGTAGTGACTGCTTGATAGGTTTGAAATCTTTGGTAATGTTGAGGCTGTGTTCGGCTAGCCTTCGTGGGATTCCTGGCATATCTGAAGGGTGCCAGGAGAATATATCCCAATTTTCGCGAAGAAAGGCGCGTAACACGCCATCTACCGCCGGATCCAGCTGTGCACTGATAGACGCTGTCTTGTTAGGGTCCGTTGGATGCACTTGGAATTTTACAATTTCATCTGCTGGCTTGAAGGAGGTAGATTTCGGTCTTTCGGCGAGGATTACATCGTCCTTGTCCACCGTGGATCGTAAGGTGGTTAGTTCCTCGGCCACTAGGGCTTCGGATAGTGCCTCCAGGGCTAAGGATTTCGTTTTGTTTTCGGCACGGAGTGCTCTGTCCGGATCACTGGTTACAGTAATTACTCCATTGGGCCCTGGCATTTTAAGCTTCATGTACCCATAATGGGGTATGGCTTGAAAGCGTGAAAAACCGTCCCGTCCTAAAAGGGTGTGGTATCCGCTATTGAAGGGAACAATGCGGAAGAGCGGTTCCTCCGACCTGTAATTCTCGGATGTGCCGAATACTACATCGAACTTAATCCTTCCTGAACACTGGCCTTCCCGACTGGGAATAATTCCCCTGAAGGTTGTGTTAGTGTGCTTGATACGTGTCGAACGTATCTATAATTTTTATTGTTCTGTGCTATTATATATTCTTTTTTGGATGTTTAATGGGCTTTATTCTACACTTATATTATTTTTGGGACTAACCTACTAACCCAAGGCCCAGTGCAAATTACTGTTTTTTGCCTATTTCAGTGTTTCGCAGAAAAGGAATATCAAACGGAGACCAAACGGAATGAAATCTTCGGGAGAGTTATTTTTGGAAGATATCAACACAGAAGACTTGGAGTACACGCGAGGAAACGAGAGAGGCGGCCAAGAGGGCAGGGGCGCGCCCTGGGGGGTAAGCGCGCCCCCACCCTCGTGGGCCCCCTCTGGCTTCCCTGACATGCCTCTTCAGCCTATATATACCCTCATACCCTGAAAACATCGAGGAGCACCACAAAACCCTAATTCCACCACCGTAACCTTATGTACCCCTGAGATCCCATCTTGGGGCCTGTTCCGGAGCTCCGTCGGAGGGGGCATCGATCACGGAGGGCTTCTACATCAACACCATAGCCCCTCCGATGAGTTGTGAGTAGTTTACCACAGACCTTTGGGTCCATAGTTATTAGCTAGACGGCTTCTTCTCTCTCTTTGGATCACAATACAAAGTTCTCCTCGATCTTCGAGGAGATCTATTCGATGTAATCTTTTTGCGGTGTGTTTGTCG
Organism: Secale cereale; assembly: GCA_902687465.1. Classification (NCBI taxonomy): domain Eukaryota; kingdom Viridiplantae; phylum Streptophyta; class Magnoliopsida; order Poales; family Poaceae; genus Secale; species Secale cereale. The sequence goes on from LR738710.1 coordinate 516,179,569, forward strand.
AGATCCGATGAATTGTGGGTTTATGATCAAGATTATCTATGAACAATATTGGATTCTTTTCTGAAATCTTTTATGTATGATTATAATATCCTTGCAAGTCTCTTCGAATTATTGGTTTGGTTTGGCCTACTAGATCTATAGTTCTTGCAATGGAAGAAGTGATTGGCTTTGGGTTCAATCTTGCGGTGTCCTTTCCCAGTGACAGCAGGGGCAGCAAGACACGTATAGTATTGTTGCCATCGAGGATAAAAATATGGGGTTTATATCATATTGCTTGAGTTTATCCCTCTACATCATGTCATCTTGCTTAAGGCGTTACTCTGTACTTATGAACTTAATACTCTAGATGCATGCTGGATAGCGGTCGATGTGTGGAGTAATAGTAGTAGATGCAGAATCGTTTCGGACTACTTATTACGGACGTGATGCCTATATACAATGATCATGCCTAGATATTCTCATAACTATGCGCTTTTCTATCAATTGCTCGACAGTAATTTGTTCACGCATCGTAGAATTCTGCTATCATGAGAGAAGCCACTAGTGAAACCTATGGCCCGCGGGTCTATTCTGATCATATTAATCTTCCATCTACTTTACTTTGCATTATTTAATTTCTGTTTCTATACCAAAAATACCAAAAATATTATCTTATCATATCTATCAGATCTCACTCTCGTAACTGACCGTGAAGGGATTGACAACCCCTTATCGCGTTGGCTGTGAGGTTCTTATTTGTTTGTGCAGGTGCGAGGGACTCGCGCGTGGTCTCCTACTGGATTGATACCTTGGTTCTCAAAAACTAAGGGAAATACTTACGCTACTGTGTTGCATCACCTTTCCTTTTCGAGGGAATACAACGCAAGCTCGAGAAGTAGCAAGAAGAATTTCTGGCGCCGTTGCCGGGGAGACTCACGCCAAGTCAAGTCAAGATTTGATCTCGTGACAACTAGCCAATTTCTAGCGTCGTTGCCGGGGAGATCTACGTAAAATTCATATACCAAGTACCTATCACAAACCCTTATCCCTCACATTACATTTATTTGCCTCTCGTTTTCCTCTCCCTCACTTCACCCTTGCCATTTTATTCGCCCTTCTTCTTCCGTGTGTTTTATCGCTTTGCCTTGCCGTCATGGCTAGCACGCCTATCATTATCAATACTCCCGAGAGTGAGGTTCTTAATTTTGAAGAAAGGGAGGAAGAAAATCTAAAAGATGCTTGGTATAGAATTTGCAATGCTCAAAATAGATCTACTAGGAAGCTTTCCACTTTTGTGCTTCTTCGCAATTTTTATGTTTGCATCACTCCATGGACTAGATATATTCTTGATACCATTACTGGAGGGAATTTCTTGGGTAGCCATACTTTTGATTCTTATAATGCTATGACAGAATTGTTTGGCCCACCACCTCTTCTGGTTAATGGAATTGTTTTGACTTTAGAACATGTTATGCAAAGGCTTGAAATTAATGAAAACAAAGTTGCCACTGTATAGTTGGTTGAGAGATTGGATAAAAAGATCCACAGCCAAATTACCAAATATGGAGCTAAGATAGGAGTTATTTTGAAAAAAATTAAAGAAATAGAACCCATTGTTAAAGAGAGAATAGATCAAGATTATACAAGAATTGATAAACTTGAGGATATTATCATTAATTTAGGTATGCTTTTTCTGCTGTGAAAAATAATTCAAACCCCTCCATCACTAAAATGGCTAAGTTTATGTATGTTCCTAAAAATAAGGGTGAATCACCTAGTAAGGAAACTGCGGATCTAAAATCCATAAGTGTTCATCCCAACTTTCTCACTTTCGTAAGGGAAACTTTTGCTACCAACAAATTTCTTGATTTCTTTCCTAGAAGTTTGATTATTAACAGGAATGAAGATTGCTGTTTTTTTCCTATTTCAGGGTTTTGCAGAAATAGAATATCAAACGGAGTCCAAACGGAATGAGACCTTCGCGAGAGATATTTTTGGAGAAAATCACGCTAGAGGAACTTGAGAACCACGTTAGGGGAGCCTCGAGTGGCCCTCGAGGGTGGGGGCGCGTCCCTTCCCAGGGCGCGCCCCCTGCCTCGAGGCCCACTCGAGCGTCCCCCGGTGCCCTCCTTCTTCGTATATAAGTCCACGTACCCTAGAAACTCCGTGAACAGAGAGAAAACCCTAATTCCACCGTCGTAGCTTCTGTTCCCGCGGAGATCCCATCTTGGAGCCTGTTCCGGAGCACCACCGGAGGGGGATCCATCACGGAGGCCTTCATCATCATCATCATCGCCCTCACCATGAGTTGTGAGTAGTTTACCACAGACCTTCGGGTCCACAGCTAGTATCTAGATGGCTTCTTCTCTCTCTCCGGATCTCAATACAAAGTTCTCCTCAGTCTTCGAGGAGATCTATTCGATGTAATCTCTTTTTGCGGTGTGTTTGTCGAGATCCGATGAATTGTGAGTTTATGATCAAGGTTATCTATGAAAGATATTTGGTTCTTCTCTGAACTTTTTATGTGTGCTCATAATATCCTTGCAAGTCTCTTCGAATTATTGGTTTGGTTTGGCCTACTAGATCTATAGTTCTTGCAATGCGAGAAGTGCTTGGCTTTGGATTCAATATTGCGGTGTCCTTTCCCAGTGATAGCAGGGGCAGCAAGGCACGTATTGTATTGTTGCCATCGAGGATAAAAAGATGGGGTTTACATCATATTGCTTGAGTTTATCCCTCTACATCATGTCATCTTGCTTAAGGCGTTACTCTGTTCGTATGAACTCAATACACTAGATGCATGCTGGATAGCGGTCGATGTGTGGAGTAATAGTAGTAGATGCAGGCAGGAGTCGGTCTACTTGTCTCGGACGTGATTCCTATATACAATGATCATGCCTAGATAGTCTCATAATTATTCGCTTTTCTATCAATTGCTCGACAGTAATTTGTTTACCCGCCGTAAAATATCGCTATCATGAGAGAAGCCACTAGAGAAAACTATGGCCCCTGTGTCTATTCTCAACATATCAATCTACATCTACTATACTTTTACCGCTTTTATTTGTTGTTTTATTAAACCAAAAATACCAAAATATAAACTATCATCTCTATCAGATCTCACTCTCATAAGTGACCGTAAAGGGATTGACAACCCCTTATCGCGTTGGCTGCGAAGTTCTTATTTGTTTGTGCAGGTGTGAGGGACTGGCGCATGGTCTCCTACTAGATTGATACCTTGGTTCTCAAAAACTGAGGGAAATACTTATGCTACTGTGCTGCATCTCCCTTTCCTGTTCGAGGGAATACAACGCAAGCTCAAGAGGTAGCAAGAAAAATTTCTGGCGCCGTTGTCGGGGAGGCTCACGCAAAAGTCATATACCAAGTACCTATCACAAACCCTTATCCTTCGCATTACATGTTTGCCTCTCGTTTTCCTCTCGCCCACTTCACCCTTGCATTTTATTTGCCCTTCTTCTGTCGTGTGTTTACCGTTCGCGTGCCTCTTGTTTGCTTGTGTTGCTATGTGCCCTCATTTAGCTTGCATCTTTGCTTGCTAAGGTATGAATCCTCATCCACTTGCTAATCTCTTTAAGAGATCCAATTATGTTGAACCTATTGCTAGTGAGCTGCGTGCACTAGATTATCTTTATGGGGTTTTGCTTGAAATTTATGAATCTGGAAATTGTGAGGAATTGTTAAAAGAAAAAGTGATTCATGTTAGCTCCTTAAATAAGAAGCATGATTGCAATGATGTTACTATAAATTCTATTGATGTCAATTGTGCTAATAATATGCAAAACCCTAAGCTTGGGGATGCTAGTTTTGCTATGCCTACTACTTGTTACAATGATCATGATTGGGGTGATTCTTCTTATGATCTTGAAAATTTATTTAATCCCCATGATGAATATAAGATTGATAATAATGTTTGCATTAATATTGAAAGTGGGTTTGGATAGGTCATGACCTTAGTAATGTTAATCCCACTATTTTGGAAGAGTGTCAACTTTGCATGCATTTGGACCGTGTTGAGAATATGTTATGTGATAGCTATATTGTTGAATTTGCTTATGATCCTACATGAAATTATTATGAGAGAGGAAAATATGGTCATAGAAATCTACATGTTACTAAATTAACTCTCTTCATGTTGAGATTGATCTTGTTTCTTTTTTCTTCCTTGCATACGCTAGATCTTGCTTGCTATGATAATTTGTTTGCTTATAAAATTCCTATGCATAGGAAGTATGTTAGAATTAGGTGTGTTTGTCACATGTTTTATGATGCTCTCTTTGTGCTTCAATTCTTATCTTTCATGTGAGCATCATTGAATTCTCAAGCCTATCTTAATGGCTATAAAGAAAGAGCTTGTTGGGAGGCAACCCAATTTTTTGTTTTTTTTTTGTTTTTGTTGCAGTTACGGAATAAATATTGCATCTAGCCTCTGATTAGATGTGGTTTCATGTTTTGTTTAGTGTTTGTGCCAAATAGAACCTTTGGGAAGACTTGTGTGAAGTTTACGTGATCTTGCTGTGAAAAACAGAATCGTTAGCGCCCGCTAAAGTAGTCGTGGGATTTTACTGGAGCGTGCTTTTTAGTTGATTCTTTTTGCAAATGATTGGTAGACAAATCCCGCAAATTTAACAATTTAGTTTGAATATTTTGGAGTTCCATAAGTTAGCGAACCCAGCATATTACTACAGACTGTTCTATCTTTGACAGATTCTGTTTTTGTGTGTTGTTTGCTTATTCCGATGCATCTATGAGTAGTATTGGAGGATATGAACCATAGAGAAGTTGGAGTACATTAGGTTTAATACCAATATAAACAAAGAATGAATTCATTGTTGTACCTTTGAGTAGTGGTTTGCTTTCTTATACTAACGGAGCTCACAAGAATTTTTGTCTAAGTTTTGTGTTGTGAAGTTTTCAAGTTTTGAGTACAGCTTTGATGGACTATAGAACAAGGAGAAGCAAAGGCCTACGCTTGGGGATGACCATGTCACCCCAAGTAAATTCAAGATAATCAAAAGCCTAAGCTTGGGGATACCCCGGGAAGGCATCCCCTCTTTCGTCTACATCCATTGGTAACTATACTTGGAGCTATATTTTTATTCCCAACATGTTATGTGTTTTGCTTGGAGCGTCTTGTATAATTTGAGTCTTTGCTTGTTAGTTTGTCACAATCATCCTTACTGGACACACCTATTTGATAGAGTTAAATATGGCCTAGAAATTGTTAGAACACTCTATGTGCTTCACTTATATCTTTTGAGTTGAATAGTTTTGCTCTAGTGCTTCACTTATATCTATTAGAGCACGGTGGTGATAATATTTTGTAGAAATTCTTGAACTCTCATGCTTCACTTATATCTATTTGAGAGTCTATTAAAACAGCATGGTAACGTGTTTAGGCTAAAGAAACTAGTCTTCACATGATAGACATCCAATGTCAATGTAGTAAAAAAAATCACACCAAGTGCATTGAATAGAATGAGATGTTGGATGCTTGATAATTGGTTTGAGATATGAGGATAGTGATATTAGAGTCATGCTAGTGGAGTTATTATGAAATTGAGAAATACTTGTGTTAAGGTTAGTGATTCCCGTATCATGCACGTATAGTGAACCGCTATGTGATGAAGTTAGAGCATGAGGTATTTGTAAAGTGCCAACCTCTGTGTGGAGGTCGGGGGCGTGCGATGGTTAACTCCTACCAACCTCCCCCTAGGAGCATGCATTGATTTCTTTGTTTTGATGACTCGTAGATTTTTGCAATAAGTATATGAGTTCTTATGACTAATGTTGAGTCCAGAGATTATACGCACTCTCACCCTTCCACCATTGCAAGCCTCTCTTGTACCGCGTAACTTTCGCCGATGCCATAAACCCACTATATATCCTTCCTCAAAACAGCCACCATATTGTTCCTCAAAACAGCCACCATACCTACCTATCATGGCATTACTATAGCCATTCCGAGATATATTGCCATGCAACTTTCCACCGTTCCGTTCATATGACACGCATCATATTGTCATATTGCCATGCATGATCATGTAGTTGACATCATAGTTGTGGCAAAGCCATCATGCATAATTTCTCATATATGTCACTCTTGATTCATTACATATCCCGGTACACCGCCGGAGGCATTCATATAGAGTCATACTTGTTGTAGTATCGAGTTGTAATTTCGAGTTGTAATAAAAAGTGTGATGATCATCATTATTAGAGCATTGTCCCATGTGAGGAAAGGCCAATAAAAAAAAGAGATGGCCCAAAAAAAATTAGAGAGGGGCTAATAAAAAAAGAGGAGAAAGCCCCTCCAAAAAACGGAGAGAAAAGAGAGAAGGGACAATTGCTACTATCTTTTTCCACACTTGTGCTTCAAAGTAGCACCATGTTCTTCATTGTAGAGAGTCTCATGCTTAGTCACTTTCATATACTAGTGGGAACTTTCATTATAGAACTTGGCTTGTATATTCCAACGATGGGCTTCCTCAAATGCCCTAGGTCTTCGTGAGCAAGCAAGTTGGATGCACACCCACTAGTTTCTTTTGTTGAGCTTTCAATCATATTTAGCTCTAGTGCATCCATTGCATGGCAATCCCTACTCACTCACATTGATATCTATTGATGGGTATCTCCATAGCCTGTTGATACGCCTAGTCGATGTGAGACTATCTTCCTCCTTTTTGTCTTCTCCACAACCACCAATATTCCACCCATAGTGCTATATCCATGGCTCACGCTCATGTATTGCGTGAAAGTTGAAAGGTTTGAAAAGATAGAATACGGAAACAAATGCTTGGCTGAAATCGGGGTTGTGCATAATATGAATATTTTGTGTGATGAAGAGGGAGCATAGCCAGACCATATGATTTTGTAGGGATAACTTTCTTTAGCCAAAGTATTTTGAGAAGACATGATTGCTTTGTTTGTATTACTTGAAGTATTGTTATTTCTTATGTCAATATAGACTTTTATCTTGAATCTTTCAGGTCTGAACATTCGTGCCACAATTATGAGAATTACATTGAAAAACTATATTGGTTACATTCCACATCAAAAATTCTTTCTTTATCATTTACCTACTCGAGGACGAGCAGGAATTGAGCTTGGGGATGCTTGATGCGTCTCCAACGTATCTATAATTTTTTATTGTTCCATGCTATTATTTATAAAGTCTTGGATGTTTAATGGACTTTATCATTCACTTTTATATCATTTTTGGGACTAACCTACTAACGCAAAGGCCCAGTCCAGATTGCTGTTTTTTGCCTATTTCAGGGTTTTGCAGAAATAGAATATCAAACGGAGTCCAAACAGAATGAAACCTTCGCGAGAGATATTTTTGGAGAAAATCACGCGAGGCGAACTTGAGAACCACGTCAGGGGAGCCTCGAGTGGCCCTCGAGGGTGGGGGGCGCGCCCCCTTCCCAGGGCGTGCCCCCTGCCTCGAGGCTCACTCGAGCGTGCCCCCTGCCTCGAGGCTCACTCGAGCGTCCCCCGGTGCCCTCCTTCTTCGTATATAAGTCCACGTACCCTAGAAACTCCGTGAACAGAGAGAAAACCCTAATTGCACCGCCGTAGCTTCTGTTCCCGCGGAGATCCCATCTTGGAGCCTGTTCCGGAGCTCCACCGAAGGGGGGTCCATCACGGAGGCCTTCATCATCATCATCATTGCCCTCACCATGAGTCGTGAGTAGTTTCCCACAAACCTTTGGGTCCATAGCTAGTATCTAGATGGATTCTTCTCTCTCTCTAGATCTCAATACAAAGTTCTCCTCAGTCTTCGAGGAGATCTATTGGATGTAATCTCTTTTTGCGGTGTGTTTGTCGACATCCGATGAATTGTGAGTTTATGATCAAGGTTATCCATGAAAGATATTTGGTTCTTCTCTGGACTTTTTATGTGTGCTCATAATATCCTTGCAATTCTCTTTGAATTATTGGTTTGGTTTGGCCTACTAGATCTATAGTTCTTGCAATGGGAGAAGTGCTTGGCTTTGGGTTCAATCTTGCGGTGTCCTTTCCCAGTGACAGTAGGGGCAGCACGGCACGTATTGTATTGTTGCCATCGAGAATAAAAAGATGGGGTTTACATCATATTGCTTGAGTTTATCCCTCTACATCATGTCATCTTGCTTAAGGCGTTACTCTGTTCGCATGAACTCAATACACTAGATGCATGCTGGATAGCGGTCGATGTGTGGAGTAATAGTAGTAGATGCAGGCAGGAGTCGGTCTACTTGTCTCGGACGTGATGCCTGTATACAATGATCATGCCTAGATAGTCTCATAATTATTCGCTTTTCTATCAATTGCTCGATAGTAATTTGTTTACCCGTCGTAGAATATCGCTATCATGAGAGAAGCCACTAGAGAAAACTATGGCCCCCGGGTCTATTCTCAACATATCAATCTACTTTACTTTTACCGCTTTTATTTGATGTTTTATTAAACCAAAAATATCAAAAATATAAACTATCATCTCTATCAGATCTCACTCTCGTAAGTGACCGTAAAGGGATTGACAACCCCTTATCGCGTTGGCTGCGAAGTTCTTATTTGTTTGTGCAGGTGCGACGGACTGTCGCGTGGTCTCCTACTGGATTGATACCTTGGTTCTCAAAAACTGAGGGAAATACTTACGCTACTGTGCTGCATCTCCCTTTCCTCTTCGAGGGAATACAACGCAAGCTCAAGAGGTAGCGAAGTGAAGGATCCGACTGAACTCATTGGAGTACTAGCTCAAATAAAACGGAAGTGTAGTGTTCCGACTAAGTTGCAACCCCCGAGGACCGATGCAAACTCAAAATGAAGAACTCATGGTGTTCGTGAGTGACGAATGCACTAAAATGAAAGTTGGACTCGGAACTCAAATAACCCGTACTAAGCAAGTATGTCAAAATAAGCAACGGAGCATAGAGGTACACTCGGCGGGGTGGCCTCCGAGTGATCGTAATGTGTGAGTTACTGGATACTCGGGAACGCGGAAATAACAGAATGTAGTGCATGTAAAATGACTTATCTGTCTGAAGACGCGCGAGTGGCCGAGTGGCGAAGATGTGTTCGACCGAAGGCGATGCGCGGGGCGGTCGGTTGATGTAGATGTGTCTCACCAAGTCTCGACGTGCGGGGCAGGTGAGTGGTGATGAAGCGACCAACCAAGAGGCGGCGCAGGGGGCGACCGAGTGGTGATGAGGTGACCAACCGTGTGGTGACGCGCGGGGCGGCCGAGCGGTGATGATGTGACCAACCGAGAGGCGACGCACGGAGCGGCCGAGTGGTGACGAGGTGACCAACCGAGAGGCAACGCACGCAGCGGTCGAGTGGTGATGAGGTGACCAACCGATAGGCGGCGCACGGAGCGGC
>LR738710.1:516189145-516396511 GCA_902687465.1 Secale cereale
GTTATGAGGTGACCAACCGATAGGCGACGCGCGGAGCGGTCGAGTGGTTATGAGGTGACCAACCGATAGGCGGCGCACGGAGCGGCCGAGTGGTCATGAGGTGACCAACCAAATATGCGACGCACGGAGCGGCCAAGTGGTGATGAGGTGACCAACCGATGACGACGCGCGGAGCGGCCGAGTGAAGTAGAGGCGTCCCGCGGACTGGCGACGCGCGGGGTCTCCGAGTGAAGTAGAGGCATCCCGCGGACCGGCGACGTGCGGGGTCTCCGAGTGAAGTAGAGGCGTCCCGCGGACTGGCGACACGCGGGGTCTCCGAGTGAATTAGAGATGTCCCGCGGACAGGCGACGTGCGAGGGTCTCCAAGTGGTTTGCTGAAGTGGCGCTCAACCGAATGACGAAGCGCGGACGGCCGAGTGTCGAGGACGTGTCCAACCGAGCGACACCGTGCGGGGCGGTCGAGCGGGTATGTTGATGATGAGGCAAGCAGCTTCGTGACCGCGTGCAGGGTAGCCGAGCGATGAGGACATGTCCAACCAAGCGATAAGGCACGGGCGGCCGAGCGACGACGCACGGGTGACCGAGCACCAGTGATCTGGTTTGGTCCGAGTGAGCTTAGTCCCATCCGAGTGACCACACCGACTAGAGGGAGTTGCTGCCGAGTGGATGATGCCAGAGGGAGGCAGACGATACGTAAGGGATGAGCCGCCGAGCGCCTACAGAGGCTGCCGCTGAATCATCGACGTTGCACGGTCGGAGGGAGAAGTTGCTGAGCATGGAGGCATGGCCAACTCCTGGTCCCCACGTCGTGTCTGGTTTGTACCTCTAGCGCGGGAGACGCTGTCATGCGCAAGGGCGGAGCCAGCTTACGGCTGAGACAGTGTGGTCTTGCCGTCATCGGATGCTGCAGTGTGTTCTTGGCTCCATCATAAGCGAGCGCTTGCCGTATGACAGACCGAGGAACCGCCGCAGCATCGTGCCGAAGGCCATCGGTCCACAGGGATGTGCCAACGCCCGCCATTATGATGCATTGATGAGGTTGCCCACGTCCAAACTTGTATGTGCATGCAGGAATCGCTAATTAGCGATAATTAGGCAGGAGTTAAGGTCGCATGCAAGGGAAGTTTCCCTTTCCCACAACCATTTATCCCTGCATGCAGGAAATAAACGAGAATGAATTAAGGTAATAAGGAGAGTTAAAAGGCGGGGCACAGAGCTCCCTGGTCAGCCATGGCAGTGGCAGCGGATTTTGCACGGGGCCAGGCGAGATGAGCCGGCCTCGTAGGAGAACGTTGTCCCGCACTCGGATCTGTCGAGGGACACTGCTGCTGTCGGGGGCCGTGTTGTCGCCGTCGAGCCGTTGTGGAGGTGCGGCCGCACCGACGAAGATGGAGCCCTACTTTACAGCTCATGTTCCTTATCGCTCGGAGAGTCGACCGGCCGGCAGAGACTTACCCAGCTCGCGCAGAAGCTACGGCCAAGCCGCCAATCGGAAGGAGGAGTTGCGCACTGCCAGGTGCAGGGTGCAGCGATCCGTCGCTAGGGGAGCCAGGCCGTCGAGGACGAAGCGGAACTCGTGAGACAGACTCGATGCGGCGTTTGGGCAATCAATGATGGAGGAAGATGTCAGAGGGAAGAGCTTGTAATGCCCAGTATGGGATTATACCGACTACATGTCGAGGCACGACTTAAAGGTATAAGCTCATACTAGAATGATCTCAAATATGGTATCTTTGCACGACTCATGTAAAAATAAGGATGAAATTGCAAAAGGATTGTTGGCTTACATTCGCCACGTCACACAACACATTACATAAGCAAATCATCATCCAAATAACATCACAGCCCGACTATGGACGAAGATCCAAATGAAAGATATCAAATACATAAAGCCACAAGGTCCGAATCGCCCCCAATAGAAACCACTACAGATCATCGGGATAGTGCACATAGTATCGACTACGTTCTTCATCGAACTCCCAGTACAGCTCGGTGCCGTCACCTATGTAGTCCACCATAGTACCTGCATCTGGTGTTGTGTAGAATCTGTGAGCCACGGAGGACTCAGCAATCCCGTTCCCGGGTAGCAAAACTATCTAAGCCTTGGGTGTGGAACAAGGCTGAAGAAAAAAATAAGGTTGCAGTTGCACTAGCACTAGCTTACGTGTTGAGAGCGAGAAGAGAAGTGCCACGAGCGTCAAAGTGATCATGAAGTGATCCTATCTAAGCACGTCAATCATAACCCCACCGTGTTCACTTCCCGAACCCCTTTCGAAAAATGACCGTCACGGTTACTCACGCTGATAGTGTGTTCTGAACATGGTGTCAAGTTTTCTACAACCGGATATTAACAAATTCCCATCAGCCACATAACCGCGGGCACGGCTTTCGAAAGTTCAAAACCCTGCAGGGGTGTCCCAACTTAGCCCATTACAAGCTCACGATCTGTGGAGTCGCAACTCCAAGGTGGGAAGACCCGAGTATTCTCGGAATCCCGTGCTCAAGATATTCCGACTAAGGTAAAACTAATCCAGCAAGACCTCCCGGCGTGCCGACACCCTGACAGTAGCCGCGCGTATCTAGTCTCAGGCCACGACCGGATGGGTGATGCTACAGGTTTTTACCAGCCCTCGGGTTTCCTCAAGGTGGCCCCGCGGGCTCCCCATTTCGGATCAACACTCATGTGGAGCACTGGCCCGGGCTGTTGATTAAGAAGAGGGTTTATAACTCCCTATGCAAGTTTTAGTTATTAGGCAAATGTAAGACCAAAGTTGGGCCTTGCTGGAAAAGGTTTAGCGCTAAGTGGGTTATCGAGGGGGTCCCATAACCCCAACCGTGTGAGGAACGCAAAATCAAGGAACATAACACCGGTTTATACGGTTCCTAGGGTGGCATGAGTGGAACAAAACACCAAGCAAGAGGCTTAGCCTTCCACCCATTACCAATATATAGATGATTTAGTTTAATAGTTTATATAGTGTGATATCCCAACAATAACTTCAATATGAAGCAAGAATCTTCAAATCTTCTCCTGCAACTAGCAATGCTATAAGAGGGGCTGAGCGAAGCTTACGTAGCCAAACAAAGGTTTGCTAGGTTGGGTGGTTAGACAGATTCATGGTTACAATAGGAGGCTGACAAACAAACATGGGGATCGAGGCAATAAGCTAAAGAGCCAGACATCTAGCAATAGGCAAAGATAGTAATGATAAGTCGGTCAGGTCATCTTGCCTGTCGAGTCGTCGATGGAATCGTAAGGCGGCTCCTCGTACTCAACCTCGGTAGTAACCTCGTTCTCGTTCTCGGTCTCGGCTCCCGGCTCTACTCAACACAAGAACACAACGAGGCACAAAATCAAACAAGGTGCAATGCACAATCAACATGATGCAAGTATGATGCATTTCATGGCAAGGGATGAAGCACACAAGAACAACACAAAACACAAGTTTAAATGAGGCCGGAATCAACATATATCAAAACCGGTAAGTCCTCATATGCATATTTTGAAATTGGTCCAGATATGAACAAACCTTAAGTTAAAGTTGTTAAACAGCAAGTTAACATGCACCATGATGATCTACACGAAATTCTAGTCAAGTTACATATAAAGTTTGTTTAATTCGGAGCTACGGTCTAGAAGATATGAGCAAAACAAGACAAGCATGGCAACGGTGCAAGATGCACCCAAACATCAAGAAAACACACTCCAAACATGTTATAACATGATATTATGATTCTACATGCAAAATCACACAAGTTTCATATAGGACACGCTCAAAACGAAGCAACGGTTCAACACATACACACGAAACAAGATACAATGTAAAGCTGAAATTAACAGCCACATAGCAACTTTGGAGCAAGAAATATATACTCTACAGCATCCAAACATGATGACAATAAGCATGGACATGAAGTAGACATATCCTACAGCAAACAACTCCATTGGAGCAACTCCATAGGAGGCATGGATCAATAGCAACAAGCTACGCCAAATTGATCATGCTGTTAAAAACCTGACAGTTATAATTTATAGCAATTTGAGAGAAAGAAATAAATAATCTACAGCAAGCCATATGAGCAAGTAAGGGCATGAATGGATAGACAACAACATGTACAACAAGGAATGATCAATGGCCACTCCAAAACAAGCATGAATTTGACTAGGGCATCAAGCAAACATAGCATCAGGTTATGATAGATTCTAGACTTGGCAGAAATTTCACTAAGTATAAAACAGTTATGTTGGCATGGCATGTTTACAACCATGTTTAAGTCACCTCAAGGCATATCATGGAAAATGGTTTGTCACATCCCTAGCTTTACCTTGCCCTAGAATAGCACTTGCCTGTTGCATCATGTCTAAACTTTTCTTTAAACTGGAATTGGGGATTGTTCAAACCCTAGCACCAAAAGAACCCAACTAGGTTCAACCTAAAAATATTTTCATTGCACCCAAAGTTCCTCAAGAAAAGTTCATGATTTTTGGTTAAGGTAGAAACCCCTGCCAAAAATGATGAATATATTTCTAGGACATTTTTGGATTTTTTTTGAATTAATCCATATGGTATTTGAATTGGGGCATTTAAATTCTTTAAATAGTTTAAATGCTCTAATAATTGTGAAACTAGTTGAGGGATATTAGAAATAATTCAATAGGTGCCCACAATTTATTTCATGATTTATCAAAATGATTTGGTCTTTGAACTAAATCAAAAACATACAAAAGAAATAGAAAACAGAAACAAAACCAGAAAAGAGAGAGAGAGAGAGAGAAGAGCTCACCTGGGCTGCTTACCTGCACCAGAGGCGGCCCAGTTCATGTGCGGCCCATAGGCCCAACCCACCACCGCCATCGTTCTCCTAGCGCCAGTCGGCCAGGCGTGTGGCCGGCGCGCGCGCTCGGCCGTGCCGCCACGCCACATGCCTGCCTGGTCGCCCGAGGACAGCGCGACGCCGCCAAAGTTCTCGCCGCTGTCGTCTGGATCGAGCCGGCCTCTCCAGTCCTCCCCCTCGCCTCTCCCTCACTCCCTTCCACACATGGTCGAACGCCACCGTCGCCGCCGCTCGCCGTAGCCATGACCACCGGCCGCCCCTCGTCCCGTGACCGTGCCCACGAGCTTCGTCTCCACGCGCTGGAGCTCTTCACTGAGCCGCCCGATGCCAGGAGCCCCTGGAGCGCCGTCGTCGACCTCGTCTTCTTCCTCGGCCACAGGAGATTGCCACCGGGATTCCTACGCCGTCCGGCCTCCGCTAAGCCTGCTGAGACCTCCGACCGACCCCCTGTGAGCCCCTCTGTTGTTCCCCTCTCTCCCCTCTGTCGATTTCGACCCCTAACCACACCAGTCACCAAGCCCGAGAACCCCTCGCCGCCGGCCATGTCGCCACCGTCGTTCTAGCCACCGCCGCTCGTGTCCGAGCTCACCACTGCACTCAGTGCACCCCTGCGCGTCGATTTCGGCCACCGGTTGCTCCTGCCGTGCGCTGCAACACTGTTTCCGCTGCAGCCAGAACTCCGGCCGCCACCTCGCTCGTCGCCGGCGCCTTTTCCGGCCACCCTAGCTCCAGCCGCTGCCACGAGTGGATGCGCGCGAGTGCCAGCTCCGCGTAGGTGCTCTCCACCGACGATTTGGTCGCCGGAGGACCAAATCCGAAGCTCGCCGCCATGTTTGGCCTCGCCGACGGCAGAACGCCGGCGAGTTTGACTTGTTTGACCGGGGGGTTGACCACCCCGGGTCACTGACGTATGGGCCCTACACCCTTAGTCAACCACTAACTCACTGATGTGTGGGGCCAGTCCCTGCTAATTACCTAGTTAAGGTTTAATTAAAGTAAGATTAGCCCTGGCTCACTGACGTGTGGGCCCAGGCCCCTGACTAATTATAGTTAGGTTTAAATTAGTGTTATCTAATTTAGTTAATTAGTTGAGACACTGACATGTGGGTCCCAGCCGTCAGGTTTGACCTGGGCTGGCGCCTTTGACTTGCTGACGTAGTGATGATGTCACTATGACGTCATAAAACCTTTCTGGAATTCTAAATAAATCAAAAATGATTTATTTATTTCAGAAATTAGTTAAAATTTCTAAAATTCATATAAAATCAACCGTAGCTCAGATGAGAATAATTTATATATGAGAAATGATCAGAAAAATTCAAGGAATCTGTTTATTTCGTTTTCATGCATGTTTGAACAACTTATGCCTGCTGATCAGGTCAAATCAAATAAATGGCATTTGAATAATCACATGTGGAGTTTGAATTTGAACCTTTGGTTCAAACCAACTTCATTTAACATGTTGCTAGTTGCATTAGCTCTAACCACAGCATATTGCCATGTCTTGATCATGCATCATATTGTTGCATTGCATTGATTGTGTTCTTTCTCTGTTTGTCGGTTTTGTCCCCTCTCAGTAGACGACGTTTCGACGATGAGTTCGATGACACCGATGAAGAACTATTAATATCTTCAGAAGTGTCAGGCAAGCAAACTCCCATTGAGCATTCTGATACAATCCCACTCTCTCGCTCCTGCTCTCCTTTACTGCATTAGGAAAACAACGATTGAACTGCTATTTGCTGCGGTAGCTGAACCCTTTCCTCTGCATGACCTGTCATTGCCACAGTAAATAGTTGAAACCCACTAGCATGAGTAGGAGTTGTTTGAGCCATGCTGTGCTTACTCATTCATGCCTTCTGGTTATGCCTGCTATTGCTTAGAGTTGTGTCAGGTCTGATTCATCGGGGATGAATTGGAAAGTTATGAACATGTCCTACCGTTGAGAGCTAAGTGTGTGAACACGTTTTGGTAAAGGTAGCGATGAGAGGCCATGTAGGAGTACATGGTGGGTTGTCTCACTGGAACCGTCCTTAAGAACTGAGTTCTGTGTAAGTTGTCCAATGACTAGCTACTACCACGCATTGGAATGCTTAAGTGCCCCTCTCGACTTATTAATCAACTAGATCTCTGTCCAGGAGTTGCAACTAGTTTCTGGTGTTTGTAGGTAGTGCTAGTAGTCTACCAAGTGGCACCCGGTACAGGTGGGCTTGGGACAGACTAGGTGCAGTGGCCCGGTGTACCAAGTGGCACCCGGTTGGTGGGCTTGGGAACCCTGTACACATCGTTTGGGGCCGTGAGCGACACCCCGACCGGATCTCCTTACGGATGGAACCCGAATAGGCGATAAACCTGGACTAGAGTCTTGTGTGGTTAGTCAGGTCGTGGCCGACACCCTCGCCAGGCTTCCGCTTGAAGGTTGCCGAGATACACGACGTGTACATGGTGGTAAGTGGCGAGAGCGTGTGTGAAGAAGTACACCGCTGCAGGGTTAACATGATCTATTCGAATAGTCGGGTCCGCGGTTATGGACTTCTTGGATGCTTACTTGGTACATAGACAAGTGGAAGTGGATACTCTAAAATACTCAAGACAAGTGTGAGTGCTATGGATGGCGTTCTCGTAGGAGGACGGAGCGGATCCACAGTGGTGTATTGATTGGTGATTATGTGGACTCGTGTGGGCCACCTCAAAAGAGTTACTTGCAGTCGCAGTTCAGGATAGCCATCGAGTCAAAGCTGGCTTGCTACAGTCAAACTCCACCATCCCTTTGTTGATACTGTTGCATATGTAGTTAGTTCTGGTGTAAGTCTTGCTGAGTACCTTTGTACTCACGTTTGCTTAATTTATGTTTTTGCAGAGAGACTTCAGTCTCGCTAGTGGTTCCGCGTGGACTTCGACGTTTAGCTTGTTACCTCAGCTACGATCTTGTACCCTTGGGAGGGTCTTGTAGATAGTCAGGCTTCTCAGCCTTTTTCATTTGTAGTTGTCTGTACTCAGACATGTTATGGTTCCATTCCATGTATGCTCTGTATGTTTGGTCATGAGACCCACTGCTTTTAATAAATGTTATGATGGCTCTTCTGGGCCTTTATCTATATGAGTTGTTGAGTTATGTTGTGATGCCTTGTTGTACAGCACATACTTGCATGTTATGCGTACGTGTAATGTGTATTGCTATGTGTGGGATCCGACACCTAGTTGTTTACCCTTGGTAGCCTATCTTACAGGTAAATGCCTCCTAGTGCTTCCACTAAGCCTTGGTAGCTTGCTACTGCTCCGGAACACTTAGGTTGCCCGGTATGTGTCCTTCTTCGTTCCTGTGTCTGTCCCTTAGGGGAAATGTCACGCGTTGTTCCTTTAAGTCCTTGTAGCTTGCTACGACTTGGGTTCATACGTTGATGACCGACATGTTCGTTGCTGGGTCATGTATGCATGTCTCTGTAATTTAGTGCCACTTTTGGTTTATAACTGGTCATGCCGGCCCAGGTTCTCTATCATATGGATGCTAGCGACACTATCATATACGTGTGCCAAAATGCGCAAACGGTCCCGGGCCAGGTAAGGTGGCACCCGTGGGAATACCATGCGTGAGGCCGCAAAGTGATATGATGTGTTACATGCTAGATCAGTGTGACTTAGGATCGGGGTCCCGACAGCTTTGGTATCAGAGCCTGACTGCCTGTAGGATTACCAAGCCAAACTGGTCGAAGTTGTGTCTAGAAACTCTTTAGTTATATTAAGGGAATTGATTGTGGAAGGGAACGTAAGGCTCTTTTTTCTCCTTTACCTTATGACCTTCTGATCTGAGTCACCTTCTTCTATTCTACGGGGATTAAGAACTAGGCTTTCTCTTCTGTTTATCAGGATCACGTTAACAGTGGATTCAACCCTCAGTTCAGTTCCTGCTACTTCTGTGTGTTCAACTGTTGATCTCAGAACCTTGACATTATGATGTTGAGTGGTTATGCTGTCTTTGTGCATGAGTCTCAAAAGTATTTTCAAGCATTTACAGCTGTTATGTTGTCCGAGTCATCCCATGTCTCTAAACAATCTGATGCATTTGCAAATCATTTCTACATGTTCTTAATGTCCTTTAGGCCAGATTAACCACACTAACCAGTGTGTTGAGGTACTCTGTCACCTCGACACATATGTTGTAGTTATTATTATGACCCTAAGTATCTTAGAGAATCACCCAGTAATCTAGCAGTGCTTATATTCCCGGTGTGATGATTCTGTCCATTATTCTCGAAAGCATCCTGTGGTGCCATTTAGTTAGTAGGCCTTCTATTTCTGGGTTCTTGAACCCAAGATTCATTCTACCTACTTTATGTTGATAGTGTTTGCGTGTTCCTTTAGGATATTAGTAACCTTGTGATAGTCCTTGAGGTCCGTGGTATATCATTCTTCCAAATACCATGAACCATCCTTGGCAGAAGTTCTCCCGAACCAAAATATCACAACCAGAGTGGTCCGAGTAGTACTCCATTCATATTGTGACTCTGCCAGTCCTACCTTTCTGCATAGGTTATCCGGAAGAAATATGTTGAACTAGTTCTAATCTATGCACCACAACTCAGAAAGTTATATGTTCCTTTGAGTTGTCCCTTTTTAGTCGTATTATGATCCCGTCTATCAGTTGATAGCCAGGAGTAGTTGTGCATTCGTGTTCATCGATGCCTATTACTCTTGAGGTCCATCAAGCCATTCTATTCGGAATGACTAGGAGAAACAAACCCCAGTACCTCATCCATATCCAGGCTTGGGTCAAAGCAGTTGTACTCCGCAGATCAAAATGCAATCAAGCTTTTGATCCGTTCTATTCTGAAGTGTTACCCTCTTCACGTCAGGATGGTCATGAGAATTGCACTATCTCTTATGAACTCTTGATACAGTGATACTTCTTGCCATCATTGTTCATTCTTCGGTCTCCGTGTTATCGTAACCGGAATACCGACAAGTGAACCGTGATGTGTGAATTCAATACTCCTGGCAACCCTGTTGTTTGGTAGTTAATGGACAATAAACTCATTCTTAGCATGTTGGTTACTGAACCATCATTCTAAGATTGATCATGCTACCTAGCCCATTTTTCTGGTGCACTCTTTGATAAATGAGTTAGGATTGCATAAATCCCTCACTCTTGTGATCATATCATCTCGCCCTGAAAAGCAAGATTGTTTGCGAGCTTAGTAACATATTGGTGGTTCATGATTTTCCGAATATCTTCTCGGAAGTATCACCAGGTTGTCACATGACCGCTTTGTTGAGCTCGTGATCAAGTTGTTTTTCTTATAACTAACCCTTTCTCCAAGAATCTGTGTTGGATACCCCTAAACTAGATGGTTAAGCTAAACAACAACTTGGAGAGTTGGAAGATAAAAGCTTAATCCACATAGCTCACTCCAAAGGGATATCTTGTGTGTGTGTTGAAGAAAGATGATATCTTCATCGATTGATCTCCGTGATCATTTGTGGATCTATTGTCTTGTCCAAACTTTGATTTCAGTATGGGTTATCGCCAAGTCAAATCTGAACCAACGATATTCGTAATGTTGTCTTACTCGTGGTTGATCCCTCGAGCATACACCGTTACATCTATTGGTCTGACCAATGCTATCGCTTTGTTCACATAGTTGTGGAATTCCATCTTCATGGAAATCTGGATGACCTGTTGTTCAGCCCATCAGCAATATTTTCATCTTATCCATGATTCATGTTGGACATCTATGTTAGTGTTGGAAACTTTTATAAGCATTATCTTCATGTCCCGTTCATGAAGTATATGTTGGATGAGAGAAGAGACTCTCCCCAATTCATGTGTAATTGATGTAAGTTGCCACCGTGAGTTTGAGAAAGTTTGTTTTTCTTCCCTTGGAATCATCCCAAATCAGTCATGCATACGTGCAAAGTATTCTATGGTTTGGTAGATTAATTACCTCCACTCCATACGTATTCCTAGCACACCAAGCCACTGATTGATTTGTTCAAGATAAAGGAGTCTGTTCTAAGGTGAATTCCTTGGACTTCCACGCGTGGAGACTTCGATGTCATTAATAATGGTTCCCAACCAGAACTCGGTAGTGTTTTATTATAAGACTACTACGTGGTCATGCTTGTCTGCGACAGCGTGTTCACATGTGTGTAGCAGAACAAGTTCGTGTTTTGGAGCTTATTATCGCAGTTCATTTCCCGAGAATCTCGCAACGTCATCTCGTCGATTTGTGTTGCAAACTTTCATTTTTTCTACCTAGACTTGATGAGTTTGGAATATCCTGACACCAACCAGAACTGAATCTCAGGCAGATATGATGGTTGGAGCATTTTCCAAGAACTAGAATATTAGTCTCTCGATAACTGGTAAAATGAATGTCATGGCCAACACACCCAGTCGGAAGACCTATTGTTGTAGTATCTTGATTGAAGAAGTTGGCCACCTCCCCATAAGGATTTCGTAGGATTTACTCCAACAATTGTTCCCTATGGATTCTTGTGCTCCTGAAGTCCGACCTTTACTTGATGTTCAAGATACCAAACATATCTATGAATGGATTCGCTAACACATTAAGGAGAACATTAAAAGCGGATTGCTAAATGTCTCTCGGTCGATCATCCAGATTTTGCTTCCTTGGCTCTGCTAAGGTAAAATCTGAGAAAGTGTTATCTTCCTTTGCATCTGCATCGTCCATCGCTATTCATCATGGTCGTATGTTGTGTTGTCAGCATCATTGGCACGGATAATGGTAACACCTTGATGATTATGGAAATGCTCAAGTTCTTGAGAGCACGCACAAGCACTAGGTGTTATCACTGGCACTAACCGGGATTGCTCCCAGTGTTCTTGGCTATGCTATAACCTCTCAAAGAATAGATTTACTCTCTACTGTTGGGTTTCTCTCCAGTTACCAGAATCATTCCCAGCATTTGCATTTTGTTCCCAGCTTGCACCGCCAATGTGCCAATTTTCCATGGGTTACCATTCTCAGCCACTGCTGTTCAGGATTATCTTCAGTAGTGGACTTGCCATGGGTCCCATCCATTTCCGATGATAACCAAAATCATCCCTTATATTGTCTTCAACAAGGTAGTCCACATCATCCATTCTGGCCTGAGAGTGTCATTCTTTCGGACTCTGTCAAACGATCGTTTGTGATTACCTTAGGCTGGTATAGAGAATTTCAATGGTCTCTATATCAAAAGTAATTCTTTTTGCCACTAAAGGGAATAATTCTATGTGTCACCTTCTCTAAGGTGCCCCGTCTGGTGACATCGATCACCATCTTCTTGGGTGTGGAATTGGTTGCCTACCAAGTGAACCTTCATCATTTGTTTCACTCCATCCTCTTGGATGAGTGTTCCGTGTCTCAGCTCAAGAGATGTTTCAATGTCTCACTCCATGAGTTGATCTTGAGTTCCTCGATCTTCGGGAAGATCGATTTCTATAGAGTATGTCTCCGTTATCATCTGGTTGAATGAAGATCTCAAAGCAAGGATGACAAGATCAATATGATGCAATAAATCAACATCTCCGAGAAGGAAAATTGGATCGTGAAGATTGTGCCCTCTGATTTCTTACCTCACGTCCTGAATCTCGGGACGAGATTCTTGTTTTTAGTGGGGGTGAGTTGTCACATCCCTAGCTTTACCTTGCCCTAGGATAGCACTTGCCTGTTGCATCATGTCTAAAATTTTCTTTAAACTGGAATTGGGGATTGTTCAAACCCTAGCACCAAAAGAACCCAACTAGGTTCAACCTAAAAATATTTTCATTGCACCCAAAGTGCCTCAAGAAAAGTTCATTATTTTTGGTGAAGGTAGAAACCCCTACCAAAAATGATGAATATATTTCTAGGACATTTTTGGATGTTTTTTTGAATTAATCCATATTGTATTTGAATTGGGGCATTTAAATTCTTTAAATAGTTTAAATGCTCTAATAATTGTGAAACTAGTTGAGGGCTATTAGAAATAATTCAATAGGTGCCCACAATTTATTTCATGATTTATCAAAATGGTTTGGTCTTTGAACTAAATCAAAAACATACAAAAGAAATAGAAAACAGAAACAAAACCACAAAAGAGAGAGAGAGAAGAGCTCACCTCGGCTGCTTACCTGCACCAGAGCCGGCCCAGTTCCTGTGCGGCCCACAGGCCCAGCCCACCATCGCCGTCATCCTCCTGGCGCCAGTCGGCCAGGCGTGTGGCCGGCGCGCGTGCTCGGCCGTGCCTCCACGCCACCTGCCTGCCTAGTCGCCCGAGGACAGTGCGACGCCGCCAAAGGTCTCGCCGCTGTCGTCTGGATCGAGCCGGCCTCTCCAGTCCTCCCCCTCGCTTCTCCCTCACTCCCTTCCACACATGGCCGAACGCCACCGTCGCCGCCGCTCGCCGTAGCCATGACCACCGGCCGCCCCTCGTCCCGTGACCGTGCCCACGAGCTTCGTCTCCACGCGCTGGAGCTCTTCGCCGAGCCGCCTGATGCCAGGAGCCCCTGGAGCGCCGTCGTCGACCTCGTCTTCTTCCTCGGCCACAACAGATCGCCGCCGGGATTTCGACGCCGTCCGGCCTCTGCTAAGCCTGCTGAGACCTCCGACCAACCCCCTCTGAGCCCCTCCGTCGTTCCCCTCTCTCCCCTTTGTCGATTTTGACCCCTAACCACGTCAGTCACCAAGCCCGAGGACCCCTCGCCGCCGGCCATGTCGCCGTCGTCGTTCTAGCCACCGCTGCTCGTGTCCGAGCTCACCACTGCACTCAGTGCACCCCTGCACGTCGATTTCGGCCACCGGTTGCTCCTGCTGTGCGCTGCAACACTGTTTCCGCCGCAGCCAGAACTCCGGCCGCCGCCTCGCTCGTCGCCGGCGCCTTTTCCCGCCACCCTAGCTCCAGCCACTGCCACGAGTGGATGCGCGCGAGTGCCAGCTCCGCGTAGGTGCTCTCCGCCGCCGATTTGGTCGCCGGAGGACCAAATCCGAGGTTCGCCGCCGTGTTTGGCCTCGCTGGCGGTAGAACGCCGGCGAGTTTGACTTGTTTGACCGGGGGGTTGACCACCCCGGGTCACTAACGTATGGGCCCCACGCCCTTAGTCAACCACAAACTCACTGACGTGTGGGGCCAGTCCCTGCTAATTACCTAGTTTAGGTTTAATTAAAGTAGGATTAGCCCTGGCTCACTGACGTGTGGGCCCAGGCCCCTAACTAATTAGAGTTAGGTTTAAATTAGTGTTATCTAATTTAGTTAATTAGTAGAGACACTGACATGTGGGTCCCAGCCGTCAGGTTTGACCTGGGATGGCGCCTTTGACTTTGCTGACGTAGTGATGATGTCACTATGACGTCATAAAGCCTTTCTGGAATTCTAAATAAATTAGAAATGATTTATTTATTTCAGAAATTAGTTAAAACTTCTAAAATTCATATAAAATCAACCGTAGCTCAGATGAGAATAATTTATATATGAAAAATGATCAGAAAAATTCAAGGAATCTGTTTATTGCATTTTCATGCATGTTTGAACAACCTATGCCTGCTGATCAGGTCAAATCAAATAAATGGCATTTGAATAATCACATGTGGAGTTTGAATTTGAACCTTTGGTTCAAACCAACTTCATTTAACCTGTTGCTAGTTGCATTAGCTCAAACCACAACATATTGCCATGTCATGATCATGCATCATATTGTTGCATTGCATTGATTGTGTTCTTTCTCTGTTTGTCGGTTTTTTCCCCTCTCAGTAGACAACGTTCCGACGATGAGTTCGATGACACCGATGAAGAACTATTAATATCTTCAGAAGTGCCAGGCAAGCAAACCCCCATTAAGCATTCTGATACAATCCCACTCTCTTGCTCCTGCTCTCCTTTACTGCATTAGGACAACAACGATTGAACTGCTATTTGCTGCGGTAGCTGAACCCTTTCCTCTGCATGACCTGTCATTGCCATAGTAAATAGTTGAAACCCACTAGCATGAGTAGGAGTTGTTTGAGCCATGTTGTGCTTACTCATTCGTGCCTTCTGGTTATGCCTGTTATTGCTTAGAGTTGTGTCAGGTTTGATTCATCGGGGATGAATTGGAAAGTTATGAACATGTCCTACCGTTGAGAGCTAAGTGTGCGAACACGTTTTGGTAAAGGTAGCGATGAGAGGCCATGTAGGAGTACATGGTGGGTTGTCTCACTGGAACCATCCTTAAGAACTGAGTTCTGTGTAAGTTGTCCAATGACTAGCTACTACCACGCATTGGAATGCTTAAGTGCCCCTCTCGACTTATTAATCAACTAGATCTCTGTCCAGGAGTTGCAACTAGTTTCTGGTGTTTGTAGGTAGTGCTAGTAGTCTACCAAGTGGCACCCGGTACAGGTGGGCTTGGGACAGACTAGGTGCAGTGGCCCGGTGTACCAAGTGGCATCCGGTTGGTGGGTTTGGGAACCCTGTACACATCGTTTGGGGCCGTGAGCGACACCCCGGCCGGATCTCCTTACGGATGGAACCCGAATAGGCGATAAACCTGGACTAGAGTCTTGTGTGGTTAGTCAGGTCGTGGCCGACACCCTCGCCAGGCTTCCGCTTGAAGGTTGTCGAGATACACGACATGTACATGGTGGTAAGTGGCGAGAGCGTGTGTGAAGAAGTACACCGCTGCAGGGTTAACATGATCTATTCGAATAGTCGGGTCCGCGGTTATGGACTTCTTGGATGCTTACTTGGTACATAGACAAGTGGAAGTGGATACTCTAAAATACTCAAGACAAGTGTGAGTGCTATGGATGGCATTCTCGTAGGGAGACGGAGCCGATCCATAGTGGTGTATTGATTGGTGATTATGTGGACTCGTGTGCGCCACCTCAAAAGAGTTACTTGCAGTCGCAGTTCAGGATAGCCACCGAGTCAAAGCTGGCTTGCTGCAGTCAAACTTCACCATCCCTTTGTTGACACTGTTGCATATGTAGTTAGTTCTGATGTAAGTCTTGCTGAGTACCTTTGTACTCACGTTTGCTTAATTTATGTTTTTGCAGAGAGACTTCAGTCTCGCTTGTGGTTTCGCGTGGACTTCGAAGTTTAGCTTGTTACCTCAGCTACGATCTTGTACCCTTGGGAGGGTCTTGTAGATAGTCATGTTTCTCAGCCTTTTTCATTTGTAGTTGTCTGTACTCATACATGTTATGCTTCCGTTGCCTGTATGCTCTGTATGTTGGGTCATGAGACCCACTGCTTGTAATAAATGTTATGATGGCTCTTTTGGGCCTTTATCTATATGAGTTGTTGAGTTATGTTGTGATGCCTTGTTGTACAGCACATACTTGCATTTTATGCGTACGTGTAATGTGTATTGCTATGTGTGGGATCCGACACCTAGTTGTTTACCCTTGGTAGCCTATCTTACAGGGAAATGCCTCCTAGTGCTTCCACTGAGCCTTGGTAGCTTGCTACTGCTCCGGAACACTTAGGCTGGCCGGCATGTGTCCTTCTTCGTTCCTGTGTCAGTCCCTTAGGGGAAATGTCACGCGTTGTTCCTTTAAGTCCTTGTAGCTTGCTACGACTTGGGTCCATACGTTGATGACCGACACGTTCGTTGTTGGGTCATGTATGCATGTGTCTGTAATTTAGCGCCACTTTTGGTTTATAACTGGTCATGTCGGCCCGGGTTCTCTGTCATATGGATGCTAGCGACACTATCATATACGTGTGCCAAAATGCGCAAACGGTCCCGGGCCAGGTAAGGTGGCACCCGTGGGAATACCGTGCGTGAGGCCGCAAAGTGATATGATGTGTTACATGCTAGACTTGTGTGACTTAGGATCGGGGTCCCGACATGGTTTGCACCACAGCAAAGACCACATGATGGAGATTCTAACACATATTGACATGTGACATGGGGACAAACACATCAATAGCAACGAGCACTTCAAATCAGCATCTCTTAACATGTTACAAAACTTAACAACCACATGCACTTTTGCAACAGAGATTAACATGTCAATATGAAACCTAACATGAATGCTACATCAACCATCATGTAGAGCATCTCCGTATGAACATTTTGACATATCATTTGCTTCATTTGGATAAACATGCACCAAGTTATCACATATCAAACATGGCATGAAAATAACAAGTAGCAGCAGTTTATAACAAGTAGCACTCTTGCAACAGAGATTAGGACCTCTAGATGAACTCAAACAAGCATGCCACAATGGAACAAAATGTAGAGCACATCACCATGATCATTTTGATATATCATATGCATAATTTGGACAAGCATAATAAAAGATACAACCATGCAAAGATGCCATCAGACAACAAGTTTAAAAGACTTAGTGAAAAAAAATAACAGCAACCTCGCGAATCGGGCACGGCGGGGCGGATCGGGTTGGGTCAGACCGGATCCGACCCGTTAGGGTTCGGCCCGGCGGCGGCGGCGATTGGATCTGGCGCGGCGGTTCGGCCCTCCGGTGGCG
The DNA here is from genome assembly GCA_902687465.1 of Secale cereale. NCBI lineage: Eukaryota > Viridiplantae > Streptophyta > Magnoliopsida > Poales > Poaceae > Secale > Secale cereale. The sequence goes on from LR738710.1 coordinate 516,206,440, forward strand.
ATGCGGTCGGGGCTCGGGCCTCCGGTGGCCGGAGCGGCTGCGGTGCTGGAGGGGGCCAGCGGGGGCAGCCCGGCGCCCGGCGACGGAGACGGAGCGAAGCAACGGCGGCGGGGCGGCTGGCCGACGGAGGTGGTGGCCGAGGCCGGTGGCGGGGAGCTCGGACGGCGGCGGCTGTTGTAGGAGGCCCGGCGGCGGAGATCCGGCGGCACAAGGCGGGGCGGTGCACCCGGCGGCGGCGAGGCGGGCGCCGGCGGCGGGGAAGACGAGGGCGGCGGCGAAGGGAGGCGCGCGGGCCTCGCGGGCCGGCCTCGTGCCGCGGCGGGCCCGGCGGCGCGGTGGAACCGGCAATGCGGGTTGGACACGTGGCGGCGTCCGATTGGTCCGGCGCGTCCGGGCGGACGTGTCCGGTCTGTTACGGACGTGTCCGGCGGCGCGAGGAGGGAGGAGACTAGGGTTTCGCCCGAAAATGGAGGGATGTGGACGTTTTTATAGGCATAGGGAGCTAGGAGAGTCCAAATGGGGAGCGGTTTTCGGCCACGCAATCACGATTCGACGACCGAGATGATGGGAAGGGTTGTGCTGGGTTTGTGGGTTGTTGTGGAGTGGGTCTTGGGCCTTAAAGAATAGGTTCTTTTAGCCCACTAGGTTAACCGTTGGAGTACCAAACGAACTCCAAACGCGACGAAACTTGACAGGCGGCCTACACGTACCAAAACAACAATGCACGACAAGTCTCACGTCATTCCGGGAACGTTACACGGCCACACACAAAAGAAGGACTCGGGGATGCCACGGGCACGTGTGAGAGCGTCGGATCTCGAAACGGACAACGGGAAGAGACGAGTGAATCGGGTGCAAGTGACAACACAAATGCAATGCAATGCACATAACAACATGACATGAATGAAATGCACACACGTACACGATAAAACGAAGAAACCCGAAATGAAAAAAGAGCCCGGAATGGAATTGATGAAGCCAAAGTTTCATATATTGCCATATTTGGAAAGTGTTACATCTGGGGCATTACAAATTCTCCTCTACTACGAAAAGATCTCGTGTCGAGATCTAGGACTGGAAGAAGGAAGGATACTCGAAACGAAGGTGATCTTCTCATTCCGACGTAGCTTCTCGGTCGGTATGGTGTGACCACTTGACTTTCAAGAACTTGATTGACTTGTTGCGGGTCTTGCGCTCGGTTTCTTCAAGAATAGCAATGGGGTGCTCACGATAAGACAAGTCTTGTTGAAGATCAATCTCCTAGAACGGAATGGTGCGTTCAGGTGTCTTGAAGCACTTGCGGAGTTGAGACACGTGAAACACATGATGAACATTTGCAAAGTTGGATGGAAGCTCAAGTTGATAGGCTAGATCGCCTCTTTTTCCAATGATCTTGAAATGGCCCACGTATCTAGGAGCAAGCTTGCCTTTGATACCAAATCTTGGGGTGCCTTTCATAGGAGAAACACGGAGATAGACATGGTCTCCAATGTCAAAAGCCAAATCACGATGATTGCTGTCATAGTAGCTCTTTTGACACGACTGAGCGGCCTTGAGATTCTCACGTATGACTTTGCACATTTCTTCGGCTTCTGAGATCAAGTCATTGCCAAGAAGTTGACGTTCACCAATCTCGGACCAGTTGAGAGGAGTACGGCACTTTCTGCCATAGAGGATTTCAAAAGGAGCTTTGCCGGCACTTGCTTGGAAACTGTTGTTGTAAGAGAACTCGGTAAACGGGGGGCAATCTTCCCACTTCATGCCAAAAGAGATGACACAAGCTCTCAGCATGTCTTCGAGGATCTGGTTCACTCTTTCGACTTGACCACTAGTCTGAGGGTGAAACGTAGTGCTGAAACGGATCTTAGTGCCCATGGCTGACTGAAAGGAGTCCCAGAACTTGGATGTGAACAAACTTCCACGGTCTGAGGAGATAACTTGAGGAATGCCATGTAACGACACAATTCTGGAAGTGTACAACTCTGCCAGCTGAGCTGCATTGATGGATTCTTTGACTGGAAGGAAATGAGCTACTTTGGTTAGCTTGTCAATCACAACAAAGATAGCATCATTCCCCTTCTTGGACTTGGGAAACCCAGTGACGAAATCCATTTCAATGTGGTCGAATTTCCACTCGGGAATAGGAAGAGGTTGGAGGAGACCGGGTGGACATTGATGTTGTGCTTTCACTCTTCTGCAGACATCACATTCATTCACGAATTGGGCAATCTCCCTTTTCATGCGAGTCCACTAGTACGATTGCTTGAGGTCTTGGTACATCTTGGAACTTCTAGGATGAATGGAGAGGAGGGAGTCATGTGCTTCGTTCATTATGAGCTTCCTGAGATCACCCTTGGGAACCACAAGTCTGTCCTCAAAGAACAACGTGTCTTTCTCATCAACGCGATAGCACTTGTATTTGGGAGTACCCTTTGCAATACCATGTTTCACTTTCTGCACCATAGCATCACTGAGCTGGGCCTCACGGATCTGATCTTCCAAGGTAGGAGCCACTTGAAGATTTGCAAGAAAGCCTTGCGGAACAACTTGGAGGTTGAGCTTCCTGAAAGACTCACAAAGCTTAGGCTGAAACGGCTTGATAAGGAGACTATTGCAATATGCCTTTCTGCTCAAGGCATCTGTAATGACATTAGCCTTGCCAGGTGTGTATTTGATGCTTGGATCATACTCTGGGATCATCTCAACCCAACAAGTCTGGCGAAGGTTCAGGTTCGGCTGTGTGAAGATGTACTTCAAGCTCTTGTGATCGGTGAAGATGTCCACTTTTCTGCCCAACAGAAGGTGTCTCCACGTGATCAAGGCGTGTACCACTGCTGCTAGCTCGAGATCATGTGTGGGGTAGTTCTTCTCATTTGGCTTCAATTGACGAGAAGTGTATGCCACAATCTTCTTGTCTTGCATTAGAACACCACCAAGTCCTTGAAGAGAAGCATCACAGAATACTTCGTAGGGCTTGGACTCATCCGGAGGAGTAAGAACCGAAGCAGAGATGAGCTTTTCTTTGATAGTTTTGAATGCCACATCACAATCCGGAGACCAGTTGTACTTGACATTCTTCTGCAGCAAGTTGGAGAGAGGCTTGGCAATCTTGGAGAAGTTCTCAACAAAACTTCTGCAATAGCTAGCGAGACCAAGGAAGCTTCGGAGTTGCTTGACGTTCTGAAGGGGTTCCCAGTTAACAATCGCTTCAACTTTCTCGGGGTTGACAGCAATACCGTCAGCAGAGATGATATGGCCCAGATACAAGACCTTATCGAGCCAGAATTCACACTTGGAGAACTTGGCATAGAACTTGTGTTCATGGAGTCTGTCGAGAACCAAACGGAGGTGCTTGGCATGATCCTCTTCATTCTTGGAGAATACCAAGATGTCATCCAGATAGACGAGCACAAATTCGTTGGTGTAGGGGTTGAATATGTAGTGCATCATTCTCGAGAAGGTGGGTGGAGCATTAGCGAGGCCAAAATACATGACTGTGTATTCATAGGAGCCGTAGCTTGTTCTGAATGCAGTCTTGTGAATATCTTCTTCACGGATGCGGATCTGGTGATAACCCATCCGAAGATCGAGCTTTGAGAACACTTTTGCTCCTTTGAGCTGCTCGAACAACTCATTGATGTTGGGGAGCGGATACTTGTTCTTTATTGTCTTCTTGTTCAATGGCTGGTAATCAATGCAAAGGCGCTTCGTGCCATCCTTCTTCTTGACAAAAAGAACACCACAGCCCCAAGGAGAAGTGATAGGCCTTATTAGACCCATACACTCTTGCTCATCGAGTTGTTTCTTCAGCTTCTTCAACTCATCAGGGGAAAGCTTGTACGGACGCCGGCATGCTGGCTCGGTACCGGGCTTGAGTTCAATGACGAATTCAACTTGACGATGTGGAGGCATGCCTGGAAGCTCTTTAGGGAAAACATCTTCATATTCATTGACTACCGGAATTTGAGAGATGGCATTAATCTCGCCCTTGTCATTGAGAGAGAATAGCCTGATTGTGTTATCTCGAGAGGCGAAGATAATCACGTCTTCGTCAGAATGAGTAAGCTTGACTTCCTTATTTGCACAATGTGAGCATCATGCTGTGAAAGACAATCCATCCCAAGAATAAGATCAATGTCGGAGTTGCCGAGAACAACCGGAGAAGCCAGAAAGCGGTAATCACCCATACGAATGGATACATCCGGAGCAAATATATTAGAAGTCATTCGTTTCGCCAGGGAAGTAACTTGCATCTTTTGAGGTAAGCTTTTGATGTCAACATTGTGCTTGGATGCAAAAGGTTGAGACATGAAAGAACATGATGCACCCGAATCAAACAACACTTTTGCAGGAATAGAGTTAACTGGAAGGTTACCAAGTATCACATCTGAAGAATTCTCTGCTTGAGCTGCATTCATCAGATTCACTCTTGCTTGCTTGGGGTTGTGCTGACAGGTGGAGGAGGCGGAAGGCGCCTTGGGTTGGGGCACTTGTTAGCATAATGACCCTTCTGAGTGCACTTGTTGCAAACCACTTCTGAGAGAGGACGGTGATAAGGAGCACTTGACTTCGAAGCTTGAAAGTGATTCTTTGACTGATTGCTTGGGTTGGGTGGGTGGGAGAAACACGGCCACTAGAATGCTTGTTGTTGTTGTTGGGAGGTCGGATCACTGGAGGAGGTGGAAGCCAAAACTTCTGTTGCTTTGCGACCACTTGGGAAGAAGAGGAGGAGTGAACAGCGTCTCTGATCCTCTTTTTGGAAGCTTCCATCTTGAGCTGGGCTGCCTCTTGCTTAAGTGCCATGTTATAGAATTGATCAAATTCATCAGGCTCGAACAAGGTGAGAGCTAGTTGGAGTTCATACTTCATACCACCACGGAACTGATAAATCTTGCTCTTGGCATCTGGGATGTCTTTCTTGGCATAGCGGGCAAGGTTCTAGAACTTGACATTATATTGATAAACAGACATTGAGCCTTGCTTCAGGTTGCGGAATTGCTCACGCATACCTTCGATGACACTTGTTGGAATGTGGTGAGAGCGAAAATCCTTGCAGAAGTCAGCCCACGAGATTTCACGCCCTTGTCTTGAATCTTTGTACTGCTGCCACCAATCAGTGGCTTGGTCCTTGAGTTGGAAGGTGGCAAACTTCACATAGTCCTCAGGTCTCACGTTACTGCACTCGAAATGCTTCTTGATATCAGTTATCCAGTCTTCAGCATCTAGAGGGTCCACACAGTAACTGAATGCCTTCGGTTGGTTTTGCCAGGAACTGGTTGAGTGTAGCAAAGTGAGGTTGGTTGAACAAATTGCCTTGGCCTTGGTTCCCATGACCACCTTGATTTGCTTGAATGTTCTGCATCATTTGCATAAGCATCTGGGTGTTCTAGTTTGTCGCTTGCATAATTGCTCTCCAGGCCTCAGACAGAGGAGGAGGGGAAGGAGGACGATCAGGAACTTCTTCACCCTCTGGGTTAGCGTTGGGAACCCTTTTAGGAGCCATCCTGAATAAGATGACAACTATTAGCCATTGATTCAGAGAATATATAAGTTGAATCAACGGCTAGAAATTACAACATAAGTCTTCACAAGAACATTCGAACAAAATGAACGAATGTAATCCACAGTTTAATGATACAACAATCTTCACGAGAAGCCACTTAGGAGAACAAAAGGTAAATAAAAAACAACAAGAGCAGATAGAACTAATACAAGATAGAAGCTTCGTTCGACATATTCGTGTTGAAAGCTTATGGAACGTGTTACAAAAGGGTTTTGCAATCCCCGGATCAGCATAGCCAAGGACCCTTTAAGATGCAACTCCCGATCGGAACAACGCCCATAAACCACTTCACTCAATGTAGAACCCCGAACTTCATATCATGCATTCATTGGAAGAATGCCTACGAACTACTAGATGAACCCACCTATTAATTTCCGAAAGTTTCCAGTTATGCAATCAGGTGTTGGGGATACAGGGGAAGCATCACGCACTCAACTCTAATCCTACATCCAGCTGTATCCATCCTTCAACACATAACCAGTTATTTCCGGAAACCGTTTACCTCGGACCTTCGAAACGCATCTGCTATACAAGCTATGGCAATACTCCCGAACTACCTCCTTAGTACTGGGTGATGTCGGGGTTATCTTGCCACTAACCGCATAGGAGAGTTTTCAATGTCGGCCGTCTTAAGTATTCCAGAACTGCTGCGATAGCTTTGTGACGACAACACCTCGGAGCTCAACTCCCCGGGACACTGCCACAACCCCTAAATGACACGAGGCATCGAGAACAATGTTCTCGTCACAAAGACATCGGAACAATCCAAACAATACCCGCGTGATCCTAAAAAAAATTGGTGATTTTTTTAGAGTAGAAGAGACAAGTAATCGTCAGGAGTCCTCACCAGAGTGAAAAGAGATGAGGAGCAAAAACAAATCCTACTCTCCGATATATATATATATAGGACTCGAAACATTTTCAAGTGTGTGCATAGACTCAACCGTCAACGATTCGATCAATCAGTGGTGGCTTCTAGGTCGGAGAAGGCTCTGAATACCAACTTATAATGCCAAGTATGGGATTATACCTCCTACGTGTCGAGGCACGACTTAAAGGTATAAGCCCATACTAGAATGATCTCAAGTATGGTATCTTTGCACGACTCATGTAAAAATAGGGATGAAATTGCAAAAGGATAGTTGGCTTACACTCGCCACGTCACACAATACATTACATAAGCAAATCATCATCCAAATAACATCACAGTCCGACTACGGACGAAGATCCAAATGAAAGATACCAAATACATAAAGCCACAAGGTCCGAATCGCCCCTAGTAGAAACCACTACTGATCATCGGGATAGTGCACACGGTATCAACTACGTTCTTCATAGAACTCCCAGTACAGCTCGGTGTCGTCACCTGTGTAGTCCACCATAGTACCTGCATCTGGGGTTGTGTAGAATCTGTGAGCCACGGAGAACTCAGCAATCCCGTTCCCAGGTAGCAAAACTATCTAAGCCTTGGGTGTGGAACAAGGCTGAAGAAAAAAATAAGGTTGCAGCTGCACTAGCATTAGCTTACGTATTGAGAGCGAGAAGAGAAGTGCCACGAGCGTCAAAGTGATCACGAAGTGATCCTATCTAAGCACGTCAATCATAACCCCACCGTGTTCACTTCCTGAACCCCTTTCGGAAAATGACCGTCACGGTTACTCACGCTGGTAGTGTGTTCTGAACATGGTGTCAAGTTTTCTACAACCGGATATTAACAAATTCTCATCTGCCACATAACCGCGGGCACGGCTTTCGAAAGTTCAAAACCCTGCAGGGGTGTCCCAACTTAGCCCATTACAAGCTCACGATCTGCGGAGTCGCAACTCCAAGGTGGGAAGACCCGAGTATTCTCGGAATCCCGTGCTCAAAATATTCCGACTAAGGTAAAACTAATCCAGCAAGACCTCCCGGCGTGCCGACACCCTGACAGTAGCCGTGCGTATCTAGTCTCAGGCCACGACCGGATAGGTGATGCTACAGGTTTTTACCAGCCCTCGGGTTTCCCCAAGGTGGCCCTGCGGGCTCCCCATTTCGGACCAACACTCATGTGGAGCACTGACCCGGGTTGTTGATTAAGAAGAGGGTTTATAACTCCCTATGCAAGTTTTAGTTATTAGGCAAATGTAAGACCAAAGTTGGTCCTTGCTGGAAAAGGTTTAGCGCTAAGCGGGTTATTGAGGGGGTCCCATAACCCCAACCGTGTGAGGAACGCAAAATCAAGGAACATAACACCGGTTTATCGGTTCCTAGGGCGGCATGAGTGGAACAAAACACCAAGCAAGAGGCTTAGCCTTCCACCCATTACCAATATATAGATGATTTAGTTTAATAGTTTATATAGTGTGATATCCCAACAGTAACTTCAACATGAAGCAAGAATCTTCAAATCTTCTCCTGCAACTAGCAATGCTATAAGAGGGGCTGAGCGAAGCTTACGTAGCGAAACAAAGGTTTGCTAGGTTGGGTGGTTAGACAGATTCATGGTTACAATAGGAGGCTGACAAACAAACATGGGCATCGAGGCAATAAGCTAAAGAGCGAGACATCTAGCAATAGGCCAAGATAGTAATGATATCTGGGTCAGGTCATCTTGCCTGTCGAGTCGTCGATGGGATCGTAAGACGGCTCCTCGTACTCAACCTTGGTAGTAACCTCATTCTCGTTCTCGGTCTCGGCTCCCGGCTCTACTCAACACAAGAACACAACGAGGCACAAAATCAAACAAGGTGCAATGCACAATCAACATGATGCAAGTATGATGCATTTCATGGCAAGGGATGAAGCACACAAGAACAACACAAAACACAAGTTTAAATGAGGCCGGAATCAACATATATCAAAACCGGTAAGTCCTCATATGCATATTTTGAAATTGGTCCAGATATGAACAAACCTTAAGTTAAAGTTGTTAAATATCAAGTTAACATGCACCATGATGATCTACACGAAATTCTAGTCAAGTTATATATAAAGTTTGTTTAATTCGGAGCTACGGTCTAGAAGATATGAGCAAAATAAGACAAGCATGGCAACGGTGCAAGATGCACCCAAACATCAAGCAAACACACTCCAAACATGTTAACAACTTGATATTATGATTCTACATGCAAAATCACACAAGTTTCATATAGGGCACGCTCAAAACGGAGCAACGGTTCAACACATACACACGAAACAAGATACAATGTAAAGCTGAAATTAACAGCCACATAGCAACTTTGGAGCAAGAAATATATACTCTACAGCACCCAAACATGATGACAATAAGCATGGACATTAAGTAGACATATCCTACAGCGAACAACTCCATTGGAGCAACTCCATAGGAGGCATGGATCAATAGCAACAAGCTACGCCAAATTGATCATGCTGTTAAAAACCTGACAGTTATAATTTATAGCAACTTGAGAGCAAAAAATAAATAAGCTACAGCAAGCCATATGATCAACTAAGGGCATGAATGGATAGACAACAACATGGACAACAAGGAATGATCAATGGCCACTCCAAAACAAGCATGAATTTGACTAGGGCATCAAGCAAACAAAGCATCAGGTTATGACAGATTCCAGACTTCGCAGAAATTTCACTAAGTATAAAACAGTTATGTTGGCATGGCATGTTTACAAGCATGTTTAAGTCACCTCAAGGCATATCATGGAAAATGGTTTGCACCACAGCAAAGACCACATGATGGAGACTCTAAAACATATTGACATGTGACATGGGGACAAACACATCAATAGCAACGAGCACTTCAAATCAGCATCTCTTAATATGTTACAAAACTTAACAGCCACATGCACTTTTGCAACAGATATTAACATGGCAATATGAAACCTAACATGAATGCTACAGCAATCATAATGTAGAGCATCTCCATATGAACATTTTGACATATCGTTTGCTTCATTTGGATAAACATGCACCAAGTTATCACATATCAAACATGGCATGAAAATAACAAGTAACAGCAGTTTATAACAAGTAGCACTCTTGCAACAGAGATTAGGAACTCTAGATGGACTCAAACAAGCATGCCACAATGGAACAAAATGTGGAGCACATCACCACGATCATTTTGATATATCATATGTACAATTTGGACAAGCACAATACAAGATACAGCCATGCAAAGATGCCATCAGACAACAAGTTTAAAAGACTTAGTGAAAAAAAATAACAGCAACCTCGCGGATCGGGCGCGACGGGGCGGATAGGGTCGCGGCGGCGATTGGATCTGGCGCGGCGGTTCGGCCCTCCGGTAGCGATGCGGTCGGGGCTCGGCCCTCCGGCGGCCGGAGCGACTGCGGTGCTGGAGGGGGCCGGCGGGGGCGGCCCAGCGGCCGACGACGGAGACTGTAGGATCGAAAGTATGTCTAGAGGGGGGTGATTAGACTACTTGACAATATAAAAATTCTGCCTTTAGATCATGAACAGTTTTTGGCAGTTTCACAATTATGATCAATTCAAGTATCACCCTACACATGCAATTCTAGAGTGTAAGCAGCGGAAAGTAAATTGCACATGTAGTAAAGAGAGGTGGAGAAGATCAAACGCAATTTGGAGACACGGAGATTTTTGTCGTGGTTCCGATAGGTGGTGCTATCGTACATCCACGTTGATGGAGACTTCAACCCACGGAGGGTAACGGCTGCGCGAGTCCACGGAGGGCTCCACCCACGAAGGGTCCACGAAGAAGCAACCTTGTCTATTCCATCATGGCCTACGCCCACGGAGGACTAGCCTTACTCGGGGTAGATCTTCACGAAGTAGGCGATCTCCTTGCCCTTACAAACTTCTTGGTTCAACTCCACATCTCGAAGACGGAGGCTCCCAAGCGACACCTAACCAATCTAGGAGGCACCACCCTCCAAAAGGTAATAGATGTGGTTGATGATGATGAACTCCTTGCTCTTGTGCTTCAAATGATAATCTCCCCAACACTCAACTCTCCTCACTGATATGGCTGTGGTGGAAGAAAGGATTGAGTGGAAAGCAACTTGGGAAGGCTAGAAATCAAGTTTCATATGGTAGGAATGGAGCAACTTGATCTCAACACAAGGGTAGGTGGTTCTCTTCTCAGAAAGTGTAAGGTAGGAGTGGTAGTACTTTCTGATGGCTCTCTCCACGAATGAAGAGGGGGTGGAGGGGTATATATAGCCTCCACACAAAATCCAACCGTTACACACATAATTGAGCAACCTCGGTGAGACCGAAGTGAAATCTCGGTCAGACCGAAAGTTCAAATATAGTGAACGTTGGGGTTTTCGGTGGGACCGAAAATACCATCTCGGTGTGTCCGATATGAGTCAAAGATAGGAGCTTGCCATTCTCGGTGGGACAGAAATTAACAACTCGGATATTCCGATATGATGTCAAATGGTTACAGAAGGTTGGCAGTCCAGTTTCGGTGAGACCGAACTCAAAATCGGATAGACCGAAATTTCTAGGGTTTGGAAAATAGCTGAGGTGGTTCATCTCGGTGGGACTGAATTGGAAGAATCGGTTTGTCCGAGATTACTTATGAGTGTGTTTAGAAGTGAAAGTTGCTGATAGTTAAAGGAGCTAAATCACTAAGCACTTGAGCAACCAGATCATCAACACAACCTCATCCCCTTTTAATAGTATTGGCTTTTCCTATGGACTCAATGTGATCTTTGATCACTAAACCAAAAATGGAGTCTTGAGCTTTTGCCAATGCTTGCCTTAGCATTTTGAGGGGTCCACTTCTTCAGACATATCCATACCCATATCATCGAACTTCTCTGAAATGATTCTCAAGTAACTATTAGTTCAATGATATATATGTTGTTATTAATTACCAAAACCACCCGGGGATTAGTTGCACTTTCAATCTCCCCCTTTTTGGTAATTGATGACAACATATAGATCAAAGCTTCGACAAAAGATATAATCAATGAATAATATCGTCGCTTTGAGAAGTATGTGATAAACAAGAGCTCCCCCTAAATTTGTGCATTATTTAAAATTTGCGTTTGAATGCAAATGCACAATCGATTAGGATTATGGGTCACTCTTCCATGTCACATACATCTTGGTGGAGCGCACAAAATGATAAGAATGAATAACATGCACTCAATCACCAAGACATGAGTAAATGATCATACAAGAAGGAATAGCATATGATAAGCATTAAGCACACATTAAAGCATAGTATGACCAAGCACTCATTAAGGTAGCATCAAACGTAGTAGCAAGCACACTGAAAGTTTCAAGAACCAAAAGAACCAAGTGTATCTCAAAGAAAACCGGCAAAAGAACGAAAGAGCACTCTCTCTCTCGAAGCCCTATGATCTATACAATTTCTCCCCCTTTGCCAACAAGTTACCAAAAAGTTCGAAAAAGCATAGATCTAAGCGTCACTGTGGGCTCTGCTGGCGGCTCCCGTCTGGGTAGATGTCGGTGTAGAAATGACGGCATCGGCGAAGACTTCGGCTGATGTCTGCGCTGGAGGAGTGGATGCTGGAGCTGTGGCTGGAGTAACTGCTGGAGCTGTAGGAGGTGCTGAAGTGGTAGACCTGGAGTCAGTCACTGGGATAGCAGCAGATCGGGATCCTCTGGGAACCTGAGCAGTCTGGCGATGAGAGTCCTGGACTAGATCATCCTGCATGAGCTCTACTCTCTCCTGCCTAGCTTCCTCCATGTCTGCCTCAAGCTTGTTGACAGTCACCTGAATCTCAGTCAGCTTCACGTCCAGAGCGTGGATCTTGTCGTCAACAATCCTCTCTAGGCTCTCCTGAGATTGTTCAATGCTGGCCAGGCGTTGTTCAATCCTCTGGGTAGCTTCAAGAATCTGCTCTCCGAAGCTCTTTGGCTTAGCTGCTGCTGCTGCTGCCTCTTTATCAGCTTTGGCTTTCTTTGCAGCTTCAATCTTGGCTTGACCTTCAATTGAGGTTGGATCCTCCTCATCCATCACAACTATGTTATCTTCATGCTCTGGCTGCAGTGGCAAGTGCTTCCTATCCAACATGAATTTGCCTGTGCCAAACTTGGCATTGATGAGCATCTGAATCTGCGGGGCAAATCCACACGACCTCTTCTGGTCAGCTGCAGTCCTCTTAATGGTCTCTACCATTAAGTCCATCACCTTGAAAGGTGCCTTCTCATCAAGAATGTGCAGCATGTTGATAGAATAGCCTCGAATCATGCGGTGGTCTCCAGACTTGGGCATCAATGTATGCCTCAGAATAGTATTTGTGGTGGTCAGACCTGCCTGGAGATAGTACACTGAGCCAAGCTTCCATCCTTCCAAATCAGCGCCGGGGATCTCCTTGTACACGTTCTTCATGGAATCATGGTTCTTCTTAGGAATCCCATAGACATCAATGTCGTCCTCTTGGGCTTGGCTGGAGCTGCCTTTGCTTGAGCAGGCTTCTTGGGCTTAGAAGTGGCTTGAGCCCTAATAGCATCACCCATGAACTTAGCCTTTTGAGGAGGAGGCTGGGGTGCATCTTCTTCTTCTTCTTCATCCACTGCTGCATCAACATGAGGTTCAGCATATACTACCCTCTTCCTCTTGGAAGTTTTCTTCACCTTACTTGGAACTGGCTCTTCCAAGTTTAGCTTCTTGGCAACAGCTGATTGCTTGACCTTGCTGGTGCCTTTCTTCGACTGCTGCCCTTCGTGCTCTTTGGCAACAACTTTTCTCTTGGGCTTGGAGGTAACTTCCTCAGCAACGAAGTCAGAGTCCTCATCATCAGAATTTCTCTGCTTTCTGGTCCTGGTGGCTGTAGGAGGCAAACCACTAGGGGTGCTCCTCTCACCATCATCACTAGGACTACTAGCCTCGGGACTAGTATCTGCCTCTGGAATCTCTGCAAACGGTGACTCAGACCTGTTCTGGCTGTCACTGGCATCTGACATGCTGACAACCTGTGAAAAGATAAGGTATAGGCAGAGTAGAAGAGTTATCACAACTGCAGAGGTTTTTGCAAAAAAAATGAGTTCAAAACTTAGTTTTGAGTTTTCACAGAATGCATTTCGGTCAAACCGATATTCAGTTTCGGTGAATCCGAAGTGTATACAGAGGCTTATGACACCACTTTCGGTCAGACCGAAATGGGTTTCGGTCCTACCGAACCACTAGGGTTTCACTGAGACTCTACATCGGTCACACCGATTTGCACGACTCGGTTAGACCGAAAGGTGCAGTGCAATGGCCAGAGGCCAAATCGGTCATTCCGAGTTTTCAAACTCGGTTTCACCGAGATGTATTCCGTGGAAACCTAAACCTAAGAATTTCGCTCGAAACTAAGACGATCTGATCTGATGTTAAGGAGGATTTCAAACGTGGCTAGATGCATGGCAAACCAATCGTGCAAGAATCAGATGGGGAGCACGAGAAGGGTCGAGACTCACCCTAACTTGGTGGAGTCCCTCTACGGCGGCAACGGCGCGGAGAAGAATACCGTTGACGGCGGCGGAGTCCTGCGGCGAGGGCGCACAGGCGACGACGGCGACGATCCGAAGACCAGGGCGACGGCAGCAGGGGACTTGGGGGCGAAACGATTTGAAGAATTAATCGCGCGCTGCCCTCAGTATATATATCCCCATGCTGTCGGTGGGACCGAGTTGAAAAACTCGGTGACACCGAAATGTATAACTGCTGTGCAGTTACGCATATCGGTCACGCCGAGATTTTGAACTCGGTTTCACCGAGATGAAACCTAGATCAGTCTAAGTGTTTCGGTTGGACCGAGTGGGAAAAGTTGGTCAGACCGAAATGGACTTAGAAGGTTTTGGAAGTCAGCCTTAGACGGATCGGTGGCTCCGAGTGCTCCTCACTCGGAGGGTCCGAAAATGACTTGTTCAAAGTTGTGATATGAGCATGAATAGAATTTGAGACAAGAAAGCATAGATAGCTAGGGAAGGTGCTTAGGCATTCTTGTCCATCCATTTGGCCAGAAAAATCAAAACAACCAAAACAACAAACGGATGTCCTTGAATGGATAAAATCATGCATTCAACATGCTCACACAATAAGATAGCAAATGAAATATGTGTCAAACATGCACAACCAAAACTCTAGCTACTAGCACACAAGTTGTCGATGACTAGGTCATCTATATATGAGTATATTGACTTAGGAGCCAAATGAGAACATTTGATCATAGGTCATACTCATCGTTTAAGCACAAGTGGGGTTACCACTTTTACATAAAGCATTGATGTGTTCACATCATTTGGAGATGCTTTAGCTCAATTTTTAGAGCAAAGCTCCCCCTAGATGTGAGAACCCCTTTTAAAGGGTCAAACTAACCTTGGGTTGTCGTAGAAGACTTCATGTAGATGTTGAAGATGTGGATGCTCAATGTTGATGTAGATCATCAAGAGTTGGGAGCTATCCTTTGGATTAGGACACTTTCAATACCTACATGGGTTAGTCCCACAAGGAACAAACAAGAATATCCATAGACATAGATTGAAGTACACAAAAGATGATGTCCATGAAAGCAATGATTACCTTGTCCCTTGACTTACCAACAAGAGGGTTTGTGACTCCATGAACTAGTGCATGATGTGGAAGTTGATTGCACAAGTTCTTGCCAAAATGAATGTGAGTGAAGTATGTTGGCGGAGTCACCCTCAAGAACCTTCTAGTTCTTTTTCTTTGGGATCCACATCATCTTGATGGGAATCCTTGGAGTTGTAGTTGAGCTTGACGAAGTAGAACTTGATGTGTCCTTGGGAACCCACTTGACCATGGCTTGAGGTGCTTCTATGAATGCATCAATCTCCTCTTGAAGCTTGTCCTTGGCCTTTAGCTTGTGGTCTTGTGGTGGAAGGTCATCTTGAGCTTGTTCCACATTGGAAGAAGTAGGATCATACTTCTCCTTTTGAGAAACAAACTGTGGAGTAGGGTATTGACCTTCTTCCCACTCAACACCTTCGGCGTTGAACTTTCGCTCAAAACCAATCCCTTGATTCTTCCGGTGCCTTCCTTGTTTGCGAACAATTTCCTCAAAGTTCTTGCTTCCGGCAAGACTCTTGTAGACACCTTTCTCTATGATTTCCTTCAATAAGCTATTTTCTTGCTCAAGTGTAACTTGGCTTGAAACATTGTTAGTGGAATCAAGAGAACTACTAGAAGCAACAACATTAGATTTGACATTGTTATTGTTACTACTAGAGGAAGAATTTTTCTTATGCTTGTCATGCTTAGTCTTAATAGGTGGCAAGAAATTAGACAAGAGAAGTCGTTTGGCAAGATATGAAGAACTCTTCTTTCGAAGATCGTCATTGATCGCTTTTAGAAACTCATGTTCTTGCTCTAGAGTGAGCTTCTCGAAGCGTAGCTTCTCATGAGATCTTAGGAGCTCTCTATGATCTTCTTGAGTTGTTTCATGAGCTAACTTAAGAGTGTTTAGTTCTTTAGTTAGACGCTCAGTCTCCTTCATAGCATTGTCATTTGACTCTTCTCGACTATAAAGACTACTAGCATTTTCATCATTACTAAGCTCACTAGATTTATCATGCAATAGCTCATCTTCACCAAGCAAGTCATCCTCATCACTATCAAAGTCAATGAATTCAGGGTGTGTTACCTTGGGGCCTTTAGCCATGAAGCATCTTCCAATTCCCTCATTTGGTGAATCAAATAAGTCGTAGGAGTTGGAGTTGGAGGATACGAGTGCAAGTCCGGCAACACCTTCATCTTGACTGTAGTCGGAGTCGGAGTGATAGCTTCCATCGGATTGATTTTCGGAGTCGGAGCCGGAGACCCATTCACCTACATGAGCTTGATGTCTTCTTCTTGTATAGCTCCTTGATGACTTGTCTTTCCTCTCCGAATCCTTGCTTCTCCGAGAGGGTCTTCGTTCATAACGATCATCTCTACTCCTTCTCTCTCTCCGAGGTGACTCATCTCTTGCTCTTCTTCTTGGAGATTCTTCTCTTCTCTTGTGGGGAGCCGTACACTCATTTGAGAAGTGTCCGGGTCTTCCACAATTGTAGCAGTTTCGATCACGACTAGAAGATCTCTTTTCATCATATGATCTAGACTTTGAGCTTCTTTCTTTGCCTCTATTCTTGTAGAACTTGTTGAAGTTCTTAACCATTAGGCTTATCTCTTCATTGGAAATTAACTTGTCACTTGAGGTTGTGGGAGCATCACTTGTAGCTTTGTAAGCACCACTTGACTTGTTGTGAAGCTCTTCCTTATCCTTAAGTGTCATCTCATGAGCAACAATTCTTCCAATGACTTCAGTTGGCTTGAGAGTCTTGTAGTTTGGCATCATTTGGATCAAAGTGCACACGGTGTCATATTTTCCATCCAAAGCTCTTAGAATCTTCTTGATGATGAATCAGTCGGTCATTTCTTCGCTTCCTAAGCCGGCAATCTCATTTGTGATGAGAGCAAGCCTAGAGTACATTTCAGCGACTCCTTCACCATCCTTCATCTTGAACTTGTCAAGTTGACCTTGAAGAATATCTAGCTTTGATTCCTTCACAGATTCAGTACCTTCGTGCATTTCAACCAAAGTATCCCAAATCTCTTTAGCATTCTCAAGACGACTGATTTTGTTGAACTCTTCGGGACACAAAGCATTGAAGAGAATGTCACAAGCTTGAGCATTGTTTTGCAACATCCGCAACTCTTCCGGTGTAGCTTCGCGATCCGGAACTTTTCCTTCCTCGAAGAATTCACCTTGCATACCAACACAAATAATGCCCCATGTGGCTGGGTTATGACCAAGAATATGCATTTTCATTTTATGCTTCCAACTAGCAAAATTTGTACCATCAAAGTAAGGACCTCTACGATAATTACCCTCACTAGACGCCATACTCTCCTAGGTTGTGAAACCAAGCTTATGGAGTCCAATGCAATGGAAACCAAAACAATGGAGACCAAAGCTCTGATACCACTTGTAGGATCGAAAGTATGTCTAGAGGGGGGGTGATTAGACTACTTGACAATATAAAAATTCTGCCTTTAGATCATGAACAGTTTTTGGCAGTTTCACAATTATGATCAATTCAAGTATCACCCTACACATGCAATTCTAGAGTGTAAGCAGCGGAAAGTAAATTGCACATGTAGTAAAGAGAGGTGGAGAAGATCAAACGCAATTTGGAGACACGGAGATTTTGGTCGTGGTTCCGATAGGTGGTGCTATCGTACATCCACGTTGATGGAGACTTCAACCCACGGAGGGTAACGGTTGCGCGAGTCCACGGAGGGCTCCACCCACGAAGGGTCCACGAAGAAGCAACCTTGTCTATTCCATCATGGCCTACGCCCACGGAGGACTAGCCTTACTCGGGGTAGATCTTCACGAAGTAGGCGATCTCCTTGCCCTTACAAACTTCTTGGTTCAACTCCACATCTCGAAGACGGAGGCTCCCAAGCGACACCTAACCAATCTAGGAGGCACCACCCTCCAAAAGGTAATAGATGTGGTTGATGATGATGAACTCCTTGCTCTTGTGCTTCAAATGATAATCTCCCCAACACTCAACTCTCCTCACTGATATGGCTGTGGTGGAAGAAAGGATTGAGTGGAAAGCAACTTGGGAAGGCTAGAAATCAAGTTTCATATGGTAGGAATGGAGCAACTTGATCTCAACACAAGGGTAGGTGGTTCTCTTCTCAGAAAGTGTAAGGTAGGAGTGGTAGTACTTTCTGATGGCTCTCTCCACGAATGAAGAGGGGGTGGAGGGGTATATATAGCCTCTACACAAAATCCAACCGTTACACACATAATTCAGCAATCTCGATGAGACCGAAGTGAAATCTCGGTCAGACCGAAAGTTCAAATATAGTGAACGTTGGGGTTTTCGGTGGGACCGAAAATACCATCTCGGTGTGTCCGATATGAGTCAAAGATAGGAGCTTGCCATTCTCGGTGGGACCGAAATTAACAACTCGGATATTCCGATATGATGTCAAATGGTTACAGAAGGTTGGCAGTCCAGTTTCGGTGAGACCGAACTCAAAATCGGATAGACCGAAATTTCTAGGGTTTGGAAAATAGCTGAGGTGGTTCATCTCGGTGGGACTGAATTGGAAGAATCGGTTTGTCCGAGATTACTTATGAGTGTGTTTAGAAGTGAAAGTTGCTGATAGTTAAAGGAGCTAAATCACTAAGCACTTGAGCAACCAGATCATCAACACAACCTCATCCCCTTTTAATAGTATTGGCTTTTCCTATGGACTCAATGTGATCTTTGATCACTAAACCAAAAATGGAGTCTTGAGCTTTTGCCAATGCTTGCCTTAGCATTTTGAGGGGTCCACTTCTTCAGACATATCCATACCCATATCATCGAACTTCTCTGAAATGATTCTCAAGTAACTATTAGTTCAATGATATATATGTTGTTATTAATTACCAAAACCACCCGGGGATTAGTTGCACTTTCAGAGACGGAGCGGAGCAACGGCGGCGTGGCGGCTGGCCGGCGGAGGTGGTGGCCGAGGCCGGCGGCGGCTGTTGTAGGAGGCCCGGCGGCGGAGATCCGGCGGCACACGGCGGAGCGGTGCGCCCGGCGGCGGCGAGGCGGGCGCCGGCGGCGGGGAAGACGAGGGCGGCGGCGCAGGGAGGCGCGCGGGCCGGCCTCGGGCCGCGCCGGCGCGGTGGAACCGGCGACGCGGGTTGGACACGTGGCGGCGTCCGATTGGTCCGACGCGTCCTGGCGGACATGTCCGGTCCGTTCCGGACGTGTCCGGCGGCGCGAGGAGGGAGGAGACTAGGGTTTCGCCCGAAAATGGAGGGGTGTGGACGTTTTTATAGGCATAGGGAGCTAGGAGAGTCCAAATGGGGAGCGGTTTTCGACCACGCGATCACGATTCGACGGCCGAGATGATGGGAAGGGTTGTGCTGGGCTTGTGGGATGTTGTGGAGGGGGTCTTGGGCCTTAAAGAAGAGGTTCTTTTAGCCCACTAGGTTAACCGTTGGAATACCAAACGAACTCCAAACGCGACGAAACTTGACAGATGGCCTGCACGTACCAAAACAACAAAGCACGACAAGTCTCACGTCATTCCGGGAACGTTACATGGCCACACACGAAAGAAGGACTCGGGGATGCCACGGGCACGTGTGAGAGCGTCGGATCTCGAAACGGATAACGGGAAGAGACGAGTGGGACCGGGTGCAAGTGACAACACAAATGCAATGCAATGCACATAACAACATGACATGAATGAAATGCACACACACGCACATGACAAAACGAAGAAACACGAAATGAAAGAAGAGCCCGGAATGGAATTGATGAAGCCAAACTTTCATATATTGCCATATTTGGAAAGTATTACATCTGGGGCATCACATAGCCGCCGTGTGTCCATGCCACCGTCGTGCAGCTGATGCCGTCGTGCGGCGTTTGGGCTATCGATCGGCATGACGTCCGGTGAAGATGTATCTTTTCTCCTCCTTTTTAGATGTTTGGGTTACTCACTGCGGAGATGAACAACACAAACTATAGGAATAGGAAATTAACATAGATGTATAAATAAAAACCCATCTGCATCACGGCTCGATAGACGCAATGCCCCAAGGTGGGCGCCAACTGTCGTGGGAACGATTCCGACAATAATAAGGGATAGGGTAAAGGAGCATGATCTATCGAGATGCATATGAGTGACACGGTAGTTTTAGCGAGTTCGGGCCTCTCGCGGTGGAGATAACAGCCCTACGTCTCATTCTCCGGAGAGGCTTTGTTTATCTGTGTATGTATCCGGAGATTACAATGTGTGCGAGAGGGAGGAGCGGATCCTCATGCCTGAGCTCAGTCCTGAGACCAATGGCGATAGAGAGATATTGGAAGAATGAGAACCTGTCTAGTCTAGTGGTGGGGGTGGCTTATATAGAGTGCGCCACCCCCTCACCTCCTATGTTACAAAGTGGGGCATTGATGCCATAATGTCAGATGATGCTTCGACTACCTTGTCGACAGTTGGTCTTCGCATATCAGAGTGAGTCAGTAGACCGAGTGGTCGACTGTCATCCGAGGGGACGGTATGTTGCTTGTTCGAGTGGATAGTACGTTGCTTGTCCGAGTGGATAGTATGTCTGTATGAAACTTATCTGGACCCACATGCTGTGTGGACCCCATGCTTTTTGATATTTCGACCCTTTGTGGGCCTACCTGTTATGTGTATCCCCAACAGCGGCGGCGTCCAGAGGTGGGACGGCGGTGCCTCGTACACGCGGGCAGGCTGGATGGCCGGTGGTGCCGGCACCACCTCCTCCCGTGGCGAGGCCTCCCGCTCCGGTGACCGCGGCAGCGTGGGGCACCAGTTCACGCCCCCACGGCGGCGGCCATCCCCGACGCCGTGCACGACCAGCTCCACTGCTGGCCCACCAGATCCGGGAGGAACGCAGCCACGGGGGCCTCCTCCATCACCTCGTCCGTCCTCGCCATCTCCAACTCAGAGATGGCGACGTCGCCGGCCGCGGAGAGGGCCATCATCTCCTCGAGGCCCTCCCATTGCCGCTCATCGTGCGTGAGCATGGAGTCCTCCATGACGCGCCATGAGACGGGCATCCTCCTCCGCTGTCGTGCGAGGAGGTGGTGGTGGCGACGGAGATGGCGACGGCGACGACGTCGGCGTGAGGCCGCGCACCCGCGTACGCCCGCGGACCTGTGGAGCGGCCGCTCGACGCTCTGGACGTGGCCGACGTGGCCCCGTCGACGTGCCGGCGAAGAAGGACGCCCGCCGCATGTCGTGCTTGTCCCGAAAACACGTGTCCCACAGGGGCGAGTCGGGGCATACCTCTCGTCGTAGTAGAGGTCGTCCGGGAGTAGGCGGCGCTCGATCTCCTCGCGACGCGCACGGCTACTCACCGGGACCGGCGCGATCGACACGCGGTCGGCCGACAAGTGCCAGTTGTTGGGGAGGTGGACGTCGCTCCACGGGAGCGGCGTCCTCGTCTCCCAGTAGCAGCGGCATACATCTGCGTGGACGTACTGCCGGCCGCGCTCGCCAGCTGCCGTGGAGCCGACGGAGAACCGGGCAGCGCGGGAGCCCGACGCGGTGGCGATGCGGGCTCCTCCTTCTTCAGGGAGCCGCGGCAGCGTCCCGACGAGGAGCCAGCCTTGCGGTCGTGCTTCCCCTTGCGGCCGTGGTTCCAGAAACCCATGGCTGTTAGGCGGCCGGCCGGCGTGATCGAGGACGGGGAGAGGCTAGGGTCTGGCCGTGTCAGGTTTCAAGGAGGCAGTGGGAGTGTGAACGACGACCGGTCCACTGCTTCCCCCTTTAAGAAGGACGACGACCGTTCGTCTGGGCGAATGACAGATGAGGCCACCGGCACGTGCGTATTGATGTTGGCGGGTGGGAAGTAGGTAGTAGCCTGGCACGGGGCTCCGACTGAGAAGTTCGAAGTGTCCATTCAGTGTCCGCCACGATCCAAACCTAGTTGGCCTAAAAGAACCAGAGACATCCAATGACGTTGGAGCTGACAAGGGCAGTGCGTGCAGCAAGACGTAGAACCGTAGCTAGAATGCTTAGGTTTCAGGATCCAATCATACGGGAATGACAAAACGCACCAGTATAACAGACAGCGAACACATTTTTTATGGGAAAAATCTTGGCCATGCGGGAGCTATTGTCTGTACACTCATTGCAACCATGAAACAAAAAAGAACTAACGGACCCTATTTTTTTCCAATTAAAGGTAAAAGAGTTCATCAAATAGCCCTCTATGTTTTCACAAGGTAAATGTGCTTAAAAGTTCCCCCTATTTTAGAGGAACCGGAGCCCGACGAAAGCCGGCTCCGCCGCGGTCCGGACGCTCAGGTGAAATCCAGCCGGCCGTGCTGCGACGGGAGCGAATCCAAGCGTGAGCTCAAGCCCTAGCTCTTCGTCCTCCTCCTTTTCAACCCCCTCCGCGTGCTCTGCGGCCGGCTCCGTGCTCTGCTCCTGCTCCTGCTCCGCCTGGCTGACGTGCGACCCCGCCTCGGCCTCCGTGTCCGCGGACGCCTCTTGCTGGCAGTGTGGCTCCACGGGGTCCTCGTGTCGGCTGTCGGAGGATTCATGGCTCGGAGCACGCTGGAACGCGCCCTCCTCCATCTCCTTGCGGTGTTGACGATCCAGCACCTCCTCCGCCGTGGGCGCCCGCGGCTGCGGCTGCGGGTTCGGCTTGTTGTTGGAGTCGCTGGACGTGTTGTGGTGGGACGAGGCGGAGGACGCGCGCTTGAAGCGGGTGCGGCCGGGCTTGGCGACCTTGTGGAGCCTCCCGTCGGCGGCTGGCGAGGTGGAGACGTGGCGGATGTCGTACGCCTTGAGCGGCGGGGTCCGGTCGGCGGCGGCATCCTCGGAGGAGACCTGGACGATGGGCTTGCCGCTGAGGACGGCCTCGACGGCGGCCTGGCACATCTGCCAGTTGTTGGACCAGAGCAGGCCGACGGAGCCGTAGATGGGGTTGACGATCCGGCCGCAGGCCTCGTAGAGGAGCGAGCGGAAGATGCCGGGGCGGAGGCTGTCGTCCGTGCCGGCGTTGATGAGGTTCATGAGCCCCGCGCGGCCGTAGAACTTGGCGAGGAAGACGGTGGCGTTGGCCTGCGCCTCGGGGCTCTTGATCCACTGCAGGCAGGGGCGGATGCTGCAGTCCTCGCTGCAGCCCTTCCGCAGCACGCGGCAGCCGTTGCAGCTAAGCCGCATCGTCGTCGTCTGTCCTTGAGTGTACAGGCAAGGAAACCTAGAAGGAGAAGGTGTCTGCGAGGAGCAGGGAGAGGAGAGGGGAGGGTGGTGGTGGTGGTGATGATGTATTGATGTGATGTGAGCTATGCAATCCAGGAGCGATTGATTGTGATGATATAAAGAAGAAGGGAGGGCGGGGACGGCGCCAGTGGTTTTGCGAAAACTGGGAACGGGCTGGTGCTGGTATTAGGCTATTGGCCGCGTCGCGAGTCCGAGGAGGCAATTTGATGACTGGTACGTGTACTTGACTGTCTTTGTTTACTTCCACTGGTTGCGGGGGTGCATCCCCCCAGCGAAACATCCCTCCCATTACCGTGGGTGCTCTCTCCGTCTTCTGGTTTGCCCGCCTTCTGGTTTTCCAGGTGGACTTTCTTGCATAATCCAACCAACAAACTATTCAACCGCCCTTTGATTTTATCTATCTATCTATCTACACGAATCACTGGGTAAACTTTTTCGGTTTTTGCTAAATCTCAAGTACATGATATTTTTTAGTCGCGACGGTTGATTCTGCTATGCACGAGGTCGAAGAGTGAGGACAAGGCAGCGTCGATCGTGAGCCACACCAAGGCCGAGCCAAGACCTCGCCGGAAACAAGGATAAGGGCATCCACGGTGTGAGGAATATCCGCCTCTATAGTTGCCTCTATGGTTTTGGAGGCTGCCCCCAAACAGTGCACAGGCTGCCTCTAAATCCAATTGCTTAGGATCGCCTCTACGACTAGAGACTTCCTCCAAGCTTTTCTAAGTACTAGAATAATTGGCTGGTCATATATGCCAGATGATGGATGAAGACTAAAGTGAGAAGCGCTTGAGTGTCGTTCATATATCTAGTATTCTTTAATTCAAGGTGGGCTCTATGTTAGAGGCAACATTACATTGCAGCATTTTAAGCAAAGCTTGGAGGCAGCTCATGGGCCCCATCTTAGAGGCAGTGCCGCCTCTAACGCACTGTTGATGCTCTCAGCTCTCAGGTGGAGCCGAGGAACCCCTCAAAAGAAAGGTGGAGCCGAGGAAGAAACTTAATCAGGAGACGTTCGAGGGGGCGGAGGGGGTCATTGGGGTTCCTCCAGATTGAGGGGGTAGAGGGATGGTCGGGGCGGTGGCCAACAACGGCGGTAGGGGCAAGGCGGCGCGCGATAGCGCTCGTCGGCCGCGGGTGGTGGAGGCAGACAGTTGGGGCAGGGTAGCTCGAGGCATGCATGAGGAAGAAGAAATAATGATGTTGAGGTCGCACTTGGATTCGGTGTATTTGTAATATGGAGGTGTCAATTTTGCGGTGTATTATACGAGACACCAGTGATTTTCGGCCAGAAACGAAATAGACGAGATGGAGGCATGTATTATTTACGGGTGGCCCATGTTGGAGATATGCCCTAGAGGCAATCATGTGATGATGATATTTCCCTATGTATTCATGAGTCTTTTGTACTGTCTTTGAACATTATCAATGATATGTATCAATAAGTATGTGACTTGTTTGTGGAATTATGTATTGTATGATGATCATTCTAATGGTCCCCGGTTAATAAGCTTATGCGGACACATATCCTTCACTAGTATACGACCCGGTGAAAGTGCAACTAATCTCCGGGTGGTTTTGGTAATTCGTAACAACATATAGCTCATTGAACTAATATCCATTCAAGTTTGATTTTTCAGAAAGTTAAATGAATGGCATGGCATGGACTAGAGATGTGGACCCTTCAAAACACTAAGGACACATATTGGCAAAATCTAAAGACTCTTCATTTATATTTTAGTGATCCAAGATCAGATTGAGTCCATAGGAAAGCCAATACTATTAAAAGGGGATGAGGTGTTGCTTAATGGATCATTTGCTCAAGTGATTAGTGATATTGCTCAAAAACCCTCACCCACTTTCTCATTTCCAGATATGTCCAAAACCCTAAGTCAAACTCGACCTCACCGATTCTTTCTATTCGGAGCCACCGAGTTCACATGACATAGCCACAGCCAGAAACCGTAACAGTCCGATCACACCGATACGGATCTCGGTCTCACCGAGATGGCCCTGCAAACTCTTTGTTTCCTTTTGTAACATTTTGGTCTCACCGAGATGAGCGATCGGCCACAACGAGTTTGCTTGACTAACTCTCTATTTGCTCTTTGTTGAATTCGGCGCCAGCGAGATGAGGTTTTGCCCTAGCCCTAGCACATCGGTCTCACCGAGTTGTTCCAGTCGGTCCCACCGAGATTCCTAACGTTCACATTTTGAACCAGATCGGTCTCACCGAGTTCTTGTATTTGGTTTGACCGAGTTGGGTCGAATCCGTGTAACGGTTGGATTTTGTGTGGAGGCTATATATACCCCTCCATCCCTTCTCCATCAGTGAGAGAGCCATCAGAACGTGCCTACACTTCCAGCATCCATTTTCTGAGAGAGAACCACCTACTCATGTGTTGAGATCAAGATATACCAATCCTATCACAAGAATCTTGATCTCTAGTCTTCCCCAAGTTGCTTTCCACTCAAATCATCTTTCCATCATATCCAAATCCGTGAGAGAGAGTTGAGTGTTGGGGAGACTATCATTTGAAATACAAGAGCAAGGAGTTCATCATCAACACACCATCTATTACCTTTTGGAGAGTGGTATCTCCTAGATTGGTTAGGTGTCGCTTGGGAGCCTCCAACAAGATTGTGGAGTTGAACCAAAAAGTTTGTAAGGGCAAGGATATCGCCTACTTCGTGAAGATCTACTCGAGTGAGGCAAGTCCTTCATGGGCGATGGCCATGGTAGGATAGATAGGGTTGCTTCTTCGTGGACCCTTCGTGGGTGGAGCCCTTCGTGGACTCACGCAGCCGTTACCCTTCATGGGTTGAAGTCTCCATGAATGTGGATGTACGATAGCACCACCTATCGGAACCACGCCAAAAATCTCCATGTCTTCATTGAGTTTGCTCTCTCCAAACTCTTCCCCTTTACCTTCATATGCAATGTTTTACTTTCCGCTGCTATACTCTTAGACATGCATGTGTAGGTTGATTGCTTGACTGGTGCTAGTTGCTAAAATCTGCCCACAACTAAAAGAAAAGGTTAGATTTTTATTTGTTCAAATAGTCTAATCACCCCCCCCCCCCACTAGACCTACTTTCGATCCTACAAGTGGTATCAAAGCTTTGATCTCCATTTGCCTTGATTTCCATAGCTTTGGTGATCATAGCCTTAGTTTCACAATCTAGAAGAGTATGGCGTCTAGTGAGGGAAATTACCACCGTAGAGGTCCTTATTTTGATGGTACTAATTTTGCGAGTTGGAAGCATAAGATAAAAAGGCATATTCTTGGTCATAACCCCGCCGTTTGGGCTGTTGTACGTATTGGCTTGCAAGGTGATTTCTTCGAGGATGGAAACGAACCGGATCGTGAAGCGTCTGCGGAAGAAATAAAGATGTTGCAATACAATGCTCAAGCTTGCGATATTCTCTTCAACGGATAGTGCCCTGAAGGATTCAACAAAATCAGCCGCCTTGAGAATACAAAGGAAATTTGGTATACTTTGGTTGATATGCATGAAGGTACCACATCCGTCAAAGAATCGAAATTGGATGTGCTTCAACTTGACAAGTTCGAGATGAAGGATGGTGAGGAGTCGCTAAGATGTACTCTAGGCTTGCTCTCATCACAAATGAGATTGCTGGCTTAGGAAGCGAAGAGATGACCGACAAATTCATCATCAAGAAGATCCTAAGAGCCTTGGATGGAAAATATGATACCGTGTGCACGTTGATTGTGCACCTTGATCCAAATGATGCCCAACTACAAAGATCTCAAGCCCACGGAAGTCATTTGTAGAATTGTTGCTCATGAAATGTCACTCAAGGATAAGGAAGAGCTTCACAACAAGTCAAGTGGTGCTTACAAAGATTCAAGTGATGCTCGTACAACATCAAGTGAGAAACAAGTCTCCAATGAAGAATTGAACCTAATGGTGAAGAACTTTAACAAGTTCTACAAGAATAAAAGCAAAGAGAGAAGCTCCAAGTCAAGATCCTACAATGACAAAAGGTCTTCTAGTCGTGATCGCAATTGCTACAATTGTGGAAGATCCAGACACTACTCCAATAAGTGTACGGCTCCCTACAAGAAAAGAAAAGATTCACCAAGAAGGAGAAGTAGAAGAGATGAATTACCTCAAAGAGAGAGAAGGAATAGAGATGATCGTTATGAACGAAGACCCTCTCGTAGAAGCAAGGATTCGGAAAGGAAGGACAAGTTGTCAAAGAGCTACACAAGACGAAGACATCAAGCTCATGTTAGTGAATGGGTATCCGGTTCTGACTCCGACAACTACTCCGAGAGGATCTATCACTCTGACTCCGAATATACTCAAGATGAAGGTGTTGCCGAAATTGCTCTTGTGTCACCCAACTCCTACGATACATTTGACTCACCAAATGAAGGAATTGGAAGATGCTTCATGGCTAAAGGCCCTAAGGTATCACACCCCGAGTGTGTTGATTTCAATAGTGATGAAGATGATTTGCTAGGTGATGATAATTTACCTGTTGACAACACTAGTGATGAAATCTATGATGAACTTGCTAGTAATCGTGCTAATCAAGATGAAACGAATGATAATCATAAGAAGGAGATTGAGCATCTAACTAAAGAACTAAACACTGTTAAGTTAGCTCGTGAAACAACTCTAGAGGATCATAGAGAGCTCCTAAGGACTCATGAGAAGCTACGCTTTGAGAAGTTAAATTTAGAGCAAGAGCATGGGTTAGCTATCAATGATGATCTTAGAAAGAACAGTTCTTCTTACATTGCTAAGAGTTTACTCTTGTCTACCTATAGCCACGAGTAAAATCTAGTAACAAGAACAGGAAGGATTCTTCCTCTAGTAGTAGTAATAACAATGTCAAATCCAATATTGTTGCTTCTAATAGTTCTCTTGATTCCACTAATGATTTTCTTAGCCAGGTTACGCTTGAGCAAGAAAATAGCTTATTGAAGAGAATTATAGAGAAAGGTGTTTACAAGAGCCTTGCGGGAAGTAAGCAATTTGAGGAAATTGTACGGAAGCAAGGAATGCACCAGAAGAATCAAGGTGTTGGTTTTGAACAAAAATTCAATGCCAATGGAGTTGAGAGGGAAGAAGATCAATACCCTAAGACAAAGTTTGTTCCTCAACAAGAGATGTATGGCCCCACTTCTTTTAAAGGAACACAAGCCCAAGACGATCTTCCACCACGAGACCACTGGCTAAAAGGCAATGACAAGCTTCAAGAAGAGATTGATTTGTTTGAAGAAGCTCGTAAGGCCATGGTCAAGTGGGTTCCCAAGAATACTTAAAGTTCTACTTCATCAAGTACGACTACAATTCCAAGGATTCCCATCAAGTTGATGTGGATCCCGAAGAAGAAGAACTAGAGAGTTCTTGAGGGTGATGAAGGAAATATGCCCTAGAGGCAATAATAAAGTTGTTATTTATATTTCCTTATATCATGATAAATGTTTATTATTCATGCTAGAATTGTATTAACCAGAAACTTAGTACATGTGTGAATACATAGACAAAATAGAGTGTCCCTAGTATGCCTCTACTTGACTAGCTCGTTGATCAAAGATGGTTATGTTTCCTAACCATAGATATGTGTTGTCATTTGATGAACGGGATCACATCATTAGAGAATGATGTGATGGACAAGACCCATCCGCTAGCTTAGCATAATGATCGTTTAGTTCTATTTCTATTGCTTTCTTCATGACTTATACATGTTCCTCTGACTATGAGATTATGCAACTCCCAAATACCAGAAGAACACCTTGTGTGCTATCAAATATCACAACGTAACTGGGTGATTATAAAGATGCTCTAGAGGTGTTTCCGAAGGTGTTTGTGGTGTTGGCATAGATCGAGAATAGGATTTGTCACTCTGAATGTCGGAGAGGTATCTCTGGGCCCTCTCGGTAATACACATCATAATAAGCTTTGCAAGCAAATGACTAATGAGTTAGTCACGAGATGATGTATTACGGAACGAGTAAAGAGACTTGCCGGTAATGAGATTGAACTAGGTATGATGATACCGACGATCGAATCTCGGACAAGTAACATACCGATGACAAAGGGAACAACGTATGTTGTTATGCAGTTTGACCGATAAAGACCTTCGTAGAATATGTAGGAGCCAATATGAACATCCAGGTTCCGCTATTGGTTATTGACCAGAGATGTGTCTCGGTCATGTCTACATAGTCCTCGAACCCGTAGGGTCTGCACGCTTAACATTCGATGACGATCTGTATTATGAGTTTATGTATTTTGATGTATCAAAGGTTGTTCGGAGTCCCGGATGAGATCACGCACATGACAAGGAGTCTCGAAATGGTCGAGACATAAAGAATGATATATCGTACGATGTTATTCGGACATCGGATGAGTTCCGGGGGTCACCGGATAAATATCGGAGTGCCGGAAGGGTTATTGGAACCACCGGAGAATAATGGGCTTTAGGGGGAGATTGGAAGGCTGCCAAGGGCTGATCACGCCGCCCCATGGGCCTAGTCCGAATTGGACTAGGTGGAGGGGTGGCGTCCCCTCCTCCCTTCTCCTCTCCATCCTTTCCTTCTTCTCCTAGTTGGACTAGGAAAGGGGGATTCCTACTCCTAGTAGGAGTAGGATTGCCCCCTTGGGAGCGCCCTATAGGGGCCGACCAGCCTCCCCCCTTGCTCCATTATATACGAGGGCAGGGGCACCCTAGACATACAAGTTCACAATTGTTTTAGCCGTGTGCGGTGCCCCCCGCCACAGTTACACACCTCGGTCATATTGTCACAGCGCTTAGGCGAAGCCCTCTGTCGGTGACTTCATCAACACCATCACCACGCCGTCGTGCAGATGAAACTCTCCCTCAGCCTCAACTGGATCAAGAGTACGAGGGACGTCACCGAGCTGAACGTGTGCAGATCGCGGAGGTGACATGCATTCGGTGCTTGATCGGTTGGATCGTAAAGACGTTCGACTGCATCAACCGCGTTACTAAATGCTTCCGCTTTCGGTCTATGAGGGTACGTGGACACACTCTCCCGCTCGTTGCTATGCTTCTTCTAGATAGATCTTGCGTGATCGTAGGTAAAGTTTTTGAAATACTACGTTCCCCAACAGGTGACTCCGCCAACAAACATCACTCATATTCATTTTGGCAAGGATATGTGCAATTGATACATCTCCAACGTATCTACTTTTCCAAATACTTTTGCCCTTATTTTGGACTCTAACTTGCATGATTTGAATGGAACTAACCCGGACTGATGCTGTTTTCAGTAGAATTGCCATGGTGTTATTTTTGTGCAGAAATAAAAGTTCTCGGAATGACCTGAAAATCAATGGAGAATTATTTTGGAAAACATAAAAAAATCTGCGGAAAGATCCAAGCTAGGGGGGCCACACCCTGTCCACGAGGGTGGGGGCGCGCCCCCTCCCCCTGGGCGCGCCCCCTGCCTCGTGGGCCCCCTGTTGCTCCACCGACGTACCCTCGGACTCCATATATTCACTTCGGGGGAGAAAAAAATCAGAGAGGAAGAATTATCGCGTTTTACAATACGGAGTCGCCGCCAAGCCCTAATCTCTCTCGGGAGGGCTGATCTGGAGTCCGTTCGGGGCTCCGGAGAGTGGAGATCGTCTCCATCGTCATCATCAACCTTCCTCCATCACCAATTTCATGATGCTCACCGCCGTGCGTGAGTAATCTCATCGTAGGCTTGCTAGACGGTGATGGGTTGGATGAGATTTACCATGTAATCGGGTTAGTTTTGTTAGGGTTTGATCCCTAGTATCCACTATGTTCTAAGATTGATGTTGCTATGACTTTGCCATGCTTAATGCTTGTCACTAGGGCCCGAGTGCCATGATTTCAGATCTGAACCTATAATGTTTTCATGAATATATGTGTGTTCTTGATCCTATCTTGCAAGTCAATAGTCACCTACTATGTGTTATGATCCGGCAACCCCGAAGTGACAACAATCGGGACCACTCCCGGTGATGACCGTAGTTTGAGGAGTTCATGTATTCACTATGTGTTAATGCTTTGGTCCGGTACTCTATTAAAAGGAGGCCTTAATATCCCTTAGTTTCCACTAGGACCCCGCTGCCACGGGAGGGTAGGACAAAAGATGCCATGCAAGTTCTTTTCCATAAGCACGTATGACTATATTCGGAATACATGCCTACATTACATTGATGAACTGGAGCTAGTTCTGTGTCACCCTAGGTTATAACTATTACATGAGGAATCGCGTCCGACATAATTCCCATCACCAATCCAATGCCTACGATCTTTTCACATATTGCTTGTTGCTTATTTACTTTTCCGCTGTTGCTATTACAAAAACTACAAAAACACTACCGTTACTTTTATTGCTGTTCCACTATTTCTACATCACCTTGCTACTAAATTACCTTGCTGCAGATACTAAGTTTACAGGTGTGGCTGAATTGACAACTCAGCTGCTAATACTTAAGAGTATTCTTTGGCTCCCCTTGTGTCGAATCAATAAATTTGGGTTGAATATTTTACCCTCGAAAACTGTTGTGATCCCCTACACTTGTGGGTTATCAAGACTATTTTCTGGTGCCGTTGCCGGGGAGCATAGCTATGTTCTTTAAATCACTTGGGATTTATATCTGTTGATCACTATGAAGAACTTGAAGGACTCAAAAACCAAGATCTTTCCCTCAACTACGAATGGGAGGTAAGGAACTGTCATCTAGCTCTGCACTTGATTCACCATCTGTTATGAGTAAATTTGCGACACCTACTCCTGCTATTGAATCTGATATGTCGCATTTTCTTGATGATGCCACTTCTGCTATGTATGATGAAACTACTTCTATGCTTGATAATATTGTGCCACTAGGTGAATTTCTAGATGAACAAATTGGTAAGGTTAGGGAGAATGCAAATATTGAAACTAATAATATTTATGAAAGTGATGATGAAGATTCTCCCCCCTATATATGAACTGCCTGTTATTCCTGAGGGTTATGTTATGGATGAAGAAATTGCTAGAGACTTTCTTTCATGCAACGATAGATATGATCTTAAGAAATTATTAGCTAAGCTGGAAGAAAAGTCTTTGAATGCTAGAATGAAATATGACCCTGCTTTTGCTACTTCACGTATCTTTGTTACTGATAAGGATTATGATTTCTTTGTTGGTCCTGAGTTAATTACTTTGGTTGAATCTGATCCTTTCCATGGCTATGAATCTGAAACTGTTGTGGAACATCTTACTAAGTTGAATGATATAGCCACCCTATTTACCAACGATGAAAAGATTCGTTATTACTATATCCTTAAGTTATTTCCGTTCTCGTTAAAGGGTGATGCTAAGACATGGTTTAATTCTCTTGATCCTGGTTGTGTGTGTAGTCCCCAGGATATGATTTATTAATTGTCTGCTAAATATTTTCCTGCTCATAAGAAACAAGCTGCCTTACGGGGAATATACAAGTTTGTGCAAATTGAAGAAGAGAGTATCGCACAATCTTGGGGGAGGCTTCTCCAATTATTTAATGCTTTGCCTGATCATCCTCTTCAGATGAATGAAATACTTGATGTCTTTTATAATGGATTAACCGATGCTTCCAGAGACCACGTGGATAGTTGTGATGGTTGTGTTTTCAGGGAAAGAACAGTTGATCAAGCTGAATTACTATTGAATAATATGTTGGCCAATGAAAATAATTGGACACTTCCTGAACCAGCCCCTAAGCCAACTCCGAAGAAAAGGGGTGTTCTATTTCTCAGTCCTGAGGATATGCAAGAGGCAAAGAAATCTATGAAAGAAAAAGGTATTAATGTTGAAGCTGTTAAGAATTTACCACTTATTGAAGAAATACATGGTCTTGATAACCCGACACGGGTAGTAAAGGTAAATTCTCTTTATAGATTTGATGAAGGTGATATTCCTCATTATAAGTCTGCTAGCCAATGCTTAGATGAGTTTGACAATTTTATTGTGAAACAAGAAAACTTCAATGCTTATGTTGGTAGACAATTACAACACAATGCTTATATGATTGAACGCTTGAGTGATTATCTGTCTAGAGCTAAAGGTGAACTGAAACTCATTAGTATACATGCTTCCATGGTTACCACTCAAGTAGAACAAGTACTTAAAGCTCAGAATGATTTGCTCAATGAATTAAATAGTAAGAATAATGACTATGTTGTTAGAGTTGCAACTAGAGGTGGTAAAGTGACTCAGGAACCTTTGTATCCCGAGGACCATCCTAAGAGAATTGAGCAAGATTATCAGAGAGCTAATTTAGATGCACCTAGTTCTTCTAAGAAGAAGAAAAAGAAAAATGATAGGACTTTGCATGCTTCTAGTGAACCTGTAGCCGACACACCTGAGAATCCCAATGATATCTCTATTTCTGATGTTGAGACACAATCTGGTAATGAACATGAGCCTAGTGATAATGTTAATGATGATGTTCATGATGATGCTCAACCTAGCAATGATAATGATGTAGAGATTGAATCTGCTGTTAATCTTGATAACCCACAATCAAAGAATCAACGTTATCATAAGAGAGACTTTGTTGCTAGGAAGCACGGTAAGGAAAGAGAACCATGGGTTCAGAAACCCATGTCTTTTTCTCCTAAGCCATCCAAGAAAAAAGATGATGAAGATTTTGAGCGCTTTGTTGAAATGATTAGACCTATCTTTTTTGCGTATGCGTTTGATTGATATTCTTAAAATAAATCCTTATGCTAAGTATATGAAGATATAATTACCAATAAAAGAAAAACACCTTAAGTAGAAATTTCCACCATGCTTGCCAATTACACTTTTAAGGGTGGAATACCTAAGAAACTAGGAGATCCAGGAGTACCTACTATACCTTCCTTCATTAAAGGAAACTATGTTAAAAATGATTTATGTGATCTTGGAGCCGGTGTTAGTGTTATGCCTCTCTCTTTATATCGTCGACTTGATTTGAGTAAGTTGACACCTACTGAAATATCTTTGCAAATGGCCGATAAATCAACTGCGATACCTGTCGGTATTTGTGAGGATGTGCCTGTTGTGGTTGCAAATGTTACTATTCTAATGGACTTTGTTATCCTTGATATTCCCGAGGACGATAGTATGTCTATTATCCTTGGTAGACCCTTTTTGAATACTTCAGGGGCTGTTATTGATTGCAACAAAGGCAATGTCACTTTTCATGTCAATGGTAATGAGCATACGGTACACTTTCCGAGGAAACAACCTCAGGTCCACAGTATCAATTCTATCGGAAAAATTTCAACTATTACTATTGGAGGTTTTGAATTTCCTCTTCCTACTGTCAAGAAGACATATGATATTCTTATTGTTGGGGACATACATATCCCCATTGAGGTAACCTAGTGTTATTCGAAAATTCTCCGGTTTCATGTTATTCGGAAAGAGTTTATCAACAAGACCTGATCAACCTTGTTAATGGATTCCTTTTGATAAGCATGAGATGGGTGAATCTAGATAGCAAAACCTTCTGTACCCTCCTTTTACTTTCTGTTAATTAAGATAAATAAAGCAAAAATAGTATTTTCTGTCTGTTTCCAGACTTATCTGTGCAATAAAAAAATACCCCGAAAATAAAAGTTCTCCAAATGCCTTGAAAATGAAATATGATTTTTTTTCTAGAATATTTGAGAATATTTGGCACAAAGAACACAACGAGGGGAGCCAGCACCTGGCCACGAGGGTCCAGGGTGCGCCCACCCTCACAGGGCGCGCCCCCTGCCTCGTGGGCCCCACGTGGCCCCCTCCACTTATTCCTGCACCCACACACTCCTTCTTCCTCCCAAAAAAAATCACTATCCAGCTCAAGCACGAGTTCTAGCTCATCTTGCTGCCATTTTCGATCTCCTTGCTCAAAGCTCCATTCACAAAACTATTTAGGGAGATTGTTCCTTGGTATGTGACTCCTCCATTGGTCTAATTAGTTTTTGTTCTAGTGCTTTATTTATTTCAAATTTTTGCTGCTGTGGTGACCTTGTTCTTGAGCTTGCATGTCAAATTTATTTGGTCCCAAGTAGTTCTAATGCATGATATAGTCTCTAGACTTGTAGGAGTTGTTGCTATCAATCTTGTTGAGTTTGGTTCACTTTTATTTTCAGTTACTAAAATTTTCAGAAAATTTCAGAAAAATGCATAGGAAAATCTTCCAAGGTGGTTCCTCAAGGAAGATAGAACCAAGGCTCGCGATGCGTGAGTCGGACGATCAATTGCCAAGGGAAGCTAAAGTGCGGCCTTGCGAATGACCGTCAGAGGAATTTATGGTTCGGGCGGGCATTAAGGAGGAGTTTGACGCATATGTTCGTAATGCTGACCTCGAGGGCTTCATGCAAGATAAGTGCCATCAATACCGTTACTTAACCGATTCCTTTGTGAGAAGGTTTAAATTTTCATCTTCACGTTGTAAGGGCGTATTTCTCCCTAAGTAGTTTTGGTGATTGATGACAATGCTTTTGCGGTCTAATCGTGTGCACTGAGCTTTTCAGATATATCACACCTAGGCACAAGACGATTTAGTGCCCCTCGGAACCTATGGAAGACGGTGTTTCCTTTTGGTTCTTTTCGGTGGATTTGAGTCATAGGAAAGCCGTACTATTAAGAGGGGGTCCGCTTCGAAATACTTTTCCATGGTGTTATTTTTGTGCAGAAATAAAAGTTCTCGGAATGACCTGAAAATCAATGGAGAATTATTTTGGAAAACATAAAAAAATCTGCGGAAAGATCCAAGCTAGGGGGGCCACACCCTGTCCACGAGGGTGGGGGCGCGCCCCCTCCCCCTGGGCGCGCCCCCTGCCTCGTGGGCCCCCTGTTGCTCCACCGACGTACCCTCGGACTCCATATATTCACTTCGGGGGAGAAAAAAATCAGAGAGGAAGAATTATCGCGTTTTACAATACGGAGTCGCCGCCAAGCCCTAATCTCTCTCGGGAGGGCTGATCTGGAGTCCGTTCGGGGCTCCGGAGAGTGGAGATCGTCTCCATCGTCATCATCAACCTTCCTCCATCACCAATTTCATGATGCTCACCGCCGTGCGTGAGTAATCTCATCGTAGGCTTGCTAGACGGTGATGGGTTGGATGAGATTTACCATGTAATCGGGTTAGTTTTGTTAGGGTTTGATCCCTAGTATCCACTATGTTCTAAGATTGATGTTGCTATGACTTTGCCATGCTTAATGCTTGTCACTAGGGCCCGAGTGCCATGATTTCAGATCTGAACCTATAATGTTTTCATGAATATATGTGTGTTCTTGATCCTATCTTGCAAGTCAATAGTCACCTACTATGTGTTATGATCCGGCAACCCCGAAGTGACAACAATCGGGACCACTCCCGGTGATGACCGTAGTTTGAGGAGTTCATGTATTCACTATGTGTTAATGCTTTGGTCCGGTACTCTATTAAAAGGAGGCCTTAATATCCCTTAGTTTCCACTAGGACCCCGCTGCCACGGGAGGGTAGGACAAAAGATGCCATGCAAGTTCTTTTCCATAAGCACGTATGACTATATTCGGAATACATGCCTACATTACATTGATGAACTGGAGCTAGTTCTGTGTCACCCTAGGTTATAACTATTACATGAGGAATCGCGTCCGACATAATTCCCATCACCAATCCAATGCCTACGATCTTTTCACATATTGCTTGTTGCTTATTTACTTTTCCGCTGTTGCTATTACAAAAACTACAAAAACACTACCGTTACTTTTATTGCTGTTCCACTATTTCTACATCACCTTGCTACTAAATTACCTTGCTGCAGATACTAAGTTTACAGGTGTGGCTGAATTGACAACTCAGCTGCTAATACTTAAGAGTATTCTTTGGCTCCCCTTGTGTCGAATCAATAAATTTGGGTTGAATATTTTACCCTCGAAAACTGTTGTGATCCCCTACACTTGTGGGTTATCAAGACTATTTTCTGGTGCCGTTGCCGGGGAGCATAGCTATGTTCTTTAAATCACTTGGGATTTATATCTGTTGATCACTATGAAGAACTTGAAGGACTCAAAAACCAAGATCTTTCCCTCAACTACGAATGGGAGGTAAGGAACTGTCATCTAGCTCTGCACTTGATTCACCATCTGTTATGAGTAAATTTGCGACACCTACTCCTGCTATTGAATCTGATATGTCGCATTTTCTTGATGATGCCACTTCTGCTATGTATGATGAAACTACTTCTATGCTTGATAATATTGTGCCACTAGGTGAATTTCTAGATGAACAAATTGGTAAGGTTAGGGAGAATGCAAATATTGAAACTAATAATATTTATGAAAGTGATGATGAAGATTCTCCCCCCTATATATGAACTGCCTGTTATTCCTGAGGGTTATGTTATGGATGAAGAAATTGCTAGAGACTTTCTTTCATGCAACGATAGATATGATCTTAAGAAATTATTAGCTAAGCTGGAAGAAAAGTCTTTGAATGCTAGAATGAAATATGACCCTGCTTTTGCTACTTCACGTATCTTTGTTACTGATAAGGATTATGATTTCTTTGTTGGTCCTGAGTTAATTACTTTGGTTGAATCTGATCCTTTCCATGGCTATGAATCTGAAACTGTTGTGGAACATCTTACTAAGTTGAATGATATAGCCACCCTATTTACCAACGATGAAAAGATTCGTTATTACTATATCCTTAAGTTATTTCCGTTCTCGTTAAAGGGTGATGCTAAGACATGGTTTAATTCTCTTGATCCTGGTTGTGTGTGTAGTCCCCAGGATATGATTTATTAATTGTCTGCTAAATATTTTCCTGCTCATAAGAAACAAGCTGCCTTACGGGGAATATACAAGTTTGTGCAAATTGAAGAAGAGAGTATCGCACAATCTTGGGGGAGGCTTCTCCAATTATTTAATGCTTTGCCTGATCATCCTCTTCAGATGAATGAAATACTTGATGTCTTTTATAATGGATTAACCGATGCTTCCAGAGACCACGTGGATAGTTGTGATGGTTGTGTTT
Source organism: Secale cereale (assembly GCA_902687465.1). NCBI lineage: Eukaryota > Viridiplantae > Streptophyta > Magnoliopsida > Poales > Poaceae > Secale > Secale cereale. Next base: position 516,244,704 of record LR738710.1, read on the forward strand.
TCAGGGAAAGAACAGTTGATCAAGCTGAATTACTATTGAATAATATGTTGGCCAATGAAAATAATTGGACACTTCCTGAACCAGCCCCTAAGCCAACTCCGAAGAAAAGGGGTGTTCTATTTCTCAGTCCTGAGGATATGCAAGAGGCAAAGAAATCTATGAAAGAAAAAGGTATTAATGTTGAAGCTGTTAAGAATTTACCACTTATTGAAGAAATACATGGTCTTGATAACCCGACACGGGTAGTAAAGGTAAATTCTCTTTATAGATTTGATGAAGGTGATATTCCTCATTATAAGTCTGCTAGCCAATGCTTAGATGAGTTTGACAATTTTATTGTGAAACAAGAAAACTTCAATGCTTATGTTGGTAGACAATTACAACACAATGCTTATATGATTGAACGCTTGAGTGATTATCTGTCTAGAGCTAAAGGTGAACTGAAACTCATTAGTATACATGCTTCCATGGTTACCACTCAAGTAGAACAAGTACTTAAAGCTCAGAATGATTTGCTCAATGAATTAAATAGTAAGAATAATGACTATGTTGTTAGAGTTGCAACTAGAGGTGGTAAAGTGACTCAGGAACCTTTGTATCCCGAGGACCATCCTAAGAGAATTGAGCAAGATTATCAGAGAGCTAATTTAGATGCACCTAGTTCTTCTAAGAAGAAGAAAAAGAAAAATGATAGGACTTTGCATGCTTCTAGTGAACCTGTAGCCGACACACCTGAGAATCCCAATGATATCTCTATTTCTGATGTTGAGACACAATCTGGTAATGAACATGAGCCTAGTGATAATGTTAATGATGATGTTCATGATGATGCTCAACCTAGCAATGATAATGATGTAGAGATTGAATCTGCTGTTAATCTTGATAACCCACAATCAAAGAATCAACGTTATCATAAGAGAGACTTTGTTGCTAGGAAGCACGGTAAGGAAAGAGAACCATGGGTTCAGAAACCCATGTCTTTTTCTCCTAAGCCATCCAAGAAAAAAGATGATGAAGATTTTGAGCGCTTTGTTGAAATGATTAGACCTATCTTTTTTGCGTATGCGTTTGATTGATATTCTTAAAATAAATCCTTATGCTAAGTATATGAAGATATAATTACCAATAAAAGAAAAACACCTTAAGTAGAAATTTCCACCATGCTTGCCAATTACACTTTTAAGGGTGGAATACCTAAGAAACTAGGAGATCCAGGAGTACCTACTATACCTTCCTTCATTAAAGGAAACTATGTTAAAAATGATTTATGTGATCTTGGAGCCGGTGTTAGTGTTATGCCTCTCTCTTTATATCGTCGACTTGATTTGAGTAAGTTGACACCTACTGAAATATCTTTGCAAATGGCCGATAAATCAACTGCGATACCTGTCGGTATTTGTGAGGATGTGCCTGTTGTGGTTGCAAATGTTACTATTCTAATGGACTTTGTTATCCTTGATATTCCCGAGGACGATAGTATGTCTATTATCCTTGGTAGACCCTTTTTGAATACTTCAGGGGCTGTTATTGATTGCAACAAAGGCAATGTCACTTTTCATGTCAATGGTAATGAGCATACGGTACACTTTCCGAGGAAACAACCTCAGGTCCACAGTATCAATTCTATCGGAAAAATTTCAACTATTACTATTGGAGGTTTTGAATTTCCTCTTCCTACTGTCAAGAAGACATATGATATTCTTATTGTTGGGGACATACATATCCCCATTGAGGTAACCTAGTGTTATTCGAAAATTCTCCGGTTTCATGTTATTCGGAAAGAGTTTATCAACAAGACCTGATCAACCTTGTTAATGGATTCCTTTTGATAAGCATGAGATGGGTGAATCTAGATAGCAAAACCTTCTGTACCCTCCTTTTACTTTCTGTTAATTAAGATAAATAAAGCAAAAATAGTATTTTCTGTCTGTTTCCAGACTTATCTGTGCAATAAAAAAATACCCCGAAAATAAAAGTTCTCCAAATGCCTTGAAAATGAAATATGATTTTTTTTCTAGAATATTTGAGAATATTTGGCACAAAGAACACAACGAGGGGAGCCAGCACCTGGCCACGAGGGTCCAGGGTGCGCCCACCCTCACAGGGCGCGCCCCCTGCCTCGTGGGCCCCACGTGGCCCCCTCCACTTATTCCTGCACCCACACACTCCTTCTTCCTCCCAAAAAAAATCACTATCCAGCTCAAGCACGAGTTCTAGCTCATCTTGCTGCCATTTTCGATCTCCTTGCTCAAAGCTCCATTCACAAAACTATTTAGGGAGATTGTTCCTTGGTATGTGACTCCTCCATTGGTCTAATTAGTTTTTGTTCTAGTGCTTTATTTATTTCAAATTTTTGCTGCTGTGGTGACCTTGTTCTTGAGCTTGCATGTCAAATTTATTTGGTCCCAAGTAGTTCTAATGCATGATATAGTCTCTAGACTTGTAGGAGTTGTTGCTATCAATCTTGTTGAGTTTGGTTCACTTTTATTTTCAGTTACTAAAATTTTCAGAAAATTTCAGAAAAATGCATAGGAAAATCTTCCAAGGTGGTTCCTCAAGGAAGATAGAACCAAGGCTCGCGATGCGTGAGTCGGACGATCAATTGCCAAGGGAAGCTAAAGTGCGGCCTTGCGAATGACCGTCAGAGGAATTTATGGTTCGGGCGGGCATTAAGGAGGAGTTTGACGCATATGTTCGTAATGCTGACCTCGAGGGCTTCATGCAAGATAAGTGCCATCAATACCGTTACTTAACCGATTCCTTTGTGAGAAGGTTTAAATTTTCATCTTCACGTTGTAAGGGCGTATTTCTCCCTAAGTAGTTTTGGTGATTGATGACAATGCTTTTGCGGTCTAATCGTGTGCACTGAGCTTTTCAGATATATCACACCTAGGCACAAGACGATTTAGTGCCCCTCGGAACCTATGGAAGACGGTGTTTCCTTTTGGTTCTTTTCGGTGGATTTGAGTCATAGGAAAGCCGTACTATTAAGAGGGGGTCCGCTTCGAAAAGGTTTGGGTGGAATCAACACATACACGTCTATTTATTCGCACCATCTTTCCTTAGCTTCTGTGGAGCTCCGGCTGTTTTCCTTGTCATTACAAAGACAGTGGCGTCCTACTACTACCACTGCTGGGCATGCGATAGTACTGCTCAAAGAACGCGGTAGTACCGCACGGCCCCACGATAGTACCGCTCCAGGGTTACGGTAGTACCGCACCATGCGGTAGTACCGTACCATGGACACAGTAGTACCGTGTGACCGGCCCAGCGTCGTAACTAGTACGGTAGTCGGCGCGGAAGTAATTTTTTGCTTCTGCGTCCTACGCGATAGTACCGCTTCGTGCAAGAGGTAGTACCGTGTCGGGTTTTTGCAACGACCGTAACTCTGCGGAAGTAGCTGCGGACGTATTTTATTTAGTCCGCACTCCTCCTCGGCCAGTCTGACCCTGCCTTGCGGTAGTACCGCAAAGACGTGCTGTAGTACCGCTCCCACAGTACTACAGCCCGGTGTTTTAATGCAACAGGGGCTAGTTCTGGCTCGTACCGCGCCAGCGGTAGTACCGCACCATGTGTGGTACTACCGCACGGCCCAGCGGCACTACCGCACTTTAAGTGCGGTAGTACCGTGCTTTGCGGGCAGAATTGAGGGATAACGGTTGGATTTGCCCTCCCACTATATATAGGGAGTCTTCTTCTCCAAGAAGACTTACCTCTTCCTCCCCAAGCTCCATTTCCGCTCGATCTCTCTCCCTAGCCAATCAAACTTGTTGATTTCCTAGGGATTTCTTGAGAAGGCATCGATCTACACTTCCACCAAGAGAAATTTGACCCCCCCACTAATCCCTTGCGGATCTTGTTACTCTTGGGTGTTTGAGCACCCTAAACGGTTGAAGTCACCTCGGAGCCATATTCCATTGTGGTGAAGCTTCGTGGTGTCGTTGGGAGCCTCCAATTCGGTTGTGGAGATTGCCCCAACCTTGTTTGTAAAGGTTTGGTCATCGCCTTCAAGGGCACCACTAGTGGAATCACGGCACCTCGCATTGTGTGAGGGCGTGAGGAGAATACGGTGGCCCTAGTGGCTTCTTAGGGAGCATTGTGCCTCCACACCGCTCCAACGGAGACGTACTTCCTCTCAAAGGGAAGGAACTTCGGTAACACATCCTCGTCTTCACCGGCTCCACTTGTGGTTATTTCTTTCCTTTACTTGTGCAAGCTTTCTTTGTATACCTTAGCTTGCTTGCTTGTGTGGTTGTTATTGTTGCTTCCTATAAGTTGTCCACCTAGTTGCATATCTAGACAACTTACTTTGTTGCTAAGTTTAATTTGGTTAAGAAAAGCTAAAAATTGTTAGTTGCCTATTCACCCCCTCTAGTCAACCATATCGATCCTTTCAATTGGTATGAGAGGCTCATCTCTTTATAAGGACTTTACTGTCTAAAGAGTATGGGAGACAACGTAGACGAGATGGAGGGACACTCCCGTGGAACTCCGTCCTTGCCTACGTCCGATGGGGGAACCGCGGTCTCTCGTGAGGAGTTCAATGTGGCGATGGACACATTGAAAGAATCACTAGCAACCAAGGTCAAATGCATGTTTAAGGAATTACTTGAGGGACTCGAATTATCCACCACGCCGTTGGAAGTGGTTCGTCCTGCTACCAACGTGTCGGAGGCTATTCCCGACAAGGGAGAAGCTAGTAGTGAGCAAGTCCCGGTTACTAAGATTCGGAGTGGGATTTTTGCCCACTCCACTCCTCCTACCCACTATGGAGGACCCGTGCCTACTCCGCATTTAAATTCCGTTGGTCCTCCTCCTAAGTTTTTGAAAAATTCTGATTGTGCTACTTGGATGTTTCGCTTTAGACGTCATTTAAATCATTGTTCTACTAATCTTTGGAGAATCATTGAGCAAGGTTTCTACCCACATGATCCCGACAACTTAACTCCGAGAGAAGCTGCGGATCGTCAATTCAACGAGTCCGTTCTTTGCATACTTCAAGATGCTATCCTTCCCGAAGACATTGCACATCTTCGACCCTTCACCGTGGCCAATAGCATGGGAGCATGTTGGTTCCATGTACAAGGGAAGCGCAAGCATTAAACGCTCAAACTATGAAGTTGTGCAAGATGAAGCCGATGAGTTTGCTATGATCAAAGATGAAGATCCCCGTGAACTTTATCGGAGATTAACCACTCTAGCGGTTTCACTTCGAGATCATGGGAGCAAGGGCACGGATGACAATTGGATCAAGCGCAAGTTTCTCAAGGCCATGATGCCTTATCACAAGGCCATGTCCTCTGTCATTCGCCAAAGACCGGACTTCCACACTTTGTCATCAAGTGAAGTGTTGGATGAGTTCGTTGCCATGAGGATCTTGGACAAGACCGTCGACAATGCGGTTTTAAGGGGTCAACGATCAAAGAAGCCTAACCTTGCCTTGAAGCCCAAGGCTTATGTGGAAGAAGAGGAGGAAGAGGATGACGATGAGAGTTGCCCCGAGGACACCAAATATGCCTATCATGAGCACATGGCTCTTGCATCACAGAAATTTTGGGGGAACAAGAAGAACTCAAGGCCCAACTTCAACAAGAACAACTCAAGTGGCAACAAGGCCAATCAACGAGTGAGGACGTGCTACAACTATGGGAATGTGAGCCACTTAGTTGTAGATTGCCCATATGAGAAAAGAGAAGACAATGGAGGCAAGCTTATCCGAAAGGACAAGGCCAAGTCTTATCCCAACAAGAACAACCTCAACAAGAAGACACCTCCCAAAGGGTTGGTGGCCCAAGAAGAATATGTTGAGGATGATGATGATGATGAAGATGATGAGATGGTCACTATGGCCACCATTGCTATTGCAACTACTCCACGTTCATCTCTCTTAGACTCACCAAATGAGAACATCACCGCCAAGTGCCTCATGGCTAAGGCCACCAACAAGGTAACTCCCAACATCAGCACTACCATCACCTCTAATCCTTCATTGACGGATTGTATTGATGAGAGTGAGGGGGCAGAGGAGGAAGAAAATGAATTTGAGTTGTTTATGAGTAAACTCAAGGGCAAACCGAAGAAGCACTTCGTTGCTCTCTTGGAACAACTCGGTGAGGCCAATGACATGATCGAGACACACGAGGAGACCATTTCTAAAATGGAAGGTCATAGTCGAGACTATGCCGATGAGATATCGGATCTCTCTAATGCTCTTGAGGAAGAGCGTGGTCTTCATTTGGCTCTTGAGGAGTCACACAACGATGATCATGCTAAATTAAGGAATGATCTTGATCATGCTTTAGTTGTCTCTCGTGTGATTAATTCCGAGAAGGCAAAGCTTGTGGTTGACCATTCTAGACTCAAGGAGGAGTTTGTTACGCTTGACAAGGCTCACAAGGTCTTGAAAGGTGTACATACTTCTCTCAAGGAGTCTCATGATCAACTTCAAGTTTTGCTAACCAAGGAGAAAGCTATCTTTCCTCGCATGGAGTTGATTGATAATGCAAATGCTACTAACCCATGTTGCGAGCATGTGCATCTTGTTGAAGAGAATGCCAAGTTGAAGAAGCAGCTTGAGAAAGGCCTTGTGTCATGTATACAAGGTGAGAAGAACCTCAACGATCTTTTGAGCAATCAAAAGGATGTTGTGGCAAAGGAAGGAATTGGGTTTGCTCCCAAGCCCAAGAAGAAGAAAAACGACAAGACCAAGCAACCTCATCCTCTCAAACAAACCTTTGTGAAAGAGGGAGAGGGTGCTTCTAAGAAGAAGAACAATGTGAAAAGTGGCGGAGTCAAGAAAAACCCCGGCATGCCATCAAACATAGCCGGCGACTTGAATCCTTCATATGTTTTATGTCGTGCTAGTGATGGTCATGTTTTTACTAAATTTGTTGGTTCTTCTTATGAGTACATTGAATGGTCTATTTGGGTTCCTAAGACCCTTGTTACTAACCTCAAAGGACCCATTACCAAATGGGTATCTAAATCCAAGCATTGATCTCATGTAGGAGTTTGCTTCCGGTGGCGGATCATGGTTGCTCGATAGTGGAGCCACAAATCATATGACCGGAAGCAAATACTTGGTGGTGGACGTGCATCAAGGTTCATACATGGCCACCAATGTTGAATGGGGTGATGCTTCATCTTCTAAAGTATTGGGGCTTGGCAAGGTTGTTGTTTCTCATGATCTCACGATCGAGAAAGTCATGCTTGTTGAGTCCCTTGCATACAACTTACTTTTTGTTCGTGAACTTGCACTCATGGGCTTTGGCACATTCTTTGATATTGATACCGTGGCCCTCTTGTGGAGCAAGACTCTTAAAGTAGCCTATGTTGGACATGTCAAGAACGGTCTCTATGTGGTTAACTTCTCGGAGCAACCCACTAAGACCGTGACATGCCTAATGGCTAAAGTTGATGTGGGATGGCTTTGGCATCGCCGGTTATCCCATGTCAATATGAGATCTTTGCAAAGTCTTCTCAAGGAGGGCCATGTTCGTGGACTAACAAATGTTAGCTTTGCCAAAGATCGTCCTTGCAGTGCTTGTATTGAAGGAAAGTTACATGAGACGGCTCACCCTCCCACGACTATCATCTACTCAAAAAGACCGTTAGAGCTCCTTCACATGGATCTCTTTCGGCCTCCGTCCTTAGATAGTCTTGGGGGCAGAAAGTATTGCTTCGTGGTTGTAGATGATTATTCAAGATACACATGGGTATATTTCTTCAAGAAGAAGAGTGAGACCCAACAAACCGTCATCAACTTTGCAAATGAAGCTCAACATCAACATGAGGCAAAGATCTTAATGATCCAAAGTGACAACGGCACCGAGTGCAAGAACTACACCTTGGATGAGTTTCTTAGTGATGAGGGGATCAAACATCAATATGCCGCACCTTATACCCCTCAACAAAATGGTGTAGCGGAGAGAAAGAACCGGACATTGATGGACGCGGCAAGGACCATGATGGCAGAATTCAAATCTCCATACAACTTTTGGGCCGAAGCCATCAACACCGTGTGTCATGCATCCAATCGGCTCTATCTCCGCAAAGGCTTGAACAAGACTCCGTATGAGATTCTTACCGGTAACAAGCCCAATCTCAAGTACTTCCGGGTGTTCGGGTGTAAGTGTTTCATCCTCAAGAAAGGTGCTTGTTTGTCTAAATTTGAGTCTAGAGCTCATGAGGGCATATTTGTTGGTTATGCTACAAACTCTCATGCTTACCATGTCCTCAACAAGTCCAATGGACTCATTGAGGAGACGTGTAACGTAGAGTTTGATGAGAATAACGGCTCCCAAGTGGAGCAAAGTGGTACTTGTGATGTAGGTGATGAAATTCCTCCTCAAGCCATAAGAAGAATGGGTGTTGGCTATATCCTACCCATTGAGGAACCCCTTGCGGCTGAATGAGAAGGACAATGTTCCACACAAGTGGAACCATCATCAACCCAAGACCCACACACTTCCGAAGAACAAAGTGAAGGCCCTCAACCGGACGAACAAGGCCAAGTGCAAGATCAATCACAAGATGGTGGTGATCCACCAAATGATGCACAAGGCCAAGTTCTCTCCTCTGAGCATGATCAAGATCAAGAGGAAGCTCAAGATCAAGATCAAGCTCTTGACGTCGCTCAAGATGATCAACTCAGTGCTCCTCAATTATCACTTGAAGAGCAATTGGAGCGTCGTGCTGCAAAAGTTGCCTCCAGGCTTGCTTCTAGAGAACATCACATGGAGAATATTCTTGGAAGCATCACAAAGGGGGTAAGCACTCGTAGACAATTAGCAAACTATTGTGCTCATCAAGCTTTTGTCTCTTGTGTTGAACCTCAAAAGGTCTATGAGGTGCTCGAAGACCCTAATTGGCTCAATGCCATGCATGAAGAACTCCATAACTTCGAGCGCAACAAAGTGTGGCGTCTGGTGCCAAGGCCAAAGGAGAACCATAATGTCATTGGAACCAAGTGGATCTTTAAGAACAAGCAGGATGCTCATGGCATTGTCATTCGCAACAAGGCGCATTTGGTGGCTCAAGGCTACTCCCAAGTCGAGGGTATCGACTACGGTGAAACCTTTGCCCCCGTTGCTCGCCTTGAATCTATTCGTTTGTTGCTTGCCTATGCTTCTCATCATAACTTTAAATTGCAACAAATGGATGTGAAAAGTGCGTTTCTTAATTGTCCTATTAATGAGTTCGTATATGTCAAACAACCCCCGGGGTTTGAGGATCCTAAATTCCCCAATCACGTGTATCAACTCGATAAGGCACTCTATGGCCTTAGAGAAGCCCCACATGCGTGGTATGAGCATCTTACCGAGTTGTTGCAAGATCGTGGGTTCGAAATTGGGAAAATTGACCCCACTCTTTTTACTAAGAAGGTCAAAGGGGAGTTGCTTGCCTGCCAACTATATGTTGATGATATTATCTTTGGTTCACCTAACAAAGCTTTCAATGATGAGTTTGACGCACTCATGACCACGCATTTTGAGATGTCCATGATGGGAGAGTTGAAGTACTTCCTTGGATTTGAGATTAAGCAAAGAAGAGAAGGAATCTTCATCAAACAAGCCAAGTACACTCAAGACATGCTCAAGAGGTTTAATCTAAGTGATGTCAAGCCGGCTACTACTCCAATGCCAACCAAGTGCCAACTTGACATTGATCCCAATGGTAAAGCGGTGGATCAAAAGGTATATCGTTCTATGATTGGTTCCTTGCTTTACCTTTGTGCATCTAGACCGGATATTATGTTGAGTGTGGGAATCTGTGCACGGTTTCAAGCCTCACCTAAGGAAAGTCACTTTGTGCCAGTCAAGCGAATCTTTCGATATTTGACTCATACCCCAAACTTTGGCTTATGGTACCCAAGAGGAGCAAACTTCAACCTTGTAGGCTTCTCTGATTCGGATTGGGCAGGAGACAAAGTGGATAGGAAGTCCACTTCCGGAGGGTGCCAATTCCTTGGTTGCTCTCTGGTAAGTTGGTCTTCCAAGAAGCAAAGTTGTGTGTCTCTCTCGTCCATCGAAGCGGAGTATGTGGCAGCTGGCAGTTGTTGTGCTCAACTTCTATGGATGAGGAAAACTTTAAAGGATTACGGTGTCACTTGTGACAAAGTGCCTCTTTGGTGTGACAATGAAAGTGCCATCAAGATTTCTCTCAACCCAGTGCAACACTTCAAGACGAAGCATATTGAGATTCGTTATCACTTCATCCGGGATCATATTCGGCGGGGAGAAATAGAGATTCACTATGTCAACACTCATGATAACCTTGCAGATATCTTCACGAAGCCACTGGATGAAGGAAGATTTCGCGAGTTAAGGCATCAGCTAAATATCATAGATTTGAGCAATGTGGTTTGAAACCTTGCACACACTCCTCCCACTCAACATGATTATCTTGCCTAGGTGTAGGCATGGACATAGGGGGAGTATTGTTCTCTCAATGAACTCTTCCTCCCACCATTATGCATAAATCGATCAAGTCTTTATTATTTGCCATGTTAGATGATATGAGTGCTTCAAGACGAGTGTTGGTCATGGGCCCAAGGATAACTCTTCGCAGTGCCATACCAAATAACTCAAACATAGGTGGCTTCGGCCACCGACCTCCTTCAAGGAGGAGTGTCTCGTGTGTTGCTTCAGCAGTCTGTTGTCCTCCTTTCCTTTTGCCGTGTGTGTGCGCTCTTGCCCGCAGTTGCTTTGCTTAAGCCTTATTGTTGAAACTTGCACTTTCTTGGGGGAGCGGTACTACCGTGAATAGTCACAGTACTACCGCAAGAGAGAATTCCGGTACTACCACAACCAGCACGGTAGTAATTTTTTACTGCTGCTGGAGAGCGGTACTACTGCCCTGCGTGCGGTACTTCCGCCCGGACGGTACTACCGCGATGACCGCGGTACTACCGCAGTGGTTTGAACGACTGGGGGTTATAAGCGGGCAGGGGGAGTTCTAACTCCCCCATACCCTTTCGTCTCATCTCCCCCACGTCGCCTGTCTCTCTCTCTCTCTCTCTCTCAAGAACGGCGTCGGAGGACCTCGCCGGATCTCCGTCCCCGGCCACTCTCCTCGCATTCGACCGGTGGGATCATTCCCCACCTTGACCTCTTGCCATGGATGAAGGCTTCTCCCCAAAATCCCCTCTTCTTTTTGACCTTGTGTTGTTTCTAGGTTTTGGGGAGATGCATGTCATTCTTGTGTTCTTGTTGACCTTATCCATGGAAGATTAGGGTGTAGGAGAGTTGTAGTGCAGTAGAAATGCTAGTAAGTATGTTGCTACAAAGAAGTTGTGATCAGCCATAGTACCGTTCGCCCGTTCTACGCGTTCATTGTCCAGATCCGCTTTCGGATCTGACCCCGAGCGGTACTACCGCTGGCTAACAACGGTACTACCGCTCTGACGCGTCACGGTACTACCTCTCCTACAGCGTGGTACTACCGTAATGGACGCGGAAGTAAATTTTTAGTACCGCGCTTGGTGCGGTACTACCGTAACACTTCAGTGTGGTACTACCGCCCCCTTAGCGGCACTAAAACTTTACTTCTGCGGCTTCGAACTGTACTACCGTTCGGTCCACACATTCTTCGTAGCCCGTACATATTATCTTTTCTACATGTTTCTTGTGCTTTGTTGTGGCTTTTGCATTAATTATCTTTGTCTCTCTTTCGCGCTCTTGTGTTTGTGTCATAGGTGGTGGCTCCGGTTCCAATGTCCGTCGCTCGAATCCCAGCCGTGACACAGGGTCAAAGCATCTGCGCACCCAAAGTGATGTTCCTGAGGGCTTCAATGCCCCCCAACGCAGAACCAAGACCACTGCCACCAAGAACAAGGAACCAAATATGAGCATGGACGAGATACCATCACATGAGTTCATTGTTAGGAGGAAGATCAATCCTTATGCAGATCCCCGGACACAGTTTCATGGAGATGAATTGTTCTGGACCAAGCAGCAGCATCGTATCTTCACAGAAGTACTCAAGAGCAAACATAACTTATATGTGGATGCACATTGGATTGACATGAATCACATGAGGAAGGAGGAGCACCAGGCCTATTTTGCTGAGGCTATAGATCTTGTGGAGCAGTTTGGCATTGAGCATATCATGTCATTTTAGATGGACTTTGACCCAGAAATTGTAGCACAGTTCTATGCTCCGGTTCACTTCCATCCTAAGGAGGAACACAACATGACTTGGATGACAAATGGACATAAGATGACTGCTACATGGAAGGACTTTATGGATCTGCTTCAGGTTGCTGATGAGGGGCTCCACACTCCTGTTGGAGCCCGCCTGTCGGTGTACTAAAGTAGGGGTACCCTTAGTATCCCGAACTTGTGCACGGGCAGTCGCAGCGTCCCGCGACAAGGCTTGCCAGGTGACCGCCAAGGCCCTCCGTGGTTCCTTCGGAGGCATTCAAGAACAAAGTATTCAAGCCAAGGAGACAAGGCCCCGGCAAGAGGAGCTTGCCGGGAAGACCACTCAAGGAACAAGACCCCGGCAAAAGGAGCTTGCCGGGAAGGCCAACCAAGGCATCTCAAGGAACTTGCCGCAACGCGCCACGCGTCCCGGCAAGGCCCGGTGAGCGACAAGCTCCCGGACGCGACAATACAACGACTGCGGCAAGGCGCTTGCCGCGGCAAGCTTCCACTCTGTACCCATGCTCCAGCGCATCCACCAACGTGTCGCTCTGGGACCCTTCCAGGCGTACGTGGCAGGGAGCTATACAGCCAGCGGTGCGCGGTGGCAAGCGGCGCTGACAAGTTTGCCATCGTGGCGAACGGTGGCGCCCCTGACGGTCCCTTTTTGCACTGTTTGGGCGACGCAGATGGGCATTTAATGCCCTTGTCCCCTACCGTCAGGGTTAGGTGCGATACATTGTACAAGTAGGTGTACCAACTACAACACCTTTCCATTTTTGCCCTCATCTGCGTTGCCACCTGTCGGTGACCCCTTGAGCATATAAAAGGAGGCCCATGCGCAACGTAGAGGGGGATGGACTCATTCACGCTCGGTCTCGTTAGCTGCTGGTGTGTACTGTAGCACTCAGCGCTCCCGAGCAAGAACTCAATACAGACCACAAAGCAGGAGTAGGGTTTTACGCATCCGTGCGGCCCGAACCTGGGTAAACTGCTCGTGTGCTTCGCCTCGATCTGCTCTTCGCGCGATCTCCGCCCCCGCCAAACCGAAAGGGACTCGGCCCGCCGGTCCCATAGGTGTTCGTGGATCAGTTTCCCCGAGATCTTTGGCGCGCCAGGTAGGGGGTGCGTCGAGGTTGTGTGAACCTGATCCGGCGTTCACACGAGCTAGATCTTCATCATCTTCATCGACATGCCACTGAAGAAGAAGGCTTCGGAGGCACCTGCTCCGTCCGCGTCGATCCCACCACCGCCAGAGCCAACGGCTGGTGGGGTGGACGCCGGCGGAAGAACGGGCGTCGACGAGGGAGCTCACGGAGCCGCCAAGTCCAAGGACAAGGTTGCGCTGCCCATCGGCGGCGTAGTCGACTCCCACAACGACTGGGCGCACTCCAAGACCTCGGCGTCTGTGCATGCACCGCGCCCATCTCAGGAGGTGCGGGACCGGCAGCGTCATGGTACTCACGGTACCATACGCTTGCTGGACCAAGATCGAGCTGGTGGATCTCGGGATGCTCAAGACCAGCATGCACGCCAACATGCTGGCACGAGCAAGGCACGGTCGCCTGGACGGGATACTGCTCCTTCTAACATAGTTAGAAGTCCGAGCATATCCCGCTCCTCACACCGCTCGCCACCGTTACCCGCCACTCCAGCAGAAGCTCTGGCACGAGCTCAACTGCTCCTAGACTACCCTCCAACGGCAGACAAGGCCGACGACTGGAGGGCCACCATTCAGAGTCTCATCGCCTTCGCCAACGGCGACACTCCACGGCAGCCGAGTACATCGCAGCCGCGGCAAGTTAGCCAGGCACGAGCCGATGGTGACAAGACCGGTGGGGGTGCAACCACCGTCCACTCTCCGCCCCGAATGCCAAGATCACCGACTCGTCGGATCAACCTCGACAGCGACTCCACCGCGTCGTTAGATCCACGAGCTCGTCGCGATCAGCGCCAAGTTCTTCACGAATGGTAGCAAGAAGACGCTCGTACTCGCATCGAGCCCCGAAGAGAAGCGCGACGTCAATCAGACCAGCGCGCTGGGCCCGCTGTCGACATGCATGCGCAAGGGGGACCAGGCGACTTGCCGTACGCGGTAGGTTGTCCTGCGTTCACTCGTGAGCTGCGGCAAGTCCAGTGGCCCAGCATGAAGAATTTCAAGCCAGACGTACCAGAGAAGTACGACGGCAAGACGCATCCGTCGGAGTTCCTCAGCATCTACACCATCGCGGTGCAAGCTGCCAGGGGGGCGAGACGACAAGATCATTGCCAACTACTTCCCGCTGGTACTCAAACCCAACGTCAGATCCTGGCTCATGCACTTGCCGGACAACTCCATATCTTCTTGGGCAGACCTCTGCCATCAGTTTGTCGGCGCCTTTACAGGCGGCCACAAGCCTCATGGCCAAGAGAGTGACCTTCATCTTCTCGCCCAGAAGGGAGGAGAGCCCCTGCGCAAGTACATCCAGAGATTCAGCCGTGTACATCACAACATCCCAGACGTCCACCCTGCCGTGGTCATCAGCTCGTTCCATCAGAACGTGCGTAACCGCAGGATGCGGGAGGAGATGGCGATGTGCAAAATCAGGGACGTCAGTGAGCTATATGCCCTGGCCGACAAGTGTGCACGTGCTGAGGAAGGGAGGAAACTCCCCGGAGAGGATACAGGAGCAGGAGGATCTGACAGCGAGGATGCCGCCCCGGCAAAGAAAAACCGACGGCGGAACAACAGGAAGAAGAGAGGCAAAGATGTGCTAGTCGTTGAGCAGTCCGGCAACGAAGGTGGCGCCAAGAAAGCCAAAGCTGTTAGCTCCGGCAAGGAGATTGCCGCTTGCACCAACTGTCAGGCCGTGGCGGCCGCCGACAAGAAGGACGGCACCGGCAAGCAGTACTGCAAGATCCACCGCACCAAGGGTCATGACCTCCAGAACTGCAAGAGGGTCGAGCAGCTTGTCGAGCAGCAAAAAGCTGAGTACGAGCGACGCGACAAGGAGAAGGCCCAAGGAGGTGTTGGAGGATCCGGCAAGAAGAATACCGGCGGGGGAGGACGCCGCGGCAAGGCCAAGCCGTGACAAGGAGACAGACCTCCCCGCGGCCGCGACAAGGATGAAGATGACAAAGACGACGAAGACATGGATGATGTTGAGACCAGTGAGCAGGAGTTCCAGAAAGCCACAGAGGTCTTGTGCGTTGACGGCGGTGCTTCTCTGCATACTTCACACCGCCAACTCAAGCAGTGGGTGCGGGAAGTCAATGCGGCAGAACCACCTGTCGAGTCGCGCAAGCTTCTGAAATGGTCCAGCATGCCTATCATCTTTGATATTGAGGACCACCCTGATCGCACAACTGCGGTCGGGTGCTTGCCGATGTTGGTTTCACCAACTATCCGCAACCTCAAGGTCACTAAGATGTTAGTTGACGTCGGGGCCGGCTTGAACCTGATCTCCTCCGCTGTACTCCAGAAACTCCAGATCCCTGACAGCGAGCTCGACGAGACCGGCACATTCCAAGGAATCAACCCGGGAAGGAGCAAGCCGAAGGGGAAGATCACGTTGCCAGTGACATTTGGCGGCGAGTTGAACTTCAGGACTGAGAGGGTCACTTTTGACGTTGCCGATTTTCCATTGCCTTACAATGGGATACTTGGTCGTCCAGCGCTCGCCAAGTTCATGGCAGCCTCTCACTACACATACAACATGCTGAAGATGCCAGGCCCAATAAGTGTCGTTTCTGTCCCTGGCGACAAGAAGGATGCTCTTATCTGCGCCGACAAGATCTACCGGGAAGCAGCAGCCGCAACAGATCGCAAGACACTTGCCGCTGAAGCACCCGGGGGGAAGAAGAAGACCAAGTCCGGCAAGAGTTCTGATGCCCACTCCGGCAAGCGCACCTCTTCGGAGTGCTGCGCTACCGTCGAGGACGCACCATCGAGCTCCACCGGCAAGTGTAAGAAAACAATGGCGGCTCCGCTAGAGACCAAGAAGGTGTCCTCCAAGGAGGACGGCACTGGTGGTACCTTCACCATCAGTGCCACTCTTGACCCTAAATAGGAAAGCGCGCTCATTGCTTTCCTGCGGGCGAACGTCGACGTGTTTGCGTGGCAACCGCCTGACATCCCCGGTGTTCCCAGGAAAGTAATTGAGCACAAACTTGCCGTCTGTCCTCATGCGCGGCCCATCAAGCAGAAGGTCAGAAAACAAGCAGTGGAGCGCCAAGAATTCATCGCAGAAGAAATCAAGAAGTTGGAAGCAGCAGGCCTTGTCAGAGGAGTGCTCCATCCTACGTGGTTGGCCAATCCTGTAGTCGTGCGCAAGGCAAACGGTAAATGGAGGCTTTGTATCGACTTTACCGATGTCAATAAAGCTTGTCCCAAAGACCCATTTCCCTTGCCGTGCATTGACCAGATTGTTGACTCCACGGCCGGATGTGATTTGCTTTCATTTCTTGACGCATAATCAGGATACCATCAGATTTTCATGGCAGAAGAGGATGAGGAGAAGACCACATTCATCACTCCATGTGGCACGTACTGTTTCATACGGATGCCTTTTGGTTTGAAGAATGCTGGTTCAACATTCGCAAGAGTGGTCCATACCGCTTTTGAGCCACAAATACACAGAAATGTGGAAGCCTACATGGATGACATAGTGGTCAAGAGCAAGGACATGGCAACTCTGATTCAAGATTTAGATGAGACCTTTGCAAATCTGCGCAAGATCCAGCTCAAGCTCAACCCCGAGAAGTGCGTGTTTGGAGTCCCTTCCGGCAAGCTTCTCGGGTTCTTCGTGTCTCAGTGGGGAATTGAAGCCAATCCCGACAAGATCAAGGCCATTGAGCAGATTGAAGCTCCAAAGCGCGTCAAGGATGTACGAAGACTTGCCGGTTGCGTGGCTGCTCTCAGCAGGTTTATCTCTAAGTCTGTTGAGCGTGCCCTGCCGTTTTTCAAAATTTTGAAAAAGGCAGGTCCAATGAAATGGACTCCGGAAGCGGAGGCTGCGCTGCAAGACTTGAAGAGATACCTGTCCTCCACTCCAATACTTGTCGCACCTAAGCCACAAGAGAAGTTGCTGCTGTATCTAGCGGCAACCAATCAAGTGGTTAGTGCTGCGTTAGTAGCGGAGAGGGAGGCAGATGATGAGCCAGCAACCACGGCAGGCACATCCAGCGACAAGTAGGGGGCTTCCCCGACAAGCTCTGGTCCCGACAAAGATGGATCTGCGCAGGAGATACGAAAGAGAATGGTGCAGCGCCCAGTTTACTTTGTCAGTTCCCTTCTGTAGGGGGCTAGGTCAAGGTACTCTGGTGTGCAGAAGTTGCTTTTCGGCCTTCTCATGGCCTCGAGAAATCTGCGCCATTACTTCCAAGCACATGAGATCACAGTTGTCACTCGCTTTCCGCTGAAGAGGATACTACAGAATCCAGAAGCAACAGGCAGGATTGTTGAGTGGGCACTGGAACTGTCAAGCTTTGGCCTCAAGTTTGAAAGCACTTCAACTATCCAAAGCAGAGCATTGGCAGAATTCATAGCAGAGTGGACACCAACACCAGATGAAGAAATTCCAGAAACGAGCATCCCCGTCAAGGAAGCGAGCAAAGAGTGGCTGATGTACTTTGATGGTGCCTTCTCGCTGCAAGGCGCCGGTGCTGGCGTGCTGCTTGTCGCACCCACCGGAGAGCACCTAAAGTACGTAGTCCAAATGCACTTTCCCAAGGAGCAAGCAACAAACAATACTGCAGAGTATGAAGGTTTACTTGCCGGCCTCAGGATCGCGGCAGACCTTGGGATCAAGAAGCTCATTGTCAGGGGTGACTCGCAACTTGTCGTCCGCCAAGTGAACAAGAATTATCAGAGTCCGTTGATGGAAGCCTACGTTGATGAAGTGAGAAAGCTAGAAGAGCACTTTGACGGCCTACAGATGGAGCACGTTCCAAGAGCTCAGAACGACATTGCAGATGGCCTGTCGAAGTGCGCCGCACTTAAGTTACCTGTGGAACCAGGGATCTTTGTGCTCAAGCTGACTCAACCATCCGTAACACCATCAACTCGACAAAGCAAGAAGAGGAAGTTGATTTCTGGCGACTATCTTCCGGCAGAGCTTCCCGAAGCCGCCGCCAAGAAGGTCCCCAAGATCAACACCAAGAGTGCTGAGGAGCAGTCTACTCCGGCAAGCCCCAGGGTTTGTTCCGTTGAAGCAAACGCTCCCGATAAGTTTTGCTCCGGCAAGCTTGCCCGGGAACATCAAGCTCCGGCTGAGCCGCAGGTTCTCGCCATAGAAGCGGATGTTCCCGCAGCAGCAGATGTGCTTTTAGTCCTTGTTGCCGAGCCACAGGCTCCAGCATGGGCACAGCAGATTGTCCGTTTCCTTCAGATAGGAGAACTTTCCGAAGAGCAAGAAGAAGCGGAAAGAGTAGCCCGGCAGTCAAGTATGTACCAGTTTGTTGACAACACATTGTGCAGAAGAAGACTCAACGGTGTGAAATTGAAGTGTATTCCTTGGGAAGAAGGACAAAAGCTGTTGGCAGAGATACATGGAGGCATATGTGGTCACCACATTGGCGCAAGAGCACTTGCCGGCAAAGCATTCCGGCACGGTTTCTTTTGGCCAACAACCCTCCAGGATGCAACTGCACAAGTAACCAAGTGTGAAGCGTGCCAGTTCCATTCCAAGCAGATACACCAGCCAGCTCAAGCTCTCCAGACGATCCCTTTATCCTGGCCATTTTTGGTCTGGGGGGTCGACATCCTCGGCCCCTTTCCCCGCGCAGCCGGGGGCTTTGAGTACTTGTACGTTGCAATCTACAAGTTCACAAAGTGGCCGGAAGTGGAACCAGTGAGGAAGGTGACAGCACAGTCAGCAGTCAAGTTCTTCAGGTTGATTGTTTGCCGCTTCGGGATCCCTAACAGGATCATCACCGACAACGGTACGCAATTCACGAGCCGCACCTTCATGCAGTACGTCCAAGATCTTGGCGCCAAGGTCTGCTTCGCTTCTGTTGCTCACCCGAGAAGCAACAATTAAGCGGAGAGAGCGAATGCTGAAGTGCTGCGTGGACTCAAGACCAGAACTTTCGACAGGCTGCACAAGTGCGGAAGAAACTGGATCGAGGAGCTACCGGCGGTTCTTTGGTCGATCAGGACGACGCCAAATCGAGCCACTGGACAGACACCTTTCGCTCTAGTCTATGGAGCAGAGGCAGTTCTCCCCACGGAACTCGTATACGGGTCACCTCGAGTGCTCGCTTTTGATGAGCTTGAGCAAGAGCAGCTGCGACAAGATGACGCGCTGCTCCTTGAGGAAGACCGTCTTCAGGCTGCTGTACGAGCTGCTCGCTACCAGCAAGCTTTGCGCCGCTACCATAGCCGCAAAGTTAACGCCAGAAGTCTCGAGGAAGGCGACCTTATTCTTCGGCGCGTTCAGTCCGCCAAGAATTCCAACAAGTTGACGCCGAAGTGGGAAGGCCCTTATCGGGTGAAACGAGTCACTAGCCCTGGCGCTGTCCGCCTTGAGACCGAAGATGGCTTTCCGGTGAGCAACTCCTGGAACATCCAGCATCTTCGTAAGTTTTACCCGTAAGGCGCGGTTGCCAGGACCCGTTCCGACAACCACCTTTTGTACAAGTCTTGCCGCTGTTGCATCTAATCCTTCGTACAAAGCCGGGCGCAGACCCCGTGCATAAGTAAAGCTCATGTGCCCCGCACATCTTGTCAATTTCATGCTTTTTATTTTATGCATGTATTATCTGACACTTTGTGCAGCACCTACACCCGGTAAGCCATAAGGAGCCCAAAGGCTCCATATCTGTATTTTCTCTTCTTTCTTTTTTCTCAAGCAAAGGAAGGTTCCCTCGCGCACAAGTTTGCCGGGGGGAGGAGAAGATAGTGGTATGGACCAAGCGCCGTTCAAGAAAGTTTCGCCTTGCCGGGAAGCAAACAACACAAAAGCTAAGTTGCCAAAGCTTGAGCAATCAGATTTTTAAATTTTTAAGTTATCTTCCTTGAACGACCGCACTTTGTATGGAAAACCTGTGCGCGGAGGAACCAACTCGCAGCTAGTTGCGCCCTTGACTTTGTTTTGAGCCCGCTCAACAACTTTGTTTCGAGTCCGCTCAACAACTTTGCTTCGAGTTCGCTCAACAAATTAAGTGAGCTGCGACTCGTTGCGACAAGGTTTCTTGTCGGTGCGGCACCGCCAGCACACTGCTGACGTTCCGCACTCAGCGCTCGCGGCTAAGGTGCCTGCGCCGGCAAGTTCCCTAAAAGCGTAGGGCAGAAACATACAAAGGAAGGGATCAAGTAAAGGAAATAACATAGCAATCACTACCCAAAACAGAGTTATATTACAAGATAGCTTGTCGCAGCTCTAACAAATTGTTCTCCTAACATGATAAGCAGCGACAAGGAAAGAAGAAAATGGGTGAGCCTAGTCCGCGCGATCGCCCTCGAACCTCTTGATCCCGCTCACCTTGTCCACAATGGGTGCGACAAGGGCCTTGAGCGCCTCCTGATCAGCGTCCGACGGCAGGGACTTGAGGACGTTGGTGAGGTTGAGGCCCGGATTGCGGAAGGCCACCTTCACCAACACCTTTTGAAGGGCTCCCGTGCAGAGCTTGCGCGACTCGTCCGCCAGCTGCTTTGGGATCCTCTCCCGGAGTCGCTGGAGGGCCGTCGCCACGCCTTTGAAGAACAGAGTGAGCTTGGCGCTGGGGTGGAGGTTCTCATCAGGGGAATACCCGAGATACTCCACCCCCAGGTGCGCCAGCTCCCTGTCGATATCTGCGGCAGCATTGACGAGACCCTCCGTCCAGTGCTCCACAGTCTCCCTGAAGGTGTTCTAGACGACAGCAGCACTCGCCAGCAGCGCCTTCTCGGCCTTGATCTCCTCCTTCAAGGCCGCCTCCCGCTCCTTGGCGCCGTCCAACATCTTGGTCAAAGTGGTTAGCTTCAACTCAAGATCCGCGTTGCCTTGGCGGCGGCAAGCTCCTTGCCCTTCTCGGCGAGGCGAACCTGCAGCTCCGAGTTGCTGTGGGCGTCCTTCTCCCGCTCATGCTTGAGCGCGGCGATCTCTTCACCTCTCGCCTTGAGATCGGCCTCGAGCTACGCCACCTTCGTCTCCAACTCTTTCTTGGCGACCTCGGCAGCTGCGGCAGCGTCCTTTGCTTCCTGGAGGGCCCCGCCAAGTGATTGCTCGCACGCGGAAAGCTCCTCCTCGTGGCTGTCGAGGTTGACCTTCCGCTGCGCCAGCTCGCCCTCCCGCGTGGACAGCTTCTCAGCGGCAAGCCGCTGCTGTTCTTCGACCTCAGCCTTCTCGAGGAAGAAGGCCTGCTGCTCCTCGGCAAGTTGCTCCCGCTCCTCTGCCAGGGACCGGAGAGCTGCCTGGTTGAGGGCCCGGAGCTCCTCCGCGCGTTTCTCGATGTCGGCTCCCGCCTTCGCGGCAAGCGTCTCGCAGGACTCCAGCTTGGCGTGCCGAGCGCGGTAGAGCAACAGCAGCTGCTCCTCCTCGGGTTCGCCGCTGCTGCTGCTCGGCGCGTCGACAAGCGTCAGCCCGGCGGAAGCGAGCACCTCTCCGTCAAAGGTTTCTCCCTCGACCGGCGCCCTGGAGCTTGATGCCCAGGGGAGTTTGATGAAAACGCCGTCGCCGGCCTTCAAGTAGGCGCCTGGCTCGGGCTCTTCGGAGCCTGGGGCTGCGGCAGCGGCGGAGGGCTCGGCGGTCGGTGTAGCGCCTGGCGCTCCTGCGGCCTCAGGGTCGTCAGTGCGATCGCCAGACCCCTCGCCAGCGGCTGCGGCGGCAGCCTTGGCGGCCTCTGCGCCGGTGGGATCATCAGCGCCGGCTGCTTCTTCGGTGGCAGCGGCGTCGTCAGCAACAACCTCAGTCTCCATCGGCTCAGCAGCAGATGGATCTGACAGCCGGAAAAGGAAAATAAGTCAAGCAAATATCTAAAAAGAATCAAAAGAAGAAAAGCCCAAGGGAAGTTTCGAAGCGAGGGGATTACCTGCGCGAGCCGGCTCCTTGGCAGTATCCCTTGCCGGGAAACTCTCCCTTGGCAGCGTGGTTGTAGTCTCCGCCGGCGGAGGGCCGCTGGTGCTCTCCTTTGCCGGAGAGCTCTCCCTTGGCGGAGAACTCGCCCTTGGCGGAGAACCCTCCATTGTCGGGGAGGCCCTTGCCGGAGAACTTCCCCTTGGCAGCGTAGTTGAAGCAGATGGCACGTCGGGGACGGTCTCCGGGCGCTCCTGGGGTGGCTGCTCTGCTCCTACACAAACCAACAATCAAGATATCAGCAAAGAAAGAACACCCACGCGTGCCTAACAGCGGAAGGTGAACCATACACTTACGCTGGGGGCTGCGCTAGGGGCTGCTCTGAAGATTGGTTGCCGGGTCCGGCAAGGTGGTCTCGGTGGGTTCGTCCTCGACGATGATCACCTCCTCTCTCCTCGCCGGGACCTTAGCTCTCTTCGCCGCTCTCTGGGCCAGAGTCCTGAAAAGGAAAAGGTTCAGAGAAAAGCAAAATGAGATACAAGACAAAAACAGCAAGAATTGAAGAAACACAAGTACAACAAAGATCTTACTCTTCTTCTTCCTCATCGGAGCTGAGCGCGGAGAAGTCGAAGTCCGGCTCACGCCCGGCGCGAGGAGGCAGAGGAGTAGGCTCCCTTGGCCTCTTGACGGGAGCAGTGGCAGTGGTCTGAGACGACCCCGCTCCGGCTGCCGCCGTGGCGTGGGGAGCGGCAGGAGCAGAAGCGGCGGTCCGGGAAGACCCCGCTCCAGTTGCAGCAGAAGCGCGAGCTGCTCCCGCGGCAACCTTGCTTGCCGCGGTGGAGCGTGTCACGCGGCGCGGCGGCTGTTGACCCGTCTACCGCTCCGTTACGTCCCCGGCCTTGCGGAGACGCCTTCTTGGTGGAGCTGGAGGCTCTGCTGGCGGCGAGTTGTCCGAAGATGAGGAGGAAGAAGAGTCGATCTCCAGCGAGCCGCTCGTATCCTCGGCGGGCTCGCTCGATTCGACGTCCTACTTGGCGGGCTCGCTCGACTCGACGTCTTGCCCGGCAGGCTCCCCCTCGCCGGCAAATTCATCTCGCTCGGCAAGGCTTGCCGCCTTTGCTGCCTCTGCCTCCTCCACGGTGAATCCGAACTCGCCCGCGGCCGCGGCTGCCGCCGCCTCTTCCAGCCTGGTGGCGATGTACGCCATTTCCTTATCAGTGGTGTCGCGGGTGAGGCCTTTCTTCTCGTCGGAACGGATCGACACTTCTTCCAAGCTGTCGAAGAATGCCTGCACGGCGTCATCTGCAGGCTCTTGCCAAGTTGGGTCGATCCGATGCGAGTCGCACAGCGGCATCATTGCGCGGATGCGGCTGAGCGCGGAGTTGTCGCACAGCGGAACGACGCCCTGCGGCAACCTGAATACTTCGGGATGTTCAGGGTCGTGCTTAAACAGCTCCTGTAGCATCCCGTTAAGCTCCATAACAGTGAAGTTGAAGTTGAGGACCGGGCGCAGCCTCATGATGTCCGCCGCATTCTCGAACTCCCAAGCGTGTCTCTTCCTCTCCTGCAGGGGGGCGATGCGGCGGCGAAGGAAGTCTGCGCCAACTGCGCCTACAGTGAGCCCAGCAAGCCTGAGGCGTAGGATCCGGGCGACGGCAATCTTCAGCCTACCGTCCTCCGGGGCCAAGTCGCTCCAATCATTGCCGCGTACTACTGGGGCTTGGCGCCGGGCGGTAAATGGCTGCGGGTTCTCCTCGACAATCCAGCACCAGCGTGCTCTCCATTCATCCCATTTGCTGCGGAGCTTTCCCTCCAGATAAGCTTCCTTCTTGTGGGCCCTCGAGATCCAGGAGACTCCGCCGGATAAAGGCTCTCCTCTCTCAACTCGGGGCGTAAAGAAGTGGCGGAAAAGGGATACGTTGGGATGGACTCCGACAAAGTTTTCGCAGAGGTGTGCGAAAACTGCCATGGTCAGAACGGCATTGGGGGTGAAATCAAGGAGGTGGAACCGGTAGGTGTTCATAATGTCGCAGAAGAATTCAGAGAAAGACGGGCAGAGCCCGCAGTAGAAGAACATGGCGAAGAAAGGGTATCCATTCGGAGCCATTTTACAAGCGACGGCTGGGAGTACCTTGTTGCGCGGATGCGCCCGCGTCTCCCCCGACCAGAAGAGGTAATAGTACTCCCTCAGCTCCTTCGCGGCAAGCTTGGGGGGAAGATAGCCCGCTCCTTTCGCAGCGCCGCGAGCCGCTGCGCCTCGACCGACTTCGCAGGCTTCACCTTGTCGGCTTTCGGAGCCATGGCGGAGGTGGTGGGGGAGGTCGACGGCGTTGGTGATGCTGGTGGCGATGGGGGGCGGAGTGCTGCTCTCTTTCGGCTTTTGGGAAGAAGGGGAGTGGTGGAGGTTTTCGAGGTTGGAGTAGCAACAGGCGGATGGACGAACTGCCCCTGTTTCCCCTGCTTATAAGGAGGGAGGGGGCGGACGTTCTGCATTTCCGATTAAAGAAGCCACCCACGATCTCTCCCACGATGCCGCAATCGACGCGTGCCGTTAGGGGAGGGCGCGATGGATACGAAGTAAGATACGGCGCGAACCAGGCCGCGCGTGCCCGTGCCCTGTTTTGGGCCTGGCCCAACAGCGCCCGGCATCGTGTATGGCCCAGGCCCGGGGGCTCCTATCGGTGTACTAAAGTAGGGGTACCCTTAGTATCCCGAACTTGTGCACGGGCAGTCGCAGCGTCCCGCGGCAAGGCTTGCCGGGTGACCTCCAAGGCCCTCTGTGGTTCCTTTGGAGCCATTCAAGAACAAAGTATTCAAGCCAAGGAGACAAGGCCCCGGCAAGAGGAGCTTGCCGGGAAGACCACTCAAGGCACAAGACCCCGGCAAAAGGAGCTTGCCGGGAAGGCCAACCAAGGCATCTCCAGGAACTTGCCGCAACGCGCCACGCGTCTCGGCAAGGCCCGGTGAGCGACAAGCTCCCGGACGCGACAAGACAACGACCGCGGCAAGGCGCTTGCCGCGGCAAGCTTCCACTCTGTACCCACGCTCCAGCGCATCCACCAACGTGTCGCTCTGGGACCCTTCCAGGCGTACGTGGCAGGGAGCTGTGCAGCCAGCGGTGCGCGGTGGCAAGCGGCGCTGACAAGTTTGGCATCGTGGCGAACGGTGGCGCCCCTGACGGTCCCTTTTTGCACTGTTTGGGCGACGCAGACGGGCATTTAATGCCCTTGTCCCCTGCCGTCAGGGTTAGGTGCGATACAATGTACAAGTAGGTGTACCAACTACAACACCTTTCCATTTTTGCCCTCATCTGCGTTGCCACCTGTCGGTGACCCCTTAAGCATATAAAAGGAGGCCCATGCGCAACGTAGAGGGGGACGGACTCATTCACGCTCGGTCTCGTTAGCTGCTGGTGTGTACTGTAGCACTCAGCGCTCCCGAGCAAGAAGTCAATACAGACCACAAAGCAGGAGTAGGGTTTTACGCATCCGTGCGGCCCGAACCTGGGTAAACTGCTTGTGTGCTTCGCCTCGATCTGCTCTTCGCGCGATCTCCGCCCCCGCCAAACCGAAAGGGACTCGGCCCGCCGGTCCCATAGGTGTTCGTGGATCAGGTTCCCCGACACCGCCCTCATGCCAACAAAGAATCCGCCAACACGGACCGGCTGCTGCCTTTCTATGTGGAGAAGACGCTCGCTAGTGGCAAGAAGACTTGGGTGATGAACCCCTTTCTGGATATCATGCATAGGATCTTCCTCAACTCATTGTTTCCTTGCATTGGGGACAAGGACAAGGTACATTCATACCTCGTGGACATAATGCTTATGTGTGAGGAGGCCCGCAATGCTCAGAATCAACCACTTGATATCTCACATATCACGTGGTGTGAGCTCCGCTTTGCAATATTCACCCGCAAAGTGCCTATCTATGGTCCTTATCTGTTTTTGCTGATCTCCAAGACTTGAGAGAAGCTATATCCCGATGAAGAGTTTGAGGCCCCTCACTGGATTCGTCATGAGCTTATCCGACTTCGCATCAAGAGTCGATGGGCTAACACTACTACCCGTGCAGAGGCTGCTGCAGCTAAGATGGATAAGGATGAGGAGCAAGTTGAGGAGGAGGCAGCTGATGAGGACAGTTCTGTTGGGTATGCTCCCCCCCTCGTCTGAGCCCTCGTGGGCTAAAAAGCTGAAGAGCAAGATGAAGGCTCTATTTTGTATGCATGCAAAGGGGCAATACAAGGCTCATGTGACTCAGAAGCAGGCTCGCTAGCGTGACAAGAAGATAATGATGATCTTTGGTGAGGATGCGTCTAATGGGTCAGAGGAGATCATCACTCTAGAGGTTGAGTGGATTGCCAAATAGGGCTTCAAGTGGTCTGATTCTGACGAGGAGCAGCAGGAGTCTGATGGAGCTCGTGACGACTGATCTCTTCCGCCTGAGCTACCACATATGTCTTAGATGTCCTCTTTCCCTTTGCGGTGTCTCGATGCCAAAGGGCGAGAAAGTGTAGGATTTGCGTCGTGTGCCGTGTTTTATTTGCTTTTCATTGGTCGAACCTTATCTTCTTTCGTTGGTTTTGTGTCGTGTGTGTGAGACCTTTTCATATGGTGTGAGACATAAGCACTCTGCTCCTTATCTCGTTATTATGTCTATGCTATATGCTAGGTTGTGAGCGTTTGCTTCACTTGCCCTGTTAATATGTGATCACGTTATCCTCCTTGCATCCATGCGTAGAGTCTTATTCTTTGTTGCAATGAGTATGTTGTTTATAAAATATAGGGGGAGCGTTGATCCTAGTATGTGTGTTGTGCAGTCCAAAGCATCTTATTATGTGTGCACACATCTAGGGGGGGCTTGCCTATATTTTATAATTATGCTGGGTTTGCTTACTATTCTGTTATATATATCTTTGTGCAAATCCCGTATTGTCATCAATCCACCAAAAAGAGGGAGATTGTAAGGGCATATTTCTCCCTAAGTAGTTTTGGTGATTGATGATAATGCTTTTGCGGTCTAATCGTGTGCACTGAGCTTTTCAGATATATCACACCTAGGCACAAGACGATTCGGTGCCCCTCGGAACCTATGGAAGACGGTGTTTCCTTTTGGTTCTTTTCAGTGGATTTCAGTCATAGGAAAGCCGTACTATTAAGAGGGGGTCCGCTTCGGAAAGGTTTGGGTGGAATCAACACGTACACGTCTATTTATTCGCACCACCTTTCCTTCACTTCTCTGGAGCTCCGGTTGTTTTCCTTGTCATTACAAAAACAGTGGCGTCCTACTACTACCACTGCTGGGCATGCGGTAGTACCGCTCAAAGAACGCGGTAGTACCGCATGGCCCCACGGTAGTACCGCTCCAGGGTTACGGTAGTACCGCACCATGCGGTAGTACCGTACCATGGACACGGTAGTACCGTGTGACCGGCCCAGCATCGTAACTAGTACGGTAGTAGGTGCGGAAGTAATTTTTTTACTTCCGTGTCCTAAGCGGTAGTACCGCTTCGTGCAAGCGATAGTACCGGGTCGAGTTTTTGCAACGACCATAACTCTGCGGAAGTAGCTGCGGACGTATTTTATTTAGTCCGCACTCCTCCTCGGCCAGTCTGACCCTGCCTTGCGGTAGTACCGCAAGGACGTGCATTAGTACCGCTCCAGCAGTACTACCGCCCAGTGTTTTAACGCAACAGGGGCTAATTCTGGCTCGTACCGCACCAGCCGTAGTACCACCGGGCCGTGCGGTAGTACCGTACTCTGCGGGCAGAATTGAGGGATAGCGGTTGGATTTGTCCTCCCACTATATATAGGGAGTCTTCTTCTCCAAGAAGACTTACCTCTTCCTCCCCAAGCTCCATTGTTGCTCAAAGCTCCATTTCCGCCCGATCTCTCTCCCTAGCCAATCAAACTTGTTGATTTCCTAGGGATTGCTTGAGAAGGCATCGATCTACACTTCCATCAAGAGAAATTTGATTCCCCCCACTAATCCCTTGTGGATCTTGTTACTCTTGGGTGTTTGAGCACCCTAGACGGTTGAGGTCACCTCGGATCCATATTCCATTGTGGTGAAGCTTCGTGGTGTCGTTGGGAGCCTCTAATTCGGTTGTGGAGATTGCCCCAGCCTTGTTTGCAAAGGTTTGGTCGCTGCCTTCAAGGGCACCACTAGTGGAATCACGGCACCTCGCATTGTGTGAGGGCGTGAGGAGAATACGGTGGCCCTAGTGGCTTCTTGGGGAGCATTGTGCCTCCACACCGCTCCAACGGAGACGTACTTCCTCTCAAAGGGAAGGAACTTCGGTAACACATCCTCGTCTTCACCGGCTCCACTTGTGGTTATTTCTTTCCTTTACTTGTGCAAGCTTTCTTTGTATACCTTAGCTTGCTTGCTTGTGTGGTTGTTATTGTTGCTTCCTATAAGTTGTCCACCTAGTTGCATATCTAGACAACTTACTTTGTTGCTAAGTTTAATTTGGTTAAGAAAAGCTAAAAAATGTTAGTTGCCTATTCACCCCCCCCCCCTCTAGTCAACCATATCGATCCTTTCACACGTAATTCTCACACTGTCCTGTTTGATCTTTATGGTAAATCTTACACCATGGACCTAAAGGATTTTAATGATGCTTGTAAGCTCCTGCAGTGGGGCAATATTAGTGATCCACGCAAATTTTAATATAAAGGTTTCCTTTCTAGTATCACTGTGGGGGAATCTAGAGAGATCACACAAGCTACCATACGAAGCATTCATTTTCCTGCTATTCATTACTTTGCTCTCTTTATTGGTAGATGCATCAACGGTAAAGATGAGGCTTGGCATATGTGCGTCCCAGATCTTAGTGTTCTCAAGAGTGTTGTGTTAGGTGATAGACAATATAACTTGGGAGCCATTGTTGCACGTAGGTTGCATCATAATGGTTTAGGTGGAGATTTATTTGGTGGGATTTACGCCACTCGCATAGCCCGTCATCTTGGTGTGCCTATACATGAAAATGATGAACTATTACCGACTGCTTATTTGGATTACAATGCTATGGTTATCCATCGGTTTATAGAGAGGGATGAACAATCCCTCCAGTATCGACTAATCTTTAACAGGCGTCATGTTGTCCATATTGCTCTCCCTGCTCCTACCTTGTTTGACTTTCAGGCAAAAGGGAGATATACTATAACCAGGGAGGAGGCAAATGAGTATCAGGAGACGATGAAAGCAGCCCATCTCCAAGCTGCAGCTCAGCAGGTAGTAGCTGCTGCATCTCAGTACAACCCCAACTACAACTTTGGATATCCGCCAGGCCAATATTGGCCATAGACCAACTTAGGCCAAAAGCCTAAGCTTGGGGGAGTACGTGTTTCTCACCGACATTACATTCATGCTCACACACTTATTCTAGTCGTCGGTGCTCACACTCTTTCATTGTACTATCCATGCTTAGTTTCATTTCTTTTCTTAGTCCTTTTCTTGTGTGTTAGAAAAAAACCCTAAAGAAAAATAATTAGTTGTAGCTTTTAGCTAGTTTACTTTCTATGCTTGTAGTAGTAGTAACTAAAAGAAAACCCAAAAATATTTCTCGTTCTTCTTTTGCTTGTTGGGAGCTTTCCCGTGTATATAGTTTCTTTTATTTTCTTTGGGGGTTAAGAGTAGAAGACCATGTTGAAAATGTTTAGTGGCTCTGATATGCTATATTGTTAATTTAATCTTGAGCCATGTTACCTTGTCTTCTCTCTTGTATTAAATGCTCGCAGATTCCAGCTTAGTCCAATGCACGTGCACTATTATTATTATCCACACCATTCGGTCGTGCGAGTGAAAGGCAATAATGATGATATATGATGAACTAATTGAGATGAGAAATGCTTGTATGAACTCGACCTTTCTTGTTTTTGTAAATATGATAGCTCATCATTCCCGATTCAGCATATTATGAATGAAACATGCTTGCAATGACAATTAGAGATCATAGTTGCTTATGCCATGCTTAATTAGCTAGGAGTTTATAATGGTCTATCTTGCGTGCCAACATGATATTAAAATGGTTGTGATGTGGTATGATAGGGTGGTATCCTCCTTTGAACGATTCAAGTGGTCTGACTTGGCACATGTTCACGCATGTAGTTGAAATAAAATCAACACAGCCTCCACGATATTTATGTTCATTGTGATTTATATACAACTCATGCTTGCATTCATTGTGATTAATTTTAATGCATGTTCATGACTGTTGTCGCTCTCTAGCTGGTCGCTTCCCAGCCTCTTTCTAGCCTTCACATGTACTAAGTGGGAATACTGCTTGTGCATCCACTTCCATAAACCCCAAAGTTAATCCACATGAGTCCACCATACCTTCCTATATGCGGTATTTACCTGCCGTTCCAAGTAAATTTGTATGTGCCAAACTCTAAACCTTCAAATGAAATTTTGTTTTGTATGCTCGAACAGCTCATGTATCAACTAGGGTTGTCTATATCTTCCATGCTAGGTGGGTTATTCTCATGATGAGTGGACTCCACTCATCATTCATGAGAAAATGGTTGGTAACCGGGATGCCCAGTCCCATGCTCAAATCATAATAATTAAACAAAACTCCCCCAGGGCTGTTGCTCGGTTGGACGGTACCACGTGGATTCGGATGGCCGTGGAGTGTGCTTGTTGGTGGTTGGGGGAGTATAAACTTTGCCATTCTGTTTGGGAACCGCCTATAATGTGTGTAGCATGGAAGATATCGAGATTCTTGGTTGTTATGTTGACAATGAGAGTATACCGCTCAAATATTATTCATCTCTATTTAAAAATCGAGCTCTGGCACCTCTACAAATCCCTACTTCCCTCCGCGAAGGGCCTATCTATTTACTTTTATGTTGAGTCATCATCCTCTTATTAAAGAGCACCAGTTGGAGAGCACCGCTGTCATTTGCATGTATTGCTATTAATTTGCATTGAGTATGATTATGACTGGATCTCTTTTACCATGAATTACAATGTCTAGTCAGTCCTTGATCTTTAAAGGTGCTCTGCATTTATGTTTTGCGGTCTCAGAAAGGGTTAGCGAGATACCATCTTGTTACATCATATCATGATTGTTTTGAGAAAGTGTTGTCATCCGAGGTTTATTATTATTGCTCGCTAGTTGATTATGCCATTGATATGAGTAGACATGAGACCTGAAAGTTATTGTGAATGTGGTTAGTTCATAATCTTTGCTGAAAACTTGAATGTTGTCTTTACATATTTACAACAACAAGAGCAAACAGAGTTTGTCAAAGTTTTTCTTTATCACTTTCAGTTTATCAACTGAATTGCTTGAGGACAAGCAAAGGTTTAAGCTTGGGGGAGTTGATACGTCTCCAACGTATCTACTTTTCCAAACACTTTTGCTATTGTTTTGAACTCTAACCTGCATGATTTTAATGGAACTAACACAGACTGACGCTCTTTTCAGCAGAATTGCCATGGTGTTATTTTTGTGCAGAAATAAAAGTTCTCGGAATGACCTGAAAATCAACGGAGAATTATTTTGGAAAAAATAAAAAATATCTGCGGAAAGATCCAAGCCAGGGGCCCCACACCCTGTCCATGAGGGTGGGGGGCGTGCCCCCTCCCCCTGGGCGCGCCCCCTGCCTCGTGGGCCCCCTGTTGCTCCGCCGACGTACCCCAGACTCCATATATTCACTTCTGGGGAGAAAAAAAATCAAAGAGTAAGAATTATCGCGTTTTACGATATGGAGCCGCCGCCAAGCCCTAATCTCTCTCGGGAGGGCTGATCTGGAGTCCGTTCGGGGCTCCGGAGAGTGGAGATCGTCGCCATCGTCATCATCAACATTCCTCCATCACCAATTTCATGATGCTCACCGCCGTGCGTGAGTAATCTCATCGTAGGCTTGCTGGACGGTGTTGGGTTGGATGAGATTTACGATGTAATCGAGTTAGTTTTGTTAGTGTTTGATCCCTAGTATCCACTATGTTCTAAGATTGATGTTGCTATGACTTTGCCATGCTTAATGCTTGTCACTAGGGCCCGAGTGCCATGATTTCAGATCTGAACCTATTATGTTTTCATGAATATATGTGTGTTCTTGATCCTATCTTGCAAGTCAATAGTCACCTACTATGTGTTATGATCCGGCAACCCCGAAGTGACAACAATTGGGACCACTCCCGGTGATGACCGTAGTTTGAGGAGTTCATGTATTCACTATCTGTTAATGCTTTGGTCTGGTACTCTATTAAAAGGAGGCCTTAATATCCCTTAGTTTCCACTAGGACCCCGCTGCCACGGGAGGGTAGGACAAAAGATGTCATGCAAGTTCTTTTCCATAAGCACGTATGACTATATTCGGAATACATGCCTATATTATATTGATGAACTGGAGCTATTTATGTGTCACCCTAGGTTATAACTATTACATGAGGAATCGCATCTGACATAATTCCCCATCACCGATCCAATGCCTACGAGCTTTTCACATATTGCTTGTTGCTTATTTACTTTTCCGATGTTGCTATTACAAAAACTACAAAAACACTACCGTTATTTTTATTGCTGTTACCTCTATTTCCATATTACCTTGCTGCAGATACTAAGTTTAAAGGTGTGGCTGAATTGACAACTCAGCTGCTAATACTTAAGAGTATTCTTTGGCTCCCCTTGTGTTGAATCAATAAATTTGGGTTGAATACTTTATCCTCGAAAACTGTTGTGATCCCCTACACTTGTGGGTTATCCGCAATCAACTTTCATATCTTGCACTAGTTCATGGAGTCACAAACCCTCTTGTTGGTAAGACAAGGGACAAGGTAACTTAATGCTTTCATGGGCTTCATCATATGTGTGTTTCACTCTATGTCTATGGATATCCTTGTATGTTCCTTGTGGGACTAACCCATGTAGGTATTTAAAGTGCAACACTCCAATGGATTGCTTCAAATGATCTACATCAACATTGAGCATCCACATCTTCAACATCTACATGAAGTCATCATTGACAAAACCCAATGTTAGTTCATCCCTCTTAGGGGGGATACACATCAAGGGGGAGCTTTGCTCTAAAAATTGAGCTAAAGCAACTCTAATGATGTGAAAACATCAATGCTTTATGTAAAAGTGGTAACCCCAGTTGTGCTTAAACGTTGAGTATGACCTATTATCAAATGTTCTGATTTGACTCCTAAGTGTACTAATCGGTGAGACCAAAATCACTTTCTCTATGAAACCCTAGCCACTCGGAGTCACCGAACCGCGTCTCGGTCTGACCGAAACTGTATGTTTAGACTCTGTTTGTGCTACGGTGTCACTGAGTTTGTCAAATCGGTAGCTTTGAAATGCTTTCTCCAAAAAACTAAAGTTAAGTTTTGTCTCAATTTTTTCAAAAATCAGTTGTGTTTTGTGATGCTCATCTACTCTATCCACACCCATCTATTCACAGGGCACTTTGCAGAGATGTCAGAAGCCAGTGACAATCAGATAAGGTCTGGGGAGCAGGTTAACCTCAATTAGGGCACTAGTCCCTCTAGCGGTCATGCTGATGGTAGCAGAAGAACACCCAGCAATTTGCCAAAGGCTACTACTAGATAGAGGAAGAAGAAAAATTCTGGTAGTGAGGATGAGGACTTCGTGGATGAAGAAGTAACCTCCAATAAAATGGTGCTCAAGAAAGAGTATGGTGCTGCTTCTGCCACAAAGCCAGGACTTTCCAAGAAGGTTCCTGCTAGGAGGGCTCCAATGTCCAAGGCCAGAGCTTCAAATCAAGAAACAATGCAGTTTACACTTGAGCCTAGAGAGGAATAAGAAGTTGCTGGTGGGAAGAAGAAGAAAGAAAGGGTCAGGAAGATCACTACCAAAGTGATTGGAAGACCATCCATGATGAGGGATGAGGAAGAAGAAGAAGAGGAGGAGGAAGAGCCTGTTGCACCTCCTGCCAAGACACAGAAGCTGATGGGGGGATGTTATTAGGACCGGTGTTCCTTCAAAGCCCAAGCCTACTGCCCCAAAAATACCAACAAGCAATATCTCAGCTGCAGAGAAGAACAAGACCCTAGTGCCTGAAGTACAAGAAGATGATGAGACACTAGTGCTCAGAAAGTTGAAGCCCAAGATCCCAGCTCATAATGATGATCATCCAATGGCAGAAAACATGAAGCTAAGAAAGGATGCATGTCTGAGAGCATGGAGAAAGACTAATCCATATGCCACTAGGAGAAGGACTACTGTGGACTATCATTTTCATACCAGAGAATAGCAAGACTTCTATGAGACTATCCTATTGGAGAAGAACCCCATAGTATGTGACATGAAATGGGTTGATTGGGATCACATTGATGACCATGAAGACTATTTTCCTCATGTGCATGAGAATTTCAAGATGAATGTTGTTGATAAGTTTGTTGGACAGGAACTGACAAAGTGGAACAATGAGATGATTATGCAGCTATACTCCACTGCCCACTTCTACCCTGATGGGAAGATTGTATGGATGATTGAGGAAACCAGATACCAATCATCGATTTTTGAGTGGGCTAAGCTCATAAAAGCCCCTAAGGAGAGTGATGATGATCTTGATGTCTACAGCAAACCCAGGAAGGATCATAACTCCATGGCAAACATGTACAAGCCTATTCGTGATGAATCCGTAGAGACACACAAATTTGGATCAATATACTATATGCTTGCAGGATTGAATACTATAAACACTATCTTGAGGCACACTCTATTGCCCTAGTCTGGAGATCACAGGATGATACGTGGTCATTCAATCAATTGCTTCACTTGTTTGATGTGCCACGGAAATTCAAAGTCATGAGATTGATCGTTGAAACAGTCAAGAGGATAGCAGCCGGCCAAAAGAGATCCCGTGGATATGCCCAACACATTCAAATGTTGATCAAATCCAAGGTGGGAACTGGGACACATCTGCTTGACAAAGAGAATTTACCTCTTAGGCCAGAGCTTGAGAACAATTTTAGTTGTCATGGATGCATCACATCTACATCCGTTGAAGGCCAAGAGAAGATTGAGAAGGCAAAGGCTGCCAAAGCAGCAAAAGCAGCAAGTGCTTCTCAAACTTCCATTGCAAATATCAAGACCAAGCAAGATCAACTCAGTTATCTGCTTGAGGCTACAATGAGGATTTAGAAGAGCTTGGCCACCTGGACTCGGAATGAGGAGAGTCTTGAGAGGATCATTGAGACAAAGATACATGACCTTGATGTGAAGGTCACTGAGATTCAGACAATTGTGGAGAAGCTAAGGGGTGATACTAAGGATCATGATGATAGACTCACAATAGACACATTTCAGAGAGTGCCAAGGGAACAAAGATCATCGGTTGTGCCAGTTGTAGGTTCCAGGACTACCATCTCATCACCTGCAGCCACTGCCACAGTTGTTCCTCAAGTGTCAAATCCTCTAGCTCCACAGACTTCTTCAGAAGTATTTGTAGATGGAATCCTCTCCACGCCATCTATGCACACCAGAGCAACAAACCAGAAGACCGCTTCAGGAGCTCCTGGAGATCGTGCCTAGAGTGTCGTTTAGCACTATACGTTTTCAAACTTTTTGGTAACTTGTTGCCAAAGGGAGAAAGTGTATAGATCATATGCTTCGAGGGAGAGTGAGATTTTTTCCTTTTTCTTGGTCTTACTTGCTTTGCTCTTGCTACTTGGTTTGTTTGGTTGTTGCTACCCTATGCTACATTTCGTGATATGCTCGTGAGATACTTGTGTGGTCGTGTGTTTGGTCACAGCATGCGTAATGTGTGCTTGCATGATTATCCCTATGAATGTTTATGTGATCAATCACTTGTTTGCTTTGGTCATGAGTGCATGTTATTTAATTCTTATCGTTTTGAGCGCTCCACAAAGATGTATGTGACATGGAAGAGTGACACATGATCCTAATTGATTGTGCATTTGCATTCAAACGCTAATTTTAAATGATGCACAAATTTGGGGGGAGCTCTTGCTTATCACATACTTCTTAAAGCGATGATGTATTTCATTCATATTATCATTTTTCGAACCTTTCATCTATATGTTCTCATCAATTGCCAAAAATGGGGAGACTGAAAGCGCAATCAATTCTCGGCTAGTTTTGGTAATTCATAACAACATATAACTCATTGAACTAATATCCATTCAAGTTTGATATTTCAGAAAGTTCAATGAATGGCATGGCATGGACTAGAGATGTGGACCCCTCAAAATGCTAAGGACACATATTGGCAAAAGCTCAAGACTCTTCATTTATATTTTAGTGATCCAAGATCACATTGAATCCATAGGACAACCAATATTATTAAAAGGGGATGAAGTGTTGCTTAATGGCTCACTTGCTCAAGTGCTTAGTGATATTGCTCCAAAATCCTCAGCTACTTTCTCATTTCCAAATATGTCCAAAACCCTAAGTCAAACTCGGCCTCACCAATTCTTTCTATCTGGCGCCACCGAGTTCACATGACATAGCCAATAACAGAAACCCTAACAGTACGGTCACATCGATACGGATCTCAGTCTCACCGAGATGGCCCTCCAAACTCTCTGTTTCTTTTTGTAACATTTTGGTCTCACCAAGATGAGCGATCGACCACACTGAGTTTGCTTGACTAACTCTCTGTTTGCTCTTTGCTGACATTGGTCTCACCGAGTTCACACAATCGGCGCCACTGAGAAGAGATTTTTCCCTATCCCTAGCACATTGGTCTCACCGAGTTGTTCCAGTCGGTCCCACCAAGATTCCTAAAGTTCACATTTTGAACTGTATCGGTCTCACCGAGTTCTTCTATTTGGTCTGACCGAGTTGGGCCAAATGTGTGTAACGGTTGGATTTTGTGTGGAGGCTATATATACCCCTCCACCCCCTTCTCCATCAGTGAGAGAGCCCTTAGAACATGCCTACACTTTCGTCATCCATTTTCTGTGAGAGAACCATATACTCATGTATTGAGGTCAAGATATACCAATCCTACCACAAGAATCTTGATCTCTAGCCTTCCCCAAGTTGCTTTCCACTCAAATCATCTTACCACCATATCCAAATCTATGAGAGAGAAATGAGTGTTGGGGAGACTATCATTTCGAGCACAAGAGCAAGGAGTTCATCATCAACACACCATCTATTACCTTTTGGAGAGTGGTGTCTCCTAGATTGGTTAGGTGTCCCTTGAGAGCCTCCGACAAGATTGTGGAGTTTGACTAAGAAGTTTGTAAGGGCGTGGAGATCGCTTACTTCGTGTAGATCTAACCGAGTGAGGCAAGTCCTTTCTGGGCGATGGCTATGGTGGGATAGACAAGGTTGCTTCTTCGTGGACCCTTCGTGTATGGAGCCCTCCGTGGACTCGCACAGCCGTTACCCTTCGTGGGTTGAAGTCTCCATGAACATGGATGTACGATAGCACCACCTATCGGAACTATGCCAAAAATCTTCATGTCTTCATTGCGTTTGCTCTCTCCAAACCCTTACCATTTACCTTCATATGCAATGTTTTACTTTCCGCTGATATACTCTTAGACATACATGTATAGGTTGATTGCTTGACTTGTGCTAGTTGCTAAAATCTGCCCATAACTAAAATTGGGAAAAGGTTATATTTTTATTTGGTCAAGTAGTCTAATCACGCCCCTCTGGACCTACTTTTGATCCTACACTCGGTTGATGACTATGTTTCACAAGCCATGTGCATGGAGATGCCAAACTGATAGTATGGACTCGAGGATGGAGATCACCGAGTCGGATAGACCTACTTTGAGACGCTGCAAGATATTGTCATGTGTTAGTCTCAAGTACAATGTCTATGCCATGTCATATACCTAAGGTCCTCTCATGTTCTCAGGATGAGAATCGACTCACTTAGGGTCTATCCAACGCTACTCTGTAACTGGGTAGTTATAAAGGTAGCTTTCAGATGAGTTGTGAGACATGTCGCGAGACATAGCTGACCAAGATGGGATTTTCCCCTCCTACATGGAGAGATATATCGTGGGCCCTCTCGGGTGATTAGATTCAGAAACCATGGCCATGGGACTTGGGTTAAGTGTGAACCTAGTTTGGGAATCTTTATCACGGTTTTGTAAAGAGAGGTCGAGTTACCACATGGGTGACAGGTACTCACCTTGAGCTCAACAAACATATATCATGAGGAAAAAGGAATATTGCATATGACACATTGTCGAGGTTCGTCAAATGACTTTATGCACACATGGGAGTTGGCACGTTCTGCTAGGAGCGGGCCGCTACCAACTACCGACACTGGTCGTGTCCATGTGTATGTGAACCTATAGGGTCACACACTTAAGGGGCTTTATCCCATTCGAATTGGATCTGAGTGGAAAATGTAAGTGGACTCCTAGTGGGCTCAAGTGTTGAGCCCACCTCGGAGGTCTATATAAAGGGAAGTGGGCGCACCACTTAGGGTTGATCTTTTTCACCCAGGACACCCGTAGCCGCCACTCCCCATGCCCATGCCATGCAATCGGACCTAGTAGTCCGCCACTCGATGCTACTCCCCCTACGTGTGGATACCTTGGAGGCATCACATCTGTGGTGCTTGGACTAACCATTTGAGGGAACCATGAGGCGCCGTTCACGGGTCTTCACTGTTTGCGGGAGATCGGTGACGCGAGGAGGAGACGCCCCGGTAGATCGACTACACGCATCACTAACTCTACTTTCGCTTCGATGACTGCACGTCTACTGGTAAACCTGATCCCGTGATCTATTTCCAGCGGCATGATCTTGGGTGCGCGATAGAAAATTTTATTTGGCGTTAGCGTAGCGTACTGCATGTTCAAATAGCCCATTGGATAGGAAGTCTGGGAGTGGGCTGGCCTCGGGACCCAAGAGTTCCAGCCACAATACCAAGGGCGACCCTCATCCTCTGCGTCAGTGCTACCTCCTTTTAGTGATCCGATAAAGGAACAGAAAAGTATCCCGCACCTATTTCCCCATAGGCGACCCTGGGTTATCGAACCCACGAGAGGAAGATTCCCTTGAAGTGATGGTCTCTAACAAGATTTTGTTAAAGGATCAATTCCAACTTTTGACCGGATCAATCAAGGAAATAGTGACTCAAACACGTATAAACAAAAGAGGTATGGGTATGAGGTCTTAATGCTTACAACCATGTATTTGTGTTGGGGCCAGATATGATCTTAATTTGTGCACAGGAAGTCACCCATCGAGATGTCCAAATAACGTCTTGAATGGCATGAGTCCTGCATCAACAATTAGTTGTCCTACCGCATGCCCTATCCGTCGTGTGCGGTTGCCTTGATAATTAAGATAATGAAATCAGACAAGAGCTTTGGGCGTTTAATGACTACACCTCATGAATCCCCAAGGATTGGATCCGTGTTACCGTACTGAACCTTACTGTCACCAGTGTTCTGAATAAGACTTCACGTTCTCCTTGCTCCTATCCTCACCGTGGCTCGATCTACAAGATCCTGGGTACCTGCAGGGATGAACATCGTCGACATGACAAGAGACATATACGGAACAATTTTATTTCACACATACGGGGTGTTAATTCAAAGTCGTTCCATTGATCCCTACAACAAATACGGAGGGTTGCAAGGCCTATGCCTAAACTCATACCTTACCGAACTACTCACACATGGAGATTAGACCGCAATTATAAACACATTGAAGAACGCATCTTAAAGATTGATTGATTGCAAATATGTCTTACAATGGATGCCTTGTGCAACACACGATTACAAGTATGAACTAGATGGTGTTGGAATATGGTGGTGATGGTGTCTATGGAGGTGGAAATGGTGGCAGCTAGGGTTTGTGGATGAAGATGAAGATGGTTCTGTTTTGGCTTCACTCGACACACACATGTTGGCATTTTGATGGGTTTCTCTTTATAATTTTTTTCAGGTGGACGATCTGCCTCAAAATCCATGCCATACGACCGCTCATACAAGCAAGCACGGTCGTGTGGAATGTCATCTTTCATGCTATTTCCAGAGACGCGCCTCCTGTTGATTCCTTCTTTCTCCATTTCCATTCCTTCCATGCTCACATGTGATTTCTTTCCTTTTTAGCCAGTTTCCTGTTAGTACACATCAAAGAGAGGATTTGTGGAATCCTTTGCATTCATTAGTCATTAGTACTAATATCAGAGCGAGTATATTTTTAAAAATGAAAGATCTCAGCATAAACTAAGGTGAATGAGTGTAAAAATATCGCTCATGAGTCAGCATCGCCAAGTGGTGGAGCCGTTCCTCATCAACCTTGATGGCGATTTCCGGAAGAGGGACTACAAGCAAAATTCCTATGAGATTTCATGCTGCCACAAGCCCACTAAAAGAACATGCCAAAACCAGGGGTTTAAAACTTAACATTTTGTGGGTGTAAGATGCGCGTAATGCTCCTATGCGTGCCTAAGCTAGCTGGCTGCATCATACTGAGATTGTCTTGGTTGTACATCCTCTTCCTCCATCTTCTTGCAAAACTCATTCCTATTAAGCAGCTACATCTCCAAGGTGCCGACCTTGTTACGGAGGTGACCCTGTGCATCCTTACTCGGCCTGGCCTTGGACAACGAGTCTTCGATGACACGGTGGCTTCAGTACGCCGGCGACCTCCCTCAGCTTCTGGGCATCCCCCTCTGCCACATGCAAGGATTCACGAGCCTCATCACGTGCACATTCGGCGTTGTTGAAAGACTGTTGAAGCCGGGCGACTTCCTTAGAGGCTGAAGGATACAACACACAAGGCGCCAGGAGCAAGAACTAAGTACGTGGAAAGAGTAGGATAACGTGGGTATAGGTAGGGATGAAAATGGAATGGAAACTTTCCGCTTTTCCGAAGGAAAAATGGAAACGGAGAGGAATTGTGAAAACGGAAACAGAAATTTGCTAAACGAAAATGGAAATGGAATTTTTTTTGTGGAAGCGGAAACCAAAATGAAATGGTGATTCGGGTGTAACAAATGTGGAAACGAAACTTCCCGTTTCCGTGAATATGATATTTCTGTTTTTACAATTGGCCTATGGCTCCTTTATAGCCCAACCACCAAACAACACACAATGACACACTGAGCAAGATGGCCATAATGGATCATTTGAGGCCGAACTTCTACTACCATAGACGTACTCAACTAGACCCTACACGTAATTGTCTAGTACTACTAAAGTATATCTATGCTAAGTTGCTAAAAAAATCATATTATTTTGTAGCCATGATAACAATTCTTTAAATTTGTTTGTTTTGTGTGTATTTTTCTATGATTCAAGGGGTTTTAAGTTCTGGCAAACGGCCACTTCTATTTTCGTCTCTGCTCTGTATTCTATGTGTTTTTTTCCGGTAGTATTTGTTTCCGTATTCATTTCCGGGGTTTTTGTATTCATTTATGTTTCTGCCAAAAAATGTGAAAACAAATGTGGCAGCACCCAGTTCCTCCGTTTCCGCTCAATTTTCATCCCTAGGCATAGGAGACTTACAAAAAATGTTGCTAAACACGCGCTTCAGGTTGTCATTAACCCGTCGTTGAGCTTCCAGCTGTTTTGGCACCTCGACATTCTTGAAGGCTAGCTTCCGATTTCGGGGAGAAAGTTTCAAAGAATAGAGCAAAGGCATAAGTAGTAGGCAACAGTGCTAACAACAAGAACACAAGCCCTCAGACCAATTTCCAGAGGCAACCACACTATGTCCCGGGGGCTACAACTATCATAAGCAATATATTTGACGAATGCAGACTAAGGCATAGCATAGTGGTGGGAAGGGGCTGATGCCTTCCCACCCACCCAGGTTCAAGGCACAGTACTTGCAGTTTGGGTTTGTTGCACCAACTATACTGTAGGGGGTTCCCTTACAGTCTTTCTATCAAAAAAAATTGACGAATCACAATGTAACCGAACATGACTTAAATTGCTTACTGTAAACCCCTGTCTATCGAGAGGCCAAGCCTCCAATGGATGAGTAGAAGGCCTTCATATCCATTGAGGCCTCATCCATTTTGGACTTGGTCTCTTCCAACACGTCTTGATCCAGCTCATACTGGAAGGTGGACGGTGACGATGCGACAACAAAATCTGTCACCACCCTCCTCTTCTTCGTCCATCGCATGTTGTGCCTATCGGCTTTGTACCCTG
Organism: Secale cereale; assembly: GCA_902687465.1. NCBI lineage: Eukaryota > Viridiplantae > Streptophyta > Magnoliopsida > Poales > Poaceae > Secale > Secale cereale. The sequence continues at coordinate 516,286,908 of LR738710.1, forward strand.
CGACAACAATGACGGGCTCCAACGAAGATGATGGAACAACTGGTGGGGCATCCGGCCTCGTCTCCCATGAATGCCATTGGCAGTACCAAAGCATCAGGGGCGCTAGACTTGGCCGCTTCGATACCGACCCCGGATGCGACGCCTGCTGAGCCAACCAAAGAAGGTTCGGTCCCGTCCTCACCAAGAATGCGGGTCTGGGGCTTGCGCTTCTGGGAGAGGCACTACCATGGCCTCCAGGTCGTGGGGTGGATGCGGGACAGTTGCACACCACAAGAATACCAAGAGACACAACTACTTGCAACAACACCTAAATGCTAAAGGAGGTACAAACTCTACACTTGCTGGCCTCTGAGGTAATGGCTTCAGGTGTCGAACCCTGACCACCTCTCAAGGCTCCCTTCAAGCCGGTCGGGGGGGGGGGCATCCATCATTGGTGGAGGCAGAGTGGAAGTCCTGATCGAGGTGACCTTGTTTATGGAGCAAGCAGGCCTGAAATTGTGAGGCCTAAAAGATTAGCACACAAGGCAAGGGAATCGTCATGGAAAACCGTCCCCTTCCTGAATTGAGGGAAGTCAGTGCCCGAGAGATACGTTATCTACCGTCTCTGAGCTGGATTGCACATCTTTTCCCGCTCATACATGTGTTTTGCACACTTGAGACCTCCTCTTTCGCTTGTCTATCCAAGGAAAGATGTCTTACGAGGTGGGTTGAACATAGCACATAGTGAACTTGATGTGCCTGCCTTTATCAAGTTAGATACAAAATTAGACATCTTTGAAATAGGTATTAAGGTCGTCAATCTTTTAGTTCCTTATCGACGTGGAGGAAAATATGACTATTTGGGTGGGGATCTAGAGTAGGTTAAGTCACAAATAAGAGACTTTACCGGCCCGACGCAAGAGTATTGTGCTTCCTCGGGGATTTCACCACCGTGAGGGGAATCGCCAACGCCAGAGGCACATTCGACCATTCGGGGGAACCTAGCCGTGCCTCCCTGTCTAGCAAGGTCATGCCTATAGAAGTTTCCTCTCTGCGGCCCCTCTTCAGACCTCACGGTTGTGAAGCTGTGGGGGCTTCTTTCTCAGGGCTGCCTTCCTTTATGGAGAGCCCTTCATCGTCCTCCTCATCATCATCTCCGCCCTTCTTGTCGCCGCTATCATCATGTCCTTCTTTCTCCTTGGGGGCGCCACGGTCTTCCTCTTCTTGGATGGCGCCCGGTAGGCTATGGGGGCCCTCTATGGCTCCGGCTCCATTAGCTTCACCATCTTCGGGTCCAAGACCTACCCCGACAATGGGGCTCCGACATGAAAGCGGTAGGGCCTATAAACTCCTAAGAGGTCTCGAGAAGTCTGAAGGGGGCAGGACGTATAGACACTTAGCGACAGAAGGAAAGGCGATTGAAAACTTTCATTGGCAGGCGCGTTGTCGGAGTGTAAGGGGTCCATGATGACATCAAAGGGGAAATTGTCGAGCACCAACTCCATCAAAGCATGGATACGGGCCCGCACTTCATCTTCGCCGAGCTCCTCCGCAGTGAGCCCAGTGTAAGCAAATATCGGGTTGGCCCAGGCAGCTAGTGGGAGAACTTGCCTCTCCAACCAAAGTTCATAGGTGCTCCCCCTCTATCCCGTGGTCCTATGAGGAGCTGATGGTGTCGATCAACCTCTAGGTGCTCTTCGGCGGCTTGTCCATCGTCAATAATAATCGAGAACACCGCACATGTGAGAATTAAAATAAGAAAGGACATCATTCCCTATCCCTTGTGGGCTATGGGCAACTCCAACGACAACCCGCAAAAATCCTCCTGCATTACTCCGCGGACAGGGCGGGCCAGTTCACGGTCACAGATGCGGGAGGCAGCCATCCAACCGTAGCCGCATACATTTTCACAACAACTCAAACCAACCAGACGAAATTCGTTCAAACAAGTCCGGATTTTATGTAAACACGGGCGGATTTCATATTAACAACCGAATTTCATATAAATATGGCATGTTTCATTACAAATACATCAAAGTGGTGTTAGGCGGGCTCTGGAGTATAATTAATACCTATTCTACATGAGCGCTAGCGTCTGGTCCCCGTGTCTGGCCATCGGCCCCTATAACTGAAGCTTCACCATCTCCAGATCTACCTTGGCGCTCTCTAGCTCTGTGTCCGCAACCTCCGCCCGCGGAGCCTCGGAAACTGAAGTTGTCCGCCTTCATGTTGCCGCCAAGCAACTAATCGGCTGAAGATGCTCAGTCCACCAAGCTTGGCGTCGACGGGAGGGGAGGAGTGGTGGCCTTCCAAGGACACGAGCCACGGCGACCTGCCATGCACTATTCTTCCCGCTGCTGACGGTGCCCGCGGACGTGTTGGCTTCTTCGTGGATGTGGCGTCGGGTAGCGGCATCCTCATCGTTGGTGTTGCCGAACAACGCCTCGCCCGCGTCGTCATCGCAGTCCTTGTGGCGGCGTCCATCTCCGCCACCCGCTGCTGGTACTGCCAGCGGGCGAGGCGGATCTCGCAGTCGGAGTGGCACGACTCGAGCAGCGCCTCCTACTCTGCCAGGTCCAGGCCCGACGCGACTGCCCTGCCGGCCCTGACATTGCTCCTCCGCCTATAGATGCTCCTCGAGGAGGTTGTGGTTGTAGTTGACATTGACATGCGCCTCCCGGAAGTGGCCCTCCCGCTCCTCCTGCACCACGTCCATATAATGGGCACGGGCCTCGCCGACGTTCATGTGCAATGCACCGGCAAGGGTGGAGCGGAGGAGGAGAGTGTCGTCGAGGAAGAGGAGGGTGGCGCTGGCTCGTCGGAGGAGGTGTCCCCCATTTGGACGTCTTCATCGGAGGTGTCCTCCGGCTGCTTGCGGGGCTGCCAGTCGGCATCAATGGCCGCCATGGCCTTCTTCTGCTCTGGCATATCAGCCCGTCCCAAAGAGCTTCGGTGGCGGAGGGATCCATGTCGGGAAGTGGTGCAAAGAGGGATGGCTAAGGCTATGGCCGGGGCACCGGGGCAGTGGTTTATATAGCACCGGGGATGGCAGAGGGACAAACGGGTGACGTCGGAGGACATGCCTCGGCAACAACGTTCCATCAATGCGGACGGCAAACGGGCCGGCGTATGGTCGTCGTGTTGTTTGAATGCACGACACTCTCCTGCACCGGTAAGCGGTGCAGCCGACGCTCTCTCGACCATCGCACCAATTCAATGCCGGCTCCGGTGAGCAGTCATGTCCGCTCTGGCCGGGCATGAATGCGGGTGCTGACGCTTGCTACTTGTAAACTGTGTTGAGTCTTTTCCCGAAGAGGAGGGGTGATGCAACACATTAGAGATAAATATTTCCCTTAGTGAGAACAAATGTATCAATCTAGTAGGACAATCACGCAAAGCCTCGTGAATAGCACCTGCACACACAAAAGTAAATACTTGCACCCAACGTGGGCAAGAGGGCGGTCAATCCCCTTGAATACATGGAATGATCAAATCTTGTTGTGGTAGATAGATGCATTGCAAAACAAATAAAAAATAAATAAATTGCAGCATTTTTTTTTGTTTTTTATATATGATAGAAGTAGACCCGGAGGCCATAGTTTTCACTAGAAGCCTCTCTCTCAAACACATAACATACGGTGGGTGAACAAATTATTGTTGGGCAATTGGTAGAAAAACGCATAGTTATGACAATATCCAAGGCAATGATCATATATATAGGCATGAGGTCCGAGACAAGTAGACCGACTACTGTCTGGATCTACTATTATTACTCCACTCATTAACCGATATCCAGCATGCATCTAGGGTATTAAGTTAAAAATAGAGTAACGCCTTAAGCAAGATGTCATGATGTTGCAAAAGTAATCTCAACTAATATGAATAAACCCCATCGTTTTATCCTCAAGGGCAACAATACTAATACTTGTCTTGTCCCCTACTTCGTCATTGGGATATAGAACACCGCAAGATTGAACCCATCACAAAACACCTCTCCCACCAAAGACAAATCAATCTAGTTGGCCAAACCAAACAGATAGATCGGAGATAAATACAAATATGTAACAATCATGCATAATAAAGTTCAGAAAAGACTCTATTAATATTCATAGATAATCTGATCATGGACCAAAAATTCATCGAATCCCAACAAACACATCGCAAAAGAATATTACATCGGGTAGAACTCCAAGAACATCGACGAGCACATGGTATTGAAGATCAAAAGGAGAGAAGAAGTCGTCTAGCTACTAGCTATGGACCCGTAGGTCTGTGGTAAACTACTCACGCAACATCGGAAGGCAATAAGGATGATGAGGCCCTTTGTGATTGATTCCCCCTCCGACAGAATATCGGAAAAGACCTCCGGATGGGACGCGGAAGAACATAACTTGCGGCGGCGAAAAAAGTGTTTCGAATGGCTCTCTGGCATATTGAGAATGGTAATTTATGGAGGGGGAGTTATGTCAAGAGGTGCAATGAGGGGCCCACAAGCCTGGGGGCGCACCCTCTGAGCCTGTTGCTCCCTCGTGACTCTTCTGGTCTTTTCCCGAACCTTCGTGGGTCCTTTCTGGTCCAACGTGTTCACCGTGTCAAAGTAGTCCTTCCAAAGAAGGACATGGCCGCTCTCTCGGTTGCGATTCAACGCAGGAAGGTACTCGGGGATGGAGCCACAGAACAACAGCCGCTGCCTACTAAGGTGGTCATGGATCGACACGGCAGCCAAGATCTCCTCATCATCGGACGAGGAATCATCGGAGTCGCAAAGGAAATTGTGAAAAAATAACTCGTCGGCGGAGTCCATTTTGTACCTTGGCAAACTGTCGAACAACTTGCGGGTGTTGGCGAAGAAGCTGGTCGACGAAGAGACGCGCGCCTCCCTTGGACCAGGTGGCTTGCCTGGCGGCGGCTGGCGAGCGTGCCGGTGTCAGGACAACGGGCATTGTCAGACGAAGGAGCTGGCCGGGGGGCGGGTTCCTACTGGCGTCGGGGGGTGGAGTGGGAAGCTTCGGTGCCCCGGCGGCGAGACGGCGATGGCGGCGACGTGGGAGGTGTCGGTGTTCGGGAGGGCGAGGGTTTGCCGTCAGAAATGTGCGGCGGCGACAGCGACGCCGGGGCGGGGGCGGGCGAGGGTTTGCTGTCTATATGAGATGACCAATGCGCCACAAACTAGGGGGCAGGCAGGAGTAGGCGCGCGTCTGGTTCGTGTCTGTGCGCCGTAAATGAGACTCAAAATTGGGCCGGATGTGGGTTGACAGACGGACGAAAAGCGGACGCGCGTCAGTTTAAATCGACGCGTTGGACCGATTTTTCTCTGCACGAAATTGGTCGGTGAGTTGGAGTGTAGAATGAGCAGGAAAAAAGGCGCCGGTTTACTGTAACAGTGGGCCACGCCCCTCCAGTTGTTCGATGATGATAACGCGGTGCGGTAGATTCGGCGCGTGGCGCAGCGCCTCGGCGATGACCACGTGAAAGGCAGGAATGGAATCAGGTGCGCGCTGCGGCGAGAGGCCGCTGGAAACAAACGGCCGAACCCTCCTGCGGCAAGTTTTGTCCGGGAGAGGGGGCTTTCGTTGGCTCCGCTCCCGGTTTTGTGGAATGTGGAAATCCTCCGCTTTCCACGAATCCAGCCAGTGCTGCCCCGGTTTTGCCTTTGCCCAAACCATGGGCGGTCATGGCCCTCGCTGCTTTCTTTACTCCCTTCCATCGCCCACGCTGCTTCTCCCTGTGGTACCACGTTTCGTCCTCTCGAGCCTCTTGTCGCCGTCGCCGTGCTTATCCTGCTTGCCCCCAGGTCAATTAGTCGGTCGTTGTTTAATCATACGCCGTGTCATTGTATTCACAGCGATACAGGTATAGTACGTTGCCAGGCTCTCCTTGTGCTTCTTGCCCGCTCCTAGAGCCCTGAAACAAAAGGTTCAGTACACCGGTCGCATACATGATACGTATACATCGGTGCATACATTGGTTCTAGCCTAGGCACAGAAATGTGAGAGGAAGGTGTGCCCTGTACGTCCGGATTAAAGTAATGCAATTTGCATGTACCCGACGGCTTGATTAGCTACCCCGTTGGGATCGATCGATCGAATATTTGGTGTGGAGGGTTTTGTCAGAGCTGGCCACTTCCGGGTCCACGATCGGATTCCTGGTTAGCATGCACGTTCATACTGATGGACGAATCCACGGTTTTGGGAAGCTGGTTTTCCGGTTTCCTTGGAATGGTACCTGGCCTCTCCTGCTTTCCAGCTCTCCACCTTCCTTCCCATGCTGTCCTGCCTCCTGGTATTTCTTCTTTCTCAACGGAAATATTATATATTTTTTGACAGGATGGACGGTGGATCTTCTCTTCTCAGGTTAATCTATTTCACACATATGTACGGTGGGCCTCTCTTATTAATTCTTCCTATTTTTTTCGAATTTGCTACGTATTATTTATTTTACATATATTTAAAGATTTCTACTAGTGGTTTATTTCAATCCTATCAAGGGTAAAGAAAACAATTAACGGTGGACTGTTTAAACATGAGGCGAACTGGGCGTAACTCAGATGCTTAGATTCCTTGTGGTGAAGAATGTGTATAGTAAGAAAGATGGAGGTATGAGATTTCGTGACTTACACTCTTTTAATTTGCCTATGTTGACAAAACAATCCCGGAGATTGATCTCTACTCCAGATTCTCAATGTGCACAATTTCTTAAAGCCGAATATTATATAAATTGTAATTTACTCAAGGCAGGCCCGAAGAAGGGTTCCTCTTTCACTTGGCAAAGTATTGTGGCTGGTCTGAACACTTTTCGAAGAGGTCGCATTTGGAGAGTGGGATCGAGTCATGTGATCAACATTTGGGAGGACAATTGGATTCCAGGAAGCCCATCACATATGGTACCAACCCCGAAGGGACAAATACTACTGCAAACAGTAAATGAGCTCATTGATCCGATGACAGGTAACTGGGATGAGGTGCTAATTCGGGATATTTTTTATGGGATTGATGTGGATAGAATTCTTTGAATACCTCTTAGCGAATATCAAGAAGACGATTTCGTGGCTTGGCACTACACTAGATCATATTGTTTCTCTGTCCGTTCGGCTTACTACGTTCAATGGGATCATTCTCACCGACACTGGCTTACTAGGGCTGATGGTGAAGGAGCATCTACACACAATCCTGTTTGGGAAATTTTATGGAAGCTACAAGTGCCTAGTAAAGCTTTTTTTTTTTGCATGGAAGGCTTTGCATGGAATAGTATCGGGCTTGGCTGTTCTAGCAAATAGACATATCCCTACTATATCACAATGTCCGGTTTGCTCTATGGGTCCTGAAGATGTCAAACACTAGATGTTTTCATGTGCTCGAGCGAAACAAGTATGGAGTTCTTTGGGCCTTTTGGATGTAATTCAAGATGTTGCAAACATTGATATATCTGGATCTATTGTGTTGGAGGAGCTTTTGCGACGACCAGGTAATAAATCCCATGTCCTTGGTCATGCTGGTTTGAAAGAATTAGTTGTCGTCGGAGCTTGGTATATTTGGTGGCAGCGGACGGAGTTTGTAAAAGGAAATCAAGTGGCTAAGCCACCATGCACAACTTTTGCAATTCAGGTCTTGACGAGTAATTTTGGGGCAGCATGCTCACATAATGTTTCAAAGGAAACCAAATGATGTAAACCTACAAAGGACATTTATAAATTGAATATTGATGCTGCATACATGGTGCGAAACTGCAGCGGAGAACCTATACCTGGAGCATGCATGCCTCTACAAAACATGCTTGATGCGACAACGGCCGAAGCAAAAGCATTACAGCATGGCCTGGATCTTGCTGACATCTTGGGGTGTGTTCCTGTCATTGTAGAATCGGATTCGTTGGAGATTGTTCAGGCACTTACTGGAACCATCCAAGTTTGGAGCCCCCACTTAGCGATTCTTGCAGACTGCTTTCAGATAGCTCGCGGGATTGGTGTGATTTCTATACAACATCGCAAGACATGTTATTTCAAACTCTTCTGTTTTGTGGGATGACAACCCTCCTAGATTTATTATTTCGGATGTAATAAACTATGTAACTATTTTGAAGGATCAATAAAATGCGACATGAAGGCTTTCCCTAAACTAAATTAGGGTTCAAGTCCTAGATTTGTCATTGGCGGTTGCATTTTCCTGAATTTATTGTCGGTCTTCTGGCATGTGCTTTTAGTGGAAGGAGATTTCCGTCGACTACGAAGACGTCTGCACCTTTGCGGCGACTTTGTGAATCTCAAGATAATGTGTACGATCAGTCTGTCAAGGTGCTCATAGGGCTAAGATATGCGTACGTGTGTAATATGAATGGGTGCATGTGCGTTTATACGAGCGTCTGCATCTGTAATGTCTAATGTGTGAAAAAATCTGTTGAAACATCGAAATTTTGAATAATGCGCCGATGGTAGTAGATTTCTTTTCCGCGCCTTTGGCACAGAGCCAAGCACATACACATTGGGCTTTAGAGCTTAATAAAATGACAAATCTATTTGGCGAACAACAAGTTTTTGCAATAGATTCGAACGGTCTCAGATTTGTTCGATGCGCATCGCCCCCACGGTACATCTCGGCAGTTTTAGTATATGCGAGCGTCTGTGATGGGCGTGGACAGTGGGCTGCCACTTTAATTTGACCGCGATAACCGTCTAAAAGATTCGGACACGATTGCCACTTGAATATTAACCGCATGCATGCGAGCTATAATGCCCAGGATGGGACTATACCTCCTACGTGTCGAGGCACGACTTAAAGGTATAAGCCCATTCTGGAATGATCTCAAGTTTGGTATCTTTGCACGACTCATGTAAAAGAGGGATTAAATTGCAAAAGGAGATAGTTGGCTTACACTCGCCACTTCACACAAAACATTACATAAGCAAGACATCATTCAAAACATCACAACCCGACTACGGGCGAAGATCCAAAAGAAAGATACCAAAACAACATAAAGCCACAGGTCTGAATCGCCCCTATTAGAAACCACTACTGATCTTCGAAAACGTCACAAACATACGGCCAAACTCTTCATGGAACTCCCGGAAGTTCTGATCCATCTCCTGCTTCAAACTCGGCTGAACCTGCATCTGGTGTTGTAGTATCTGTGAGCCACGAGGACTCAGCAATCCCATAACCGTGGGTATCAAGACTAGCAAAGCTTTATGGGTAGGAAGAGGTAAAGTGGTGAGGTTGCAGCAGCGGCTAAGCATAATATGGTGGCTAACTTACGAGTACAAGAATAAGATGAGCATCTACGCAAACGGTCGCAACTAGTAGTGATCGCTAAAGATCCTGAACTACATACGAACCAAACATAACCCCACTGTGTTCTCTTCTCAAAGTGAAAAGAGACAGTCACGGTTACTCACACAGTTGTGTGTTTTACTTCGATTCCTCTGTCAAGTTTTCTACAACCGGACATAAACAAATTCCAATCTGCCACATAACCGCGGGCACGACTTTCGAAAGATCATAACCCTGCAGGGGTGTCCCAACTTAGCCCATCACAAGCTCTCACGATTAGCTGAAGTGATAAATATAATATCATGACCCCTTATCTTAGGGAAAACCGATCAGGCTCGGCATCCCGGTGCACAAGACATTTCGACAATGGTAAAACTAGTCCAGCAAGACCTCCCGGCGTGCCGACACCCTGATAATAGCCACGCATATCTCGTCTCAGGCCACAACCGGATGGGCGATCCTATAGGTTATACCAGATATCTCGGGTTTCCCCGAGGCGGCCCCGCAGTCTCCCCGTTTGGGACCAACACCATCAGCACTGGCCCCCCCTGCTATGTAGAATTAAGAATCCTCGGGGACGCGACCCCCTATGCAAATTTAATTAATTAATTAAGTTGTTATTATGAGCAAATTAAAACCAATGTTGGGCCTTGCTGGAGGAGTTTTATTCAAAGTCGAACTGTCAAGGGGTCCCCATCCACCCATCGTGTAAGGAACGCAAAATCAAGGAACATAATGCCGGTTTATCGGCGCCTAAGGTGGCATGAGTGGAACAAAACACCGAGCAAAAGGCCAACCCTTCCACCCATGCCTAGTATATAGGTGTGTTAATAATAATTATAGATATTGTGATATTCCAACAACAAGTTCCCTCCTGGAACGATCTTCATCTTCACCTGCAACTAACAACGCTATAAGAGGGGCTGAGCAAGCGGGTAACATAGCCAAACCGTGGTTTTGCTAGGAAGGTGTCAAAGGTTAGAGGTTTCATGGCAACAAGGAGAGGCTGACATAAAAGATGGGTAGCGCGACATGTAACGATAGCATCGAGACAACTAAGCATGGCAATGGTAGTAAAGGTATCCAAGGGTATGATCATCTTGCCTGGGATTCCACAAGGGAGAAGAACGGATCCATGAAGTAGACGGAGCAACATAGTCGAGCGAATCCTCATAACTCCGGAACGAATCCGAAGCTAACAAGAGAAGCAACCGGAAAGAAGCAGACAACACGGTAAACACACAAGCATAAACATGGCATACGATGCACATCCAAGTATGATGCATGTCCGGTTCAAATATGCATGGCAATGGCAATGTGCACAAACAAAACTACAAGTTAAGTGGAGCTCAATATGCAACGAGTTGCATATTGACGAAACACCACATTTTAAATATTTAATTGACTCTCGTTTAATTACAAGACAAGATTAAATGTTTGTTAACATGGCAAGAGGTGAAGCAAAACAAACTACCTATTTAGACATTTTTAAATGAGGCCGGAAAATAACAACAACAAATTCCGGAAAAACCCCATGTGCATGTTTAGCAATTCTTAAGCAAACAAAAATTCACACATTTAATGTTGTTAACATGATGCGGATGACATGATCAAGTTTTATGCAATTTTTATTAAAAGGTTGACATGAAGAAGATATGAAGTATTGTCACCGTGGTGGAAGAAAAGGATGCCACGGCAACGATCCGAAAGTGATGCATCGGCAACATCTCGGTTCCGGTAACTCGTTGAGAGACCGGTGCAAAAGATGACGGAGAGCGACCGAAACAAGAGGAAAAGGTGGGGTGATCCCGTTACCGGGTTCCCACGAGTCGGCGACGAGGCAACCGAGGAACATGACAAAAGGTCGAAACGGGCACGGGCAAACATTCGATACATCTCATACAACACATGCAACATCCACAGGTCATCGTCTCGGGGTTATACCTTCGAAGCGTTCGTTCTCGGAGGGGTTCGAGTCGTCGAGGGACGTAGTGGAAGTAGAGGAAGTAGTCGTTCACGGTCATCGGTAGGGGTACTCGTTCCGTAGTGGGAAGTAGTTGTTCCGTTCGTAGTTGTACACGGGGCGGTGGTAGTGGAAGTAGTTGTACACGGGGTCGTCGTGGAACTTGTCGGTCTCGGGACTTGGCGACGATAGTGGTACACGTTTCCTTGAAGAGATCACGACGGCGGTAGTTGTACATGGCGTGGGTAGTCGAACTTGGCAAGCAATGGTCGTCGTGGTACTTGTCGAGTCGTCGTTGACGTAGGGGTACACGTTTATGTAGAGGTACTTGCGGTCTCGGCGACGGTAGATGTACATGTCATAGTTGTCCGGTGCATCTCTAGATGTACTTGGCGTGTCCCTGGAACATCTTGCGGGGGTGTCTCGGCCATGGTCGTCATATGGTGTCGGAATGAGGCGGCGGCGACGCACATGAGGAGGCCGGGGAGGACGGCTCGGGTAGGAGCTGCTGTCGAGCGGGGCGATGGGCGTGGCCCACATGACGAAGCAGAGGAGGCGCGCGGTCTGGACTGATGCATGGGATGGCGCACGCGGCGCTGGAGAGGAGGGCTCGGGTGGCGACGAGGCACACGGAGGACGGAGGACGAGGCCTTGGCGGCGGAAGGAGGGTCCTGGCCGGCCCGCTACTGCTGGCTCCAGCGACGCGGCTGGAGGGCGCCGAGCCACGGAGGACGGGAGCAGGGCCATGGCACGGCGGGTCAGGCGCGGTGGCGCGCAGGGCGAGCTGGAGGACGCAGCGCTCGGGCCTGATCCGGCGCGGAGGGGAGTTCCTGGCGGGCAGGCTCAGGCCAGGCGAGGTCGCTGCTGGACGACGCGGAACCTGGCCGGAGGGAAGGGCGCAGAGGCGCGGAGCTGGTGCGGGCTGTAGAGGAGGGGGCCCCCGAGCGCGGCGCTGCGGGGCTCAGCGGGCACCCTGGCGGTGGAGGGCGGCGCTCCTGGCCGGCCCTCGCTCGCGCGATGAGGAGCAGCTCGCGGGAGGATCGAGAGATGGAGTCAGGAGAAGCGACGCTCGAGGCTGAGGGAAAAATGGGGGAGGAGAAGTACCGAGCGAGGGGTGGCGGCGCTAGGAACTGCAAGGGGATCGAAGGGAGCGACGGGCTAGGGTTTGGTTAGGAGGAGGCGGGCCAGATGGGCTGCCTGGAGGGAGTTGGGCCGGCCTGCGGCGCTAAGATGGCCTAGAGGCCTGAAGGCTGATCAGGCTGGGAAGGAATAGGGCCTAGGAGGGAGGTAAAAATGGACTGGGTCCTCTCCTAAGCCCACTTAACAGTTGCTTGCCCAAAAAAACAGAAAAGCAACAGAGAAGAAAAAGAAAAGAAATGAGGTGTTAGAAATAGAGTTAGGGCATAGGGTAAAATTCCCTGGACTCACAAAAATGTAAGGAATTAATTAAAAATTGTTGGAGGGTTTTGGAAGAACCGCGATAAACGGAAAAAGAAATATAGATAAGGTTTTGACGGTGAAACTTGAATTAAAGAGGCATGGGGAATAAATGCAAGTGTGTTGGGTTAATTCCACACAAATGGAATATTTAATTATAATAGCTCCATAATATTAGGAGGATATGTTATAAAGAGAAGTCACACTTCCCTCGATTTAAATGGACCGAAGGTCCACACAATTTATTTAGTTGAGATGCAAAAGAAATATGACATGATGGCATGATGACATGATGCAATGCAAAAATAAATAACACAAGCACAAATGAAACACACGGGAGAACCCGGAACATCTGGAATCTCTGGAATCTTCTGGGACGTCGGTCTTCGGGCGTCACAACTCTCCCACACTAATAGAGGATCTCGACCCGAGATCCTAGAGATAGCACCGGGTAGAAACGAAAAAGAAGAGGTAAAACAAAGTTGCTTCTTTGACAAACGAGTGAAACCAAAGAACCTTGAGAGGTTGAACAATCTTGAAGGAAAGAATACAACATAGATGAACGAAGTTAAGAGCACTCCGGTAAAAAGGAGGAACAAGGAACATTACGAGAACCTTGTAGGTTGAAAGACATGAAACAAGAGCTTACGAACCAAAAGAATAAGAAACCGCAATGGTATATCCAAGGAATAAGAATGACAGAATTTGGACAACACTCCGACTGAAAATGGAAGGAATTGAACATGAACTTGAGGAGATGGGAAGATACTTGATGAGATCAACAGCATATTGCCTCCGAAACAATTGAAAGAATGGCACCAGGGGTAAGAAGGATTCAGACAGCACTCCGGTTGAAAAGTGAGGCAAAACTAGATAAGATGACGGAACTTGATTGAAGAATACAACACTCCGGTTAAATAGACAAGCAAGGGAGAATATGATCTTGATAAAAAACGAGATGATGGTCAAAGAGAGCAATATCACAAAGCCTCCGGAATGGAAAAATAGCATATAGTTCAATGAAAGAAATGAACGGAGAAAAGTATGACAACTTCTCTCAAAATTGAATTTGAAAGAGCATCCTTACGAAGAAGGGTTGAACAGAGTTGTTGGAATTCAACAACGAAAAGAATAAGCTTGATGTGGGCTTATGGAAAACATCTCAAAACTATGAAGTGAAATTCTGCCACCAATGGAAAACAATTGATTTGATTGAGATCAACAAGGAGACGATAAACTTATTTCGCCGGAATGATAAATGAAGAATTTGGGTCATTTATAAGCACCATAATAGCAACAATTCTCAAGGAAAGCTTTTAGGTGAAATACAACCCAAGATTACTCCAACAAATAAGTTGAAAGGTTGGAAAGATCTCCTGAACAAAGAAAATGATGGGTTTAAATATCTCATTCTTGATAACTTGTGAACCATGAACATGGAGGAAAATTATCAAGAATGACGTAACACCATCTCAAAGATAAGGTAGAAAGGATTGCAATTGGAAAGCATGATGAAGAATGCTTGAGCTTCCACAAGAATCTTGATGAAGACTTCAAGGATGAATTAAATCTTGATGAACCACCATGAAGAACTCCGGTAATGAAAGCATGAGAAGTGAAAGATGAAAAGAATAAGATTCAAGGTCTGCGATGAATTAGATGGAGCTTTGAAATGAATGTAATTGAAATAACTTGGAGCTCCGGAAACCAGATGACAACTTAGAACCGAGAATATGATATGATGAACAAGCTCCGGAAAAAGAGATTAAACACTTTGAGGAAATAAGAATAAGATTTACTGTGTGCTTATCCTTCATCAAATTAAATTGATGACAAGCAAACGGATTTGGCATACTACTTATTCTCGTTGGAAAGAATTAAGAGAGATCTCGCACAAGCTTGGGTAAATACTCAACGAACCACCGGTAGGATTCTGAAAAGAACAAATGAATTAAAACGATAACAACGGAAGAGTAATCTTGAAAGCACCACCGTAAAAATAGGGAGACGAACGAAGAGGCATCAATGAAGAATATTGGGAGGTCGAAGTTGAAAACTGAGAACGAAGAAATCTTCTGAAATGATGGCCTTCGGAGGATCACAATAAGAAGAATTCATGAAAATGCTTTGGATGGGTATAAAAGAATTCCTCACAATCGGAACAATAATGAGGATGGCATGAAGCTAGAACCACGAATCTTGAGAGAACGGATAAGGATTCAAGAGGAACTCGTCTTCGGTCCTCAAATCCGAGAAGACGATGAGATATACCACCATGAATTGTATAGGCACTCCGTAATGAAGAATTAAAAGGTTGACCCAATGATGAAAAGAATTTGAAAGCGATCTTGGAGAAGGCATATGACTGATGGAATCCATACTTACGTCACAATTTTGAAAAGAATTTCAAAATAACTCCGGAAAATAGAAGAGACAGGTAAGATCCTGGAAAAAGACCTGTGGGTTAGGGCCCACTAAAGAAATCACCGTTGGAAAAGATTGCTTAAGAGATGTTGCACCGATTGAATTAAATGGCTTGGATGAGATAACAATCTCAAAATAGCTTGAACGGATTAAGAATGGAATTATGAATCTTCAGCACTCCGGATATGAATAGCAAGAGGAGAATGATTAATTGGGCATCGGAATAAGAAAGCATTGTGAAAAGAGGAAAAGGATAAGATCAACACCGAAGTCTTGAATTACATCCACCGGCAGAATTTGAGAACAAAAGAATGATGAACTTGAAGCTCTTGAGCATCTTCACGAGAAATCACCGGATAAGAACATTGAAGGAAATGAATGAAGAAATATCACATGAATAAAATGGATACTTGATTTGAGAATTTTTGGCTCCGAGAAAAAGAAGGGTGGGAGGATGGGGAAAAACAAAGACGACTTGGGATAAATGAAACAGACAAATCGTCAGATTTCTCAACGACGTCCGTATGGAATAACTTGAAGAGAAGGCACACCGGTTGAAAAGGATTAACATGAAAATCTCGATGGTCAAGAAGGACTAGCACTCCCATAGAAATATGAGAACGCCGATTAGGAAAGGTATGGAATCAACATTTGACATCGAAGCAACTCGAATACCAGAATCTAAACGAAACAAAGGATAGATATGTTGCAGCATAATCTTCACAATATCATTCAAACAGAGAATTGAACGAATGAATTCCGTAGGTACATCAGCTTGTCGAGAAGCCACTTGGGAGAACAAAAGGGTAAATAAATAAAAACAACAAGGAGCAGATAGAACAAATACAAGATAGAAGTTTCATTCCACATATTCGTCCTGAAAGCTCATGGAACGTGTTACAAAAGGGTTTTGCAATCCCCGGATCAGCATAGCCAAGGACCCTTTAAGATGCAACTCCCGATCGGAACAAGCCCATAAAACCACTTCACTCAATGTAGAACCCCGAACTTCATATCATGCACTCGTTGGAAGAATGCCTAGAACTACTAGATGAACCCACCTATTAATTTCCGAAAGTTTCCAGTTATGCAATCAGGTGTTGGGGATACAAGGGAAGCATCGCGCACTCAACTCTAATCCTACATCCAGCTGTATCCATCCTTCAACACATAACCAGTTGTTTCCGGAAATCGTTTACCTCGGACCTTCGAAACGCATCTACTATACAAGCTATGGCAATACTCCCGAACTACCTCCCCAGTACTGGGTGATGTCGGGGTTATCTTGCCACTAACCGCATAGGAGAGTTTTTGATGTCGGCCGTCTTAAGTATTCCAGAACTGATGCGATATATTTGTGACGACAACACCTCGGAGCTCAACTCCCCGGGACACTGCCACAACCCCTAATGACAGGAGGCATCGAGAACAATGTTCTGGCCACAAAGACATCGGAACAATCCAAACAATACTGGCGTGATCCTAAAAAAAATTGGTGCATTTTTTAGAGTAGAAGAGACAAGGGTAATCGTCAGGAGTCCTCACCAGAGTGAAAAGAGATGAGGAGCAAAAGAAATCCTACTCTCCGATATATATATATATATATATATATAGGACTCAAAACATTTTCAAGTGTGTGCCTAGACTCAACCGTCAACGATTCGATCAATCAGTGGGGGCTTCTAGGTCGGAGAAGGCTCTGAATACCAACTTGTAATGCCCAGGATGGGACTATACCTCCTACGTGTCGAGGCACGACTTAAAGGTATAAGTCCATTCTGGAATGATCTCAAGTTTGGTATCTTTGCACGACTCATGTAAAAGAGGGATTAAATTGCAAAAGGAGATAGTTGGCTTACACTCGCCACTTCACACAAAACATTACATAAGCAAGACATCATTCAAAACATCACAACCCGACTACGGGCGAAGATCCAAAAGAAAGATACCAAAACAACATAAAGCCACAGGTCTGAATCGCCCCTAGTAGAAACCACTACTAATCGTCGAAAACGTCACAAGCATACGGCCAAACTCTTCATGGAACTCCCGGAAGTTCTGATCCATCTCCTGCTTCAAACTCGGCTGAACCTGCATCTGGTGTTGTAGTATCTGTGAGCCACGAGGACTCAGCAATCCCATAACCATGGGTATCAAGACTAGCAAAGCTTTATGGGTAGGAAGAGGTAAAGTGGTGAGGTTGCAGCAGCGGCTAAGCATAATATGGTGGCTAACTTACGAGTACAAGAATAAGATGAGCATCTACGCAAACGGTCGCAACTAGTAGTGATCGCTAAAGATCCTGAACTACATACGAACCAAACATAACCCCACCGTGTTCTCTTCTCAAAGTGAAAAGAGACAGTCACGGTTACTCACACAGTTGTGTGTTTTACTTCGGATCATCTGTCAAGTTTTCTACAACCGGACATTAACAAATTCCAATCTGCCACATAACCGCAGGCACGGCTTTCGAAAGATCATAACCCTGCAGGGGTGTCCCAACTTATCCCATCACAAGCTCTCACGATTAGCTGAAGTGATAAATATAATATCATCACCCCTTATTTGAGGGAAAACCGATCAGGCTCGGCATCCCGGTGCACAAGACATTTCGACAATGGTAAAACTAGTCCAGCAAGACCTCCCGGCGTGCCGACACCCTGATAGTAGCCGCGCGTATCTCGTCTCAGGCCACAACCGGATGGGCGATCCTATAGGTTATACCAGATACCTCGGGTTTCCCCAAGGCGGCCCCGCAGTCTCCCTGTTTGGGACCAACACCATCAGCACTGGCCCCCCTGCTATGTAGAATTAAGAACCCGGGGACGCGACCCCCTATGCAAATTTAATTAATTAATTAAGTTGTTATTATGAGCAAATTAAAACCAATGTTGGGCCTTGTTGGAGGAGTTTTATTCAAAGTCGAACTGTCAAGGGGTCCCCATCCACCCATCGTGTAAGGAACACAAAATCAAGGAACATAATGCCGGTTTATCGGCGCCTAAGGTGGCATGAGTGGAACAAAACACCGAGCAAAAGGACAACCCTTCCACCCATGCCCAGTATATAGGTGTGTTAATAATAATTATAGATATTGTGATATTCCAACAACAAGTTCCCTCCTGGAACGATCTTCATCTTCACCTGCAACTAACAACGCTATAAGAGGGGCTGAGCAAGCGGGTAACATAGCCAAATAGTGGTTTTGCTAGGAAGGTGTCAAAGGTTAGAGGTTTCATGGCAACAAGGAGAGGCTGACACAAAAGATGGGTAGCGCGACATGTAACGATAGCATCGAGACAACTAAGCATGGCAATGGTAGTAAAGGTATCCAAGGGTATGATCATCTTGCCTGGGATTCCACAAGGGAGAAGAACGGATCCATGAAGTAGACGGAGCAACATAGTCGAGCGAATCCTCACAACTTCGGAACGAATCCGAAGCTAACAAAAGAAGCAACCGGAAAGAAGCAAACAACACGGTAAACACACAATCATAAACATGGCATACGATGCACATCCAAGTATGATGCATGTCCGGTTTAAATATGCATGGCAATGGCAATGTGCACAAACAAAATTACAAGTTAAGTGGAGCTCAATTGCAACGAGTTGCATATTGACGAAACACCACATTTTAAATATTTAATTGACTCTCGTTTAATTACAAGACAAGATTAAATGTTTGTTAACGTGGCAAGAGGTGAAGCAAAACAAACTACCTATTTAGACATTTTTAAATGAGGCCGGAAAATAACAACAACAAATTCCGGAAAACCCCATGTGCATGTTTAGCAATTCTTAAGCAAACAACAATTCACACATTTAATGTTGTTAACATGATGCGGATGACATGATCAAGTTTTATGCAATTTTTATTAAAAGGTTGACATGAAGAAGATATGAAGTATTGTCACTGTGGTGGAAGAAAAGGGTGCCACGGCAACGATCCGAAAGTGATGCATCGGCAACATCTCGGTTCCGGTAACTCGTTGAGAGACCGGTGCAAAAGATGACGGAGAGCGAGCGAAACAAGAGGAAAAGGTGGGGTGATCCCGTTACCGGGTTCCCACGAGTCGGCGACGAGGCAACCGAGGAACATGACAAAAGGTCGAAACGGGCACGGGCAAACATTCGATACATCTCATACAACACATGCAACATCCACGGGTCATCGTCTCGGGGTTATACCTTCGAAGCGTTCATTCTCGGAGGGGTTCGAGTCGTTGAGGGACGTAGTGGAAGTAGAGGAAGTAGTCGTTCACGGTCATCGGTAGGGGTACTCGTTCCATAGTGGGAAGCAGTTGTTCCGTTCGTAGTCGTACACGGGGCGGCGGTAGTGGAAGTAGTTGTACACGGGGTCGTCGTGGAACTTGTTGGTCTCGGGACTTGGCGACGGTAGTGGTACACGTTTTCTTGAAGAGATCACGACGGCGGTAGTTGTACATGGCGAGGGTAGTCGAACTTGGCAAGCAATGGTCGTCGTGGTACTTGTCGAGTCGTCGTTGACGTAGGGGTACACGTTTATGTAGAGGTACTTGCGGTCTCGGCGACGGTAGATGTACATGTCATAGTTGTCCGGTGCATCTGTAGATGTACTTGGCGTGTCCCTGGAACATCTTGCGGGGGTGTCTCGGCCATGGTCGTCATATGGTGTCGGAATGAGGCGGCGGCGACGCACATGAGGAGGCCGGGGAGGACGGCTCGGGTAGGAGCTGCTGTCGAGCGGGGCGATGGGCGCAGCCCACATGACGAAGCAGAGGAGGGGCGCGATCTGGACTGATGCAGGGGATGGCGCACGCGGCGCTGGAGAGGAGGGCTCGGGTGGCGACGAGGCACACGGAGGACGGAGGATGAGGCCTTGGCGGCGGAAGGAGGGTCCTGGCCGGCCCGCGGCTGCTGGCTCCGGCGACGCGGCTGGAGGGCGCCGAGCCACGGAGGACGGGAGCAGGGCCATGGCGCGGCGGGTCAGGCGCGGTGGCGCGCGGGGCGAGCTGAAGGACGCGGCGCTCGGGCCTGATCCGGCGCGGAGGGGAGTTCCTGGAGGGCAGGCTCAGGCCAGGCGAGGTCGCTGCTGGACGACGCGGAACCTGGCCGGAGGGAAGGGCGCAGAGGCGCGGAGCTGGTGCGGGCTGTAGAGGAGGGGGCCCCCGAGCGCGGCGCTGCGGGGCTCAGCGGGCACCCTGGCGGTGGAGGGCGGCGCTCCTGGCCGGCCCTCGCTCGCGCGATGAGGAGAAGCTCGCGGGAGGATCGAGAGATGGGGTTGGGAGAAGCGACGCTCGAGGCTAAGGGAAAAACGGGGGAGGAGAAGTACCGAGCGAGGGGTGGCGGCGCTGGGAACTGCGAGGGGATCGAAGGGAGCTACGGGCTAGGGTTTGGTTAGGAGGAGGCGGGCCAGATGGGCTGCCTGGAGGGAGTTGGGCCGGCCTACGGCGCTGAGATGGCCTAGAGGCCTGAAGGCTGATGAGGCTGGGAAGGAATAGGGCCTAGGAGGGAGGTAAAAATGGACTGGGTCCTCTCCTAAGCCCACTTAACTGTTGCTTGCCCAAAAAAAAAACAGAAAAAGCAACAGAGAAGAAAAAGAAAAGAAATGAGGTGTTAGAAATAGAGTTAGGGCATAGGGTAAAATTCCCTAGACTCACAAAAATGTAAGGAATTAATTAAAAATTGTTGGAGGGTTTTTGGAAGAACCTCGATAAACGGAAAAAGAAATATAGGGAAGGTTTTGACGGTGAAACTTGAATTAAAGAGGCATGGGGAATAAATGCAAGTGTGTTGGGTTAATTCCACACAAATGGAATATTTAATTATAATAGCTCCATAATATTAGGAGGATATGTTATAAAGAGAAGTCACACTTCCCTCGATTTAAATGGACCGAAGGTCCACACAATTTATTTAGTTGAGATGCAAAAGAAATATGACATGATGGCATGATGACATGATGCAATGCAAAAATAAATAACACAAGCACAAATGAAACACACGGGGAACCCGGAACATCTAGAATCTCTGGAATCTTCTGGGACATCGGTCTTCGGGCGTCACACGAGCATCCCGGGTGTCGGGCGAAAAGGGTCACTAATTGATTTTAACGGCGCGCATGCACAAAATTGAGGATGCGTTTGGTTATGTGCATAACCTCCAAACATTATTATTGGGTGCAAGAAAATTGCATTTCGTACCATACTAGGGGGCCTGGCCCACACGCGCAAAGACCTTAAAGCAGCCCACAGCCTTGCTCGCTAGGAACGCTTGAATTGGTCGTTCCTAGAGAGGCAAGCTGAGTCGGGCGCAAAAAGGCGCAGGGCGTGCACAATAGTGCAAGGGGTAGGGGGGCAGAGTAGGCGGGAGGTTGAAATGTGCCAGCGCAGGATGGCACAAAATCTAGCACCGACCCCATTACTCGCTCACCTCTTGCTCTAGGGCTAGTCCTCCTCACTTTTGGCCATTGGCAGCAGCAATGACTCAGATATGCGCAAGTGGCGACAACATCACTCTCCAGTTGCATGAGCTGATTCTCTTCTTCTTGGCCTCCGTACCGTCTTCCTTGTCTCAGCCATGCCTCCCACCCTCCTCGTCAGCTCTGAAGTTGGTAAAGCATGGTGGGTTGATATTGAACATGCCTGCCCCGTCAGCGGTGAACGTAAGGGATCCGAAAGTTAAACTTTCCCTAGGTGAGAGGCCGCTGAAAGAAAAAGAAGATTTGATCTGAGATCGGTCTCTAGCCAGCATAGCCCGTGCCTGGGGCGCCAACTGATGGTACAAAATACCGTCATAATCCTCCGTATGGGTCCAACCGTCCAAGCGTAGCTGGAAGTCTCGGAACGGAGGTCGCATAAAGATTTTACCCGGGTTCAGGCCTCCAGAGAGTAATACCCTACATCCTGCTTGCTTTGATATACCATGATGGAGGGATACCTCATGCGAGGGCTTTATAATGGTGTTTGTTGTTGCTATCAAGAGTTCCTATGTGAGATTAGATGGGAGAGATGACCCTAGACCTCATGTTATATAGACGGTGGAGGTCCGTGGTTTACAAGGAGGATAGATGTAATCCTTTCTACCGCCACCCTTGCCTTGGAGCTCAAGAAATCCCCTGGTGTCCTCCTAGGGTTTATCCTCATCCTAGGCCGCGTGGGGCACTGGTCAGACACTGCAGTCGGGCTCCTTTAGGCTTCCCACCCCCGGTGCAGGACACCGTCATTGGTAAAGTGCACAAACCTCTATAGTGTGTAAAAACTGATCATGATTAGTCGTGTCCCCGGTTACGGACAACTTTCAGCGACTTTGACCGAGAATTGTTAGCTTGATCTTATCACCTCTTAACTAAAATTTGAATGGGATGAACAAGGGAATATTGACTAACCCAGGTGCCATTTGCGGTGAGACGCATGCTAAGCTCGAGGTGCTGGTCTATGTATGTTTGCAAATAGAGTAGACCATCTATTACAAAGTTGGATAAAACTATTTTCAGCAAAGAGCCTTAAATTCCACAAGCTAAAAGTGCACGCAGGTGAAACAAGATTTCCACAACTACAAAACTTGCCAATACATTCAATGTATTGACCGTAGTGGTTGCAACGATCATGTTGCATGTGATTACTATGAGGAGTGATTTATGTAGGTTTTTGTGCATCCACTCGACATGCTTTCTAACAGAGCTTATGAAGACGTCTACCTTAGATTTAATTATGTTTCCGCTTTAGAAGAACTATGTTTGCTATCATAAGACTATGTATTTGACTAGCCTATGGCTAGAGTCTGTAAGACTATTTGCTTTCTGGATCATGCGATATAATGAACCGATACATTTGTGTATCATACTACATCTGTTACAGTGTATGCTGGCTATTCAATCCAAGGGCTGACATAGAAACACCCGGAGATCGTAACCTGAAAAGGTGGGTCGTGACGAGAATGATGTCCACAAGAAAGAAGAATACTGTGTGATGGGCAGGAGGATCTTGACCATACATAGTAGACACGATTGAGGTTGAACTACTAAAATATGTATAATCCCATTGCAACGTGTGGACAATTACCTAGTCAATTAGAAATAACAAGTACAAAACCTTGCAATCTATTCACCCGACACATAAGCATAAGAGAAGACCGATAAATCGGGAAGACAAAACATACGCTTACCATTCGTCATCCCAGATTATCTTTGGCAAGACCCTCAGCAAACACATCGTGTTAGACTCTCGCGAACATGTCGATGGTTACGAGGGAATGAAATTGTTGTAACATGGCACATACCACATGAAAAACTTAGAACCATCGGTATAGAAAGACCCTGAGACGGAGCAGCTGAGATTCAAAAGAGTTTCGCAAGTTTTGTCGTACGTCGTACCCACCTACTGATACGTCTCCAATGTATCTAACTTTTTTATTATCTCATGCTATTACATTATCAATCTTGGATGTTATATATGCATTATTATGCTAATTTATATCATTTTTGGGGCTAACCTATTAACCTAGTTCCCAATGCCAGTTGCTATTTTTTCCCTTAATTTTGTCTTCACAAAAAATCAATACAAAACATAGTCCAAATGGAATGAAACTTTTTGAAAAAAATTCTTGGACCACAAGACACCCAGGAAGCTTCGGGAGGAGACCTTGAGGGCCACGGGGCGGCCACAAGCTCACAGGGCACACCCCAGGGGGGCGCCCTCCAAGCTTGTGGGCTTTACGGGATTCCTCTTCTTCTATAAATTCGCAAATATTCCCCAAAGACCAGAGGGAAACCAAAAATACTTTTTCGCCGCTGCAATTTTCTGTCTTCGTTGAGATCCCATCCAGGGACATTTTCATGTACTCTGCTGGAGGAGGATTCGATCACGAAGGGCATCTATATTGTAACACCCCGGTGTAATGATGCTACAGTAATCCCCGGGTTAAGTTAACCATTTTTCTAAAATAGTGCTTAATCACTTTGATCAATATCTCATTTCAAATTCCGGTTGAATTCAAATTCAAAACCGAGTTTAAAGTCAAAATTCAAATTCGGTCAAACATGCAAACTAAATTGTTCAAGTTGTTGCAAATAAATTTTAAGTAATATTGGTGGAGATATCATTTTTTATAAAAGGTTTAAATGCACATAATAAAATAAAAGCAGAAAAAGGAAATTAAAGAAAAGATAAAAGTAAATAAAAAAGGAAAAGAAACACCCCCTCTCTCCACGCTGGGCCTACCGGCCTACCTCGCAAACTGGCCGGCCCAGCCCACCGTCTGCACGGTCGCCGTCCCTCCTGTTCCCCCGACCGGGGTGGCAACAGGGGCGATGGCCCGGCGGACCACCTCGTCGGCGTCGAGCGAGGGGATAAGGCAGGCGCCCCCCCCCTCGCCTCCCCAGATGCGCCTCACCCACTCCTCTCTCAACCCCCTCTCCCTGGTCGCTCCGTCGCCTCCCCTCTCCTCAGATCTGTCGACGCCCGACGCGGTCGCCACCAAGCCTCGCTCGTCTCCGCGGCCACAACCACCGCATCGTTTCGTCGACGCGTCTGTCGTCTTCGTCATCGTCTTCCTCGACGTCTGGTGGTCGCAGCTAGAGCCTAGAGGCACCGTAGTATCGGGAATCCGCTGTTCCCCATCTCCGGTCGCAGCCACCTCTTTCGTCTCTGGCGCCACCTCTGCAGCTCCTAAACCGTCACGGGCCTACGTGTGAGCCGTGCGGTGAGCTTCTCCGTCCCTTGCTCCTCTCAGTTGACCCCTTGCGAACCATAGCTACCTCATCGCCGTTGCCGTGAGCCCATCACCGCTGATCGCCTCGCCATCGTGGCCATAGCCCCTGTCACTGGGCACGATATCGAGCTCCTGGTGCTCCCATGAGCCCAACGAGCTCGAGCCCGTGCCTCCCCGTGCCTCCTAGCATAGTTTCCGTTGAGGACCCGATCGCTTTGCCGCCATAGCTCGTTGCCGTCCACTTTTCCGGCCGGTTCCGACGAAACCACCACCACCACCACTGGACACGGCACTCGCTGCTCGTTCGAACACGCCCAAGCACGCGAAACTACCCAATGTAGATGAAACCCAAGGCGTTCCGGCGACGCGCCGCCGCGTTTTGGGTCGCCAAAGCAACTCCCGCGCCGGCCGCCAACGTGGCAAGGTGGGACCCGCCCCTGGGTCACTAACCAGTGGGTCCAACCACTGACCATTGCTGGCTGGGCAACTCCAGCCACTGACGTACGGGCCCCACCTCTTAATCTACTAATTAAAATGACTTAATAATTAAAACTAATTATGAATACTAATTAGCCTATGACATGTGGGGCCTGCTGTTAACCCTGTTTAGTTTAAAATTAAAGTCTGTTAACTAATAGAGGCGCTCGTGTGGGTCCCACTGGACCCACATGTCAGGTTTGACCTGGTCAGACGACTGGTTGACCTGCTGACATCATCCACATGTCATGCTGACGTCATAATTAATTTAAGTTAATAAAAATAATTCCAGAAAGTACTTTAACCTTTAAAAATTGGTAGAAAATAAACCGTAGCTTGGATCAAAAAACTTTATACATGAAAGTTGCTCAGAACGACAAGACGAATCCAATCGTGTCATCTGTTTCCCCGTCGGGACCCTCTACGGAGGTGAACCCGCAATTTTTAGCCTGTTTCCGATAGATGAATAGTGCATATACACCTGTTAATAAATCCAACTTAAATCCTAAAATAACTAATATGACTTAGAAATATCTTTAGGCAACCCTGCACTGCACTGCACCGTAGCATAGCATGCTCCGTGTTGCATATATTTGTTGCATATTTATCTATTTCCTCCCCCTGTTCTCTCTCGTTAGACCCTCACACCGACGTAGTCCCCGAGACCGACACATCTCTGGAGTACGACTACACCGTTGATGACCAGACCCTTTACGCAGAGCTTCCAGGGAAGCCAACCCCCTTTGATTATCGCCCATTCCCTTTTCTCTTATGCTTGCATTAGAACTGCTACTGTTTTTGTATGATCCTATTCTGATGCATAGCCTGTTCTTGTTACCTGCTTTCATACCATACCTGTTTATCCTAAACTGCTTAGTATAGGTTGGTTGATGACCCACCAGTGATCCCCACCTTGTCACTGTTGCCCCCTCTAGATTACCAGATGACTTGATCAACATGATCGACGTCCAGAGCCCGACACATCACATCACCCCCTTAGTTGTACGAATCTATAGAGTTACTATCGATTGCTAAGGGTGATACCTCATAGAGCACTTCTGAAGAGATCTTTGTAGTGAAGCTAATCAGTCGTGGTCATCGACGGTGATTCCTCCTTCGCCACTCCCGATAACGACTATGTTGTGCAACCCCTCAAGTTTGTACCATCGAGGGTGATTCCTCCAAGTCCACCTTGACGGTTACATCGAGTGGGAATCCATGGAGGGTGATTCCTTGGGTTTCCCCCTTGCTGTTTTGGACACACAGTTACTTTGACTTTACTCCCAGAACCATGATGAAGTCGGGTCGGCCCCAAGGGGTACCCACGAGTGATGTGGAGTCGGGATGACCAGGAGGGTACCCGCGAGACAATTATGTGGCACGGCCGAGCATTCCTGGCCCTTCCCGTAAGTCCACGAGATGGGGCGACATGGTCACATCGATCGTAAGTCTCTGCTCGTTACCGCACGCTCCCAAGACACTAATGGTTTGGATATTTGATTCGAGTACTTTTCGCACTAACCACCACGCGGGAATAAGTATGGGCACTCTGCGGCGTATGCATCAGCCGAAGCTCATCAAATGTCAGCGACTGAGCGGCGCACGCCGGGTTGGACTGGAACGTCTCGCTTGTATAAGGGGGCTAGGTCTGCTCACCGACCGCGTACGTAACGTGCAGGAGTACAAATGGTGATGGGCCCAAGACCCCTGCGCGTTTAGGATGTAGACCGGCGTGTTGACGTCCTTGTTGATGCCTAGGTAGGGCTCCGGCGTGTTGATCCGCCGAGGCCGGGCACAACCTGATGGTGTGTCTGGTCGAAGTTGATCGAGTGTGTTGGGTAAGTTGGTGCACCCATGTAGGGAAGATTGATCTATTCGAATAGTCGTGTCCCCGGTTACGGACGCTCGGAGTTGTATCCCGATCGATACAACTAGAACTGGATGCTGAGGCATGAAATGGATATGTGGCTCCGTGAGTCGAGAAAGGATCCCGGAGCGTTGATACAACAACATAAATATGACTTATGTTTTACTACTCTACTCCCTCCTGTTGTTGGAAGATGGTGGTTTCCAGAAGATGCTAGTCTTCGATAGGACTAGCTTCTCCCCCTCTTATTCTGGCATTCTACAGTTAGTCCACCAATACTACCCATTTCATTGACACCGATGCATATGTAGTGTAGATCCTTGCTTGCGAGTACTTTGGATGAGTACTCACGGTTGCTTTGCTCCCCCTTTTCCCCCTTCGTTCTTCTTTCTGGTTGTTGCAACCAGATGGCAGAGTCCAGGAGCCAGATGTCACCTTTGAGGACTGCTACTACTCCGAGGGTGCCTACTACTACTTGACGGCGGCCGGCGACCAGGAGTAGTTAGGAGGCTCCCAGGCAGGAGGCCTTGCCTTTTCGATCATGTTGCTTTTGTGCTAGCCTTCTTAAGGCAAACTTGATTAACTTGTGTCTGTACTCAAATATTGTTGCTTCCACTGACTCTTGTGTATTCGAGCTTATGTATTGAAGCCCTCGAGGCCCCTGGCTTGTAATATAAATCTTGTATTATTTTATTTGTGTCTAGAGTTGTGTTGATATCTTCAAGTGAGTCCCTGATCTTGGTTGTACACGTTTGCGTGCATGATTAGTGTACGGTCAAATCGGGGGTGACACAAGTTGTTATCTGAGCCGACTGCCTGTAGGAACCCCCCCTTTGCATCTCCTTGACCAAAGTTGAGTCTAGTTTTTGAAAAAACTGCTTTACTAACATGGTTGTGCGGCTTACTAGCCCACGTCGCCATTGGGTGTTATCAGGATCTTTTACTCCTCGATCCTTACTTCGGGACTCTGAAGTCTCTTCTATTCGAGTTTAAACAAATTTACTACCTCTAACATTAGGATCCCGTGACCACATTCACCCCAAAGTTGTATAGGCCATAGTTATTACTTAGAATAGTATTTTTGAATAGTACACACTTTGTCATGCTGACTACTATGTGGTACCCGTCGTACCTCGTTCATTCTGCATGTTAGATAGTGAATAATTCCTTGTCTTTGCAAATGCTCAATGCTGAACTACCCCTGTTACATGTTAGCAGGATGGTTAGACCAGGTGGTCGTGGCCGTGGTGGCAACGCTCCACCACGCCCGAATTCATGGCACGAATGATGCAGCAATTTCAGCTGAATCGCATGTTCATGGAAGGAGTGATGGCTCGGTTTCCTCACCCAAATATGAATCAGCATCTAGCCCTAGTAACTCCACAAGACTTTGCGCAGCTCAACCCTGTCATCTACCTCAGCTCAACTCAGCCACTAGATGTTGATGACTAGCCTCGAGACATCGCCTTCGAGCTAGAGTCTGCTGATGTAGCCCCTGTCAACTATGTTACCTTCGCGGCATACTATCTGAGGGCCCCACTGCTTAATGGTGGGACAGCCATAGGCATACCCTACTACTGGAACGATCATCACTTGGCCGGATTTCCAAACTACCTTCCATGCCCGCTTCATTCCTCAGGGAATCATGGACATGAAGAAGCGAGAGTTCGGCAACCTCACCCAAGGCAACAAGTCTGTAGATGCTTATAGGTGGGAATTCTTGGACTTGTCCCGCTACACTAAAGAAGACATTGTTACTGATGCTCACAGGCAAGAAAAGTTCCGTGACGGACTACAAGCTGATATCAAACTAGCGATCCTCGTTCACGACTTTGCCGACTTTGCCACCTTGGTGAACAAGGCCATTCAGGTTGAGACTCGTCTTCAAGAACACTAGGGATCTCTCAGGCTCAGCCGTGACGCTGGCTCATCTTCGGGCCCGGCATCGCAGAAGCATAAGATCTAGACCCACCACATCATGTATCGTCCAACTTCTCCTACTCCAAGACAGTCCTATGCTTCTCTCCGTCTGCCTCCTCCACCATCGAGGCAGCCTCTTCGCACTGTGCCACCTCGAGCTCCTTCTCCCAATCCCAATGATGGTTTGTGCTTCAGATGCGGCCATCCAGGTCACCACGCCAGGGACTGCAATCAGTGCAAGAACCAACTGGCACTCCATGCAGCTGGCCGTAACAATCAGCCCCGCAACAACAATACCATACCTTATGGTCGTGGTTAGGCTAATCATGTTGATCTGAATGAAGCTCAAGACCAGCCTGCCACTGTGATGGGTACTCTTCTCGTTAATTCAGTATCGGCTTCTGTTTTATTTGATTCAGGAGCATCACATTCATTCATGTCAGAAAATTTTGCTTACGCACACGACATTTGATTCGATCCCATGAACACTCCGATAGTGGTACGCATCCCTGCGGGCCAATGTCAAACTACGATGATTGGCCGTGACGTCGCCATTGATATTGAAGGGTTGGAATTCCATGTTTCTCCCATTATATTGGAGTCTTCCAATATTGACCTCATTCTGGGAATGGAATGGCTGAAAGCACATACTGCCTCTATCATTTGTGCCACCAAAGTCATTCATCTCCTACATCCATCGAATGAGATAGTAAGCTACCATGCTCTGATTGTTCAAAATGCTGAGGCACGACTTTATGCCTTGAATGCGTTAAACGCAACACCTCTTGAGGGCATTGAAAGGATTCCAGTCGTTCGCGATTTCCAAGATGTCTTTCCAGAAGAACTCCCAGGGATACCTCCTACTTGGGTTATCGAATCCGTCATCAACTTGAAACCAGGCACCGTTCCTATCGCTAAACGACCCTACAAGATGCAGCCTCATGAGCTCCTTGAACTCAAGGAGGAAATCGACAAGTCTCTTCATAGTGGATTCATTCGTCCAAGTTCCTCTGCATGGGGAGCACCTTCTCTCTTTGTGAAGAAGAAGGACGGCATGAACCGTTTGGTCCAAGACTATCGTCCTATCAACCAAGCTACAATTCAGAACAAATATCCGCTTCCTCGGATCAAAGATCTGTATGATCAACTGGCTGGTTCATTAGTTTTCTCGAAACTCGACTTTAGGTTGGGTTACCACCAGATCCGTGTTCGTGAAGAGGATATTCTCAAGACCGCCTTTGTTACTCGATATGGCTCATACGAGTACACTGTCATGTCCTTCGGCTTGACCAATGCTCCAGCGACATTCTCTCGTCTGATGAACTATATATTCATGGATTACCTCGATAAGTTCATCGTGGTCTATGTGGATGATACCCTGGTATATTCAAAGAATAAAGAAGAACATGCTGAACATCTTCGTCTTATTCTGGAAAAGCTTCGAGAGCATCAACTATATGCCAAGTATTCTAAGTGTGAATTCTGGCTACCCGAAGTAACCTACCTTGGTCATGTGATCTCTAAGGATGGTATAGTCGTCAAACCAGAGTGAGTTCATGCTATTCTTGACTGGACCCCTCCCAAGAATGTCAAGCAAGCCAGAAGCTTTCTTGGACTCGCCAGCTACTGCCGTCGTTTCGTTGAGAACTTCTCCAAGATCGCCAAGCCACTGACCAATCTGCTACACAAAGGTGTTAAGTTTGAATGAACAAACAAATGTCAAGAAAGTTCCCATGTTCTCAAGGACAAGCTGACTACTGCCCCAGTGCTTGCTGTGGTGACATTACCTTCTCGGTAATCGTTGCGAGATCTTCACCGATCATCAGAGTCTAAAGTATGTGTTTACTCAGCCAGATCTGAACCTCCGTCAGCAAAGATGGATGGAGGCTATATCATATTATAACTTGGGTATTTCCTATACCCCAAGCAAGGCTAATGTCATGGTCGATACCCTGAGCCGCAAGTCTTATTGCAATAACCACATGGTTCATAAAGCTCAATCCCGCCTTTAGGAAGAGCTCTGCAAGCTGAACCTTCAACTAGTTCCACAGGGTTCTCTGAATAACCTTGTCCTGGAACCAACTCTTCTCAAAGCTATTAAGTCCGCACAAGCCAAAGATTCTCATGTTGATCTAATGAAAAAGGATCTTGCCTTAGAGAAATCCAGTGATTTCTCACTTGCTGAAGATGGGACCTTGTACTTCAGAGATCGCATAGTGGTACCCCGATTCGAGCTTATGACTGAGAAGGTGATGAAAGAAGTGCATGACACCCCTCTCTCTATTCAGCCGTGAAGTACTAAGATGTATCTAGACATCCGTTAGAAGTACTGGTGGTCTAATATGAAGTAAGACATTGCTCAGTATATCGAAGAATGTGACGTTTGTCATCGCGCCAAAGAAGAACATCAGAAACCGGCTGGGCTTCTACAACCGCTTTCGACTCCTGAATGGAATTGGGATAAGATTCAGATGGACTTTGTCACTGGCCTTCCTAAGTCACAAAAAGGTAACGACGCTATCTTTGTCATCATCGACCAATTGTCGAAGGTTGCTCGCTTTCTTCCAGTCAAGGAGACAATCACTGCTAGTCAATTGGCAAACTTGTATATCTCCAGAATTGTGTCACTCCATGATATTCCAAAAGAGATCAGTTCAGATCGCGGTAGTATTTCCACTTTGAAGTTCTCAGATAGTTTCCAAGAGGCAATGGGAACTCATATTACCTGGAGCACCGCTTATCATCCCGAATCCCAAGGCCAAGTCGAGCGAGTCAATCAAATCCTTGAAGACATGCTTCGGGCTTGTGTTATTTCTTTCGGCAAGAAGTGGGAAGAATCTCTCCCTTATGCGGAGTTCTCTTATAATATCAATTATCAAGCCAGCTTGAAGATGGCACCCTTCGAAGTGCTATATGGACGTAAGTGCCAAACCCCTCTGGATTGGTCAGAAACTAGGGAACGAACGCTCATTGGTCCAGACATTATTTAACAAGTAGAAGAGCAGGTTAGCATTGTCCGGGGTAATCTCAAGGCTGCCTAGTCCCGCTAGAAGGGAAACTATGACCAGAAACACTAGGGTTCAACTTATCAACCTGGTGAACAAGCTTATTTGCGTGTCACTCCTTTGAGAGGCACTCATCGGTTCGGAGTCAAGGGCAAGCTAGCTCCACGCTACATTGGTCCCTTCCACATTCTTGCCCGTCATGGATTGGTGGCTTATCAACAGGAGTTGCCACCTCAATTCTCTCACGTCCATGACGTATTCCATGTGTCACAACTTCGCCGTTGCTTCAAGGATCCGGAACGTGAAGTGGATCCGGAACTGATTGAAGTGCAAGATGATCTCACTTACAAAGAGCATCCGATCCGCATTCTTGAAGAAGCTGAATGTCGAACCCGCCAGAAGGTTACCAAGTTCCTCAAGGTGCAGTGGTCAAATCATTCTGAAGATGAAGCCACTTGGGAACGCGAGGATAATCTTCGAGCAGAGTATCCCGACCTTTTTCCTTCTACCTCTTAATTCTCGGGATGAGAATTTCTTTTAGAGGAGGAGAGTTGTAACACCCCGATGTAATGATGCTACAGTAATCCCGGTGTTAAGTTAATCACTTTGCTAAAACAATGCTTAATCACTTTGATCAATATCTCATTTCAAATTACAGTTAAATTCAAATTCCAAATCGAGTTTAAAGTCAAAATTCAAATTCTGTCAAACATGCAAACTAAAATGTTCAAGTTGTTGCGAATAAATTGTAAGTAATATTGGTGGAGAAATCATTTTTTATAAAGGTTTAAATGCACAAATAAAATAAAAGCATGAAAAGGAAATTAAACAAAAAATAAAAGTAAATAAAAAAGGGAAAAGAATCACCCCCCCTCTCCACGCTCGGCCAACCGGCCCAGCCCACCGACCGCACGGTCGTTGTCCCTGTTGTTCCCCCGACCGGGGTCGCAACAGGGGCGACGCCCCGCCGGACCACCTCATCGGCGTCGAGCGAGGGGATAAGGTATGCGCCCCCCCTCGCCTCCTCGCCCCCAGATGCGCCTTACCCACTCCTCTCTCTCCCTCCTCTCCCTGCTCGCTCCGTCGCCTCCCCTCCCCTCAGATCCACCGACGCCCGACGCGGTCGTCGTCGTGCCTCGCTCGTCTCCATGACCACAACCACCGCATCGCTTCGTTGACGTGTCCGTCGTCTTCGTCATCATCTTCCTCGACGGCTGGTGGTTGCAGCTGGAGCCTGGAAGCACTGCAGCACCGGGAATCCGCCGTTCCCCATCTCCGATCGCCGCCGCCTCCTTCGTCTCCGACGCCACCTCTGCAGCTCCTAAACCATCACGGGCCTACGCGTGAGCCGCGCGGTGACCTTCTCTGTCCCTTGATCCTCTCCGTTGACCCCTCGCGCACCATAGCTACCTCGTCGCTGTTGCCGTGATCCCGTCGCCGCGTATCGGCTCGTCGCCATGGCCATAGCCCCTGTCGCGCTCGCCTGGGCATGACATCGAGCTCCTGGTGCTCCCATGAGCCCAACAAGCTCGAGCCCGTGCCTTCCCGTGCCTCCTAGCATAGTTCCCATCGAGGACCAGATCGCGGTGCCGCCGTAGCTCGTCCGCGTCCACTTTTTCGGCCGGTTCTGGCGAAACCACCACCAGCACTGGACGCGACACTCGTTGCTCGTTCAAACGCGCCCAAGCGTGCATGAAACTACCCACCGTAGATGAAACCCGACGCGTTCCGGCAACGCACCGCCGCATTTTGGGTCACCGGAGCAACTCCGGTGCTGGCCGCCGACGTGGCAAGGTTGGACCCGCCCGTGGGTCATTGACCAGTGGGTCCAGCAACTGACCAGTGTTGACTGGGCAACTCCAGCCACTAACGTACGGGCCCTACCTCTTAATCCACTAATTAAAATGGTTTAATAATTAAAACTAATTAGGAATACTGATTAGCCTATGATATGTGGGGCCTACTGCCTAATTAACCATGTTTAGTTTAAAATTAAACTATGTTAACTAACAGAGGCTGATATGTGGGTCCTGCTGGACCCACAGGTCAGGCTTGACATGGTCAGACGACTAGTTGACCTGCTGACGTCATCCGCACATCATGCTGACGTCATAATGAATTTCTATTAATAAAAATAATTCCAGAAAATACTTTAACCTTTAAAAATTTGTAGAAAATAAACCGTAGCTCGGATCGAAAAACTTTATACATGAAAGTTGCTCAGAACAACAACATTAATACAATCGTGTCGTCTGTTTCCATCTCGGGACCTTCTACGGAGGTGAACCTGCAACTTTTTGCCTGTTTCCGGTAGATGAATAGTGCATATACACCTGTTAATAAATCCAACTTAAATCCGAAAATAACTAATATGACTTAGACATATCTTTAGGCAACCCTGCACTGCACCGTAGCATAGCATGCTCTGTGTTGCATATATTTGTTGTGTATTTATCTGTTTCCTCCCCCTGTTCTCTCTCGTTAGACCCTGACACCGACGTAGCCCCCGAGACCGACATAGCTCCGGAGTACTACACCGTTGACGACCAGACCCTTGCCGCAGAGCTTCCAGGCAAGCCAACCCCCTTTGATGATTCCGATATCGCCCATTCCCTTTTCTCTTATGCTTGCATTAGAACTGCTACTGTTTTTGTATGATCCTATTCTAATACATAGCATGTTCTTTTTACCTGCTTTCATACCATACATGTTTATCCTAAACTGCTTAGTATAGGTTGGTTGATGACCCACCAGTGACCCCCACCTTGTCACTGTTGTCCCCGCTGGATTACCAGATGACTTGATCAACATGATCGACGTCCAGAGCCTGACACATCACATCACCCCCTAGTTGTACGACTCTGTGGAGTTTCTATCGAGTGTCGAGGGTGATACCTCGTATAACACTTTTGATGAGATCTTTGTAGTGAAGCTAATCAGTCGTGGTCATCGAGGATGATTCCTCCTTCGCCACTCCCGAGAATGGCTGTGTCGTGCAATCCCTCAAGTGTGGACCATCGAGGGTGATTCCTCCAAGTCCACCTTGACGGGTACATCGAGTGGGAATCCATCGAGGGTGATTCCTCGGGTTCCCCCTTGCTATTTCAGACACACAGTTACTTTGACTTTACTCCCAGAACCATGATGAAGTCGGGTCGGCCCCAAGGGGTACCCAAAAGTGATGTGGAGTCGGGATGACCAGGAGGGTACCCGCGAGACAGTTACGTGGCACGGCCGGGCATTCCTGGCCCTTTCCGTAAGTCCACGAGACGGGGCGACGGGGTCACATCAATTGTGAGTCTTTGCTCGTTACCACGCGCTCCCAAGACACTAACGGTTTGGACGTTAGATCCGAGTACTTTTCGCACTAACCACCTGGTAATTCTCGAGCTTGTGTTGTTTTCCCTCGAAGAGGAAAGGGCGATGCAGCCGAGTAGCGTTCAGCCGAGTAGCGTTAGTATTTCCCTTAGTTTTTGAGAACCAAGGTATCAATCCAGTAGGAGACCACGTGCGAGTCCCTCGTACCTACACAAACAAATAAGAACCTTGCAACCAACGCGATAAAGGGGTTGTCAATCCCTTCACGGCCACTTGCAAAAGTGAGATCTGATAGAGATGATAGGATAATATTTTTGGTATTTTTGTTATAGATTGAAAGTAACGGAAGAAAAATAAAGCAACGGCGATAGAAATTGGCAAGTTGACGGGAAACTAATATGATGGAAGATAGACCCAGGGGCCATAGGTTTCACTTGTGGCTTCTCTCATGATAGCAGATTTCTACGGTGGGTGAACGAATTACTGTCAAGCAATTGATAGAAAAGCGGATAGTTATGATAATATCTAGGCATGATCATTGTATATAGGCATCACGTCCATGGCAAGTAGACCGAAACGATTTTGCATCTACTACTATTACTCCACACATCGACCACTATTCAGCATGCATCTAGAGTATTAAGTTCATAAGAATAGAGTAACGCCTTAAGCAAGATGACATGATGTAGAGGGATAAACCCATGCAATATAATATAAACCCCATCTTTTTATCCTCGATGCCAACAATATAATACGTGCCTTGCTGCCCCTGCTATCACTGGGAAAGGACACCGCAAGATTGAACCCAAAGCTAAGCACTTCTCCCATTGCAAGAACTACCAATCTAGTAGGCCACACCAAACTGATAATTCGAAGAGACTTGCAAAGATATTAAAATCATATAAAGGATTTCAGAGAAGAATCAAATATTGTTCATAGATAATCTTGATCATAAACCCAGAATTCATCGGATCTCGACAAACACACCGCAAAAGAATTACATTGAATAGATCTCCAAGAAGACCGAGGAGAACTTTGTATTGAGATCCAAAGAGAGAGAAGAAGCCATCTAGCTAATAACTATGGACCCGAAGGTCTGTGGTAAACTACTCACAACTCATCGGAGAGGCTATGGTGTTGATGTAGAAGCCCTCCGTGATTGATGCCCCCTCCGGTGGAGCTCCGGAACAGGCCCCAAGATGGGATCTCACAGGTACAGAAGGTTACGGTGGTGGAATTAGGGATTTGTGGCGCTCCTCGATGGTTTCAGGGTACGTAGGTATATATAGGAGGAAGAGGCACGTCAGGGGATCCACAAGGGGCCCACGAGGGTGGGGGGCGCGCCTACCCGCCTAGGCGCACCCCTGCCCTCGTGGCCGCCTCGTTCACTTCCTGGCGTGTACTCCAATTCTTCTGTGTTGCAATTGTTCCAAAAATAACTCTCCCGAAGGTTTCATTCCGTTTGGACTCCGTTTGATATTCCTTTTCTGCGAAACACTGAAATAGGAAAAAAAAACAACAATTTGCACTGGACCTTGGGTTAGTAGGTTAGTCCCAAAAACAATATAAAAGTGTATAATAAAGCCCATTAAACATCCAAAACAGATAATATAATAGCATGGAACAATCAAAAATTATAGATACGTTGGAGATGTATCAGCATCCCCAAGCTTAATCCCCGCTCGTCCTCAAGTAGGTAAATGATAAAAACAGAATTTTTGATGTGGAATGCTACCCAACATAATTCTCAATGTAATTTTCTTTATTGTGGCATAAATTTTCATATCTTAAAGATTCAAGACAAAAGTTTAATATTGACATAAGAATAGCAATACTTCAAGCATACTAACAAAGCAATTATGTCTTCTTAAAATAACGTGGCCAAAGAAAGTTATCCCTACAAAATCATATAGTCTGGCTATGCTCTATCTTCATCATACAAAATATTAAATCATGCACAACCCCGGTTTCAGCCAAGCAATTGTTTCACACCTCAATTTTTTCAAACTTTTCAACTTTTACGCAATACATGAGCATGAGCCATGGATATATCACTGTAGGTGGAATGGAGTGGTGGTTGTGGAGAAGACAAAAGAGGAAGATAGTCTCACATAAACTAGGCATATCAATGGGCTATGGAGATGCCCATAAATAGATATCAATGTGAGTGAGTAGGGATTGCCATGCAACAGATGCACTAGAGCTATAAGTGTATGAAAGCTCAACAAAAGAAACTAAGTGGGTGTGCATCCAACTCGCTTGCTCAAGAAGACCTAGGGCATTTTGAGGAATCCCATCATTGGAATATACAAGCCAAGTTCTATAATGAAAATTCCCACTAGTATATGAAAGTGACAAAACAAGAGACTCTCTATCATGAAGATCATGGTGCTACTTTGAAGCACAAGTGTGGAAAAAGGATAGTAGCATTGTTCCTTCTCTCTTTTTCTCTCTCTTTTTTTTCTTTTCTCTCCTTTTTTGGGGCCTTTTCTCTTCTCTTTTTTTGTGGCCTCTTTTTCCTTTTTTCTTTTCTTTCATCCGGAGTCGCATCCCGACTTGTGGGGGAATCATAGTCTCCATCATCCTTTCCTCACTGGGACAATGCTCTAATAATGATGATCATCACACTTTTATTTACTTACGACTCGAAGCTAGAACAAAATATGACTCTATGTGAATGCCTCCGGTGGTGTACCGGGATGTGCAATGAATCAAGAGTGACATGTATGAAAAATTATGAACGGTGGCTTTGCTACAAATACGATGTCAACTACATGATCATGCATGGCAATATGACAATGATGAAGCGTGCCATAGTAAACGGAACGGTGGAAGGTTGCATCGCAATATATCTCGAAATGGCTATGGAAATGGCATAATAGGTAGGTATGGTGGCTGTTTTGAGGAAGGTATATGGTGGGTTTATGGTACCGGCGAAAGTTGTGCGATACAAGAGAGGCTAGCAATGGTGGAAGGGTTAGAGTGTGTATAATCCATGGACTCAACATTAGTCATAAAGAACTCATATACTTATTGCAAAAATCTAAGAGTTATCAAAACAAAGTATTCAACGCATGCTCCTAGGGTAAGGGTTGGTAGGAGTTAACCATCGCGCGATCCCGACCTCCACACAAGGGATGCCAATCAATAAATAAATCATGCTCCAACTTCATCACATAACAGTTCACCATACGTGCATGCTACCGGAATCACAAACTTTAACACATAAGTGTTTCTCAAATTCACAATTACTCCACTAGCATGACTCTAATATCACCATCCTCATATCTCAAAACAATCATCAAGTATCAAACTGTCGGTGTACTAAGATAGGGGTACCTTAGTACCCCAACTTGTGCACGGGCAGTAGCAGCTTCCCGCGGCAGGGTCTACCACGTGCTTGCCGGAAACCTCTCTGGTCCTTATTAAGCCATTCAAAAACAAAGTATACAAGACAGAAGATCAAGGCCCCGGCAAGTGGAGCTTGCCGGGAAGGCCGTCCCAGGCTCAAGACTATGTCATTAACACAAGGCCCTAGCAAGAGGAGCTTGCCAGGAAGACCAGAAGACTGTATCTAGAAGACAAGCCTCGGCGCACTCTGCGCCCCGGTAAGACCCGGGGAGCGACAAGCTTCCCGGCCCGACAAGATCAAGACCCCGGCAAGGTGCTTGCCGGGGGAAGTTTGCACTATGTGCCCGCGCTCAAGCTCATCGGCCCACGCGTCGCCCTGGGGCCCTTCCAGGGACGCGTGGCGGATGGCTGTGCAGCCTGGGGGACACGGTGACACTCCACGGTGACGAGGCTACCGCCGTGGCGAACGGAGACGCAAGGGCGGGCGCTTTTGGGGTCGACGGCGACGGGCATTTAATGCTCTTGCCCCCCACTGTCAAGTTAGGTGATGACCACTGCTCATCCACTACCCATGTACTGTTCCCGCACTGTTACAACCACCACCAAAGTTACATTTTTGCCCTTCTTCTACGTTGACACCTGTCGGTGACCCCTTGAGCTATAAAAGGAGGCCCATGCACAACGTAGAAAGGGTTCGAAAACCTAGATAGCTCTCTCGCTCGGTGTAGCTAGTTCTTCAAACTCCCGAGCTCATAAACTCAATACAAACCAAGCAGGAGTAGGGTTTTACGCGTCCTCGCGGCCCGAACCTGGGTAAACTGCCCGCGTGCTCTCCTCGACCCGCTCTTTGTGCTCCCTCCGCTCCCTCACCGCAACGACAAGGGGCTCCGGTCCCATAGGTGTTCGTGGTGGACAGTTTCCCCCGACATCTTTGACGCGCCAGGTAGGGGGCGTCGAGGTTGTGCGAACCTGATCCGGCGTTCACGCGGGCGCATTCTTCATCAACCTCTCCAACTTCATCAGCAACAGCAACATGGCCCCGAAGAAGAAGGCTTCGGAGGTCGCAGGCCCGTCTGCGTCTGTTCCACCGCCACCAGAACCAACGGTGGATGGAGGAGACGCCGGCGGAAGGGTGGTCGCCGGCGAGGAAACTCGCGGCACCGCCAAATCCAAGGACAAAACGGACGACCGAGCCTCGGTGTCCGTAGACGCGCCACGTCCATCTCAGCAGACGACAACCCAGCAGCGCCGTGGTACATGAGGTACCATCCGCTTGCTGGGGCAAGGGCAAACCGGAGGATCGCGGGATGCTCCAGGCCATCGTCCTGGCACAAGCAAGGCGCGGTCGCCGGGGCGGGACCCTGCTCCTTCTAACCCTGTTAGAAGTCCGAGCATATCTCGCTCCTCACACCGCTCGCCACCGCTCCCCTCCTCTCCAGCAGAAGCACTTGCAAGAGCGCAGCTGCTCCTCGACTTCCCTCCAGCGGCAGACAAGGCCGAAGACTGGAGGGCAACCATCCAGAGCCTGATCGCCTTCGCCAATAACGGCACGCCGCAGCAGCCGGCGACCTCGCGGCCACGGCAAGTCGAGAAGACGAAGGCCGACGGCGACAAGACCGCCGGGGGTGCAACTACGGTGCACTCCCCGCCGCGGAAGCAGAAGACGCCTCCCCACCGGATTAACGTCGACGACGACTCCACGGCGTCGTCGGATCCGCGGGCTCGTCGGGACCAGCGCCAAGTCCTTGACGATCGGCGGCAAGAAGATGCTCGAACAAATATCGAGCGCCGGCGAGAAGCCCGGCGACAATCTGATCAGCGTGCTGGGACCGCTGTCGACGCGCACGCGCCCGGTGAACCAGGCGACTTGCCGTACGCGGCAGGTTGCCCTGCGCTCACCCGCGAGCTGCGGCGCGTCCAGTGGCCCAGTATGAAAAACTTCAAGCCCGACGTACCCGAAAAGTACGACGGCAAGACGCACCCCTCGGAGTTCCTCAGTATCTACACCATCGCGGTGCAGGCTGCCGGGGGGCACGACGAGAAGATACTGGCAAACTACTTCCCGCTGGTGCTTAAGCCGAACGTTCGTTCTTGGCTTATGCACTTGCCGGAAGGCTCTATTTCTTCGTGGGCGGACCTGTGCCACCAGTTTGTTGGCGCCTTCACGGGCGGCCACAAACCCCACGGCCAGGAGAGTGATCTCCACATTCTGGCCCAGAAGGAAGGAGAACCTCTGCGCAAGTACA
Source organism: Secale cereale (assembly GCA_902687465.1). Taxonomy (NCBI): domain Eukaryota; kingdom Viridiplantae; phylum Streptophyta; class Magnoliopsida; order Poales; family Poaceae; genus Secale; species Secale cereale. The sequence continues at coordinate 516,327,853 of LR738710.1, forward strand.
TCCAACGCTTCAGCCGCGTGCAGCACAACATTCCCGACGTCCACCCCGCCGCGGTTATCAGCGCGTTCCACCAGAACGTGCGTAACCGCCGCATGCGGGAAGAAATGGCCATGACGAAGATCCGGGACGTCAGCGAGCTCTACGCTCTGGCTGACAAGTGCGCGCGCGCCGAAGAGGGGAGGAGACTCCCCGGGGAGGATGCTGGCGCAGGGGGAAGCGACAGCGAGGATGCCGCCCCGGCAAAGAAGAGCCGGCGGCGGAACAATAGAAAGAAGAAGAACAAGGAGGTACTTGTCGTCGAGAAGTCCGGCAAGGAAGCTCCCGCCAAGACAGCACAGGCTGGCGGCTCCGGCAAGGAGCCTGCGCCTGTAGCGGCAGCCGACAAGCCAGACGGCTCCGACAAGCAATATTGCAAGATCCACCGCACCAAGGGCCACGACCTTTCCAACTGCAAACGCGTCGAGTACCTCGTAGAGCAGCAGAAGGCTGAATACGAGCGGCGCGACAAGGAGAAGGCTCAAGGTGGCGGAGGAGAGCCAAGCAAGAAGCGGCCTTTCAATGGCCGGGGAGGACGCCGCGGCAAGGCCAAGCAGCGGCAAGGTGATCGACCTCCCCGGGGCCGCGACAAGGATGAAGAAGAAGACGACGACGACATGGAGGAAGGCGATAACAGCGAGCAGGAGTTCTAGAAGGCCACGGAAGTCCTGTGCGTCGACAGCGGCGCCTCTCTGCACACTTCCCACCGCCAACTCAAGCAGTGGGTGCGGGAAGTAAACGCAGCAGAGCCGCCCGTTGAGTCGCGCAGGCTGCTGAAATGGTCCAGCACGGCCATCATTTTTGATCTTGAGGATCACCCCGACCGCACCACTGCGGTCGGGTGTTTGCCAATGTTGGTCTCACCAACCATCCGCAACCTCAAGGTCACCAAAATGTTGGTTGACGGCGGGGTCGGGCTGAACTTGATCTCCTCAGCTGTAATCAAGAAACTCCAGATCCCAGATGGCGAGCTCGAAGAGACCGGTTCGTTCCAAGGAATAAACCCGGGAAGGAGCAAGCCCAAGGGGAAGATCACTCTGCCAGTGACCTTTGGCGGGGAGCTCAACTTCAGGACGGAGAGGATAACCTTTGATGTTGCCGATATCCCATTGCCATATAATGGGATATTTGGACGTCCTGCCCTCGCCAAGTTCATGGCGGCTTCCCACTACGCCTACAATATACTCAAGATGCCGGGGCCGATAAGCGTCATCTCTGTCCATGGCGACAAGAAGGACGCGCTTATCTGCGCCGACAAGATCTACCGGGATGCAGCAGCTGCAGCGGAGAGCAACACACTTGCCGCTGAAGCTCCCGGGGGGAAGAAGACCAAGACCAAGTCCGGCAAGTGCTCTGGGGCCCACTCCGACAAACGCACCTCTTCGGAGTGCTGCGCTGCCGTCGAGGACGTTCCATCGAGCTCCACCGGCAAGTGCAAGAAAGGGATGGCCGCTCCACCGGCAACCAATAAGGTGTCCGCCAAGGAGGACGGCACTGGTGGCACCTTCACCATCAGTGCTACACTTGATAGCAAATAGGAAAGCGCGCTCGTTGCCTTCTTGCGGGCGAATGTCGATGTGTTTGCATGGCAACCATCTGACATCCCCGGCGTTCCCAGGAAGGTAATTGAGCACAAGCTTGCTGTTTGCCTTCATGCGCGGCCCATCAAGCAGAAGGTCAGGAAGCAAGCCGTGGAGCGCCAAGAATTCATTGCCGAAGAAATCAAGAAGTTAGAAGCAGCGGGCCTGGTTAGAGGCGTGATCCATCCGACGTGGTTAGCAAACCCAGTTGTCGTGCGTAAGGCTAACGGGAAGTGGAGACTGTGTATAGACTTCACCGATGTGAATAAAGCATGTACCAAGGATCCATTTCCCTTGCCGCGCATTGACCAGATTGTTGACTCCACTGCTGGATGTGAGCTGCTCTCCTTTCTTGATGCATATTCAGGCTACCACCAGATTTTTATGGCCAAGGAAGATGAAGAGAAGACTGCATTCATTACTCCATGTGGCACATATTGCTTTATTCGCATGCCTTTCGGATTGAAGAATGCAGGCTCAACATTTGCAAGGGTGGTGCACACTGCTTTTGAGCCACAGATCCACAGAAATGTAGAAGCTTACATGGATGACATAGTGGTGAAGAGCAAGAGCAAAGATACCCTGATCCAAGATTTGGAAGAAACTTTTGCAAATCTGCGCAAGATCCAGCTCAAGTTGAACCCCGAGAAGTGCGTCTTCGGAGTCCCCTCCGGCAAGCTTCTCGGGTTCTTTGTCTCTCAGAGGGGGATTGAAGCTAATCCCGACAAGATTAAAGCCATCGAGCAGATCGAAGCCCCGAAGCGCGTCAAGGACGTAAGGAGACTTGCAGGTTGTGTGGCAGCCCTCAGTAGGTTCATTTCAAAGTCTGCAGAACGCGCCCTACCTTTCTTCAAGATTTTGAAGAAGGCAGGTCCTATGAAATGGACTCCGGAAGCGGAGGCAGCGCTGCAAGACCTGAAAGGATACCTATCCTCCACTCCAATACTTGTCGCACCTAGGCCACAAGAGAAGTTGCTGCTATACCTAGCAGCAACGAATCAAGTGGTTAGTGCTGCGTTAGTAGCGGAGAGGGAGGCCGATGAGGAGTCTACGCCACCGGCAAGCGAATCCAGCGACAAGCAGGGGGCTGCTCCGACAAGCCCTGGCCCCGATAAGGACAACTCTGCGCAGGAGCAAGGAGAGGTGCGGAAGGAGATGGTGCAGCGCCCGGTGTATTTTGTGAGTTCCCTCTTGCAGGGGGCTAGATCAAGATACTCCGGCGTGCAGAAATTGCTTTTCGGCCTCCTCATGGCCTCGAGAAAGCTGCGCCATTACTTTCAAGCACACGAGATAACAGTGGTCACTCGCTTTCCGTTGAAGAGGATATTGCAGAATCCAGAAGCAACAGGCAGGATCGTCGAGTGGGCACTGGAACTGTCGAGCTTTGGTCTCAAGTTTGAAAGTACTTCAACTATACAGAGCAGAGCTTTGGCAGAATTTATAGCTGAATGGACCCCAACGCCCGATGAAGAAGTTCCAGAGACGAGCGTACCCGTACAAGAAGCGACAAGCGAATGGATGATGTACTTTGATGGTGCCTTCTCGCTGCAAGGCGCTGGAGCCGGTGTGGTACTCATAGCACCCACCGGAGAACACCTCAAGTATGTTATCCAGATGCACTTTCCCAGGGAACAAGCGACAAACAACACTGCAGAGTATGAGGGTCTGCTTGCCGGCCTCAGAATTGCAGCTGAACTTGGGATTAAGAAACTGATTGTGCGGGGAGATTCTCAGTTGGTGGTCCGACAAGTCAACAAGAGTTACCAGAGCCCCTTGATGGAAGCTTATGTAGATGAAGTGAGGAAGCTTGAAGAGCACTTTGAAGGTCTGCAAATGGAGCACGTCCCGAGAGCTCAGAACGATATAGCAGATGGCCTTTCAAAGTGTGCTGCAATGAAGTTACCTGTGGAACCAGGGACCTTCTTGCTCAAGCTGACTCAGCCATCCGTTACACCATCAATTGGGCAGCCCAAGAAGAGAAAGTTGGTCTCCGGCGACTACTTGCCGGCGGATCTTCCCGAGGCCGCCGCCAAGGTCCCCAAGATCAACGATCAGAACGCTGAGGAACGGTTTGCTCCTGCGGACCCAAGGGTCTGTACAGTTGAAGCAAACGTTCCCGACAAGCCTTGCCCCGGCGGGCTTGCCGGGGAGCCTTCAGCTCCGACAGAACCAGAGGTTCTCGCCGTAGAAGCTGGGGTTCCCGCAGCAGCCCTCATGCCTTTAGTCCTTGCCGTTGAGCCTCGGGCTCCGGCATGGGCACAACAGATCGTCCATTTTTTGCAAACTGGAGAACTTCCTGACGACCCAGCAGAGATAGAGAAAATAACCAGGCAGTCAAGTATGTACCAGTTCGTGGACAATGAACTGTACAGAAGAAGGCTCAATGGTGTCAGGTTGAAGTGCATTTCTAGAGAAGATGGACAGAAGTTGCTGGCAGAAATACATGGAGGCATATGTGGCCACCACATTGGCGCAAGGGCACTTGCCGGAAAGGCATTCCGGCAAGGGTTCTTCTAGCAAGAAGCCCTCCAAGATGCAACTGCACAAGTAACCAAGTGTGAAGCGTGCCAGTTCCATGCCAAACAAATTCATCAGCCAGCTCAAGCTCTCCAGACGATCCCTTTGTCCTGGCCCATCTCGGTCTGGGGGCTCGATATCCTCGGCCCTTTCCCCCGTGCCGTCGGGGGCTTTGAGTACTTGTACGTTGCAATCGACAAGTTCACAAAGTGGCCAGAAGTGGAACCGGTGAGAAAGGTGACAGCACAGTCAGCGGTCAGGTTCTTCAGAGCAATTGTTTGCCGTTTCGGAATCCCAAACAGGATCATCACCGACAACGGTACGCAGTTCACTAGTCGCACCTTCATGCAGTACGTCCAAGACCTTGGCGCCAAGGTCTGCTTCGCTTCTGTTGCTCACCCGAGGAGCAATGGTCAAGCGGAGAGGGCCAATGCTGAAGTGCTGCGCGGGCTCAAGACGAGGACCTTCGACAGGCTGCGCAAGTGCGGAAGAAACTGGATAGAGGAGTTACCGGCGGCTCTTTGGTCAATCAGAACGACACCAAGTCGAGCCACCGGGCAGACACCCTTTGCCCTTGTCTATGGGGCAGAGGCAGTTCTCCCCACGGAACTCGTATACGGATCTCCTCGAGTGCTCGCTTATGATGAGCTCGAGCAAGAGCAACTGCGACAAGATGATGCATTGCTCCTCGAGGAGGAACGTCTCCAGGCTGCTGTACGAGCTACTCGATACCAGCAGGCCTTGCGCCGCTACCATAGCCGCAAGGTCAAGGCCAGGAGTCTCGAGGAAGGCGACCTTGTTCTTCGGCGTGTTCAGTCCGCCAAGAATTCTAACAAGTTGACGCCGAAGTGGGAAGGCCCTTATCGGGTGAGACAAGTTACAAGGCCCGACGTTGTCCGCCTTGAGACCGAAGAAGGCTTACCGGTGAGCAACTCCTGGAACATAGAGCATCTTCGAAAGTTTCACCCATAAGGCGCGGTTGCCGTGATCCGCTCCGGCAACCACCTTTTGTACGAGTCTTGCCGCTGTTGCATGTAAACCTTTGTAGAAAGCCGGGCGCAGATCCCGTGCATCAGTAAAGCTTTGTGTTTTCGCTCTATTTGCCATTCTCGTGCTTTTCTTTGTTATTTGCATGCATTATTTGGCATTTTGTGCAACACACATATCCGGTAAGCATTACCATGCCAAGAAACCCTATACTTGTTTCCTCTTCTCCTTTTCTTTCTCTCTTAAGCAGAAGAAACATTCCTCGCGCACAAGTTTGTCGGGGGGAAGGAGGTGGAGGATGAACCAAGTGCTGTTCAAGAAAGAGAAGCTTACCGGAAAACGAACAGACTATGAAAGCTAAGTTACCAGAATTCGAGCAGTTCAAAAATTTTAAAATTTTTAGTTATCTTCCTTGAACAACCACACTTTGTATGGAAAACCTGTGCGCGGAGGAACCTACCCGTAGCTAGCCGCACCCTTGTCTTGTTTTCGAGTACGCTCAATGGCTTAAGAGAGCTGCGACAAGTGTCGCGCCCTTATTTAGTTTTCGAGTTCGCTCAGCAAGCTAAGTGCGTTGCGACTAGCTGCGGCAAGGTTGCTTGCCGATAAGGCCTTTGCCAGCAGGCTGCTCAGAGTCCAGCACTCAGCGCTCGCGGCAAGGGTCCCTTGTCGGCAAGTTCCCTAAAAGCGTAGGGTAAAAAGTATACAAAGTAAAGGACCAAAACAAGGGAGATAACACTGCATCAATTGCTCGAAAATAAGATAAATATATCGCAGAGATAACTTGTCGCAATGACTAATAGTTTCATGATCATGGCACACTTTGCAGCAACAAAAGAAATAAGAAGAAAGAGGCCTAGTCTACGCGATCGCCTTCACGCCTGGAGATCTTGTTCACCTTGGCGATGATGTGGGCGACCTACGCCTTCAGCGCCTCCATATCTGCGTCGGCCGGCAAGCTGCGGAGGACGTTGACGAGATTTATACCAGGATTGCGGTAGACGATCTTCGTCAGGACGCGCTCCAAGGTACCCGCGCAGAGCTGGCGCGACTCCTCGGCCAGCTGCGCGGGGAGCTTCTCCTGTAGACTTGTGAGTGCCGGCGCGATCCCTCTGAAGAAGAGACTGAGCTTGGCGCTGTGCGGGAGATTTGGATCTGGAGAATATATGAGGTGTTCCACCCTCGGCGCCATCAGCTCCTTGTCGATGTTAGCAGCAGAAGCCACCAGATCTTCAGTCCATATTTCGACGGTCCGGCGGAAGTTGTTAGCAGAAGTGGTGGCGCTTTCCACCAGGCCTCGCTCCTTGCGGAGCTCGTCCTTCAGCTTGGTTTCGCGGTCCCGGACGGCGTCGAGTGAGTCTTTCAACGTGGAGACCTTCAGCTCCAGATCAGCAATTGAGTCCTTGGCGGCCTTGAGCTCGTCGCCTTGCTTGGAGAGGCGTACCTGGAGTTCAGAGTTGGTGTGGGCGTCCTTCTCGCGCTCTATGTTGAGCGCAGTGACCCTCTCCGTGCTCGCCTTCAGGAACTCCTCCAGCTGCGCCACCTTAGCCTCAAGGTCCTTCTTGGCGGTTTCCGCGGCGGCTGCGACAGCTTTCGCCTCCTTCAACTCCCCGCCAAGGGCCTGCTCCCGGGCGGTAAGGTCTTCCTCGTGGGCGTCGAGGTCGACCTTCCGCTGGGTGAGCTCTCCTTCTCGCCGGGACAGCTCTTCACCGACCAGCCGCTGCTGCTCCTCGGCCTCAGCCTTCTCCAGAAGAAACTCCTGCTGCTCTCCGGCAAGCCTCTCGCGCTCCTCCGCCAAGTCGCGGAGGGCCGCTTGGTTGGCGGCGCGGAGTTCAGCAGGACGCTTCCCCAGTTCTGCTCCAGCCTTGGCGGCGAGGGCTTCTCGGGAATCCAGCTTCGCCTGCCTGGCCCGGTAAAGGGCCAGGAGCCGGTGAAGCAGCTTCTCCTCCTCTGGCTCGTCACTCCCACCGGGCGCTTCAACGATCTTCAACCCCGCGGAGGCGAGGACCTCTCCATCGAAGGTCTCTCCCTCCTCGGGGGCTCGCGACGAAGACCCCCATGGCACTTGTATAAAGACGCCATTGGGGGCCTCAAGGTAGAAGCCCGACTGCTCCTTGCCGGCGGAGGGATCGGCGGCCGGCGCAGCGCTAGACGCTCCTGCCGCCTCCGGGCCGGTAGTGTGGCCGCCGTCCCCCTCCCCGGCCGCTGCGTCCGCAGTCGGGGCAGTCTCCTCAGCCGCAGGCTCGTCGGCTCCTGCCATGTCTTCGACGACAGGGGCGTTGCCGTCGTCGCCCTGCGCGCCTTCCTTGCCGACGACCTCGGTCTCCATCCGGTCCGGCGCGGGAGGATCTAGAAGAAGAAGAAAAAGAAAAGAAAAGGTTCAAGCAAATATCCAAAAAAGACAAGTCCAAGAAGACGAGGTTGCAAGACTTACCTTCGCGGACTTCGTCGACGACTGGCTCCCTCGCCGGGGAGTTCACCCTTGGCGGGGTGGCCACCCTCGCCGGGCTGCTCGCCCTTGGCGGGGTACTCGCCCCTGGCGGAGTACCCGCCCTTGGTGGAGCGCTCTCCCTCGCCGGAGAGTTCGTCCTTGGCGGGGACGGCGGGATCTGCGGCTCCTCGGGAGCGGTCTCCGGGCACTCCTGTGGCTGCGGCTCCACCTCTGTACAAGACAAGCAAAGCAACCAGAACAACGAGATGTTAGTACAAGGCAAAAACCTCAAGTGCGCTCGACAAGCAAACAGCTCAAGACCAGACTTACGCTGGGGGCTGCGCTGGGGGCTGCTCCTCGGAGCAGCGGTTGGTTCCGGCAAGTTCGTCGCCGGCGCGTCCCCTGTCGCCGCGACGGGCGAGTCGTCCTCGACCACTACCACGGGAACCTTGGCCTTCTTCGCCACTCGCTGGGCCAGGGTCCTGAAATCAAAGCAAGAAGCAAAATCAGAATCATCAAAGAAAGAATCAAGACTGGATCAAAGAAGTCACAAATTGCAAACACTTACTCCTCTTCCTCGTCGTCATCGCTGAGGGCGGAGAAGTCGAACTCCACCTGAGGCGCTTCCGCGCGAGGAGAAGGGGGAGAAGGCTCCCTCGGGCGCTTGGCGGTCCCCGGGGCTGGGGGCTGCGAAGACCCGGCCTCTGTTGACGCCGAGGCCCGGGGAGCAGGCGGAGCGGCCGCTCCGCTCTGGGAGGATCCTCCTCCGCTTGGCGCAGGTGCGCGGGGCGCCTCCGTCGCGGTTTGGCTCGCTCTGGTGGCGCGCGCCGCCTGGCGGGCGGGCTGCTGTCGGGGCGCCTGCGTCCTCGTCGCCGTAGCCGCCTTGCGGAGGCGCTTCGGCGGTGTACGCTTGGGACTTGCCCGGGGCGGGGAGCTCTCCGAGGACGAGGAGACGTCGTCGTCGAGCCCCAGAGATCCACCAGTATCCTCGCCGGCTCCGGCGTCCTCCTCCTCCTCCACGGCGGGCTCGCTAGGCCCGGCACCTTGCCCTGCGGCCCGGTTCCCTCCGGCGGCTCCGCTCCCTCCGACACCTCTGCTTCCTCCGACAACCTCGCCCCTTGCCGCGGCCTCGCTCACAATCCCGGGGATCCCAGCATGCCTCAGAGAGGGGACCCCGGCGAGCTCGTCGGGCGGGAGCTTGAGAAGTCTCCGAATCTCTGCCTTCGCGGCCTGGCACGACGCGTCCTCAGCCTCTGCCTCGTCGATCGTGAATCCGAAGTCCCCTGCTGCTGCGGCTGCGGCGGCCTCTTCCATCCGGGAAGCAATATAGGCCCGGGTGAGACCCTTGATCTCCTCGGAGTTCTTCGGCACCTCCACCAAGTTATCAAAGAAGCTCATAATGGCGTCCGGCGTCGGCACTATCCAGGTGGGGTCGACGCCGTGAGAGTCACACGCAGGCATCATTGCACGCAATGCGTCCCGGGCGGTGCTGTTGCATAGTGGTACTACTCCCCGGGGAGGTCTAAACCACTCCGGGTGGGCCGGGTCGTGCTTGAAAAGCTCCCGGAGCATCCCCTTCAGCTCCAGCGCCGTGAAGTTGTAGTTCAGCCCCGGGCGCAACCTCATTATGTCCGCCGCATTGCCAAACTCCCATGCTGGCCTTTTCCTCTCTTGTAAAGGAGCAATGCGGCGGCGGAGGAAATCTGCTCCTACCTCTCCGATGGTCAACTTGGCTACCCGGAGACGAAGAATCCTAACGAGGGCGGCGTTGAGCTTGATGTCATCCGGAGCCAAATCGCTCCAGTCCCTGCCGCGCACTATAGCTGCTGTGCGCGGCGCAGTGAAAGGTTGCGGTTCGTCCTCCACTACCCAGCACCAATCCGCGCGCCACTCTTCCCACTTGCCGCGGAGTTCCCCTTTCAGATAAGATTTCTTCTTGTTCAAGCGGAAGACCCAAGAGATCCCTCCGGAGAGGGGAGCGCCGGCCTCTGCTCTAGGCATGAAGAAATGCCTAAAGAGCGCTACGTTTGGATAGATCCCTATGTAGTTTTCGCACAGATGTGCGAAAACCGCCATCGTAAGGATGGCGTTGGGGGTGAAGTCTAAGAGATGGAGATTGTAGGTGTTCATGATATCGCAGAAAAATTCAGAGAATGGAGGACACAGGCCGCGGTGGAAGAAGACAGCAAAGAAGAAATACCCGCTGGGGTATAGATCTCTGGCGGCGGCCGGGTAGACTCTGGTGCGGGGATGCGCCTTGGTCTCCTTGGCCCAGAACAGATAGTACTTGTTCCAGAGCTCCCTCGCGCTGAGCCTCGACGCGAAGACGACGTTCCTTTTCCGCAGGGCGACAAGCTTTGCCGCCTGCTCGGATTTCTCCCTCTTGGTCTTCTCCGCTTCCGCCTTCTCGGCCTTCGGAGCCATGACGGAGGCGGCGGAGGGAGAGGGGGAGAAGCTCGACGGCGCCGCGGATGCGGAAGAGGGCGGAGGAGGTGAATAGGCGGAGCGCAGAGGGGGATTTCTGGAGGAGGAAGAAGCAATGAAGACGAAGTAAGGTAACGGCCCCTGCTTCCTCTGCTTTTAAGGGGGAAGTGGGGGACGCTCCGCATTTCCCATTAAAGAACGTGGCCACGATCTCCCCCACGACGCCGCAATCGACGCGTACCGTTAGGGGGAGGGGATTCGGCGTGTCGCGGGCTGTGCGTGCCCGTGCACTGTCTTGGGCCTGGCCCAACAGCGCTGGGCACCGTGTGTGGCCCAGGCCCGGGGGCTCCTGTCGGTGTACTAAGATAGGGGTACCTTAGTACCCAACTTGTGCACGGGCAGTAGCAGCTTCCCGCGGCAGGGTCTACCACGTGCTTGCCGGAAACCTCTCTGGTCCTTATTAAGCCATTCAAAAACAAAGTATACAAGACAGAAGATCAAGGCCCCGGCAAGTGGAGCTTGCCGGGAAGGCCGTCCCAGGCTCAAGACTATGTCATTAACACAAGGCCCTGGCAAGAGGAGCTTGCCAGGAAGACCAGAAGACTGTATCTAGAAGACAAGCCTCGGCGCACTCTGCGCCCCGGCAAGACCCGGGGAGCGACAAGCTTCCCGGCCCGACAAGATCAAGACCCCGGCAAGGTGCTTGCCGGGGGAAGTTTGCACTGTGTGCCCGCGCTCCAGCTCATCGGCCCACGCGTCGCCCTGGGGCCCTTCCAGGGACGCGTGGCGGATGGCTGTGCAGCCTGGGGGACACGGTGGCACTCCACGCTGACGAGGCTACCGCCGTGGCGAACGGAGACGCAAGGGCGGGCGCTTTTGGGGTCGACGGCGACGGGCATTTAATGCTCTTGTCCCCCACTGTCAAGTTAGGTGATGACCACTGTTCATCCACTACCCATGTACTGTTCCCGCACTGTTACAACCACCACCAAAGTTACATTTTTGCCCTTCTTCTACGTTGACACCTGTCGGTGACCCCTTGAGCTATAAAAGGAGGCCCATGCACAATGTAGAAAGGGTTCGAAAACCTAGATAGCTCTCTCGCTCGGTGTAGCTAGTTCTTCAAACTCCCGAGCTCATAAACTCAATACAAACCAAGCAGGAGTAGGGTTTTACGCGTCCTCGCGGCCCGAACCTGGGTAAACTGCCCGCGTGCTCTCCTCGACCCGCTCTTTGTGCTCCCTCCGCTCCCTCACCGCAACGACAAGGGGCTCCGGTCCCATAGGTGTTCGTGGTGGACAGTTTCCCCCGACACAAACTTCTCATAATATTCAATGCACTTTTATGAAAGTTTTTACTATACCCATCTTGGATGCCTATCATATTAGGACTAATTTTATACCCAAAGCAAATTACCATGCTGTTCTAAAAGACTCTCAAAATAATATAAGTGAAGCATGAGATATCAATAATTTCTACAAAATAAAACCACCACAGTGCTCTAAAAGATATAAGTGAAGCACTAGAGCAGAACTATCTAGCTCAAAAGATATAAGTGAAGCACTAGAGTAAAACTATCTAGCTCAAAAGATATAAGTGAAGCACATAAAGTATTCTAATAAATTCCGATTCATGTGTATCTCTCTCAAAAGGTGTATCCAGAAAGGATGATTGTGGTAAACTAAAAATCAAAGACTCAAATCATACATGACGCTCCAAGCAAAACACATATCATGTGGTGAATAAAAATATAGTCTCAAGTAAAGTTACCGATAGACAAAGACGAAAGAGGGGATGCCTTCCCGGGGCATCCCCAAGCTTAGGATTTTGGTTTTCCTTGAATTTTACCTTGGGGTGCCTTGGGCATCCCCAAGCTTAGGCTCTTGCCACTCTTTGTTCCATAGTCCATGAAATCCTTACCCAAAACTTGAAAACTTCACAACACAAAACTTAATAGAAAATCTCGTGAGCTTCGTTAGTATAAGAAAACAAACCACCACTCAAAGGTACTGTAATGAGCTCATTCTTTATTTATATTGGTTTTAAACCTACTGTATTCCAACTTCTCTATGATTCATACCCCTCGATACTACTCATAGATTCATCAAAATAAGCAAACAACACACAAAAACAGAATCTGTCAAAAACAGAACAGTCTGTAGCAATATGTAGATTTTGAATACTTCTGTAACTCTAAAAATTCTTAAATAAATTGGTGGACGTGAGGAATTTGTCTATTAATCATTTGCAAAAAGAATCAACTCAAAAGCACTCTCTAGTAAAAAAATGGTAGCTAATCTCGTGAGCACTAAAGTTTATGTCTTTTTACAGTATGATCATAAAGACTTCACCCAAGTCTTCCCAAAGGTTCTACTTGGCACACACACTAATTAAAACACAAAACCACATCTAACCAGAAGCTAGATGAATTATTTATTGCTAAACAGAAGCAAAAACAAATAAAATAAAATTGGGTTGCCTCCCAACTAGCGCTATCGTTTAACGCCCCTAGCTAGGAATGATACAATAATAGATCTAAGTATTGCCATCTTTGGTAGGCAATTCTTCAATTGAACACTTATAATTCTTAGGACTTTCTTCCTTACTATTAATAATCAAACTCCTTGGCAAGAAATCAAGAAATTCATTTGTGGCCAAAGGTTCCCTAATGATAGTGAGAAAGATGGGGTGAACACTTATTGATTTAAGATCCGCAGCTCCCTTACTAGAAGATTCACCCTTATTTTTAGGGACATACATAAACTTGGCCATTTTGGTAGTAGAGGGGTTCGAAGTATTTCTCAGAGCAGAAAAGGCAGACCCTATATTGGTAATAATATCCTCAAGCTTATCTATTCTAGTGGAATCTTGATCTATTTTCTCATTAACTATGGGTTCCTTTTCCTTAAAAAATCTCAGAGTGACTCCTACCCTAGATCCATATTGGGTAATTTGATTATTGATATTTTTTATTCAAGTTCTCAATCAACTCCACAGTGGCAACTTTATTTTCAATAATTTCAAGCCTTTGCATAATGTGTTCTAAAGTTAAGATAGTTCCATTAACCAGAAAGGTGGTGGGCCAAACAAATCTATCATAGCATTATAATAATCAAAAGTATGGCTACCCAAGAAATTCCCTCCGGTAATGGTATCAAGAATATATCTATTCCAAGGAGTAATGCCTACATAAAAATTGTGAAGAAGCACGGAAGTGGAAAGCTTCCTAGTAGACCTATTCCGAGCATTGCAAATTCTATACCAAGAATCTTTTAGATTTTGTCCCTCCCTTTGCTTAAAATTGAGAACTTCACTCTCGGGAGTATTAATAATGGTAGGAGGACTAGCCATGATGGCAAAGGCAAATGATAAAGCACACGGAGCAAATAAGAGGGCAAATAAAACAGCAAGGGTGAAGTGGGGGAGAGGAAAACGAGAGGCAAATGGCAAATAATGTAATGCGAGGGATACGTGTTTGTGATGGGTACTTGGTATATGACTTTTGCATAGATCTTTCCGGCAACGGCGCCATAAATTCTTCTTTCTACTTCTCGAGCTTGCGCTGCTTTCCCTCGAAGAGGAAAGGGTGATGCAGCACAGTAGCATAAGTATTTCCCTCAGTTTTTGAGAACCAAGGTATCAATCCAGTAGGAGACCACGCGCGAGTCCCTCGTACCTACAAAAAAATAAGAACCTTGCAACCAACGCGATAAAGGGGTTGTCAATCCCTTCACGACCACTTGCAAAAGTGAGATCTGATAGAGATGATAGGATGATATTTTTGGTATTTTTGTTATAGATTGAAAGTAAAAGAAGGAAAATAAAACAACGGCGATAGAAATTGGCAAGTTGATGGGAAACTAATATGATGGAAGATAGACCCGGGGGCCATAGGTTTCACTAGTGGCTTCTCTCATGATAGCAGATTTCTACGGTGGGTGAACGAATTACTGTCGAGCAATTGATAGAAAAGCGCATAGTTATGAGAATATCTAGGCATGATCATTGTATATAGGCATCACGTCCACATATCGACCGCTATCCAGCATCACTAGTAGAAAACAGGGCATTGGTCCAGCCCATTAGCCCCGGTTCAATCTAGAACCGGGACCAATGGGGGTACTGGACTCGGTTCGTTAGCCCAGGGGGCCGGCCGGGCCACGTGGGCCATTGGTCCCGGTTCGTCTGGACCTATTGGTCCCGGTTGGAGCTAAAAACCGGGACCAATGGCTCTTGCTCCTGGCCCACCACTATTGGTCCCGGTTTGTTTTATAAACCGGGACCAAAGGCACCCCTTTAGCCCCGGTTTGTAGCACCAACCGGGACCAGTGAGTTGCCTATATAAACCCCCTCACTCAAGAGCAGAGCTCACTGCTCTGTATTTTTTTCTGGCTGAGGGGGAGAGGGGTTAGTGGTGCTCTAGCTCACCTCCTATGCACACAACGTGCTCGGTGGAATGCCCGAGCCACACTAGTTAAGCTTTTCTCCTCTCGAAGCTCTATTTTCTCCGAGATTTGTCTAGGTTTAGCGGTCCGTCACGTCCCGTCCCCGTCTTCGCCACCGTCGATCGCCCCCGCCGATCTCGTCACCGGCACCACCGTGGTGAGCCTCTTGTTATGTCCATGCTTTTCTTACTTTTATTATTGCTTTAGATAGATGCATGTTTGTCTAATTTTCTTACGTTTATTATTGCTTGTTATTATATAGTGCGATGGTTTTGATATCCGCCCACGTGGGCCCTCGTCCGGTCTACGATTCGGATGTGGTATATTATCTTTAATTTATAACTATTTGTTTTAGTGCTTATGATAGTTATGCCGACCAACCTGACATGCATAAATGTTTTATTATGTCTAGGAGGTAGTTGAACCGGAAATTCCAACCGACCCTCTTGTGGAGAGGTTAAATTTAGTTGAAGAGGAAAACATTTCGTTAAAGAAAAAATTGGAAAAAATGGAGGAGGAGAAGATGGAATTGGAGTTGCATGTTGCGGAAGTTATCGATGATCACAAGATCAAGATGGACCCTATTGTCGAGAGGTTAAATTTAGTTGAAGAAGAAAACAAATTCTTGAAGGAAAAAATAAAAAAAATTGTGGACGAGAAGATGATATTGGAGTTGCATGTTGCGGATGTCGTCGATGATCACAAGATCAAGATGGATGCAATGCGGTTGAAGATTAAAAAGATTAGAAAATATGCCATTAATACCGAGGCTTGGTATCATTATGCCGTTGGATCAATTGTTACCTTGGTTGCGATTATGATAGCATTTATTTTCGCATTGAAATGTTTTACATAGTTTCGATGTGTATGGAGAGCTATATGTTGTTAGATGAGAACTATATATGTATGTACTTTGGTTTTAATGTGATGATGAACTTTTATCCATTTGGTCACTTAATTATCTATTTATGATGTTCTGTAATGGTTTTTGACACACTTAATTATATATAAATGCACGCAGATGAACCGCCAATGGATGTACGGTGACAGACACACCTCCGAGTACATTAAGGGCGTGCGTGAGTTTCTAAATGCGGCAGAGGCAAACAAGCAGAATGGTTTTATGTGTTGTCCATGCACTAAATGTGTGAATACGATGTCTTACTCTAACCGAAAAATCCTTCACTCCCACCTGCTTTACAAGGGTTTCATGCCACACTATAATGTTTGGACGAGGCACGGAGAAATAGGGGTTATGATGGAAGACGGCGAAGAAGAAGAGTACGATGACAACTATGTGTCCCCTGAATACGGTGATGCTGCAATGGGGGGAGCTGGTGAAGATCAAGAGGAACCAGACGATGTGCCCAATGATGCTGCAACGGGTGAAGCTGCTGAAGATCAAGAGGAACCAAATGATGATCTTCGCCGGGTCATTGTCGATGCAAGGACACAATGCGAAAGTCAAAAGGAGAAGCTGAAGTTCGATCGCATGTTAGAGGATCACAAAAAAGGGTTGTACCCCAATTGCGAAGATGGCAACACAAAGCTCGGTACCGTACTGGAATTGCTGCAGTGGAAGGCAGAGAATGCTGTGGCTGACAAAGGATTTGAGAAGCTACTGAAAATATTGAAGAAGAAGCTTCCGAAGGATAACGAATTGCCCGACAGTACATACGCAGCAAAGAAGGTCGTATGCCCTCTAGGATTGGAGGTGCAGAAGATACATGCATGCCCTAATGACTGCATCCTCTACCGCGGTGCATACAACGATCTGAACGCATGCCCGGTATGCGGTGCATTGCGGTATAAGATCAGACGAGATGACCCTGGTGATGTTGATGGCGGGCCCGCCAGGAAGAGGGTTCCTGCGAAGGTGATGTGGTATGCTCCTATAATACCACGGTTGAAACGTTTGTTTAGAAACAGAGAGCATGCCAAGTTGATGCGATGGCACAGTGAGGACCGTAAGAAAGACGGGAAGTTGAGAGCACCCGCTGACGGGTCGCAATGGAGAAAAATTGAGAGAAAGTACTGGGAGGAGTTTGCAAAGGACGCAAGGAACGTATGGTTTGCTCTAAGCGCGGATGGCATTAATCCTTTCGGGGAGCAGAGCAGCAATCACAGCACCTGGCCCGTGACTCTATGTATGTATAACCTTCCTCCTTGGATGTGCATGAAGCGGAAGTTCATTATGATGCCAGTTCTCATCCAAGGCCCTAAGCAACCCGGCAACGACATTGATGTGTACCTAAGGCCATTAGTTGAAGAACTTTTACAGCTGTGGAATGGAAACGGTGTACGTGCGTGGGATGAGCACAAACAGGAGGCATTTGACCTAAAGGCGTTGCTGTTCGTGACCATCAACGATTGGCCCGCTCTCAGTAACCTTTCAGGACAGACAAACAAAGGATACCACGCATGCACGCACTGTTTAGATGACACTGAAAGTATATACCTGGACAAGTGCAGGAAGAATGTGTACCTGGGCCATCGTCGATTTCTTCCGACCAACCATCAATGTCGAAAGAAAGGCAAGCATTTCAAAGGCGAGGCAGATCACCGGAAGAAGCCCGCCATGCGTACCGGTGATCACGTACTTGCTATGGTAAATGATTTACACGTAATCTTTGGAAAGGGCCCCGGCGCACTAGCTGTTCCGAATGACGATGAGGGACACGCACCCATGTGGAAGAAGAAATCTATATTTTGGGACCTACCCTACTGGAAAGACCTAGAGGTCCGCTCTTCAATCGACGTGATGCACGTGACGAAGAACCTTTGCGTGAACCTGCTAGGCTTCTTGGGCGTGTATGGAAAGACAAAAGATACAGCTGAGGCACGGGAGGACCTGCAACGTTTGCACGAAAAAGACGGCATCCCTCCGAAGCAGTATGAAGGTCTTGCCAGCTATGCTCTTACGAAAGAAGAGAAAGAAATCTTCTTTGAATGCCTTCTCAGTATGAAGGTCCCGACTGGCTTCTCGTCGAATATAAAGGGAATAATAAATATGGCAGAGAAAAAGTTTCAGAACCTAAAGTCTCATGACTGCCATGTGATTATGACGCAACTGCTTCCGGTTGCATTGAGGGGGCTTCTACCGGAAAACGTCCAATTAGCCATTGTGAAACTATGTGCATTCCTCAATGCAATCTCTCAGAAGGTGATCGATCCAGAAATCGTACCAAGGCTAAGGAGTGATGTGGCGCAATGTCTTGTCAGTTTCGAGCTTGTGTTCCCACCATCCTTCTTCAATATCATGACACACGTCCTAGTTCATCTAGTCGACGAGATTGTCATTCTGGGGCCCGTATTTCTACACAATATGTTCCCCTTTGAGAGGTTCATGGGAGTCCTCAAGAAATATGTCCGTAACCGCGCAAGGCCAGAAGGAAGCATCTCCATGGGCCATCAAACAGAGGATGTCATCGGGTTTTGTGTTGACTTCATTCCTGGCCTTAATAAGATAGGTCTCCCTAAATCGCGGTACGAGGGGAGACTGACTGGAAAAGGCACGCTTGGAAGGGACTCAATAATATGCAGGGACGGTTATTCTTGGTCTCAAGCACACTACACAGTTCTACAGAACTCTACATTGGTGACCCCGTATGTCGATGAACACAAGAACAGTTTGCGCTCCAAACACCCGGAGGAGTGCGACGACTGGATTACACGTGAACACATCAGGACTTTCAGCAGTTGGTTGGAAACACGTCTCAGAGGTGACAACACTGTTTGTGATGAGTTGTACTTGTTGTCCAGGGGACCATCTTCGACTGTATTGATTTACAAAGGATACGAGATAAATGGGAATACATTTTACACGATTGTCCAAGATCAAAAGAGCACCAACCAAAACAGCGGTGTCCGCTTTGATGCAACAACCGAGAGGGGAAAGGACACATATTATGGTTACATAGTGGACATATGGGAACTTGACTACGGACATGATTTTAAGGTCCCTTTGTTTAAGTGTAAATGGGTCAATCTGTCAGGAGGCGGGGTACAGGTAGACCCACAGTACGGAATGACAACAGTGGATCTGAAAAATCTTGGATACACTGACGAACCGTTCGTCCTAGCCAATGATGTGGCACAGGTTATCTATGTGAAGGACATGTCTACCAGACCGAGAAAAAGAAAAGATAAGGAAGCGAATACATCATACGACGATACCGAGACCAACTTGCTACGATCGTTGGTGGTAAATGAAAACAAAGATATAATACTCTTTCCTTACAATTTCAAGTGAGTGTTAATGTCTTGTGCATATTTGGTTTCCCTTATATATCAGTCAAGGTTATAGTGATGTAATTGATGATCTCATGCATTCGTGCGCAGCTTCCACTATATTCTCTTAGAGATTAAGCTTGAGAAGGGAGTAGTAACTGTCTTCGACTCTAAACGTAAAGATCCCGAGGAGTATGCGGACATGACTCAAATGCTAGC
This sequence comes from Secale cereale, assembly GCA_902687465.1. Lineage (NCBI taxonomy): Eukaryota > Viridiplantae > Streptophyta > Magnoliopsida > Poales > Poaceae > Secale > Secale cereale. The sequence goes on from LR738710.1 coordinate 516,346,722, forward strand.
CAGGTAAGTTAAATCGATCAATATTATCCACCATGCATATATATCAACAACTTCATTTCTGATATCAACTAATTGTTTTCTTTGTCTGGCAGGGCTTGGAAAAAATTCACCAAAAAAGCTCCGGGACTGCCGAAGAAGCTACAATTTAGATACCCGAAAGTAAGTACTATATAGTAGCATGTTCCGCGCGCGCATCTCCTATATCTTGATTCAAGCGCTAGTTTCATCAATACCAATTTGGCATTCTTGCTTATCAGTTTGATTGACCTCTATTTCTTGTAAAGTGGTTGTGGCAGGAACCCGGGAATGATTATTGTGGATACTACATTTGCGAGTCCATCCGCCACACGACCTGTGAGCGGGGCTACACTGATGAACAATTTGAAGTGCGTAAGCAATCAATAATATTCACAAATTTATAGCATCATTTCATGTATTGACCCCCTACTTCAAATTAGATGTTTCGGATGTGGGATGAACTCCTAACACCAGATCGTCTGCGAGCAATTCAAGAGGAATTGGCGGCATTCTTCCTTGAACACGTGATCGCTGAAGACGGAGAATACTATATGGACCATGCATCCATGTGTTAGGAGATTATTTTTGTAAGAGATAATTATTGTATATATGTGCCCGGTAGTGTCGGATAGATATACGAGAACTTGTTGTTCGACCAATCTCTCGGAGAAGGAGAGGTGGTCGATATTACTTCTCTCTGTATGCATATATATATATGTTGATTATACGAGATCTTCTGTTCCTTCGTTTGCTTAGTAGCTAGCAGCTAGCTAGCTAGCTAGCGTGACTCTAGTCCTCTCTATATACGTATGTGTAGTATGTAGCGTCGACCAAGCACGGACATAAGAGAGAACACTTCTCTCTATTAATTAGCTAGCTAACACAATATATGAAACACCTAAATTAACCCCCAAAACCTAAAACCCCCCTCCCCTTTCAAAAAAAAACAAAAACCACAGCCATAGAAATGCTGACGCGTGGATGCCTTTTGGTCCCGGTTGGTACCACCAACCGGGACTAAAGCCCCTCCTGCCTGGACTCGGTGCACAGGCCACGTGGACACCCTTTTGCCCCGGTTCTGGATTGAACCGGGACTAAAGGGTCAGAGCATTAGTACCGACCCTCTTGTCCCGGTTCCAGAACCGGGGCTAAAAGGCCCAAATGAATCGGGGCTAAAGACCCTTTATCTACTAGTGTATGTGCATTCCTCAATGCAATCTCTCAGAAGGTGATCGATCCAGAAATCGTACCAAGGCTAAGGAGTGATGTGGCGCAATGTCTTGTCAGTTTCGAGCTTGTGTTCCCACCATCCTTCTTCAATATCATGACACACGTCCTAGTTCATCTAGTTGACGAGATTGTCATTCTGGGGCCCGTATTTCTACACAATATGTTCCCCTTTGAGAGGTTCATGGGAGTCCTAAAGAAATATGTCCGTAACCGCGCAAGGCCAGAAGGAAGCATCTCCATGGGCCATCAAACAGAGGATGTCATCGGGTTTTGTGTTGACTTCATTCCTGGCCTTAATAAGATAGGTCTCCCTAAATCGCGGTACGAGGGGAGACTGACTGGAAAAGGCACGCTTGGAAGGGACTCAATAATATGCAGGGACGGATATTCTTGGTCTCAAGCACACTACACAGTTCTACAGAACTCTACATTGGTGACCCCGTATGTCGATGAACACAAGAACAGTCTGCGCTCCAAACACCCGGAGCAGTGCGACGACTGGATTACACGTGAACACATCAGGACTTTCAGCAGTTGGTTGGAAACACGTCTTAGAGGTGACAACACTGTTTGTGATGAGTTGTACTTGTTGTCCAGGGGACCATCTTCGACTGTATTGATTTACAAAGGATACGAGATAAATGGGAATACATTTTACACGATTGTCCAAGATCAAAAGAGCACCAACCAAAACAGCGGTGTCCGCTTTGATGCAACAACCGAGAGGGGAAAGGACACATATTATGGTTACATAGTGGACATATGGGAACTTGACTACGGACATGATTTTAAGGTCCCTTTGTTTAAGTGTAAATGGGTCAATCTGTCAGGAGGCGGGGTACAGGTAGAACCACAGTACGGAATGACAACAGTGGATCTGAAAAATCTTGGATACACTGACGAACCGTTCGTCCTAGCCAATGATGTGGCACAGGTTATCTATGTGAAGGACATGTCTACCAGACCGAGAAAAAGAAAAGATAAGGAAGCGAATACATCATACGATGAGCCAAAGCGCCACATAGTTCTTTCAGGAAAAAGGGACATCCTGGGAGTGGAGGGCAAGACAGACATGTCTGAAGATTATGAAAAGTTTCATGAAATTCCTCCCTTCAAAGTCAAGGCTGACCCAAGCATCCTGATAAACGATGAAGATTATCCATGGTTACGGCGCAATAAGCAAATGACACAAGCGAAAAAAAAGTGAAGAGTTATTTCCGCAACTATTATGATGATACCATGCCAACTTTGTAACAAACGAGTATGATACCATTGTTCGTTTGTACTATTCAAATTTCAATACTACTTGCACTAACAAAACAAAACAAAACAAAACAAACTTGAAAAATAAATAGCAACAATAAGTATTTTGTTGTAAGTATAAACAAAATAAAATAAATAAAGCAACAAAGAAAATAAATAAAGAAAGTAAAATAAATAAAGCAACTCTAAATACAGCAAAAAACAACTTAGAAATAAACAAAGAAAATAAAATAAATAAAGCAACTCTTTATACAGCAAAAAACAACTTAGAAATGAATAGCAACAATAAGTATTTTGTTGTAAGTATAAACAAAATAAAATAAATAAAGCAACAAAGAAAATAAATAAAGGAAGTAAAATAAATAAAGCAACTCTAAATACAGCAAAAAACAACTTAGAAATAAACAAAGAAAATAAAATAAATAAAGCAACTCTAAATACAGCAAAAAACAACTTAGAAATAAATAAATCAAAAAAGGAAAAAAAAATTGGGCGCTGCCCAGTGAGCCTGCAAGGCCTATAGCACAGGATGCACCTGTAATATAAGGCCCAGCAAGCTCACAGGGCAGCGCGCAGAGTTAGGCCCAGAAGCCTGCATTTGAGAGGAGCTCGAGAGGGTGGGAGCAGTAGCCCTTATAAACCACTCTCGAGCTCCCTCAGCTAGCGAGGTGGGACTAAACATCCCACCGCACCCGCGCCAGCACAGGGCCTTTGGTCCCGGTTGGTGGCACCAACCGGGACTAAAGGGAGGCATTAGTCCCGGTTGGTGGACGAAACCGGGACTAATGACCCCCTTTAGTCCCGGTTGCTGCCACCAACCGGGACTAAAGGCCCCTCCTTCCCGCCCTTTGGGCTGCTGAAAAGGGACCTTTAGTCCCGGTTGGTGGCAGCAACCGGGACTAAAGGGTGGCATTAGTCCCGGTTTCAGGCACCAACCGGGACTAATGCCCCTCCTATATAACCAGGACTTGCGAAATTTTGGGCAGTTTCATTCTTCCCCGTCCCGACGCCTCCCTCGATCTGCTCCTTCCCCGTCGCCGTCGCCGTCGCCCCCGTCGCCCCGTCGCCGTCGCCGTCGCCCCCGTCGCCGTCGCCCCCGTCGCCCCGTCGCCGTCGCCGTCGCCCCCGACGCCGCCTCGTCGCCCCGCCCCGCGCCGTCGCCGTGCCCCGCGCCGTCGCCGCGCCCCGGCCGGCCCGTCGCCGCGCGCCGCCGCGCGCCCCGCCCCGCCGCCGTCGCGCCGCCGCGCCCCGACGCCGCCTCGTCGCCGCCCCGCCCCGCCGCCGTCTCGCCGCCCAGCCCTGCCGATGTGAGGGGCTCTTTTTTTTATGTTTAATATTGCTGTATATATATATATATATATATATATATATATATATATATATATATATATATATATATATATATATATATATAGTTGCTGTGTATATATGTATAAATTGCAGTATATTTATGTGTATATTTTTTTTATGTTTATATAAATTGCAGTATATATAGTTGTTGTATATATAGTTGCTGTATTTATATGTATGTGTATATCTTTTTTTTTCTTAGGAATTTGCTAAATATATATGTTAAATATATATTTATGTGTATATAAATATATTTTTTCTTAGGAAGTTGCTGTATATATGTTATGTGTGTATATGTGATGTATATATATGTGTATGTGGCTATATAGTTTTTTGTTTATATATGCTAAATATATATAGAAAGTTTTATATATGCGAAAGTTACAAATTTAGAAAAAGAAGGATAGGAAAGAAGAAAATAAGAAAGAGGAAAGAAAGAAGAAGAGGAGAGGAAGAAGAGGAGAAATAAATAAGAAGAAGAAAAAAAAGAAAAAAAGAGGAGAAGAAGAAAGGAATAGAGGAGAAGAAGAGAATTTTCTCTTCTTCTCCTCTATTCCTTTCTTCTTCTCCTTTTTTTTCTTTTTTTTTCTTCGATCTTCTCCTCTAGCGGTTCCTTTTTTCTTATTCTTCCTCTTTTTTTATCGGATATGTCTATGTCGATATACACCCTCCCCGATAACTTCGACATTAGGGGGGGCCGGGGTCGAGGGTCGTCGAGGGACCGAGAGGCCGAAGGTCGAGGGGTTGAGGGTCGTCGAGGGACCGAGAGGACGAAGGGCGAGGGGTCGAGAGGTTGCCTAGCAGTCGGGGGTCTAGGGTTGTGGATCGCCGAGCAGTCGGGGGTCAAAGTATTGAAGAATTCCATGACTTCATCATTTGCCAGAAGTAACCGGGGCATTTTGGTACAAAGTTATGCAAAGATATTTTGGAACGGAGTTCCTGATAGAATAATCCGTCTTTTGTTACGAATTATCCTATCTGAGACTCCGTTCCAAAATAACTTTGGAGAGCTTCGTACCATCATGCTACTGTTACTTTCGCCTAATGATGAAGTATTGGTTTTGTTGAATCCTTTGACACTCGACAAAATGTGACATGAGGGGGTCTAGGGTTGTGGATCGCCGAGCAGTTGGGGGTCGAGGGGTCGAGAGAGGTTGCCTAGCTAGTGTCAAAGTATTGAAAAATTCCATGACTTCATCATTTGCCAGAAGTAACCGGGGCATGTTGGTACGAAGTTATGCAAAGATGTTTTGGAACGGAGTTCCTGATAGGATAATCCGTCTTTTGTTACGGATTATCTTATCTGGGACTCCGTTCCAAAACAACTTTGGAGAGCTTCGTACCATCATTCTACTGTTACTTTCGCCTAATGATGAAGTATTGGTTTGTTGAATCCTTTGACACTAGACAAAATGTGACATGAGGGTGTCTAGGGTTGTGGATCGCCGAGAAGTCGGGGGGGGGGGGTCGAGGGGTTGCCTAGCTAGTGTCAAAGTATTGAAAAATTCCATGACTTCATCATTTGCCAAAAGTAACCGGGGCATTTTGGTACAAAGTTATGCAAAGTTGTTCTGGAACGAAGTCCCTGATAGGATAATCCGTCTTTTGTTACGAATTATCTTATCCGGGGACTCCGTTCCAAAACAACTTTGGAGAGCTTCGTACCATCATGCTACTGTTACTTTCGCCTAATGATGAAGTATTGGTTTGTTGAATCCTTTGACACTAGCTAGACAAAATGTGACATGAGGGGGTCTAGGGTTTGTGGATCGCCGAGCAGTCGAGGGTTGAAGCTAGTTCTACGTTTGCCATTAATATATCCATCTGTCATGTTTGAATAATAATTGGCATGTTGTAAATATTTGTAGAAACAATGGACGACAACACCCGAGACCTAGCACAAGAAGCGATGTTGATGGACATAATCGCAGACGGACAAAATGCCGTCAGGTCGTATCACAACGACACCGATGAGCAGGTCGAACAAGAGCTGCGGCTGGAAGATCTAGGCTATGATATTGATGAATTCGGTGACCCAATGCACATGGAAGAAGTAGACCGTGAGGACGGCTCCGGTGACCCAATGTCGGTGCAAGAAGGAGACCGTGATGCTGGCTCCGGTGACCGAACCGAGTCCGGCCAGGAGGTATATATGTTAGTTAAGCATGTGCTGACTAGTTAATTGATTCATTCATTAACTCTCGTCTTTGTTCCTTTTCTAGCCCTCCGGATCGAGCAAATCTTCGGTAAAGAGACGAGGAGCGAAGAAAAAGTTGAGGCCGGATGAAAAGTTTGAGATCTCAGAAATCTCGCGCTCCGGCGAGCCGATTGCACCCATCCGCACAAAGAACGCATTTGTTAATCAGTGCGGGGTTCTGGTTAGGGACAAGATCCCGATCAGCATCCATCAATGGTTAAAGCCGGCTGCAAACGACGCTCAGGTGACTTATGTCACTGATATGCAGAAAGAAGATCTTTGGACTGAGCTGAAGTCAAACTTCGTCCTACCGCGAGAGGTTGATCCGGCGAAGCCAGTTAAAGAGGAGTTAATCAAGTCTTATGCACTTTCGAAGATGGCAGACCAATTCAGGGCATGGAAGAAAAAACTGAATAAGTTTGTCAAAGATGAAACGACTCCAGAATTCGTGGGCATATATGAGAGGATCAAAGATGACTGGCCCGCATTTGTGGCCCATAAGAAGTCGGAAAAGAGTCAGAAGATGTCGGAGACAAACCGGATAAATGCTGCAAAGAAGATGCATCACCATCGCACGGGGTCGGGCGGCTACCTCGTAGCCCGGCCTAAGTGGGCCAAGGCTGAGAATGATCTGCTTCAGAAAGGGACCGAACCAGAGACAATGCACTGGCCAGAACGTTGCCGGACTTGGTTCTTCGGGGCTGGCGGAACCTTGGACCCTGTAACAGGGTGGTGCATTTGGACGGACAAGCAATTGGAAACACCACTCAGGAAGATGCGGCAGTATATCAAAGCAGCGCATGCAGGGACGTTCATCCCCGACAGAGAGAACGACGAGCTGACAATGGCCCTCGGGAATCCTGAGCACCCTGGACGGACACGAGGCACGCCAGGCTCCCTTCCGTGGCGTGCTGGGTTTCTGGACGCAGGAGGCTACAAATGCCACGACAGGAGGAAGAAAATGGAGATGACCGAAATCCAGGCGCTGCGGGCCAGAATACAAGCGATAGAGGAACGGGAAGCAGATCGGGAGAAAAGAATTGCCGAAGCTTCCCCCGAAGCTTCCCCCGAAGCTACCCCGCCATCTCAGCGGAGAAGCAGCGTGGCTTCCACCGAGCTGCTTCAGCCAGAGCTTGCCTTGACGGCTACTGCCAGGAATCCGTGGATGCTATCACGCAGGCACAAAATTGCCACCTTATGGCACAGTGGATGAATCTGAAGGTCAAGGCGGCTGCTGGCTCTGTTTATCCTTCTGGACCAGACGACACTTTTCACTGACGGCCGATTCCAGAAGGATATGCTAGGGTGATGGTCGACGAAATAACGGAGGGATTTGAGGAGCTCCAGCTTGACCACCCTACCGGTGAAGGGGAGACTCGGCTGGGTTCTTCACTGAAGACTCCATGCCTATGGCGGAAGGACCTAATCAACATTCTGAACTGGACGCCTCCGCCTCCTCCTCCTCCTCCGACGAGTCAGGGCACTCCGCCTCCTCCACCGCCTCCTCCTCCGGCGAGTGACCATCAGGGCACTCCGGCTCCTTCTCCGGCGAGTGACCATCAGGGCACTCCGGCTCCTTCTCCGGCGCGTGGCGGCACACCGCCTCCTTCGCCGCCGGCGCGTGGCGGCACTCCGCCTCCTTCACCGCCGGCGCGCCCGAGCAGACAGCCTGCTCCTCCTTCTCCGCCTAATCAGCAAGGGCGGAAGAGACCTGCCGCCGCTCCGGCTGCTCCTGCTCCGGCGCCTAAGCAAGTAAAAAAGACAGCCGCTTCGTCTGGTCCGGCGACGTCTACCAGTACAGCCAGAGGCGGGAGGCGATGCAGATTCGGTCCTTCTCTCACGCCTCTAGAGAAGTTACCGTACGAGAGGTCCGACGAGGAAAACACGAAGATCGCTGAAGGCGAAGTGAAGGACTTTTTTGAAGGGTTGAAAGCACAGAGACATCCACCTCCGGAAGAGAAGATAGATGCGGTGAAAGCAAAGCGCACTCTTGCTGCCCTGAAGCAACCAGCGAAAAGTAAGCCGAAGGGAAACTATGACCGCATTATTCAAAAGACATTTCAAGATGCCAAGCGGTCCGGAAGTACAAAAAGTGATCAGAGGTTAGCAGAAGGGCGAGCTGGGAAACAAATTGCCCAGCTCGGCGAACAAGCGAACCAATCGTGCCCCCCGCTCAAGGTGTCTAGCGACATGGTCGCTAATGATCCGAGGATGGTGCCCGGTTATACCAATCTTGCAGATTACGCGTCCGACGATGTACACTATGATTTCATGGACGTGCAGATAGAAAGATACGAGTACAAAAAGCCTCTCGTCAAAAATGAAAGATCTCTATCAACGAATATGCGAAGATTGCATGATTGGTACATGAAAATCTGCAGAGAGTCTGGGGGGAGGAATAACTTGTATTTGAGAGTTAAACCGGAGCATGACCTCGTTGGAATTGAGCTGTTGCCTGTTCCATTTGAGGAGTTCTATCAATTTTTCAATCAATTGGCCCTCGATAAAACAACGATCACCTGCTACTGTCTGTAAGTAGTACTACTTCTGTCATTAAGTCTCTCTATATAGCTGATCTTCATTGCATGTATTTATAATTATCCGCACTATATTATGCAGATTGAAGATCGTCGAATTGAAGAAAAGACAAGTAGGTGATATTGGGTTTATTAACACATACCTCATAGATGCAACCGAGGTTAAATTGCGTCCCGGCGATACCGAGACCAACTTGCTACGATCGTTGGTGGTAAATGAAAACAAAGATATAATACTCTTTCCTTACAACTTCAAGTGAGTGTTAATGTCTTGTGCATATTTGGTTTCCCTTATATATCAGTCAAGTTTATAGTGATGTAATTGATGATCTCATGCATTCGTGCGCAGCTTCCACTATATTCTCTTAGAGATTAAGCTTGAGAAGGGAATAGTAACTGTCTTCGACTCTAAACGTAAAGATCCCGAGGAGTATGCGGACATGACTCAAATGCTAGCCAGGTAAGTTAAATCGATCAATATTATCCACCATGCATATATATCAGCAACTTCATTTCTGATATCAACTAATTGTTTCCTTTGTCTGGCAAGGCTTGGAAAAAATTCACCAAAAAAGCTCCGGGACTGCCGAAGAAGCTACAATTTAGATACCCGAAAGTAAGTACTATATAGTAGCATGTTCCGCGCGCGCATCTCCTATATCTTGATTCAAGCGCTAGTTTCATCAATACCAATTTGGCATTCTTGCTTATCAGTTTGATTGACCTCTATTTCTTGTAAAGTGGTTGTGGCAGGAACCTGGGAATGATTATTGTGGATACTACATTTGCGAGTCCATCCGCCACACGACCTGTGAGCGGGGCTACACTGATGAACAATTTGAAGTGCGTAAGCAATCAATAATATTCACAAATTTATAGCATCATTTCATGTATTGACCCCCTACTTCAAATTAGATGTTTCGGATGCGGGATGAACTCCTAACACCAGATCGTCTGCGAGCAATTCAAGAGGAATTGGCGGCATTCTTCCTTGAACACGTGATCGCTGAAGACGGAGAATACTATATGGACCATGCATCCATGTGTTAGGAGATTATTTTTGTAAGAGATAATTATTGTATATATGTGCCCGATAGTGTCGGATAGATATACGAGAACTTGTTGTTCGACCAATCTCTCGGAGAAGGAGAGGTGGTCGATATTACTTCTCTCTGTATGCATATATATATATATGTTGATTATACTAGATCTTCTGTTCCTTCGTTTGCTTAGTAGCTAGCAGCTAGCTATAGCTAGCTAGCGTGACTCTAGTCCTCTCTATATACGTATGTGTAGTATGTAGCGTCGACCAAGCACGGACATAAGGGAGAACACTTCTCTCTATTACTTAGCTAGCTAACACAATATATGAAACACCTAAATTAACCCCCAAAACCTAAAACCCCCCTCCCCTTTCAAAAAAAAAAACAAAAACCACAGCCACAGAAATGCTGACGCGTGGACGCCTTTTGGTCCCGGTTGGTACCACCAACCGGGACTAAAGCCCCTCCTGCCTGGACTCGGTGCACAGGCCACGTGGACACCCTTTTGCCCCGATTCTGGATTGAACCGGGACTAAAGGGTCAGAGCATTAGTACCGACCCTCTTGTCCCGGTTCCAGAACCGGGGCTAAAAGGCCCAAATGAACCGAGGCTAAATACCCTTTATCTACTAGTGCATGCATCTAGAGTATTAAGTTCATAAGAACATAGTAACGCCTTAAGCAAGATGACATGATGTAGAGGGATAAACTCATGCAATTTGATATGAACCTCATATTTTTATCCTCGATGGCAACAATACAATACGTGCCTTGCTGCCCCTGCTGTCACTGGGAAAGGACACCGCAAGATTGAACCCAAAGCTAAGCACTTCTCCCATTGCAAGAACTACCAATCTAGTAGGCCACACCAAACTAATAATTCGAAGAGACTTGCAAAGATATTAAAATCATGCATAAAAGATTTCATAGAAGAATCAAATATTGTTCATAGATAATCTTGATCATAAACCCGCAATTCATTGGATCTCGACAAACACACCACAAAAAGAATTACATCGAATAGATCTCCAAGAAGATCGAGTAGAACTTTGTATTGAGATCCAAAGAGAGAGAGAAGAAGCCATCTAGCTAATAACTATGGACCCGAAGGTCCGTGGTAAACTACTCACAACTCATCGGAGAGGCTATGGTGTTGATGTAGAAGCCCTCCGTGATCAATGCCCCCTCGGGTGGAGCTCCGGAACAGGCCCCAAGATGGGATCTCACGGGTACAGAAGGTTAGAGCGATGGAATTAGGGTTTTGTGGTGCTCCTCAGTGGTCGTACACGTTTGCGTGCATGATTAGTGTACGGTCAAATCGGGGGTGTCACATACATCAACATGATGCCCTTCCGATGATCTGTGAGTAGTTTACCACAGACCTACGGGTCCATAGCTAGTATCTAGATGTCTTCTTCTCTCTCTGATCTATTGATTTGGTTTGGCCAACTAGATTGATTTTTCTTGCAATGGGAGAGGTGATTTGTAATGGGTCCAATCCTGCGGTGCTCAATCCCGCTGACAAAAAGGGACATGCCACATACTTGTATTGTTACCCTTAAGTATAAAATGATGGGGTTTATTCAGATTGATTGGATCTATCCCTCTATATCATGTCATCTTGCTTATGTCATTACTCTATTCTTATTAACTTAATACTATAGATGCATGCTGGATAGCGGTCGATGTGTGGAGTAATATTAGTAGATGCAAGCAGGATTTCGTCTACTTGTCTCGGACGTGATGCCTATATACATGATCATTGCCTTGGATATCGTCATAACTATGGGCTTTTCTATCAATTTCTCAACAGTAATTTGTTTACCCACCGTATGCATTCTTCGAGAGAGAAGCCTATAGTGAAAAATATGGCCCACGGGTCTATCTTTTATCATATTATTTTCAGATATATAAAATCAAAAACATAAAAATACCTTCCCGCAATTTATTTACCTTTATTTTATTTTGCACTTTTACTTATGTTTTATACCTATCACTATCAGACCTCATCCTGGCAAGTAACCGTGAAGGGATTGACAACCCCTTTATCACGTTGGGTGCAAGTATTTGTTTGTTTGCGTATGTGCAGTTATTGGAGACTTGTGTGATCCTCCAACTGGATTGGTACCTTGGTTCTAAACTAAGGGAAATACTTATCTCTACTTTGCTGCATCACCCTTTTCTCTTCAAGGGAAAAACCAACATAATCTCAAGAAGTACCACAAATAATTTTTGGCGCCATTGTCGGGGAGGATCTACAACAGGCCAGCCAAGTACCTATCATAAACTCTCATATCTTGCATTTACTTTATTTGCCATTTTCCTCTCGTTTTCCTCTCCCCACTTCTAAAACATTTTCACAAAAATGCAAAAATATTTGTTGTTTTATTTGCCTTTTTGTTTACCTTTATGTCTTACTTGGTTTGTTTGCTTGCCATAATTGTGTGTTTATTCGAAATCAGAAGAAAAAGGTTTATGGATCCTCATCCACTTGCTAATCTTTTTTAAAGATCCAATTATGATGAACCAATTACTAGTGAGTTGAATGCACTAATTATCTTTATAGGCTTTTGCTTGAAATTCGTGAATCTGAAAATTGTGATGAAGTGTTGAAATAAGAATTTATAAAGTGATTCATGATAGCTCGTTAAACGAAAAGCATGATTGCAATGATGTTATTATAAATTCTATGAAAGTTAATTGTGTTAATGATACGCAAAACCCCAAGCTTGGGGATACTAATTTTTTGTCCACTATTTATTGTAATGATCATGATTGGGGTGATGCTTCATATGATCTTGAAAATTTATTTAAGGCTCATGATGAATATGATATTGATAGTAGTGTTTGCAATAATATTGGAAGTTGGTTTGGAAGAGTTCCGACTTTAGTTCATAATGATCCCAATACTTTGGAGAATGATCAATCTTATGATATTTTTTCATAAAAGTGGGCTTGGAGAGGTCATGACTTTATTTGATGACAGCCCCACTCTTATAGAAGAGTGTAGACTTTGAATGCATGTGGATCTAGTAGAGAATATGTTATGTGATAGCTATATTGTTGAATTTTAATATGATCCCACATGTAATTATTATGAGAGAGAAAAATATGGTTGTAGAAATTTTCATGTTACTAATTTATCTCTCGTTATGTTGAGATTGTCAATGTTTTATTCTACCCCCTTGCGTATGCTAGTTTTCGCTTGCCTTACTAATTTGTTTGCTTATAAAAGTCCTATGCATAGGAAGCATGTTAGACTTAAATTTGTTTGTCACATGTTTTATGATGCTCTCTTTGTGTTTCAATTATTATATTTCATGTGAGCATCATTGAAATCTCAAAGCCTAGCTTAATGGCTATAAAGAAAAGCGCTTATTGGGAGACAACCCAATATTTTTATTTTCTATTTTATAATAGTAATACCATTATGCTTCTGTCATGATGGTGTTCGTGTGTCTTAATTAGTGTTTGTGTCAAGTAAGACCTTTGGGATTATTTGGAAGATTGTTGATTTGATTCCGCGAGAAAACATAAACTTTTGTGTCCAGTAGCAGAACTCTATGTGATTGCTGGAGCGTGATCAATTACTGAAATTTTACACGTAATTAATATACAAATTACACACGTTGTCCTATTTTTTCAGAATTTCCAGAGTTACATAAGTATGACTATAAATTGCGTCTTTAGAGACTATTTTGTTTTTGACAGACCGTGTTTGATGCTTGTCTTGATGAATATATGGACTATATTGGGGGGGGGGGGTATAAGCCATGGTGAAGTTGGAATACAGTACATATAATACAAATATAAAATTAGAATGAGTTCATATACCTAAAAGTAAAGATTAGTTTTATTATACTAGTGGATCTCACGAGTTTTCCGTTGAGTTTTGTGTTGTGAAGTTTCCAAGTTTTAGGTAAAATTTCGATGGGGTAAGGAATTAGGAGTGACAAGAGACTAAGTTTGGGGATGCCCAAGGCAGCCCAAGGTAATATTCAAGGACAACCAAATGTCTAAGCTTGGGGATGCTCCGGATGGCATCTCCTCTTTTGTCTACAATCCATCGATAAATTAGTTGAGGCTATATTTTTATTCACTACATGATATGTGTTTTGCTTGGAGCATCGTGTATTATATGTGTCTTTGCTTTATTTGCTTTTTAGTTTGACACAATCACCCTCGTTTTACACTCCTTTTGAGAGGGACACACATTAATCGTGAATTTATTAGAATACTCTTTGAGCTTCACTTATATATTTTGAGCTAGGTAGTTGCTCTAGTGCTTCACTTATATCTTTTACAACACGGCAGTTGTATCATTTTAAAGAAATTGATGAATTCTCATGCTTCACTTATATTATTTTGATAGTCTTATAAATAATATGGCAATTTCCTTGGGTTATGAATTTAGTCATAATATGATGGGTATTCAAGAGGGATATAATAAAAACTTTCATGAAGATCATTGAATATATGAGAAGTTTGATTCCTTGCATTTGTTTTGAGATATGAAGATGGTGATATTAGAGTCAAGCTAGTAGTAAATTGGGGATTGGTAAAAATACTTGTGTTAAGGTTTGTGATTCTCGTAGCATGCACGTATGGTCTTCCTGTTATGTGATGAAGTTGGAGCACAATTTATCCTTGTTTGTCTTCCTTTGCGTGAAAGTGGGGAGCACACGATGGTTAACTCCTACCAACCTCTCCCCTAGGAGGATGCGTAGTAGAGCTTTGCTTCAAGGGCTAATACACTTTTTGCAATAAGTATGTGAGTTCTTTATGGCTAATGTTGCGTCCATGGATTATACGCATTCTCACCCTTCCGCCTTTGCTAGCCACTCTAGTACCGCACAACTTTCGTCGGTGCATTAAACCATCCTTATACCTTTCCTGAAAACAGACACCATACTTACCTATTATGGCATTTCCATAGCCATTCTGAGATATATTTCCATGCAACTTCCACTGTTCTGTTGTTATGAGTTGTTACATCAAGTTATAATTTTTTGAGTTGTAAGTAAATAAAAGTGTGATGATCATCATTATTGGAGCATTGTCCATGTGAGGTATAAAAAAAAGGCCAAACGACCCCAATAAAAGAGGCCAAAGTGCCCAACAAAAAAGAAAAAATGAATGAGAGAAAAAGAGAGAAGGGGCAGTGTTGCTATTCTGTTCCACACTTGTGCTTCAAAGTAGCACCATGTTCTTCATGATAGAGAGTCTCCTATGTTATCACTTTTATATGTTATTGGTGGGATTTTTTTCGTTATAGAACCTGGTTTGTATATTCCAATGATGGGCTTCCTCAAATGCCCGAGGTCTTCATGAGGAAGCAAGTTGGATGCACACCTGCTTAGTTTCTTTTTGAGCTTTCATACACTTATAGCTCTTGTGCATCCGGTGCATGGCAATCCCTACTCACTCACATTAATATCAATTGATGGACATCTTCATAGTCTATTGATTTTCCCAGTTGATGTCAGACTTTCTCCCATCTTTTTTGTCTACCACCACCTTCTATTTCACTTATAGTGCTATATCCATGGCTCACGCTCATGTATTGCGTGAAGAGTTGAAAAAACTAAAGCGTGTTAAAAAGTATGAATCAATTTCTTGGCTAACACCAGGGTAGTATATGATTTATACTTTGTGTTGAGAAGAGGGAGCATAAAAAGACTATGATTTTGTAGGGATAATTTTCTTTAGCCGCGTTATTTTGAAAAGACATGATTGCTTTTTAGTATGCTTGAAGTATTATTGTTATTATGTCAATAGTAAACATTTGTTTTGAATCATATTGATCTAAATATTCATGCCACATAAAGAAATATTACATGATAAACATGTTAGGTAGCATTCCACATCAAAAAAATTATTTTTATCTTTTACCTACTCGAGGACGAGCATGAATTATGCTTGGGGATGCTTGATACGTCTCGAATGTATCTATATTTTTTTATTGTTCCATGCTATTATATTATCAATCTTGGATGCTTTATATGCATTATTACTCTATTTCTTTATCATTTTTGGGACTAACCTATTAACCTATAGCCTAGTGCTAGTTGTTGTTTTTCCTTGTTTTTGTCATTACAGAAAATCAATACCAAACAGAGTCCAAATGGAACAAAACTTTTTGACGATTTTTCTGGGACCACAAAACACCCAGGAAGCTTCGGGAGGAGACCTGGAGGGCCACGGGGTGGCCACAAGCTCACAGGGCGCGCCCTCCAAGCTTGTGGGCCCCAGAGGAGTCCTCCGACCCTAATTCTTCTTCTATAAATTCCCAAACATTCCTCCAAAGACCAGAGGGCACACCAAAAATACATTTCCCTAGCCGCAAGTTTCTGTGTTCGTGAGATCCCATCTGGAGACCTTTTCTGGTACTCTGCCGGAGGGGTATTCGATCACGGAGGGCGTCTACATCAACCTTGCTGCCCTTCCGATGATGTGTGAGTAATTCATCACAGACCTACGGGTCCATAGATAGTAGCTAGATGGCTTCCTCTCTCTCTCTCTCTCTCTCTCTCTCTCTCTCTCTCTCTCTCTCTCTCTCTCTTTCTCTCTCTCTCTCTTTGTTCTTTAATGCATTGTGGGTTTATGGTCAGGTTATCTATGAATATTATTTGAGTCTTCTATGAACTCTTTTATGCATGATTGTTATAGCTTTGTATTTCTCTTCGATCTATTGATTTAGTTTGGCCAACTAGATTGATTTTTCTTGCAATGGGAGAGGTGCTTTGTAATGGGTTCAATCTTGTGGTGCTCAATCCCACTGACAGAAAGGGACATGACACGTGCTTGTAGTGTTGCCTTTATGGATAAAAGGATGGGTTTTATTCATATTGATTGGATCTATCCCTCCACATCATGTCATCTTGCTTAAGGTGTTACTCCGTTCTTGTTAACTTAATACACAAGATGCATGTTGGAGCGGTCGATGTGTGGAGTAATAGTAGTAGATGCAGGCAGAAGTCGGTCTACTTGTCTCAGATGTGATGCCTATATATATGATCATTGCCTTGGATATTTTTATAACTATGCGCTTTTCTATCAATTTCCCGAAAGTAAATTGTTTACTCACCCTAATCTTTCTTCGAGAGAGAAGCCTCTAATGAAAACTATGGCCGTCGGGTCTATCTTTTATCATATTTTTTTCTGATCTATAAAACCAAAAACACAAAAATACCTTGCTTCAATTTATTTGGCTTTATTTTATTTTGCATTGTTACTTATCTTTTATACCTATCACTATCAGATCTCATCCTTGCAAGTAACCGTGAAAGGATTGACAACCCCTTTATCGTGTTGGGTGCAAGTATTTGCTTGTTTGTGTAGGCGTAATTATTGAAGACTTGTGTGTTCCTCCTACTGGATTGATACCTTAGTTCTCAACTGAGGGAAATACTTATTTCTACTTTGCTACATCACCCTTTCCTCTTCAAGGGAAAAACCAATGCAAGCTCAAGAAGTAGCACATGCCAAAGATAAATTCATTGGAGGTCATTGGACTCATTTCCAAATTTCACTTCGGTCATGGGACTTAGGAATGCCCGAAATACAGTCATGAAAGTTACATATCACTGAACACCGATGGTCACCGTGTATGATTTGGTTTCGTATTATTCCTACATACCGTATTGTTTGACTGATTGACTGCCCGTGTATGTGCCAGAAGGCGAGTAGCATAGTGAAATTCATCGATAGTCATTGGACTTGTCCTCAAAATTCACTTTAATAATCGTATTCAAGAGAATAAATTGAGGGAACATGGACCACTTGCATGCCTTTTTTTTTTTTGCAAAAACGTCATGGAGCACATGATGCCTTTTTTCCCCCAAAATCCCTAGGCCCTGTCCCCATCGTTCGTCGACCACCTCCCAAATTGCCTTCATGTCCCCATCCTTCGCCGTCATCTTCATGTCCCCATCCTTCGCCGTCATCGCCCAATGGAGGCGCACCCACTTGGGATCAAGGCGGGCACAACCTCCTTTGTTGTCGGTGGTCGTTGGAGTCATAGAGTCCTAGAAGGTAGTCCTCGTTGTCGCGTCACGTTGGGAGCAGGAAGCATGGGAGTCCATGAGGTGGCACCATGTGTTTACCATAGTGCGGGTGACTAAACCAATGAAATCTTCAAGCCCGTGTATGAGGAATACAAGGCAGTCTATGCACTCCATTCGCACTTGCGCGCTCTCGTTGGTGCACTGCTACTTGTGAGTTGCGTTGGGATTTTCCCGGAAGAGGAAGGGTGAAGCAATATAGTAGCGGATAGTGTTCCCCTCAATAGAGAACCAAGTTTATCGAACCAATAGGAAAACCATGCAAATAACCTTTAGCAGTACCTACACACACAAGAGGAAATACTTGCACCAAACGTGAGCAAGAGGGTTGTCAATCCTCTTGTACTCGTTAATTGCAAGGATCAAATCAGATAGTAGTAGATAGGTGAATTGCAAAGTGAAATAATTTAATTAAATTACAGCAAGTTGTTTTTGTTTTTTGTAATATTATAAAAATACACTTGGGGGTCATAGTTTTCACTAGAGGCATCTCTCATGAAAATAGCATACGGTGGGTTGACAAATTACTGTTGGAAAATTGATAGAAAAGCACATAGTTCTAACGTAATTCATGGCATGACCATGTATATAGGCATTACGTCCGTGAAAAGTAGACCGACTCCAGCCTACACCTACTACTATTACTCCACTCCGAGATCGCTTCTATGCTTGCCTCTCTACGTATTAAGTTCATAACAAACAGAGTAATGCACGAAGTACGATGACATAATGTAGTAGAATAAAACCAAGAAACATGATTGAACCCCGTCGTTTCCCCCTCGGTAGCAAAAATACAAATATGTGCCTCGCTACCCCTTCTATCACTGGGTGAGGACACCTAAAGATTGTACCTACTACTATACATCACTTCCATTGAAGATCTAATCATCAACTTGGCCAACGAAAACTCATAGATCGGAAATCATTACATAGCTATAACAACCATACATAATAAAGTTCAGAAAAGACTCAATTACATTCAATGAATAATCTGATTATAAACACACAATTCATCGGACCCCAACAAACACACCGCAAAAAAAGACTACATTGAATAGAACTCCGAGGAGAACATCGTATTGAAGATGAAAGAGAGAGAGAGAGAGCCATCTAGCTAATCACTATGGACCCATAGTTCATATGGGAACAACACTCACATCATCAGAGGTGCATCAAGGTTGATGTAGATGTAACGCCCCGTACACACCCGTCGGTGGTCGTTACTCCTGGCGGGATCTAGACTGGCCCCACATATCAATACTAGTCTTTTCTGCGCACTTTGTCCTCACTCGTGCGCACCCGGGAGCAACTTCCCGGTCGGTCACCCATCCTGAAATTACTCCAAGCTGATCACGCTTAACTTTGGAGTTCTGTCCGAATGGACTCCCGAAAAAGAAGGAATTTCTTATTGATATGAGTAGTCTATCATTCCTAATAAGCCAGGCTATCACATACACCCCCACTCAGAATAACCGACGTCCTCGTCGGGCCACATGAACGTTCCCTCTTGGCACATACGTCTGTGCATCCAGTCCGGTACATGTGTCATGTCGTGTGCCACGACGGGTCACAAACGTCATGAATAACATGACCGCACACCTGTCCACAAACATCCTTGTAACCGCGAGGGTCGGCTTTGATATCAACTTGTAACGCCCCGGACACACCCGCCAGTGGTCGTTACTCCTGGCGGGATGTAGACTGGCCCCACATATCAATACTAGTCTTTTCTGCGCACTTTGTCCTCACTCGTGTGCACCCGGGAGCAACTTCCCGGTCGGTCACCCATCCTGAAATTACTCCAAGCTGATCACGCTTAACTTTGGAGTTCTGTCCGAATGGGTTCCCGGAAAAGAAGGAATTCCTTATTGATATGAGTAGTCTATCATCCCTAATAAGCCAGGGTATCACAGTAGAAGCCCACCATGTTTGATTCCCCCTCCGGCAGAGTACCGGAAAAAGGCTCTAATAGATGGGATTGCGGAAGAAAATTTATAGATACGCTGGAGACATATCATGCACCTTTACTGCCTGGTCCCCATCAAGCACGCTTGTAGGCGGCTGCAAGAGAGTTGACTCGTCCTCCCTGACCCCTTGAAGCCCAACCTGCAACGACCAGGGAGTACATGCCGTAGACGTCACGACATGGCTGCACAAGTAGGACGACAATGAGGAGGAGATTCCAGTTCAAGGTGGAGGTGCGGCTGCAGGTGATGTTGGTGTTAGGGCAGTGTTCTAATGACGATTCAAGGCCGATAAGGCAAGAGTCCTGCCCATCATGGTCGCCGTTGGGGTGGGCGTCGCCACGCTCGTGGCGCATGTGCATGTGTGTGCGGTCGCTGGAGTCCACCATGACCACTATTGTGTCAGTCGCTGGAATACGTCATGCAATTGTCACGGGGAGAGTACACACGCATCGGTGCTGCTCGCACTGGCTTGCATGATCCCCACATGATGGCCCATATACTAGTCTTGGACTCTTGGTGCTCGTGTGTGCAATACAACTTCAGTAGGGTTACCGCGGGGCATGGATGAGAGCTTCGCCTCGAGGTCCTTGTTAGCGGCCAACTGAGTGGCGAAATTGGAGACTACGTCGGCGAAGAGAAACATGGCATACATGCGTCATCGAAGGCCGTGGGTGGTGCTGGCTTTAACGGTAAGGCCCCGTGAGGGCTGCGTAGAGATACAATCATGAGCATCACTCCGGGATTGCCTTGTGTTCCTCGTACTCGAGTGTGCCGGTTTTGTGGATTTAGGTACTTACAATGCGAAAAACATGGCGCCGTCACCAGGACTCTTGTGCCTCCTCCTCCAGGTGGGATACGAGAATAAAAATTGCCTCTCTCAGACTCAATAGCTTTGGTGACCATTGATGCCGACGTGCGTCATGCCCGCCTTGAGCGCCCGTGGGTTGACCTCCCTCAGGGGATGGCGGCGAAGGCTGGTGAAAGGGATGCAATTTGGAGGGTGGTTAACGAACGACGAGGGTGTGGTCCAGTGATTTGGGGGGCGGGGAATTTTCACACCATCTTGTACTACACGGGATTTCTGCAAAAAAAAAAAAGCATGCAAGTGGCCCATGCGCCCTCGGTTTATTCTTGAATAGGGTGAGCATAGTGATTTGTGAGGACAAGTCCAATGACTGCCGATGAATTTCACTCTGTTGCCGCTCTACTAGCACATACGTGGATGGTCAATCGGCCAAACAGTACGTCACGTAGGAAGAATACAAAACCAAAACGTACACGGTGACCATTTGTGTTCATGGATGTGGCTTTCGCAACTGTATTTTAGGTATTTCTAAGTCTAGTGACCAACGTGACATTCGGGGACGAGTCCAGTGAACTATGGTGAATTTACTTGCGAACACCGGTAGGACCGAAAACTGTTTAACGCAGATCTCTACTACCGAATGACCGGCTCAGATACCCATAAAGTTTGCATTATTCACATATAAACGAGAATTAAAATGAAATATATTTTTAACCAAACATCCAATTATGAGGGGTTTTCAACAGTGTGTTCCCAAATTGATAAGTTTATATGCACCTGTTTACATACTTGAAAAACTACTACTGCGTCTAGGTACATTCATGTCATGAGATGATGGTAGTACATGTGTACTTCGTTTTTCATTGTATGTACGTGTAATTTTGTGTGTTACTGTACACGCACTGCAGCTGTAAAATTTTGGAGTACTGTGCGTAGATAAAAAAAATACGAATGAACTGTGCATAGATAATTACACAGACACTGCATTTTAAAATACACATAGGCACGGGCAAATACACCCGCAATGCACCGAGAAACTAAAACTTATAGAAAACGACCCGCTATTTTTTTTATAGAAAGCAAAAATAAAACCATCTAAAAATAGAAGTAAAAAGTAATACCTAGTACACGTGCAAAAAAAGACCAAAAAGTAATCAAATCGTACGGAAACCTCGCATGTGAGACGCTCCGTGTGTAACGCATGTCAGCACGGGAGCATCCCACGGGTGCATAACCTCCCGGAAGGCCATCAATCTATACTACTCCCTCCGTCCCAAAAATTTTGTCTTAGATTTTTCTAGATATTGATGTATCTAATACTAAAGTGTAACTAGATACGTTTGTATTTGGACAAATGTAAGACAAGAATTTTGGGACGGAGGAAGTAGTAAGAAAACACAAGTTCACACCACAATTACCATGGCGGGCCTAACCATATATTGGTTCAGGTGTCAACTCATATTCGACGTCTCACCCATTGAATTGAAAATACTACACAACACACATTTATTCCCTTAGTTTGATTTTCGAGAACCTCCAAAGCGGTTTGGGAAGCCTCCAAACGGCTTTTTTGTTCCTGCTTTTTTGGCCAGGTTTTGTCTGGTTTTTCCTTTTCTTTTACTATTTTTAAATTCGTGAATATTTTTTGAACCAATGAACATTTTTTAAACTCTTGATTTCCTTCAAATTTATGAACATTTTCTGAATTCCCAACCTTTTTGGAAATCCACAAACTTTTTTAATACATGAACATTTTTCAAATCGGTGAACATTTTCATATCTATGATTTTTTTGTGATCCGCGGACAATTCTCAAATTCACCAACCCTTTTCAGATTTGTGCTCTTTTACAAATCAACAAAGAGGAAATCTCAATTCGTGGTTTTTTAAATCTGATAACCTTTTTTCAAATTCATGAATTTTTTAGTATCAAACATTTTATCAACTTATGAACATTTTTCAAATCCACTATCCTTTTTTAAAATCGGTGAAATTTTGTAAAGTTGTGTACTTTTTCAAATCCATGAACATTTCTCATATTCGCAAATATTTTTCTAGTTGGTGAATTATTTTCAAATACATGCATTTTTTCTCAATACGTAAATATTTCCAAATAGTTGATTTTTTTCAAATTCGTGGAAGTTTTGGAATCTCGAACTTTTCGGTGAATTTGTGAAAATTTGTCAATTTTAGAAAACACCAACCCTAGTTTTTCCAAAAAGACAATAGTCAATAGTCATCCGGTTGGCAAAACCTATTTCGCGCTGCAGGTGCCGGTTTCTTCGGTTTTCTGCAAACCGGCGCCTGCAGGCGCTTTAGCTGGCCTCGGCCTGTTTAGCTCTTTCGTTCGCGTATTCAAAGCGCGAAAATTCCACAATATCTAGGAATTGAACCAACGACTCGCTGGTTCAAAGCGCACAGTCGCAACCACCCAGCCACAGGACCTTGCTGCGCTTTTATATCGGTGAACATTTTCATATCTATGATTTTTTTGTGATCCGCGGACAATTATCAAATTCACCAACCCTTTTCAGATTTGTGCTCTTTTACAAATCAACAAAGAGGAAATCTCAATTCGTGGGTTTTTAAATCTGATAACCTTTTTCAAATTCATGATTTTTTTAGTATCAAACATTTTTTCAACTTATGAACATTTTTCAAATCCACTATCCTTTTTTAAAATCGGTGAACTTTTGTCAAGTTGTGTACTTTTTCAAATCCATGAACATTTCTCATATTCGCAAATATTTTTCTAGTTGGTGAATTATTTTCAAATACATGCATTTTTTCTCAATACGTAAATATTTCCAAATAGTTGATTTTTTTCAAATTCGCGGAAGTTTTGGAATCTCGAACTTTTCGTTGAATTTGTGAACATTTGTCAATTTTAGAAAACACCAACCCTAGTTTTTCTAAAAAGACAATAGTCAATAGTCATCCGGTTGGCAAAACCTATTTCGCGCTGCAGGTGCCGGTTTCTTCGGTTTTCTGCAAACCGGCGCCTGCAGGCGCTTTAGCTGGCCTCGGCCCGTTTAGCTCTTTCGTTCGCGTATTCAAAGCGCGAAAATTCCACAATATCTAGGAATTGAACCAACGACTCGCTGGTTCAAGGCGCACAGTCGCAACCACCCAGCCACAGGACCTTGCTGCGCTAAGTTCCATCACTTTCTTTACTTATCATCTTTTCTTTCCTTTTTCTGTTTTTCGTTTTTTGTTTTTCGGTTTTCTATTTATGTGTTTATGTTTTTTTCCTTCTCCCTCGTTTGATGTTTTGTTCGAATCATTCCACATTTTAAAAAATTGATGAACTTTTTAAAAATTCAATGAACTCTTTTCTAATTCAATGAACTTTTTTTCCCAAATTCGATGAACTTTATCCAAATCCGATGAACTTTTTTCAAGATTTATGAATTGTTCCTTCAAATTTGTGAACTTTTTCAAAGCCGACGAACTCTTTTCGAAAATGATGAACTTTTTCCCAAAAGGATGAACTCTTTATTTTATTTTCCAAAATCGGTGAACTTTTTTATGTTCGTGAACTTTTCTTCAAAAATGATGAACTATTTCAAAAAATCGATGAACCTTTTTTAAGTTTGTGAACTTTTGTCTGAAAATCGATGAACGATTTTAAATTAACGATTTAAAAAATGATAAATAAGTCGCGCAGTTATACAAGTTTATGTACTGTTAGCGCTATTAATATCGCACTTGTCCAATTGTTGTGGTGGTCAGCTAAACTTGAACAAGGCCTGACTTCGAGAGTGATGTGAGTTCGATTCGTGAAGCAGCTCCTTTTTGCATTTTTCTGTCGATTTTTGTTCGCTACGTATTCCCTTCGCGGGCGGGCCCAACAAAGCGCTGTAGCGGGCGCCAGCTACCTGTTTGGGCGCTTAAGGCGCCGAACAGGAGCTCCCCATCCGGTCAACATTGACGAAGGG
Organism: Secale cereale; assembly: GCA_902687465.1. Taxonomy (NCBI): domain Eukaryota; kingdom Viridiplantae; phylum Streptophyta; class Magnoliopsida; order Poales; family Poaceae; genus Secale; species Secale cereale. The sequence continues at coordinate 516,371,131 of LR738710.1, forward strand.
GCACATAGGAGCGATCAGGGGCGCGCACTTTTTGACGACCGAGCTGCTCGCGCGCAAACTGGGCCAGCCCACGCAAGGGGTGCGCGGGCGCTGGCTTGCTACATGCCATAGAGAGCGTTGACTAGGAGCTCCTCGTCCGAACGGTAGAAGCGAGCGTCACCTCAACACACCCTTTAAGGGTGCGTGCTGGTTGCTTATGTATGAGTTAAATTAGTCGTATTTTTTCTTATATTTTCTTACATTTTTTTATATATTAGCAAACATGTCCATGCATTGCAACGAGAGAATAAATAATTTTTTATTTGAGCCACAATTTTCATTTTGATTCAGTTTTGATTCTGACATATCATATTGACGACATGCACCTACGGCAACACTCACACAACATTTGAGCGGTACCATTCTAAATTGGGGGTGCCGCGTCTATGAGTTAAGTCCTATACGTTTCACCATTACATGCAGACGTATCATTTTCAATATTAATGATCTCAAGAACGAATTAAATATTAATGATCTTTTTTTTCGAGGGTACGTCAATGCCGTACCATAGCTTTATAGAAGAGAGAAAATATGTACAAGAGATTACATATGCGCTAGTTAGGTGTCACACGTCGACCCTAACCTAGCCTACACCCCACTCCCTCGATCTACTCGATTACTCTAACACTAGTTGTCCTCCGAATGCTCCTGCTCTGGTCCAAGTCCTGATGTCGTCAAAGATCATGTTGGCGGTATCCCACTCACTCTTGATCATGCCGGCACCGAAAACCCTTGCGTTCCTTTGTTTCCATAGAGTCCAATAGACTAGCATCACGAAAGTGTTAAAGCCTTTTCGAGAATGCTTATCTATACGTTTTCTAGCCTCCGCTCACCAGTGCACCAAGCTTGAGTCATAGGATGGGCATATGTCTGCCGCAATGCCCAATCTAGACAAGCAGCGGAGCCACACTTGTCTTGAGAGCACACACTGTAGCAATATATGGTCAGCTGTGTCCTCCTCCTGGTCACATAAATAGCATTTAGACGTTTGATCTTGCAAACCATGCCTGGCTCTCCTATCCGATGTCCACAATCGGTATTGCACTGCCAGCCACATGAAGATCTTGCACGCAAGTGGCGCCCAACACTTCCAGATGGCTCCGGAGGAGTGGAATCTAACTCCTTCCTCACACAGCATCTTGTATGCAGATGATGCTGTGTAAACTCCAGATGCATTCCAAGCCCAGATAGGGCGGTCCTCCACTTGGGCATCAAGTTGAACTTCCACTAGCATCTCCCAAAGCCTTATGAGTTGGGCCAGTCCCTCTGTGCATAGATCACCTACCATGTCATCCATCCATGTATGCATATGTAGCGCATCTCGCACAAGCCTCCTGTTTGCCACTTGCGTTCGCACCCTAGCCACAACCAAAGGAGCGATATCCTTGAGAGCTGCACCATGTAACCATCGATCTTTCCAGAACAATGTCTTGCCTCCTGAGCCAACTTCCCACTTTACCAAGCTTCCAAAAGCTTGATCCACCTTTTTATCTTTGGTCAAGTTAAGCCCTTGCCAAGGTCTAGTCACATCCGTGCGACGGAGCCATTCCCATCTCATTCTAAGTGCAATGGTGTGTTTGTGCAAGTCAATGACTCCCAGACCTCCCATGTGCTTAGGCTTACACACCTTAGCCCAAGATACCACCCATTTCCCCCCATTCACCGCCTCCGTACCAGCCCAGAAGAAAGCTCGACAGCCTTTGTCCACTCTTTCCAGAGCCCATTTTGGTGCCTCCGCAATCATCAGGTGATGTGTGGCCCGTGCCCTCATGACTTGATTGACAAGAATAAGTCTCCCAGGCCTCGTCACAAGGCCTCTTTGCCATCCTGGCAAAATGTGCAGAGCAGTATCAACAATCGGTTGCCACTCGGATCTCTTTAACTGTCGTATGCTCAACTATAACCCAAGGTATTCGCTCGGAAAGGTGTCGATCTTCCATGGTAGAGCGGACTTGACAATCTCCTCGTGCTCACTCGCTGCCCTGATCAGGATTGCCGCTCACTTGGTGAAGTTTATTTTTAGCCCAGACGCCACACCGAACATGGTAAGAGTCTCCTTAACGAACATTAGGTCCGGCCATGTTGGCTTTATGAAGAGTACCACGCCGTCAGCATATAAGGACAAGCGCTGCATGGGGCTACATCCGTTAATGGTGCTGAGCACATTTGCCTCGTGTGCCCTGATGATGATAGTCGTAAGAACGTCCATGGCGATAACAAAAAGCAAAGGGGAGATGGAGTCCCCTTGCGTGAGGCCTTTGGCATGCATGAACTTGTCACCGACGCATCCATTCACCAGCACTCTCGAGGTGGCAGTGGTGAGAAGGATTGCTATCCAAGAGATCCAACGCTCCGAGAATCCTTTCGCCCTTAGAACCTCGAACAGGAACGACCATGCCAAAGAGTCAAAAGCTTTGGTTTTGCAGAAAAAGAATATCAAACGGAGTCCAAACGGAATGAAACCTTCGCGAGAGATATTTTGGGAGAAACTCACGCACACGAAGCTTGAGAACCACGTCAGGGGATCAAGGGGCTGCCCACGAGGGTGGGAGGCGCGCCCCCTGTCTCGTGGGGCCCCCGAGCACCCCCGGTGTCCTCCTTCTTCCTATATAAGTCTACGTACCCCGAAACCTTCGACAACAGAGAGAAAACCCTAATTCCGTCGCCGTAACCTTTTGTTCCCGTGAGATCCCATCTTGGAGCCTGTTCCGGAGCTCCACCGGAGGGGGATCCATGACGGAGTTCTTCATCATCATCATCATCGCCCTCACCATGAGTTGTGAGTAGTTTACCACATACCTTCGGGTCCATAGCTAGTATCTAGATGGCTTCTTCTCTCTCTCTAGATCTCAATACAAAGTTCTCCTCGGTCTTCGAGGAGATCTATTCGATGTAATATCTTTTTGCGGTGTGTTTGTCGAGATCTGATGAATTATGAGTTTATGATCAAGCATATCTATGAAAGATATTTGGTTCTTCTCTGAACTTTTTATGTGTGCTCATAGTATCCTTGCAAGTCTCTTCGAATTATTGGTTTGGTTTGGCCTACTAGATCTATAGTTCTTGCAATGGGAGAAGTGCTTGGCTTTGGGTTCAATCTTGCGGTGTCCTTTCGCAGTGACAGTAGGGGCAGCAAGGCACGTATTGTATTGTTGCCATCGAGGATAAAAAGATGGGGTTTATATCATATTGCTTGAGTTTATCCCTCTACATCATGTCATCTTGCTTAAGGCGTTACTCTGTTCTTATGAACTCAATACACTAGATGCATGCTGGATAGCGGTCGATGTGTGGAGTAATAGTAGTAGATGCATAATCGTTTCGGTCTACTTGTCTTGGACGTGATGCCTATATACAATGATCATGCCTATATAGTCTCATAATTATTCGCTTTTCTATCAATTGCTCGACAGTAATTTGTTTACCCGCCGTAGAATATCGCTATCATGAGAGAAGCCACTAGAGAAAACTATGGCCCCCAGGTCTATTCTCAACATATCAATCTACATCTACTTTACTTTTACCGCTTTTATTTTCTGTTCTAATAAACAAAAATACCAAAAATATAAACTATCATCTCTATTAGATCTCACTCTTGTAAGTGACCGTAAAGGGATTGACAACCCCTTATCGCGTTGGCTGCGAAGTTCTTATTTGTTTGTGCAGGTGCGAGGGACTCGCGCGTGGTCTCCTACTGGATTGATACCATGGTTCTCAAAAACTGAGGGAAATACTTACGCTACTGTGTTGCATCTCCCTTTCATCTTCGAGGGAATACAACACAAGCTCGATAAGTAGCAAGAAGAATTTATGGCGCCGTTGCCGGGGAGGCTTACGCAAAAGTCATATACCAAGTACCTATCACAAACACTTATCCTTCGCATTACATTTTTTTGCCTCTCGTTTTCCTCTCCCCCACTTCACCCTTGCCGTTTTATTTGCCCTTCTTCCGCCGTGTGTTTACCGTTCGCGTGCCTCTTGTTTGCTTGTGTTGCTATGTTCCCTCATTTAGCTTGCATCTTCGCTTGCTAAAGTATGAATCCTCATCCACTTGCTAATCTCTTTAAGAGATCCAATTATGTTGAACCTATTGCTAGTGAGCTGCATGCACTAGATTATCTTTATGGGGTTTTGTTTGAAATTTATGAATCTGAAAATTGTGAGGAATTGTTAAAAGAAAAAGTGATTCATGTTAGCTCCTTAAATAAAAAGCATGATTGCAATGATGTTACCAAAAATTCTGTTGATGTCAATTGTGCTAATAATATGCAAAACCCTAAGTATGGGGATGCTAGTATTGTTATGTCCACTACTTGTTACAATGATCATGATTGGGGTGATTCTTCTTATGAAAATTTATTTAATCCCCATGATGAATATAAGATTGATGATAATGTTTGCATTAATATTGAAAGTGGGTTTGGAAGAGTGTCAACTTTAGATCCCACATACTTGGAGAATGTTCAATCTTATGAAACTTTTGATAAAAGTGGGTTTGGAGAGGTCATTACTTTAGTTAATGTTAATCCCACTATTTTGGAAGAGTGTCAACTTTGCATGCATGCGGATCGTGTTGAGAATATGTTATGTGATAGATATTTTGTTGAATTTGATCATGATCCTACATGCAATTATTATGAGAGAGGAAAAATATGGTCGTAGAAATCTTCACGTTACTAAATTACCTCTCTTCATGTTGAGATTGATCTTGTTTCTTTCTTCTTCCTTGCATATGCTAGATCTTGTTTGTCTTGCTAATTTGTTTGCCTATAAAATGTGTGTGCATAGGAAGCATGTTAGACTTAGATGTGCTTGTCACATATTTTGTGATGCTCTCTTTGTCCTTCAATTCTTATCTTTCATGTGAGCATCATTGAATTCTCAAGCCTATCTTAATGGCTATAAAGAAAGAGCTTGTTGGGAGGCAACCCAATTTTATACTTTTTGTTTTTGTTGCTGTTAGGGAATAAATATTGCATCTAGCCTCTGATTATATGTGGTTTCATGTTTTGTTTAGTGTTTGTGCCAAGTAGAACCTTTGGGAAGACTTGTGTGAAGTTTATGTGATCTTGTTGTGAAAAACAGAATCGTTAGCGCTTGCTAAAGTGGTCGTCAGATTTTACTGGAGCGTGCTATTTAGTTGATTCCTTTTGCAGATCATTACTAGACAAATTCCTCAAATTTACCAATTTAGTTTGAATTTTTTGGAGTTCCAGAAGTAGGCGAAACCTGCAGATTACTACAGACTGTTCTGTTTTTGACAGATTCTGTTTTTAGTGTGTTGTTTGCTTATTTCGATGCATCTATGAGTAGTATTGGAGGATATGAACCATAGAGAAGTTGGAATACAGTAGGTTTAACACCAATATAAACAAAGAATGAATTCATTGCAGTACCTTTGAGTAGTGGTTTGCTTTCTTATACTAACGGAGCTCACGAGCATTTTTGTCTAAGTTTTGTGTTGTGAAGTTTCCAAGTTTTGGGTATTGCTTTCATGGACTATGGAACAAGGAGTAGCAAAGGCCTAAGCTTGGGGATGCCCATGGCACCCCAAGTAAAATTCAAGGATAATCAAAAGCCTAAGCTTGGGGATGCCCCGGGAAGGCATCCCGTCTTTCGTCTTCATACATCGGTAATTATACTTGGAGCTATATTTTTATTCGCAACATGTTATGTGTTTTGCTTGGAGCGTCTTGTATAATTTGAGTCTTTGCTTGTTAGTTTGCCACAATAATCCTTGCTGGACACACCTATTTGAGAGAGTTAAATATGGCCTAGAAATTTTTAGAACACTCTATGTGCTTCACTTATATCTTTTGAGTTGAATAGTTTTTGTTCTAGTGCTTCACTTATATCTTTTAGAGCACGGTGGTGGTAATATTTTGTAGAAATTGTTGAACTCTGATACGTCTCCAACGTATCTATAATTTTTTATTGTTCCATGCTATTATTTATGAAGTCTTGGATGTTTAATGGGCTTTATCATTCACTTTTATATCATTTTTGAGACTAACCTACTAACGCAAAGGCCCAGTCCAGATTGCTGTTTTTTGCCTGTTTCAGGGTTTTCCAGAAAAAGAATATCAACCGGAGTCCAAACGGAATGAAACCTTCGCGAGAGATATTTTTAGAGAAAATCACGCACGAAGAACTTGAGAACCACGTCAGAAGAGCCACGAGGGGCCCACGAGGGTGGGGGGCGCGCCCCCTTCCCAAGGCACGCCCCCTGCCTCGTGGGGCCCCCGTGACTCCCCCGGTGCCCTCCTTCTTCGTATATAAGTCTACGTACCCCAGAAACTCCGTGAACAGAGAGAAAACCCTAATTCCACCGCCGTACCTTCTGTTCCCTTAGAGATCCCATCTTGGAGCCTGTTCCGGAGGGGGATCCATCACGGAGGCCTTCATCATCATCATCATCGCCCTCACCAAGAGTTGTGAGTAGTTTACCACAGACCTTCGGGTGCATAGCTAGTATCTAGATGGCTTCTTCTCTCTCTGGATCTCAATACAAAGTTCTTCTCGGTCTTCGAGGATATCTATTCGATGTAATCTCTTTTTGCGGTGTGTTTGTCGAGATCCGATGAATTGCGAGTTTATGATCAAGGTTATCTATGAAAGATATTTGGTTCTTCTATAAATTTTTTATGTGTGCTCATAATATCCTTGCAAGTCTCTTCGAATTGTTGGTTTGGTTTGGCCTACTAGATCTATAGTTCTTGCAATGGGAGAAGTGCTTGGCTGTGGTTCAATCTTGCGGTGTCCTTTCCTAGTGACAGTAGGGGGAGCAAAGCACGTATTGTATTGTTGCCATCGAGGATAAAAAGATGAGGTTTATATCATATTGCTTGAGTTTATCCCTCTACATCATGTCATCTTGCTTAAGGCGTTACTCTGTTCTTAGAAACTCAATACACTAGATGCATGCTGGATAGCGGTCGATGTGTGGAGTAATAGTAGTAGATGCAGGCAGGAGTCGATCTACTTGTCTCGGACGTGATGCCTATACACAATGATCATGCCTAGATAGTCTCATAATTATTCGCTTTTCTGTCAATTGCTCGACAGTAATTTGTTTACCCGCCGTAGAATATCGCTATCATGAGAGAAGCCACTAGAGAAAACTATGGCCCCCGGGTCTATTCTCAACATATCAATCTACATCTACTTTACTTTTATCGCTTTTATTTTCTGTTCTTATAAACTAAAAATACCAAAAAAATAAACTATCATCTTTATCAGATCTCACTTTCGTAAGTGACCGTAAAGGGATTGACAACCCCTTATCGCGTTGGCTGCGAAGTTCTCGTTTGTTTGTGTGGGTGCGAGGGACTCGCGCGTGGTCTCCTACTGGATTGATACCTTGGTTATCAAAAACTGAGGGAAATACTTACGCTACTGCGCTGCATCTCCCTTTCCTCTTCGAGGGAATACAACGCAAGCTCAAGAGGTAGAAAACTCTCATGCTTTACCTATATCTATTTGAGAGTCTATTAAAACAACATGGTAGTGTGTTTAGGCTAAAGAAACTAGTCTTCACATGATAGACATCCAATGTCAATGTAGTAAAAAATTTCACACCAAGTGCATTGAATATGATGAGATGTTGGATGCTTGATAATTGTTTTGAGATATGAGGATAGAGATATTAGAGTCATGCTAGTGGAGTTATTATGAAATTGAGAAATACTTGTGTTAAGGTTAGTGATTCCCGTAGCATGCACGTATGGTGAACCGCTATGTGACGGAGTTAAAGCATGAGGTATTTGTAAAGTGTCAACCTTTGTGTGGAGGTTGGGGGCGCGCGATGGTTAACTCCTACCAACCTCCCCCCTAGGAGCATGCGTTGATTGCTTTGTTTTAATGACTCGTAGATTTTTGCAATAAGTATATGAGTTCTTATGACTAATGTTGAGTCCATGGATTATACGCAGTCTCATCCTTCCATCATTGCTAGCCTCTCTTGTACCGCGCAACTTTCGCCGGTACCATAGACCCACTATATATCCTTCCTTAAAACAACCACCATATTATTCCTCAAAACAGCCACCATACCTACCTATCATGGCATTTCCATAGCCATTCCGAGATATATTGCCATGCAACTTTCCATCGTTCCGTTCTTATGACACGCTTCATATTGTCATATTGCCATGCATGATCATGTAGTTGACATCGTATTTGTGGCAAGGCCACCATGCATAACTTTTCATACATGTCACTCTTGTTTCATTGCACATCCCGGTACACCGCCGGAGGCATTCACTCTAGTCATACTTTGTTGTTGTAGTATTGAGTTGTAATACCGAGTTGTAATGAAAGTGTGATGATCATCATTATTAGAGCATTGTCCCATGGGAGGAAAGGCTGAATCTATAAAGCCCCTCTGCAAAAAAAGAAAAAAAAGGAGAAAGGCCAAAGAAAAAGAAAGGCCCAAAAAAAGAAAAAAAAAGAAAAGAAAAAGGGACAATTGCTTCTATCTTTTTTCCACACTTGTGCTTCAAAGTAGCACCATGTTCGTCAATGTAGAGAGTCTCATGCTTAGTCACTTTCATACACTAGTGGGAATTTTCGTTATAGAACTTGGCTTGTATATTCCAACGATGGGCTTCCTCAAATGCCCTAGGTCTTTGTGAGCAAGCAAGTTGGATGCACCCCCACTAGTTTCTTTTGTTGAGCTTTCATTCATATCTAGCTCTAGTGCAGCCATTGCATGGCAATCCCTACTCACTCACATTGATATCTATTGATGGGCATCTCCATGGCCCGTTGATACGCCTAGTTGATGTGAGACTATCTTCCTCTCTTTTGTCTTCTCCACAACCACCTCTATTCCACCCATAGTGCTATGTCCATGGCTCACGCTCATGTATTGCGTGAAAGTTGAAAGGTTTGAAAGAATAGAGTATGAAAACAAGTGCTTGGCTGAAATCGGGGTTGTGCATGATATGAATATTTTGTGTGATGAAGAGGGAGCATAGCCAGACTATATCATTTTGTAGGGATAACTTTCTTTAGTTATAGTATTTTGAGAAGACATGATTGCTTTGTTAGTATGCTTGAAGTATTATTGTTTCTTATGTCAATATAGACTTTTATCTTGAATCTTTCAGATCTGAACATTCATGCCACAATTAAGAGAATTACATTGAAAAACTATATTGGTTAGAATTCCACATCAAAAATTCTTTCTTTATCATTTACCTACTCGAGGACGAGCAGGAATTAAGCTTGGGGATGCTTGATATGTCTCCAACGTATTTACAATTTTTGATTGTTCCATGCTATTATTTATGAAGTCTTGGATATTTAATGGGATTTATCATACACTTTTATATCATTTTTGGGACTAACCTACTAACCCAAAGGCCCAGTCCAGATTGCTGTTTTTCGCTTGTTTGAGGGTTTTGCAGAAAAAGAATATAAAACGGAGTCCAAACAGAATGAAACCTTCGCGAGAGATATTTTTGGAGAAAATCACGCACACGGAACTGGAGAACCACGTCAGGGGATCAAGGGGCTGCCCACGAGGGTGGGGGGCGCGCCCCCCTTCCCAGGGCACGCCCTCCTGCCTCATGGGGCCCATCTTGAAGCCTGTTCCCGTGAGATCCCATCTTGGAGCCTGTTCCAGAGCTCCACCGGAGGGGTTCCATCACGGAGTTCATCATCATCATCATCATCATCATCGCCATCACCATGAATTGTGAGTAGTTTACCACAGACCTTCGGGTCCATAGCTAGTATCTAGATGGCTTCTTCTCTCTTTGTGGATCACAATACAAAGTTCTCCTCGGTCTTCGAGGAGATCTATTCGATGTAATATCTTTTTGCGGTGTGTTTGTCGAGATCCGATGAATTGTGAGTTTATGATCAAGATTATCTATGAAAGATATGTGGTTCTTCTCTGAACTTTTTATGTGTGCTCATAATATCCTTGCAAGTCTCTTCGAATTATTGGTTTGGTTTGGCCTACTAGATCTATAGTTCTTGCAATGGGAGAAGTGCTTGGCTTTGGGTTCAATCTTGCGGTGTCCTTTCCCAGTGACAGTAGGGGCAGCAAGGCACGTATTGTATTGTTGCCATCGAGGATAAAAAGATGGGGTTTATATCATATTGCTTGAGTTTATCCCTCTACATCATGTCATCTTGCTTAAGGCGTTACTATGTTATTATGAACTCAATACACTAGATGCATGCTGGATAGCGGTCTATGTGTGGAGTAATAGTAGTAGATGCAGAATCGTTTCGGTCTACTTGTCTTGGACGTGATGCCTATATACAATGATCATGCCTAGATAGTCTCATAATTAGTCACTTTTCTATCAATTGCTCAACGATAATTTGTTTACCCACCGTAGAATATCGCTATCATGAGAGGAGCCACTAGAGAAAACTGTGGCCCCCGGGTCTATTCTCAACATATCAATCTACATCTACTTTACTTCTGTTCTTATAAACAAAATTACCAAAAATATAAACTATCATCTCTATCAGATCTCACTCTCGTAAGTGACCGTAAAGGGATTGGCAACCCCTTATCGCGTTTGCTGCGAAGTTCTTATTTGTTTGTGCAGGTGCGAGGGACTCGCGCGTGGTCTCCTACTAGATTGATACCTTGGTTCTGAAAAACTGAGCGAAATACTTACGCTTCTGTGCTTCATCTCCCTTTCCTCTTCGAGGGAATACAACGCAAGCTCGAGAAGTAGCAATAGTGTTCTCCCCAAGTATGCACCGTTGCTACAGTTCATCGTTTCGAGACACTACGTGATGATCCGGTGTGATAAACTCTACATTCACATACAAGGGTGTAAGACAGTTTTATACACGCATAATACTTGGGTTAAACTTGACGAGCCTAACATGTACAGACATGGCCTCAGAACACTGGAGACCGAAAGGTTGAACATGAGTCATATAATAGATATGATCAACATAGAGATGTTCACCATTGATGACTACTCCATCTCACGTGATGATCGGACATGGTTTAGTTGATTTGGATCATGTATCAGTTAGTTAACCCGAGGGATGTTAATTTAAGTGGGAGTTCATTAGTAATTTGATTAATTTAACTTAATTTATCATGAACTTAGTCCTGATAGTATTTGCATATCAATTTTGTAGATCAATGGCCCGTGCTACCGTTCCCTTGAATTTTAATGCGTTCCTAGAGAAAGCTAAGTTGAAAGATGATGGTAGCAACTACACAGACTGGGTCCGTAACTTGAGGATTATCCTCATTGCTACACAGAAGAATTATGTCCTTGATGCACCGCTAGGTGACGCACCTGCTGCAGGAGCTGAAGCAGATGTTATGAACATCTGGCAAGCTCGATCTGATGACTACTCTATAGTTCAGTGTGCCATGATTTACGGCTTAGAACTGGGACTTCAAAGACATTTTGAACTGTTGGAAATATGCCCTAGAGGCAATAATAAAAGAGTTATTATTATATTTCCTTGTTCATGATAATCGTTTATTATCCATGCTATAATTGTATTGATTGGAAACTCATATACATGTGTGGATAAATAGACAAACTTTGTGTCCCTAGTAAGCCTCTACAGGACTAGCTCGTTGATCAAAGATGACCGCGGTTTCCAGGTCATAGACATGAGTTGTCATTTGATAACGGGATCACATCATTAGGAGAATGATGTGATGGACGAGACCCAAACGTTAAACATAGCTTTTGATCGTATCAGTTATCGCTATAGTTTTCTGCATGTCAAGTATAAGTTCCTATGACCATGAGATCATGTAACTCACTGACACCGTAGGAGTGCTTTGTGTGTGCCAAACGTCGCAACGTAACTGGGTGACTATAAAGGTACTCTACAGGTATCTCCGAAGGTGTCTGTTGAGTTGACATGGATCGAGACTGGGATTTGTCATTCCGTGTGACGGAGAGGTATCTCCGGGCCCACTCGGTAATACGTCATCTCAATGAGCTCAAAGTGACTAAGTAGTTGGTCACGGGATTATGTATTACGGTAACGAGTAAAGAGACTTGCCGGTAACGAGATTGAACTAGGTATAGAGATACCGACGATCGAATCTCGGGCAAGTAACATACCGACGAGACAAAGGGAACTGTATACGGGATTGCCTGAATCCTTGACATCGTGGTTCATCCGATGAGATCATCGAGGAACGTGTAGGAACCAATATGGGTATCCAGATCCCGCTATTGGTTATTGACCTGGGAGTGTCTCGGTCATGTCTACATGGTTTCCGAACCCGCAGGGTCTACACACTTAAGGTTCGGTGACGCTAGGGTTGTTAGTGAGAACAGTGCATGGTTGCCGAAGGTTGTTCGGAGTCCCGGATGAGATCCCGGACGTGACGAGGGTCTCCGGAATGGTCCGGGGACAAAGATTGATATATAGGATGAAAGGTTTCGGAGTCCGGAAGTGTTCCGGGGAGCATCGGGAAATCGGCGGATGACCGAAAGGGGTTTCGGGGTCCCGGAAGGGGTTTCGGGCCTAATGGGCCACAAAGGGGGGACACAACAGCCCTCATAGGGCTGTGCGCCCCCCCCTGGGCCCTCTCCTAGTGCGCATGGGGGGCTGGCCCCTCCTAGGGCTGCCGCACCCCCTGGCTTGGGGGGCAAGGCACCTAGGGGGGGAAACCCTAGGGCCTGGCGCAGCCCTTGGCCGCCGCCCCCTCTCTGCCCTGGCCGCCGGCCCCCCTAGGGGAAACCCTAGGGCGCCCCCCTCCCCTCTATTCCCCCTATATATAGAGAGGTAGAGGGAGGGCAGCCAACACACGTTTGTGCCTCGGTGCTGCCCTCCCTCTCCCATAACATCTTCGTCTTCCCGCGGTGCTTGGCGAAGCCCTGCTGGAATCCTCCACCACCATCACCACCACGCCGTCGTGCTGCCGGTCTCTCCATCAACCTCTCCTCCACCCCTTGCTGGATCAAGAAGGAGGAGACGTCCCCGAGCCGTACGTGTGAAGAACGCGGAGGCACCGTTGCTTCGGTGCTAGGATCTTCGGCGATCTGAATCGCGGCGAGTACGACTCCATCAACCGCGTTCTTAACGCTTCCGCTTAGCGATCTACAAGGGTATGTGGATCCAACTCTCCTCTCGTAGATGCATCTCCTAGATTGATCTTGGTGAACGTAGGAAAATTTTTTGTTTCCCGTGCAACGTTCCCCAACAGTGGCATCATGAGCCAGGTTCTTGCGTAGATGCTTTCACGAGTAGAACACAAAAGGGTTTGTGGGCGTTGATGTTTAAATTTCTGCCCTCCTTAGTCTTTCTTGATTCAGCGGTATTATGGGATGAAGCGGCCCGGACCAACTTTACATGTCCACGTACATGAGACCGGTTCCATCGACAGACATGTGACTTTTGTTGCATAAGATGGCTGGCGGGTGTCTGTCTCTCCTATCTTAGTTGAATCGGAATAGAACAAGGCGGTCCTTGTAGAAGGTTAAATAGCAACTTGTATATCACCGTTGTGGCTTTACGTAGGTAAGAAGCGTTCTTGCTAGATACCCATAGCAGCCACGTAAAACATGCAAACAACAAATTAGAGGACGTCTAACTTGTTTTTGCAGGGTATGTATGTGATATGATATGGCCAATGACATGATGAGATATATTTGATGTATGAGATGATCATGTTGTAATAGTTAATATCGACTTGCATGTCGATGCATACGGCAACCGGCAGGAGCCATAGGGTTGTCTTTAATTTTGTATGACCTGCGTGTCAATCATTAAGCGCTTTGTAATGCTTTACTTTATCGCTAAACGGTAGCAATAGAAGTAAGAGCATGGTGGGCGCGCGACAATCCCGATGGCGACACGATGATGGAGATCATGATGATGGGGATCATGGTGTGGCGCCGGTGATGATGGAGATCATGCCGGTGCTTTGGAGATGGAGATCAAAAGCACGAGTTGATGGCCATATCATGTCACTTATGATTTGCATGTGATGTTAATCCTTTTATGCATCTTATTTTGCTTAGGACGACGGTAGCATTATAAGATGATCCTTCACTAAAATTTCAAGATAAAATTGTGTTCCCCCCGAGTGTGCGCCGTTGCGAAGGTTCGTCGTTTCGAAGCACCATGTGATGATCGGGTGTGATAGACTCTACGTTCGCATACAACGGGTGCAAGCCAGTTTTGCACATGCAGAACACTCGGGTTAGACTTGACGAGCCTAGCATGTACAGACATGGCCTCGGAACACGGAGGACCGAAAGGTCGAGCATGAGTCATATAGTAGATATGATCAACATGTTGATGTTCACCATTGACACCACCTCATCTCACGTGATGATCGGACTTGGGTTGGTGAATTTGGATCATGTCACGCTCGAATGACCAGAGGGATGTCAATTTGAGTGGGAGTTATAATTAATTTGATTAGGTAATAACTCACTTATCATGAACAATAGTCTAAAATGTCTTTGCAAATCTTTTGTTGTAGATGGCTCGCGCAGTAGCTCCCCTGAATTTTAATGCGTTCCTAGAGAAAGCTAAACTGAAAGATGATGGGAGCAACTTTGTGGACTGGCTCCGCAGTCTGAGGATCATCCTCACAGCTGCCCAAAAGGTTTATGTCCTAAATGCACCGCTAGGTGACCCCCCCGCTCCTACAGCCCCTGCAGACGTTTTGAACGTCTGGCAGACGCGTTCGGATGACTATTCGATAGTGCAGTGTGCCATGTTGTACGGCTTGGAAGGAGGACTTCAAAGGCGTTTTGAACGTCATGGTGCATATGAGATGTACCAGGAGTTGAAGTTCATCTTTGAAAAGAATGCTAAGATCGAGAGGTATGAGACCACCGATAAATTCTTTGCTTGCAAGATGGAGGAGAATTCGTCTGTCAGTGAGCACTTACTGAAGATGTCTGGGTACTATACCCGCATAGCTGATCTGGGACTTGTGTTCCCGGATGAGGCTATCATTGACAGAATTCTCCAGTCACTCCCTCCTAGCTACAAGAGCTTCGTGCAGCAGTATAACATGCAAGGGATGAACAAAACCATCACCGAGCTGTTTTCGATGCTGAAAGTCGCTGAGGCAGACATCCAGAAGGAGTATCAAGTGTTGATGGTCAATAAAACCACCAGTTTCAAGAAGAATGGCAAGGGCAAGAAGGGTAACTCTAAGAAGGGTGGCAAGGCAGTTGCTCATCCAGTGAAGAAACCCAAGGCTGGGCCCAAGCCAGAGACTGAGTGTTTCTATTGCAAGGGGAACGGCCACTGGAAGCGGAACTGCCCCAAGTATCTGGCAGACAAGAAGGGGGCCAACAACAACAACAAAGGTATATGTGATATACATGTTATTGATGTGTACCTTACCAACTCTCGTTGTCGTGCCTGGGTATTTGATACCGGTTCGGTTGCTCACATTTGCAACTCTAAACAGGAACTGCGGAATAAACGGAGGCTGGCGAAGGACGAAGTGACGATGCGCGTGGGAAATGGTTCCAAGGTTGATGTGATCGCCGTCGGCACGCTCGCTCTTCGATTACCATCGGGATTAGTTATGAACCTGAATAATTGTTATTTAGTGCCTGCGTTAAGCATGAACATTATATCTGGATCTTGTTTATTGCGAGACGGTTACTCATTTAAATCAGAGAATAAAGGTTGTTCTATTTATATGGGTAATATCTTTTATGGTCATGCACCCGAAGTGAGGGGTTTATTCTTATTGAATCTCGATAGTGATGATACACATGTTCATAACATTGATGCCAAAAGATGTAGAGTAGTTAGCGATAGTACCACTTTCTTGTGGCACTGCCGTCTGGGTCATATCGGCGTAAAACGCATGAGGAAGCTCCATGCTGATGGACTTTTGGAGTCTCTTGATTTTGAATCACTTGACACATGCGAGCCGTGCCTCATGGGCAAGATGACAAGGACCCCGTTTTCAGGGACAATGGAACGGGCAAGTGACTTATTGGAAATCATACATACTGATGTGTGCGGTCCGATGAGTGTAACGGCGCGCGGTGGATATCGTTATTTTCTCACCTTCACTGACGACTTAAGTAGATATGGGTATATTTACTTAATGAAGCATAAGTCTGAAACTTTTGAAAAGTTCAAGCAATTTCAGAGTGAAGTAGAAAATCATCGTAACAAGAAGATCAAGTTCCTACGATCTGATCGAGGGGGAGAATATCTGAGTTATGAGTTTGGTGATCACTTAAGAAAATGTGGAATTGTTTCGCAGTTGACGCCACCTGGAACACCACAGCGTAATGGTGTGTCCGAACGTCGTAATCGAACCCTATTAGATATGGTGCGTTCTATGATGTCTCTTGCCGATTTGCCACTATCGTTTTGGGGATATGCGTTAGAGACAGCTGCATTCACTTTAAATAGGGCTCCATCTAAGTCCGTTGAGACAACACCGTATGAACTGTGGTTTGGTAAGAAACCTAAGTTGTCTTTTCTCAAGGTTTGGGGTTGCGATGCTTATGTCAAAAGGCTTCAGCCAGAAAAGCTCGAACCCAAAGCGGACAAATGTGTCTTCATAGGATACCCAAAAGAAACAGTTGGGTACACCTTCTATCTCAGATCCGAGGGCAAAGTGTTTGTCGCTAAGAACGGGTGCTTCCTCGAGAAAGAGTTTCTCTCGAAAGAATTGAGTGGGAGGAAGGTAGAACTTGATGAGGTTATTGAACCTCTGCTTCAACCAGAAAGTAGCGCAGCACAGAAAGATGTTTTTGTGGAGCCTACAGAGGTTGAAGAGGAAGCCAATGATGATGATCAAGAAGCTTCCGATCAAGTTACTACCGAACCTCGTAGGTCGACAAGGGTACGCACTGCACCTGAGTGGTATGGTAACCCTGTCTTGGAGGTCATGTTGTTAGACAACGGTGAACCTACGAGCTATGGAGAAGCGATGGTGGGCCCAGATTCCGACAAATGGTTAGAGGCCATGAAATCCGAGATGGGATCCATGTATGAAAACAAAGTATGGACTTTGGAAGTATTGCCTGAAGGGCGGAAGGCCATTCAGAATAAATGGATTTTTAAGAGGAAGACGGACGCTGACGGTAATGTCACCGTGTATAAAGCTCGACTTGTGGCAAAGGGTTTTTCACAAGTTCAAGGGATTGACTACGATGAGACTTTCTCACCCGTAGCAATGCTTAAATCCGTCCGAATCATGTTAGCAATAGCTGCATTTTTCGATTATGAAATTTGGCAGATGGATGTCAAAACAGCGTTCCTTAACGGTTTTCTTAAGGAAGAGTTGTATATGATGCAACCAGAAGGTTTTGTCGATCCAGAGAATGCTGACAAAGTATGCAAGCTCCAGCGTTCCATTTATGGGCTGGTGCAAGCATCTCGGAGTTGGAATCTTCGCTTTGATGAGGTGATCAAAGCATTTGGGTTTATACAAGTTTACAATGAAGCTTGTATTTACAAGAAAGTGAGTGGGAGCTCTATAGCGTTTCTAATATTATATGTGGATGACATATTGCTGATTGGAAACAATATAGAATTTTTGGATAGCGTGAAGGGGTATTTGAACAAGAGTTTTTCGATGAAAGATCTCGGTGAAGCTGCTTTCATATTGGGCATCAAGATCTATAGAGATAGATCAAGACGCTTGATAGGACTTTCACAAAGCACGTACCTTGATAAAGTTTTGAAGAAGTTCAAAATGGATCAATCCAAGAAGGGGTTCTTGCCGGTGTTACAAGGTACAAAGTTGAGTAAGACTCAATGCCCAGTGACTGCGGATGATAGAGAAAAGATGAGTGTCGTCCCCTATGCTTCAGCCATAGGCTCTATCATGTATGCAATGCTGTGCACAAGACCAGATGTCAGCCTTGCCATAAGTATGGCCGGAAGGTTTCAAAGTAATCCTGGTATGGATCACTGGACAGCGGTCAAGAATATCCTAAAGTACCTGAAAAGGACTAAGGATATGTTTCTCGTTTATGGAGGTGATCAAGAGCTCGTCGTAAAGGGTTACGTCGATGCAAGCTTTGACACTGATCCGGATGACTCCAAGTCTCAAACCGGATACGTATATATTCTCAACGGGGGAGCAGTAAGCTGGTGCAGTTCCAAGCAGAGCGTGGTAGCTGATTCTACATGTGAAGCGGAGTATATAGCTGCCTCGGAGGCGGCTAAGGAAGGTGTCTGGATGAAGGAGTTCATGACAGATCTTGGAGTTGTGCCTAGTGCACTGAACCCAATGACTCTGTTCTGTGACAACACTGGTGCCATTGCTCTAGCCAAGGAACCAAGGTTTCACAAAAGGACCAGACACATAAAGCGACGCTTCAATTCCATCCGCGATTCGGTCAAGGAGGAGGACATAAACATTTGCAAAGTACACACGGATTTGAATGTTGCAGATCCGTTGACTAAGCCTCTTCCACGGGCTAAGCACGATCAACACCAAGACTCTATGGGTGTTAGATTCATTACCTTGTAATGCTAGATTATTGACTCTAGTGCAAGTGGGAGACTGTTGGAAATATGCCCTAGAGGCAATAATAAAAGAGTTATTATTATATTTCCTTGTTCATGATAATCGTTTATTATCCATGCTATAATTGTATTGATTGGAAACTCAAACACATGTGTGGATGAATAGACAAACTTTGTGTCCCTAGTAAGCCTCTACAGGACTAGCTCGTTGATCAAAGATGACCGCGGTTTCCAGGTCATAGACATGAGTTGTCATTTGATAACGGGATCACATCATTAGGAGAATGATGTGATGGACGAGACCCAAACGTTAAACATAGCTTTTGATCGTATCAGTTATCGCTATAGTTTTCTGCATGTCAAGTATAAGTTCCTATGACCATGAGATCATGTAATTCACTGACACCGTAGGAGTGCTTTGTGTGTGCCAAACGTCGCAACGTAACTGGGTGACTATAAAGGTACTCTACAGGTATCTCCGAAGGTGTCTGTTGAGTTGACATGGATCGAGACTGGGATTTGTCACTCCGTGTGACGGAGAGGTATCTCCGGGCCCACTCGGTAATACGTCATCTCAATGAGCTCAAAGTGACTAAGTAGTTGGTCACGGGATTATGTATTACGGTAACGAGTAAAGAGACTTGCCGGTAACGAGATTGAACTAGGTATAGAGATACCGACGATCGAATCTCGGGCAAGTAACATACCGACGAGACAAAGGGAACTGTATACGGGATTGCCTGAATCCTTGACATCGTGGTTCATCCGATGAGATCATCGAGGAACGTGTGGGAACCAATATGGATATCCAGATCCCGCTATTGGTTATTGACCTGGGAGTGTCTTGGTCATGTCTACATGGTTTCCGAACCCGCAGGGTCTACACACTTAAGGTTCGGTGACGCTAGGGTTGTTAGTGAGAACAGTGCATGGTTGCCGAAGGTTGTTCGGAGTCCCGGATGAGATCCCGGACGTGACGAGGGTCTCCGGAATGGTCCGGGGACAAAGATTGATATATAGGATGAAAGGTTTCGGAGTCCGGAAGTGTTCCGGGGAGCATCGGGAAATCGGCGGATGACCGAAAGGGGTTTCGGGGTCCCGGAAGGGGTTTCGGGCCTAATGGGCCACAAAGGGGGGACACAACAGCCCTCATAGGGCTGTGCGCCCCCCTGGGCCCTCTCCTAGTGCGCATGGGGGGCTAGCCCCTCCTAGGGCTGCCGCACCCCCTGGCTTGGGGGGCAAGGCACCTAGGGGGGGAAACCCTAGGGCCTGGCGCAGCCCTTGGCCGCCGCCCCCTCTCTATCCTGGCCGCCGGCCCCCCTAGGGGAAACCCTAGGGCGCCCCCCTCCCCTCTATTCCCCCTATATATAGAGAGGTAGAGGGAGGGCAGCCAACACACGTTTGTGCCTCGGTGCTGCCCTCCCTCTCCCATAACATCTTCGTCTTCCCGCGGTGCTTGGCGAAGCCCTGCTGGAATCCTCCACCACCATCACCACCACGCCGTCGTGCTGCCGGTCTCTCCATCAACCTCTCCTCCACCCCTTGCTGGATCAAGAAGGAGGAGACGTCCCCGAGCCGTACGTGTGAAGAACGCGGAGGCACCGTTGCTTCGGTGCTAGGATCTTCGGCGATCTGAATCGCGGCGAGTACGACTCCATCAACCGCGTTCTTAACGCTTCCGCTTAGCGATCTACAAGGGTATGTGGATCCAACTCTCCTCTCGTAGATGCATCTCCTAGATTGATCTTGGTGAACGTAGGAAAATTTTTTGTTTCCCGTGCAACGTTCCCCAACATGAACGTCATGGAGCATATGAGATGTTCCAGGAGCTGAAATTGATATTTCAAGCTAATGCCCGGGTTGAGAGATATGAAGTATCCAACAAGTTCTATAGCTGCAAGATGGAGGAGAATAGTTCTGTCAGTGAACACATACTCAAAATGTGTGGGTATCATAACCACTTGACTCAGTTGGGAATTAATCTTCCACCTGAGAGTGTTGTTGACAGAGTTCTCCAATCACTGCCACCAAGCTACAAAGGCTTTGTGATGAACTATAATATGCAAGGGATGGAGAAATCTATTTCCGAGCTCTTCGCGATGCTGAAATCGGCAGAGGTAGAAATCAAGAAGGAGCATCAAGTGTTGATAGTTAACAAGACCACTACTTTCAAGAACAAGGGCAAGGGAAAGAAGGATAACTTCAAGAAGAATGGCAAACAGGTTGCCGCTCCCACGAAGAAACCCAAAGCTGGTCCTAAGCTTGAAACCGAGAGCTTTTACTGCAAAGGGAGTGTCACTAGAAGCGGAATTGCCCCAAGTATTTGGCGGATAAGAAGGATGGCAAAGTGAACAAAGGTATATTTGATATACATGTTATTGATGTGGTTCCTTACTAGTGCTCGTAGTAGTGCCTGGGTATTTTGATACTGGTTCGGTTGCTCATAGTTGTAACTCAAAACAGGAGCTGCGAATTAAACAAAGACTGCCTATGGACGAGGTGACGATGCGCGTTGGGAATGGTTCCAAGGTTGATGTGATCACCATCGGCACGCTACCTCTACATCTACCTTCGGGATTAGTTTTAGACCTAAATAATTGTTATCTGGTTCCCGCGTTGAGCATGAACATTATATCTAGATCTTGTTTAATGCGAAACGATTATTCATTTAAGTCAGAGAATAACGGCTGTTCTATTTATATGAGTAATATCTTTTATGGTCATGCACCCTTGAGGAATGGTCTATTCTTGTTCAATACTTCTTGTAGTAATACACATATTCATAATGTTGATGCCAAAAGATGCAGAGCTGATACTGATAGTGCAACATACTTGTGGCACTGCCGTTTATTAGGTCATATTGGTGTAAAGCGCATGAAGAAACTCAATGCTGATGGACTTTTGGAATCACATTATTATGAATCATTTGATACTTGTGAACCATGCCTCATGGGCAAGATGACTAAAACTCCGTTCTCCGGAACAATGGAGCGAGCTAATGACTTATTGGAAATAATAGATACCGATGTATGCGGTCCGATGAGTGTTGAAGCACGCGGCGGGTATCATTATTTTCTCACCTTCACAGACGATTTGAGTAGATATGGGTATATCCACTTGATGAAACATAAGTCTGGAACATTTGAAAAGTTCAAAGAATTTCAGAGTGAAGTAGACAATCATCATAACAAGAAAATAAAGTTTTACGATCTGATCGCGGAGGCGAATATTTGAGTTACGAGTTTGGTCTTCATTTGAAACAATGTGGAATAGTTTCACAGCTCACGCCACCTGGAACACCATATCGTAATGGTGTGTCCGAATGTCATAACCGTACTCTATTGGATATGGTGCGTTCTATGATATCTCTTAACGATTTGCCTTTATCATTTTAGGGCTATGCATTAGAGACAATTGCATTCACATTAAATAGGGTACCGTCTAAATCCGTCGAGACAACACCGTATGAACTATGGTTTGGCAAGAAATCAAAGCTGTCGTTTCTTAAAGTTTGGGGTTGCAATGGTTATGTGAAAAAGCTTCAGCCTGATAAGCTCGAACCCAAATCGGAGAAGTGCGTCTTCATAGGATACCCAAAGAAACTGTTGGGTACACCTTCTACCACAGATCCGAAGGCAAGATCTTTGTTGCTAAGAAGAAAGCATTTCTAGAGAAGGAGTTTCTCTCGAAAGAAGTGAGTGGGAGGAAAGTAGAACTTGATGAGGTAATTGTACCTTCACTTGAATTGGAAAGTAGATCATGAGAGAAAACTGTTCCCGTGATGCCTACACCAACTAGATAAGAAGCTAATGATAATGATAATGAAACTTTGGATCAAGTTACTACCAAACCTCAAAGGTCGACCTGAACACGTACCACACCAGAGTGGTATGGTAACCTTTCCTGGAAGTCATGTTGTTAGACAATGGCGAACCTTTGAACTATTAAGAAGCTATGATGATCCCAGATTCTGATAAATGTCTTGAGGCCATGAAATCTGAGATAGGATCCATGTATGAGAACAAAGTGTGGACATTGGTGGACTTGCCCAATGATCGGCAAGCCATTGAGAAAAAATGGATCTTCATGAGGAAGACAAACACTGATGGTAATATCACTGTCTACAAAACTCGACTTGTTGCGAAAGGTTTTTGACAAGTTCAAGGAATTGACTACGATGAGAATTTCTCACCCGTAGTGATGCTTAAGTCTGTCCGAATCATGTTAGAAATTGCCGCATTTTATGATAATGAAATTTGGCAAATGGATGTCAAAACTACATTGCTTAATGGTTTTCTGAAAGAAGAGTTGTATATGATGCAACCAGAAGGTTTTGTCGATCCTAAAGGTGCTAACAAAGTGTGCAAGCTCCAGAGATCCATCTATGGACTGGTGCAAGCAGCTCAGAGTTGGAATATACAATTTGATGAGGTGATCAAAGCGTATAGTTCTATACAGACTTACGGTGAAGCCTGTATTTACAAGAAAGTGAGTGGGAGCTCTGTAGCATTTCTGATATTATACGTGGATGACATATTATTGATTGGAAATGATGTAGAATTTCTGGATAGCATAAAAGGATACTTGAATAAGAATTTTTCAATGAAAGACCTCAGTGAAGCTGCTTACATATTGGGCATCAAGATCTATAGAGATAGATCAAGACACTTAATTGGAATTTCACAAAGCACATACCTTGACAAAGTTTTGAAGAAGTTTAAAATGGATCAGTCAAAGAAAGGGTTCTTGCATGTGTTACAAGGTGTGAAATTGAGTCAGACTCAATGCCCGACCACTTCAGAAGATAGAGAGAAAATGAAAATCATTCCCTATGCCTCAGCCATGGGTTCTATCATGTATGCAATGCTGTGTACCAGACCTACTGTGTGCCTTGCCATAAGTTTGGCAGGGAGGTACCAAAGTAATCCAGGAGTGGATCACTGGACAACGGTCAAGAACATCCTGAAGTACCTGAAATGTACAAAGGGTATGTTTCTCGTTTATGGAGGTGACAAAGAGCTCATCGTAAAGGGTTACGTCGATGCTAGCTTCGACACAGATCCAGGTGACTCTAAGTCACAAACTGGATACGTATTTTTATTGAATGGTGGAGCTATTAGTTGGTGCAGTTCTGAGCAGAGCGTCGTGGCTGGATCTACGTGTGAAGCGGAGTACATAGCTGCTTCGGAAGCACATGAAGGAGCCTGGATGAAGGAGTTCATATCCGATCTAGGTGTAATACGTAGTGCATCGGGTCCAATGACAATCTTTTGTGACAACACTAGTGCAATTGCTTTGGCGAAGGAATCCAGGTTTCACAAGAGAACAAAACACATCTAGAGATGCTTCAACTCCACTTGTGAATTGGTCAAGGATGGAGACATGGAAATTTGCAAAGTACATACGGACCTGTATGTTGTAGACCCGTTGACTAAGCCTCTTCCACGAGCAAAACATGATCAGTACCAAGACTCCATGGGTGTTAGATTCATTACAATGTAATCTAGATTATTGACTCTAGTGCAAGTGGGAGACTGATGGAAATATGCCCTAGAGGCAATAATAAAGTTATTATTATTTTATATTTCCTTATTCATGATAAAGGTTTATTATTCATGCTAGAATTGTATTGACCGGAAACGTAAATAAATGTGTGAATACATAAACAAATACCGAGTCCCTAGTAAGCCTCTACTAGACTAGCTCGTTGATCAAAGATGTTTAAGGTTTCCTAACCGTGGACATGAGTTATCATTTGATAACGGGATCACATCATTATGTGAATGATGTGATGGACAAGACCCATCCATTGTCTTAGCATTGGATCATACATTTTATTGCTACTGCTTTCATCTATGTCAAATACATGTTCCTGTGACTATGAGATCATGCAACTCCCGGATACGGGAGGAGTGCCTTGTGTGCTATCAAATGTTACAACGTAACTAGGTGATTATAAAGATGCTCTAGAGGTTTCTCCGAAGGTGTCTTGTTGGGTTGGCGTGAATCAAGATTAGGATTTCTCACTCCGAGTATCGGAGAGGTATCTCTGGGCCCTCTCGGTAATGCACATCATAATAAGCCTTGCAAGCAAATGACTAATGAGTTAGTCACGAGATGATGTATTACGGAGCGAGTAAAGAGACTTGCCGGTAACGAGATTGAACTAGGTATAGAGATACCGACTATTGAATCTTGGGCAAGTAACATACCGACAGACAAAGGGAATTGTGTATGTTGTCATAACGGTTCGATCGATAAAGGTCTTCATAGAATATGTAGGAGCAAATATGGGCATCCAGGTTCCCCTATTGGTTAGTGGTCGGAGAGGTGTCTCGGTCATGTCTACATAGTTCTCGAACCCTTAGGGTCCGCACGCTTAACGTTTGTTGACGATATAGTATTATATGAGTTAAGTGATTTGGTGATCTGAATGTTGTTTGGAGTCCTGGATGAGATCACGGACATGACAAGGAGTCTCGAAATAGTCAAGAGGTAAAGATTGATATGTAGAATGATGGTATTCAGACACCTGAATGGTTTCTGAGTGCACCGGGTAAACATCGGATCACCGGAAGGGGTTCCGGGAGGCCCCGAGAGGTCTATGCGCCTATTGGGCCAATGAGAGGCACACACCAGCCCACAGAGGGACTGGCACGCCTCTCCCTGGCCGTTGGCCCTAGAAGAAGGAAAGGGGAGGGCGCCACCTCCTCCTACTTTTTCCTCCTTGTAGGAAAAAGGAAGGGGGGGGGGGCGCCACTCCCCCCTTCCTTCCCCTTGGCGCCAAAAGAAGGAAAGGGGGGCTAGGGCAAGCCCAAGTAGGATTCTGACCTACTTGGGGCGCACCTTGGCCTCTCCACTCTCCTATATATATATATATATATATATATATATATATATATATATATAT
>LR738710.1:516402815-516438123 GCA_902687465.1 Secale cereale
GAGGGGGGGGGGGGGGCTTGCCTGGAAGCTCTGCAGACAAAAGGAATCTTCGGAGGCGTAGCCGTAGTCGAACACCGAAGCATCAATGGTCTCGGGGTCTATCACGGTATCGGAGTCTACCGAAAATAAGCAACGAAGGGGAAACAAATAAATAACAGAGCAAACAATAGCATCACAAAGCATAACATGGCAAAACGCGGTGCTACGTGTGACCTAACGTGGTAGGAGGTGATACTAGCGAGGATGAAAAACATCCGGGAAAGTATTCCCGGTGTTTCGCGTTTTCGGGCAGATGAAACGGAAGGGGAATGTTGCACGTTCGGTATGATAGAGATGTGTGGTGGACGAACGGATCGCGTATTCGGATTCGTTTCGTCGTTCTGAGCAACTTTCATATATAAAGTATTTTCATTCGAGTTACAGATTATTTTATATTAATTTTCAAAGTTTTAAATCATTTTCTAGGATTTACAGAATTAATTTAATTCTAAATTACAGTTATGACATCAGCATGACGTCAGCAGTCAACCAGTTAGTTGACTAAGTCAAACTGACGCGTGGGGCCCACTGTCATACACTAAGACTAATTAAACAGGTTAATTAGTCTAACAGTAGTTAGGTTAATCTAATTAAGTTTAATTAAATTAATTAATTCTTTAATTAATTAATTAAATAATATTTTAATATTCTATTAATTATTTTTAATATATATTATTATTATTATTTTATTTCATTTTTCTTTTTTTTGTTCTGGGGCCTGGGGCCCCACCTGGCAGTGGCCTAGGGGGCCTGAAAGGGCGACGGTTCTCGGGCGTGGGCGCTGGGCGCCAGCCCGATACATCGCTCGACCCACCCAGCCGCGCGGTGCGGCGCCGGCGGCCAAGCGCCGAGCCGAAGGCGGCGAGGTGGTGCACGGACGGCGGCGGGCGTAGGCACAGGGAGCGGTGGCCGGAATATGCGGGCCGCGCGCAGCCGGGGCGTGGCGGCTGCAGCCGAAGGTAGTACCAGCGGCAGCTAGCGGTAGGCAATGGCCCGGCGGCCACAGCCGGCCGGAGCGGGGGGCGCACAGGGGGCGTCGAGGCAGGCGCCGGAGCGGGGCCAAAACGACGGGGCAAAGAGGCGCCGCGACGTGGCCAACGACAGGCTGGGCACAGAAGGGCAGCGGGGCGGGGTCAGCGGTTGTGTGGGCGACGGCCGGAGGCTGGTGCTGGGAGCAGCGGGCGGCGGCCAGTGGTGAGCGCGGGGTGGCTCACCGGGGCGGACGGGAGTAGTGGCGGACGCGGCTGCAAGCACGTGAGGCACAGCAGCAGCAACCGCACGCACATACGCGTACACGGGGTGCTCGGGCATGACGGAGATGGCGACCTACGGAGTGCAAATCAAGGTGGAATAGAAGGGGATCGAATGGGATGCTCACAACGGAGTTTGCCGGTGAGGAGGGAGGACGAGGGGTGGTCCGGGTGCGTTGGGATCTTGAGGGAGATGGTGAAGCAGAGGAGTGCCCTCCGGGAACGACGATGACGGTGAGCTGCAGGGCGGTCCGACCCGTCCTGGTGCTTGGGAAGGACGAGGACGAGGGTGGCGGTCCTCCTGCACGCCATGGCGCAGCTCGGGGAGGAGGGTGGTCGCGGCTATGCTGGAGCCACGGCGAGCGCGGTGCTCGGCTCCGATCCAGATCGAAAGAGAGGCGAGTGAGGGGAAAGTGGGAGTGCTAGGGTTCGGGGGAGAGGAAGAGGGGCTAGGGTTGCTCTTATCCGTCGGGGGAAAACAACGGGGAGGCGCGGGATGGCTGCCACCGCGTCATCGGTGGCCATGGCGGGTGAGGATCATTGCCACGATCCCCCGTGAACAGGGATGGGGGAGGCAGTGCGCAGTGTGGGCCGGCCTGCTAGGTGGATGGGCCGGGGAGGGGATTTGGCCCAGTGGGGCAGGGCATTGTCTTCCTTCTTATTTATTTTCTTTTATTCTTTTATATTTTATGTTTTCTCTTTTAGCTTCTCTTTTCTCTTAGTTTTATAAAATATAGTTCTAACACCTAAATTCATATTAGTAATTAGGTCACAGCCCAAACAAATTTGGCACTAAAATATGTTCATAATTGTTTATTATGAAAAGCATTGGATAATTGTTTTTAGCCCATGTTTATTTAGTTTAGTGCATTCAAACATTTTACAAAAATGTGGGTCCCCCACCATAGTTAGTTATAGAATATTTTTCATACTTTGGACATTTTAGGTTTTGACATTTGAAAACTTTTAATGTTTGACTTTATGTAAAATTTGAAATTTGAACTTAGTTTCGAACTGACACGAGTTTATCCACAGTAATCGAGGTGACGTGGTATCATTTCCGAAGTTTTACTGTAGCTTGATTACCCGGGCATCACAATTCTCCTCCACTACAAGAAATCTCGTCCCGAGATTTAAGCGGTGGAGTAAGGGGGGGGGGGGAGTTCTTGTAGCGAAAAGCTAATGAGTCTTCTCGGTCTTGGTTGCCCTTTAGAAGAGGTTGATCCCTTTCGTTGATGTCTTCATTTCTCTGCTTTAGTCATCGTGATCAAGTCATCATCCTTTCTTCGGGATCTCCATCGTCCTACGAACGCGACCAGGGGGAAAAACTCCGAAAGAACGCAACTCCACAAAGCTGGGCATCTGACGGTGAACTCAATGGGAAATACACGAGGTACCTCACGAGTTGTCTTTCAGTGAATTCGTTGAGTGCAATATACGATGGTGCCAAAGTTTCAAATGGGTAGACAATCATTCGATGCCTAGTCAAAAGCTGGAATGGGGGCTTGAACAACAAGAGTAACATGGTGTCTGATTCTAGGATAATAATGGTATAGAATTTAGCTCGTGAATCACATACGAAGCCAGGTGCAAAGGATACATTAGGGTCCGGGTTGTAAAGAAGAGTCAGGTTTTGATCCAGTGGACCTGTGGGTTATGGGCCCACCATGTGGGTTACAAAGTAGGGAGGGTGGTGACATCTTGCATAGCCGCGACAGGGATGCATGTCAGTGGATAGCTTGTCAGCTATGTCGGCTACAATGTCGGTACCAAGGACGGGGAATGAAGAGAACCATTTTCCCGCTCATTGAAACGAGATAGACCAATAGGCAAAGTTCTCGTTCATCGGTGGTTACCGGAATGTTACCAACAATATGAACATGGTCTTACTAACATAGTCGTACAACGAGATGTTTATATAAGCAGAGAATTATTACTGCTTAGGTTATATGTAGATCAAAGAAAGGTTAAACAAACAAATGGAAAGGAAAATGTGTTTAAACACAATTATTAGGAGTATATCCTTCCCATGGACAAGCAGAACACGACATACAGGGTAGGAGAGCAAGTACCCAACCATTCAGATAAAGAGGCAAGGATTAATCAAGATGTTACCCATACTACGGTGTTTGGATAACTGCCCAAGAAACATTTAGCATCATGCCTCCATTGTTCTTTTGATGAGCAGGGTATCATACCATGCTTCGAGGTAGCAATGATATGGTGTTTCAATCAAGGGCCAGACTTTCGATACACAAATGATCCATCAGAAGCAACTTATAAAATAAGTCTTACAATTTCCTCCTAGAAGAATGGCTATCCTTGCAAAAGAAACTATGATGATGGGTCCTCTAGCTAGGGTGCTAGGCATGACATCATATTACTGGGCCATCAAAGGACCAACATTATAACTCTTGGAAAGTTGTCCCAACCATCATATCTGACCGAGATTCAGATCCGATTGGTGTCATGATACCTCAGACTCGGGATGTTCGAGAAGAAACGGTGCAACATTAATCGACGAAATGACATTGCAAGATTCTCGGGAAATGAACTACGGCAGAGGGTTCCCGAAACAATAGTTCATCATTAAACCAAGGAGAGGATGAGGACGTGGCTGATGGGCTCAACGACAATTCATCGAGAATTCCAAACGGATGGATTTCCACAATCAGGTGAACAAGAAGATGACATTAGTCAATTCAAATGATATAATGTTCTATGCTCGAGAAAAACATACACCATTAATCATTAGTTGAAAGATGTGCCCGAAATACGACCTTAGGCGGCAAGATCAATGTTTAGAGTGATGATTCAATAACCAACAGTCTAAGAACGAACTGTTGATCTTTAACTTCAAAGCAATAGGGTTGCTAGAAGTACAGAACTCAAGCAGCATCGCTAGCATATTGGTATCCCGGTTAAAACAACACGGGGACCAAGGAAGAATGGTGATGGTGAGAAGTAACATCATACCGAGAATTTCTAAGAGGTGGAGCAATCCCCACAACATTCTCGACATAATAGACAATAATACTTCAAGGCAGAACACAACACTAGCTGGAGAGCAAGTTGTATTCATAATATGGACAAGTTCGCGATGAAAGGAAGTCAAGGGTGTTGTCAATGATAATAAAAATCATCGAGGGCAAGGAGGGTATTTCTCATCATGAACACAGTTGACATCTCTGTAGTAGTCAAAGTGTTGAAGGTGATCCGACACATTTGCCGGGAGGTTTCAAGAGGATGCAATCAAACAACAATGGCAACAAGCAAGGGAATGACGAAGTAGCAAGTTATGGGATCAATATATAAGATGAAAGCTCGGAACCAAAGTTGCCTTTCAAGACAAGCAACAAGATGTTGAAAGCTCGACTAAGTCGTGCTCACGCACTGAAGAATTCATGCACCAGAGAAGGATGAGGTAGCACAGTCAAAGATAGCAAGACCAGCATGTTCAGAACTTCCCAGTAAAATACTAGGGGTATCTGATTTGTAATTCAGAATAGTTTCACTAGTCGGTGTCCTCGGTTGACCACAACCCAGAACCCGTAGAGTGATTACGACAAGGAAAGACATTACTTCAACAAATTAGTAAGATGTGGTGCAATGGCAAGACCTCTTCGAGATACCAGGGGGTAATACTCAAATGTAGAACATGATAGAAGTAGAACCGGGTCATTAACCTATGACAGTAGATACTTCAACCTTGCCAAAAATAGACGAGGCACTGGAATGAATTCCCATCAGATATATCAGATCAGGACAGCATGGTCGGAACCATAACTGTAAGGAATCAATTCAAGAATTCCGAAAGAATCATACAGCTGGATTATCATTTTGCAAGAAGCTTCCGAGACGGTCTACATCATTTTCATGGGCATTAACACAAAGTTCAAGGTCGACTCCCACTTCTTTAATGCATATCATTTCATTCACCTCCTGCTTTGATAAAGCTGTAGTGTTGGAATTTTATTTGGTAGAACACTGGAAGGGTATGACTTGTGAAAACTTTTGGGTTCTCACGGATTAGGGAAAGGCATAGGTTCAACCCATCGGGCATCTTAGTAACATATACCACAAGTTTCAAAAGTAAACACACAAGCTCGAAAGCAGAGCATGGTTGGCCAAGCAAAGGATACAATTTATCGAAGGCATTATGTATCAGGTGAAGAATTCACAAGGTGATTGAATATGAAGGACACTGTCAGATAACAATCCAACAATGGATTGGGCAATCCACAACGGAGCTGATGTGAGTATCGATACTCACTCAGAGGAAGAAAGAATGCAGAGGCATCAGATTCAAGAATCACCTGATTAGCCTGATGCTTAAATAGAAAGAAATTATGGTTTACAAAACGAAGGATCAGAAGTAGACGCTCTGATCAAGGATGGATAAGTTGAAAACACGTAGTTGGACAATCAATAAAGGTTTGAATTGCCGAGAACCAACTCATGTCCGGAATGACGTCTGAGCCGGAAAGATACTTTTAAAACGGATAACCTGATGACTACGTGCATACGCACACATTGAATCAATAGGCTCAAAATGGCTAAGACAAGGGATGTTAACGAAGACTACTAGTCATATGGAATTAACCATAATGCAAGCAGGCAAGAATTTCAAGAGTAACAGGCTGCAGAGGATTCTCGAAAGATCGAAAGTATTCCGAAGAATTTTGTGAGACATATGAACAACTAGGAAGAACGGATCCTCGATAAATGTGAGGAAATAACCGTAAGGTTTTTCATGCGAAATAAAACTGCAAGACAGTAAACTCAAAGGATTCTCGGGACAACGGAGAATATTTCGAGGCATCTTGTAATAACAAGAGCGACAAGGAATGATCATGAGAATGCCAAGTGCATGCAGATATCCATAGGGATATATCGGTGGCAGTGAATTGCAAAGACAATTAGCACAAGGGTCTCGGTAAAATATCGAGGGATATCCTCAGAGTCTTCTGACGAAGCAGGTGATCTTCCAAAATGAGGGCTCTCCGGGAGAAATAGTTACGAGAACCTAGTGTCATAATTAGTAAATCATTTAACCCGAATAGGAGAGAAATCAGATTCCCAGAGTAAAGATGAGGAATAAAAGATCCTAATACCATCCATTGGTGCTGTGGGCCCGTAAGCCACACAACAAGTTAGTAAATTTGTTTTTCAAAGACTAGACTCAACTTCGGCCAAGGAGTTGGAAAGGGGGATTCCTACAGGCAGTCGGCTCTGATACCAACTTGTGACGCCCCCGATTTGTCCGTACACTAATCATGCACGCAAATGTGTACGGCCAAGATCAAGGACTCACTGGAAGATATCACAACACAACTCTAGACACAAATTAAAATAATACAAGCTTTATATTACAAGCCAGGGGCCTCGAGGGCTCGAATACATAAGCTCGAATACACAAGAGTCAGCGGAAGCAATAATATATGAGTACAGACATAAGTTAAACAAGGTTGCCTTAAGAAGGCTAGCACAAATATAGCAACGATCAAAAAGGCAAGGCCTCCTGCCTGGGACCTCCTAACTACTCCTCGAAGCCGAACTCCATGTAGAAACATCATCGGGATCCTCTGGGTCCTGACTCCACCATCTGGTTGCATCATCCGAGAAGAAGGAACAAGAGAGGAAAAGGGGGAGAAAAGCAACCGTGAGTACTCATCCAAAGTACTCGCAAGCAAGGATCTACACTACATATGCAATGATATCTGTGTAAGGGGGGTAATATCTGTGGGCTAAACTGCAGAATGCCGGAATAAGAGGGGGATAGCTAACCCAATCGAAGACTACGCTTCTGGCCACCTCCCTCTTGCAGCAGTAGAAGAGAATAGATGGAAGTAACAAGTATCCTCGCCTCTCGTATCCTCCGTCTTGCAGCAGTAGAATAGATTAGATGGTAAGTTCACCAAGTAACATCGTATAGCATAATCCTACCCGGTGATCCTCCCCTCGTCGCCCTGTGAGAAAGCGATCACCGGGTTGTATCTGGAACTTGTCTGGGTGTGTTTTATTAAGTATCTGGTTCTAGTTGTCATGAGGTCAGAGTACAACTCCGGGTCGTGCTTTTACCGAGGGACACGGCTATTCGAATAGATTAACTTCCCTGCAGGGGTGCACCACATAACCCAGCACGCTTGATCCCATTTGGCCGGACACACTTTCCAGGGTCATGCCCGGCCTCGGAAGATCAACACGTCGCAGCCCTACCTAAGCACAACAGAGAGGTCAGCACGCCTGTCTAAACCCTAAGCGCACGGGGGTCTGGGCCCATCGCCCAATGCACACCTGCACGTTGCGAGGGCGGCCGGTAAGCAGACCTAGCCTCTCCTAATACCAGAGTAGGCGTTCCGGTCCAATCCGGCGCGCGCCGCTAAGTCGCTGACGTCAAGAAGGCTTCGGCTGATACCACGACGTCGAGTGCCCATAACTGTTCCCACGCAGCTGGTTAGTGCGTAAAGACCAAATGGTCAGACTCAGATCAAATACCAAGATCCCGTTAAACGTGTTATTATGAAATAACCGCGGACAACGACGAGGGCCAGGCCCACCTGTCTCCTGGGTGGTCGCAACCCGCCCTATCGCTCCGCCACAAAGTAACCATCAGGGGACTGTCGGGAACCCATACCCACCACTACCTGGGTGGAACCACCTGCCCCTTCAGCCCCCATATCCGAACCATCATCATGTGTCAAGTAAAATGTATGTAGTATATACCCGTGATCACCACCCGAGGTGATCACGGCCCGATAGTATAGCATGGCAGACGGACAAGAATGTAGGGCCACTGATGAAATACTAGCATCCTATACTAAGCATTAGGATAGCAGGTACGGGTATCAACAGATGTAGCAACAATGACAGGCTATGCAACAGAATAGGATTATTCGATAGCAGTAACATGCTACACTACTCTAATGCAAGCAGTAGAGAGAAGATTAGGCGATATCTGGTGATCAAGGGGGGGGGGGCTTGCCTGGAAGCTCTGCAGACGAAAGGAATCTTCGGAGGCGTAGCCGTAGTCGAACAACGAAGCATTAATGGTCTCGGGGTCTATCACGGTATCGGAGTCTACCGAAAATAAGCAACGAAGGGGAAACAAATAAATAACAGAGCAAACAATAGCATCACAAAGCATAACATGGCAAAACGCGGTGCTACGTGTGACCTAACGCGGTAGGAGGTGATACTAGCGAGGATGAAAAACATCCGGGAAAGTATTCCCGGTGTTTCGCGTTTTCGGGCAGATGAAATAGAAGGGGAATGTTGCATGTTCGGTATGATAGACATGTGTGGCGGACGAACGGACCGCGTATTCCGATTCGTCTCGTCGTTCTGAGCAACTTTCTGTGATGACCGAACCTTGGAAGGGGCTCGATCGCACAGAGAATTGGGGATGAGGAGAGCAGACGACGAGGCGAGGTAGGAGAAGGGGATCGAGATTCAGAATGAGAGAGTTCAATTACTCGCTGCCTTGTCTCTCGAGGACCAGGGCTTTAGTACAGACATACCCACACACCACGCACTTGGGCCATATGCGGCCCCAAGGCTACCCACTGGGCTCAGCCCACCTCTTACCACTTCTCCTACTCTTGCTAGTCCACCGCTACGCAGTAGCAGGTGTGACAATTCCCCCCCCCCCCTTGAGCGAGAGCATCTGCATCCCAACACGGAGCTGCCGGGTAACGATGACGAAGCAGAGTGTAATCCTCCCATGTTGCTGCATCAGGATAAAGGTAGGTCCATTGAACACGGACCTGCACGACTGAAGTGTTCCCCTTTTTGACCATGCGTCGATCCAGGATCAGTTCTGGTTGTAGTGCAGCTGCTGTCAGGTCTGGGGGTCGAGGTAATTCAGAGAAGATCGGTGAGTAATCTTGTGTGAACGGCTTCAATTGGGACACGTGGAACACAGGATGGATACGACTGCCTGGTGGTAACTCCAGCTTGTATGCCATGGAGCCGATCCTTTGCTCGACAGAGAAGGGCCCAAAGAACTTGAAGGCCAATTTGGGGGCAAGAGTGATTTGCTACCGTAGACTGGGCATAGGGTTGCAATTTCAGCAGTACTTGTTCACCCACTGCAAATGATCGCTCCGTTCTGTTGCGGTCCGCCTTCTGTTTGTACCTGTTCGGTGCCCGAGCTAACTGCAGTCGCAGAACATCATTGTGCTTTGCCCACTCCAGGTCAGCATTAGTATCCTCCGGCAAGTGTGTAGCAAGGTCTGGTAGGCCTCCCAAATTTGGTTCTTGGCCGTACAAAGCTTTGAAAGGAGATGTATTCAGTGAAGAATGATGTGTAGTATTGTACCAGAACTCTGCAGTGGGAAGCCATTTACGCCATTGCTTCGGGTTGTCATGAACGGCACATCTTAGGTACATCTCAAGGCACTGATTCACGCGTTCACTTTGGCCGTCAGTTTGAGGATGGTATGCCGTTGAATAACTGAGTTTGGTGCCTGCTGCGTCGAGCAATCCACGCCACATCGCACTGGTAAAGATCTTGTCACGATCTGAAACGATCGAGTGAGGAACGCCATGTAATTTGATGATATTGTCCCAGAAGGCACGAGGAACTGTAGCTGCTGTAAATGGGTGACGAAGAGGAACAAAATGGGCATATTTTGTTAAGCGATCAACTACCACCATGATCACCTGATAACCTTCATAAGTTGGCAACCCTTCGACAAAATCCATGGTGATGTCACGCCAAGGTTCTGTAGGTATCGGTAGTGGCTGGAGGAGGCCTGGAGTTTTCAGGTGTTCGTGTTTGGCATGCTGCCAGGTTGCACATTGACGCACAAAATCCTCCACTGCCTGTTTCATGCCACGCCAAGCAAAGAGCTTCTTGATCCGTTGATAAGTTGCTGTTACTCCAGAGTGGCCACCCACGGCGCTGGCATGGAAAGCACTGATCAGCTTGGTCTGTAGTGCTGTGTTAGCACCGATCCAAAGTCTGTCATGGAAGTGAATCACTCCTTGTCGTAACTCATAGCCTTGCTCATCTGGACTAGACAAAGCGAGCTGTTGCAACAAATCTTGGCTGTCGGCATCAGTTTCATATGAATTAGCAACCTCCTGTAGCCACTGTGGTTGGCACACTGACAGGGCATCAAGAGAGAGCAAATGCCCGACGCGGGACATGGCGTCTGCTGCGCCATTGTCGATTCCACGCCGGTACTTGAAAGAAAATTGCAGTCCCACCATCTTCGACATAGCTGTGCGTTGGAGCTCCGTCTCGAGCTGTTGGTCACCGAGGTGACACAAACTCTTGTGGTCAGTGACAATTACGAACGGAGCTCTCTGAAGATAAGCACGCCACTTGTCCACTGCCATCATCACCGCGAGGAATTCCTTCTCGTAAATCGATAGCCTTTGATTCTTTACTCCCAAGGCCTTGCTAAGGTATGCAACCGGGTGTCCATCTTGTACCAGGACAGCGCCCACGCCGGTGTCACAGGCGTCCGTCTCGATGGAAAAGGGGCGATTGAAATCCGGTAGAGCTAAAACTGGCGTGTTCACCATTGCCTCTTTGAGCAGTTCAAATGCTGACTGAGCCTGATCTGACCAGGAGAAGCCCTTTTTGGTGAGAAGCTGAGTAAGAGGCTTGGCCAGAATTCCATACCGTGGTACGAATTTCCGGTAGTAGCCAGTAAGACCAAGAAATCCACGCAGCTCGGAGGCATTCATTGGAGTCGGCCAAGCTCGCATGGCGCTCGTCTTGGTGGCATCTGTCGCCACACCCTCGCTGGAGATGACGTGCCCGGGATACTCGACGCGGGGCTGCGCGAACGAGCACTTGGAACACTTTGCGTATAATTAGTTCTGGCGTAGAATTGAGAAGACCGTGCGTAGATGTTCTTCATGCTCTGGAAGCGAGTGACTGAAGACCGAGATATCATCCAAGAAGGCAATGACGTACTTGCGATTGGGGCCAGCGAAGAGCGAGTTCACCACACACTGGAAGGTAGGAGGTCCATTTGTGACTCCGAATGGCATGACCCGGAATTGGAAATGGCCATGGTTGGTTTTGAATGCCGTCTTCTCCTCATCGCCTTCCCTCATCCTGATTTGATGATAACCTGAGCGCAAGTCGATCTTGGAGAAAAACATGGCTCCCGCCAATTCATCCAAGAGCTCGTCAATGATAGGAAGAGGAAACTTGTTCTTTATGGTGACTTGATTGAGACGCCTGTAATCCACACAAAAACGCCACGCCCCATCTTTTTTCTTGACGAGCAAAACCGGAGCAGCAAATGGGCTCATACTGTGAGTAATCACTCCAGTTTTCAACATCTCACTGACTTGTCGCTCTATTTCATCATTCTGCAGCGGTGAGTACCGATACGGTCGACAATTCACCGGGGCAGCACCTGGCTCCAATGTGATAGCATGATCATATTGCCGATGCGGGGGCAGTTTAGTTGGTTCCTCAAAAATATCACTGAACTTCGTTAGCAGACGCTTGATTGTTGGCGGAACTGGTGTCTCGGAATCTGCATTTGTTGGTGTCAACTGTATCTCCAGCAGCGCCACGCCCCAGATTTCATTAGCCTCATTTATTTCCCACAATGCAGCTGCATCCATAGCTGAGAGTGTGGCTAGCTCATCTGACCGTACTCCTGTTAAGTGCACTATCTTGCCTGCACGGTCAAATTCGATGGTCTTTTTCTGCCAATCACACTTCATGGGACTGTTCTGGGCGAACCAATCAACAGCCAACACGGCATCATAGACCCCAAGGTTTAACACTCGCATATTCGTGGTGAACTGATGATCCTGGACATTCCACTATAGTTGTTGCACCATGGTGGTACAATTCAATGTCTGCCCATTGGCTACACGCACTGCTATGGGATTGATGCTTGTGGTTGACGCACCTATTCTTGCTGCAAACGCAGAATTGATGAAGCTGTGCGTGCTTCCAGAATCCACAAGGAGGAGCATAGTTTGATTTCCAACTGTTGCATGCAAACGGATGGTTTCAGCAGTTTCCATCCCCTCAACGGCATGTGCAGAGAGCAGGCAACAGGCGGCGTCAACATTTCCCCCTGGTTCATCCAGTAGTTGCAAGGCATGGACAGCTTCATCAGATAAGACTTCTCCATGATCCCCCACTTCAATTGTTAGCAGTTGTGCTGATCGTATGCATTGATGATCGCGCGAGTACTTGTCTCCACATCTAAAACAAAGACCATTCTGACGCCTATAATCCCGTAGCTGGCGCTCACGCCCAAAGTCATCAGCAGCTGGCTTGGGTGCCGGAGCCGCACGCTGAACAGGAGCAGGCACAGGCGGCAGTGCTGGTGCTGGAGGCGGATGAGCCATCGAGGGAAACATCCCTGTCGGTGGAGGTGGCCGTGCAGCAGAGGTTGACCGAAGACGAGGACGCTGAATGTCTAATTCTTCTTCCTGAATGCGAGCAAAAACTGTAGCTCGTGTGATGTTGTTGGGTGCCTGCAACCTTATCGCTGCTCGCAACTCATCCTTCAGGCCCAACAGGAATTGAGTGACAAAAAATTTGGTGCTCAAAGAGGGATCTAGAGCCAACAGATTGTACATGTGAACCTCAAACTGTTGCCGGTACTCTGCTACCGTACCTGTCTGACGAAGTTGCAGGAGATTATGCATGGTGGATTCGAATTCCTCTGGGCCAAATTCCTCCGCCACGGCGCGACAAAAAACTTCCCAGGTAATGTCAGTATGTGTCTGTCGGAAAGCCCGGAGCCAGAGCGCGGCATGGCCATCGACGTAGAGAGCCGCTGTCGCCACCCAGTTGTGCAATGGCACTTGGTACAGCTCAAAATATGCGAGACACCGATCCAGCCAGACTCGCGGGGCCTCGCCCTCGAAACGGGGAAATTGGTGCTTCGGAGGATGGGGCATGTACTCGTCGCGTTGTCTCGGTGGCGACGCACGCCCCGGCGGTGCGTGCTGCGCCCCTGGTACGGGCAGCAGCGGTGGTACCTCGTTGACGAGTCGGGCAGCCTGGACCGGGCCTGTGAGGACTTGAGGAATTGGGAGAGCGCTTGGAGGTGGCAGGGCACGTGGATCTTGCGGTGGAGGCTGGACCGACGCCTCCCGAGTCGGTGCAGAGCGGAGCGGGGTCGTCGACCTGTGAGCCGGTGGACGGAGCCGAGGAAGCAGATGGGGAAGCCACCTTGCGGACATCATCCACCTCTGCCTGTGTTAGACCGATCTGCTTCGCCAGACTCTTCAGCTCGAGTGAGACCTGCACGTTGAACGTGGTCTGCGCCTCTGCCCGCTTGTCCGCCAGGATCTTGTCTTCGTCAAACTTGGAGAGCAGCGTCTCCATCAGGGCCGTGAGATTCACTGACTGCTCTCCCATGGCGGCTAGTAGTTGCCGCGTCTGGACCGAGGGCTTGGACGGCGCCGTTGCACCCGTCCCGAGCAGATCGAACCCCGCGTAGGATTTCGGGCGACCTCACCGGAGTGAAATCGCACCTACTGCGGTGGATGTTACCGATCCGGCCAAGGGAGTAGGGGGTGATGCGTCGGCGATTTTTTTTAGGAAATTGTGGCTCTGATACCAATTGTGACGACCGAACCTTGGAAGGGGCTCAATCGCACAGAGAATTGGGGATGAGGAGAGCAGACGATGAGGCGAGGTAGGAGAAGGGGATCGAGATTTAGAATGAGAGAGTTCAATTACTCGCTGCCTTGTCTCTCGAGGACCAGGGCTTTAGTACAGACAGACCCACACACCACGCACTTGGGCCACATGCGGCCCCAAGGCTACCCACTGGGCTCAGCCCACCTCTTACCACTTCTCCTACTCTTGCTAGTCCACCGCTACGCAGTAGCAGGTGTGACACTTTCATATATAAAGTATTTTCATTCGAGTTACGGATTATTTTATATTAATTTTCAAAGTTTTAAATCATTTTCTAGGATTTACAGAATTAATTTAATTCTAAATTACAATTATGACATCAGCATGACGTCAGCACGACGTCAGCAGTCAACCAGTCAGTTGACTGAGTCAAACTGACGCGTGGGGCCCACTGTCATACACTAAGACTAATTAAACAGGTTAATTAGTCTAACAGTAGTTAGGTTAATATAATTAAGTTTAATTAATTAATTAATTCCTTAATTAATTAATTAATTAATTAATATTCTACTAATTATTTTTAATATATATTATTTTTATTATTTTATTTCATTTTTCTTTTTTTTTGTTCTGGGGCCTGGGGCCCCACCTGGCAGTGGCCCATGGGGCCTCAAAGGGCGACGGTTCACGGGCGTGGGCGCTGGGCGCCAGCCCAATACAGCGCTCGACCCACCCAGCCGCGAGGCGCGGCGCCGGCGGCCAAGCGCTGAGCCGAAGGCGGCGAGGTGGTGCACGGTCGGCGGCGGGCGTAGGCACAGGGAGCGGTGGCCGGAATATGCGGGCCGCGCGCAGCCGGGGCGTGGCGGCTGCAGCCGCAGGTAGTACTAGCGGCAGCGGGCGGTAGGCAATGGCCCGGCGGCCACAGCCGGCCGGAGCGGGGGGCGCACAGGGGGCGCCGAGGCAGGCGCTTGAGCGGGGCCAAAACGGCGGGGCAAAGAGGCGCCGTGACGTGGCCAATGGTAGGCTGGGCGCAGAAGGGCAGCGGGGCGGTGTCAGCGGTTGTGCGGGCGACGGCCGGAGGCTGGTGCTAGGAGCAGCGGGCGGCGGCCAGTGGTGAGCTCGGGGTGGCTCACCGGGGTGGACGGGAGTAGTGGCGGACGCGGCTGCAAGCGCGTGAGGCACAACAGCAGCAACCGCACGCACATACGCGTACACGGGGTGCTCGGGCACGACGAAGACGACGACCTACGGCGTGCAAATCAAGGTGGAATAGAAGGGGATCGAATGGGATGCTCACAACGGAGTTTGCCGGTGAGGAGGGAGGACGAGGGGTGGTCCGGGTGCGTTGGGATCTTGAGGGAGATGGTGAAGCAGAGGAGTGCCCTCCGGGAACGACGATGACGGTGAGCTGCGGGGCGGTCCGACCCATCCTGGTGCTTGGGAAGGACGAGGACGAGGGTGGCGGTCCTCCTGCACGCCATGGCGCAGCTCGGGGAGGAGGGTGGCCGCGGCTATGCCGGAGCCACGGCGAGCGCGGTGCTCGGCTCCGATCCAGATCGAAAGAGAGGCGAGCGAGGGGAAAGTGGGAGTGCTAGGGTTCGGGGGAGAGGAAGAGGGGCCAGGGTTGCTCTTATCCGTCGGGGGAAAACAACGGGGAGGCGCGGGATGGCTGCCACCGCGTCATCGGTGGCCATGGCGGGTGAGGATCATTGCCTCGATCCCCCGTGAACAGTGAGGGGGGAGGCAGTGCGCAGTGTGGGCCGGCCTGCTAGGTGGATGGGCCGGGGAGGGGATTTGGCCCAGTGGGGCAGGGCGTTGTCTTCCTTCTTATTTATTTTCTTTTATTCTTTTATATTTTCTGTTTTCTCTTTTAGCTTCTCTTTTCTCTTAGTTTTATAAAATATAGTTCTGACACCTAAATTCATATTAGTAATTAGGTCACAGCCCAAACAAATTTGGCACTAAAATATGTTCATAATTGTTTATTATGAAAAGCATTGGATAATTGTTTTTAGCCCATGTTTATTTAGTTTAGTGCATTTAAACATTTTACAAAAATGTGGGTCCCCCACCATAGTTAGTTATAGAATATTTTTCATACTTTGGACATTTTAGGTTTTGACATTTGAAAACTTTTAATGTTTGACTTTATGTAAAATTTGAAATTTGAACTTAGTTTCGAACTGACACAAGTTTATCCACAGTAATCGAGGTGACGTGGCATCATTTCCGAAGTTTTACTGTAGCTTGATT
Source organism: Secale cereale (assembly GCA_902687465.1). NCBI lineage: Eukaryota > Viridiplantae > Streptophyta > Magnoliopsida > Poales > Poaceae > Secale > Secale cereale. The sequence continues at coordinate 516,418,941 of LR738710.1, forward strand.
ACCCGGGCGTCACAGGTGCGCCAGCACCTTGTGGGCGGGTGTGCTCCCCTCTAATGGCCCAATAGGCCCATTACCCTCCAGGGGTGTTCGGTACCCCCTCCGGTATACCGATTACTACCCGGTACACTCCGAAACACTTTCGGTGTCCCAATACCATCGTCCTATATATCAGTCTTTACCTCTCGACCATTTCGGAGCTCCTCTTCATGTCTGTGATCTCATCCGGGACTCCGCACAACATTCGGTCACGAAATCATATAACTCATATAACACTATATCGTCAACGAACGTTAAACGTGCGGACCCTACGGGTTTGAGAACTATGTAGACATGACCGAGACACCTCTTCGGTCAATAACGAATAGCAGAACCTGGATGCGCATATTGGTTCCTACATATCCTACGGAGATCTTTATCGGTCAAACCGTTATGACAACATACATAATTCCCTTTGTCCATCGGTATGTTACTTGCCCGATATTCGATTGTCGGTATCTCTATACCTAGTTCAATCTCGTTACCGACAAGTCTCTTTACTTGTTCTGTAATACATCATCTCGTAACTAATTCATTATTAATTTGCTTGCAAGGCTTCTTATGATGTGTATTACCAAGAGGGCCAAGAGATACCTCTCCGATACTCGGGGGACAAATCCCAATCTCGATCCAGGCCAGCTCAACAAACATCTTCAGAGATACCTGTAGATCATCTTTATGATCACCCAGTTACGTTGTGACTTTGATAGCACAAAAGGTATTACTCCGGTATCCGGGAGTTGCATGATCTCATGGTCGAAGGAACATGTATTTGACATACAAGAAAGCTATAGTAATAAACCGTACGATCAAATGCTAAGCTAACAGATGGGTCTTGTCCATCACATCTTCTCCCAATGATGTGGTCCCGTTATCAAATAACAACTCATGTCTATGGTTAGGAAACCTTAATCATCTTTGATCAATGAGCTAGTCTAGTAGAGGCTTACTTAGGACATGATATTTGTTTATGTATTCACACATGTATTTATGTTTCCGGTCAATGCAATTCTAGCATGAATAATAAAACTTTATCATGAATAAGGAAATATAAAATAATAACAACTTTATTCTTGCCTCCAGGGCATATTTCCATCAGTCTCCCACTTGCACTAGAGTCAATAATCTAGATTACATTGTAATGAATCTAACACCCATGGAGTCTTGGTGCTGATCATGTTTTGCCCGCAGAAGAGGCTTAGTCAACTGGTCTTCCACATTTAGATCCATATGTACTTTGAAAATTTCTATGTGTCCATCGTTGACCTATTCACGAATGGAGTTGAAGCATCTCTTGATGTGTTTTGTTCTCTTGTGACACCTGGATTTCTTCGCCGAGGCAATTGCTCCAGTGTTGTCACAAAAGATTGTCATTGGACCCAATGCACTAGGTATTACACCTAGATCGGATAGGAACTCCTTCATCTAGACTCCGTCATGTTCTTCTTCTGAAGTAGCTATGTACTCCGCTTAACACATAGATCCCTCCATGACGCTCTGCTTGGAACTATACCGACTGGTAGCTCCACCATTCAATATAAATATGTATACAGTCTAAGACTTAGAGTCATTCGGATCTGTGTTGAAGCTAGCATCGACGCAACCCTTTATGACGAGCTCTTCGTCACCTCCATAAACGAGAAACATATCCTTTGTCCTTCTCAGGTACTTCAGGATGTTCTTGACCGCTGTCCAGTGATCCAATCCTGGATTACTTTGGTACCTCCCTGCCAAACTTATGGCAAGGCACACATTTGGTCTGGTACACAACATAGCATACATGATAGAACCTATGGCCGAGGCATAGGGAATGACTTCCATTTTATCTCTATCTTCTACAGTGGTAGGGCTTTGAGTCTGACTCAATTTCACACCTTGTAACACATGCAAGAACCCTTTCTTTGACTGATCCATTTTCAACTTCTTCAAAACTTTGTCAAGGTATGTGCTTTGTGAAAGTCCTATTAAGCGTCTTGATCTATATCTATAGATCTTGATGCCCAATATATAAGCAGCTTCACCGAGGTCTTTCATTTAAAAATTCTTTCTCAAGTATCCTTTTATGCTATCCAGAAATTCTATATCATTTCCAATCAACAATATGTCATCCACATATAATATCGGAAATGCTACAGAGCTCCCACTCACTTTCTTGTAAATACAGGCTTCACCGTAAGTCTATATAAAACCATATGCTTTGATCACGTCATCAAAGCATATATTCCAACTCCGAGATGCTTCCACTAGTCCATAGATGGATCGCTAGAGCTTGTACACTTTGTTAGCACCTTTAGGATCGACAAAACCTTTTGGTTGCATCATATACAACTCTTCTTTTAGAAATCCATTAAGGAATGCAATTTTGACATCCATTTGCCAGATTTCATAATCATAAAAAGCGGCAATTGCAAACATGATTCAGACAGACTTAAGCATCACTACGGGTGAGAAAGTCGCATCGCAGTCAACTCCTTGAACTTGTCGAAACCTTTTGCGACAAGTCGAGCTTTGTAGATAGTAACCTTACCATCGATATCAGTATTCTTCTTCAAGATCCATTTATTCTCTATGGCTTGCCGATCATCGGGCAAGTCCACCAAAGTCCACACTTTGTTCTCATACATGGATCCTATCTCAGATTTCATGGCCTGATGCCATTTTTTGGAATCTGGGCTCATCGTAGCTTCTTCATAGTTTGAAGGTTCGCCGTTTTCGAACCACATGACTTCCAGGACAGGGTTACCATACCACTCTGGTGCGGTACGTGTTCTGGTCGACCTTCGAGGTTCAGTAGTAACTTGATCCGAAGTTTCATGATCATCATCATTAGCTTCTTCTCTAGTTGGTGTAGGCATCACGGGAACGGTTTTCTCTGATTAGCTACTTTCCAATTCGAGAGAAGGTACAATTACCTCATCAAGTTCTACTTTCCTCCCACTCACTTCTTTCGAGACAAACTCCTTCTCTAGAAAGGACCCATTTAAGCAACAAAGATCTTGCCTTTGGATCAGTGGTAGAAGGTGTACCCAATAGTTTCTTTTGGGTATCCTATGAAGACGCACTTCTCCGATTTGGGTTCGAGCTTATCAGGCTGATGCGCTTTGACACAAGAGTAGCAACCCCAAAAATTAAGGAACGATTGCTTTGGTTTCTTGCCAAACCACGGTTCACACGGTGTCGTCTCAACAGATTTAGACAGTGCCCTATTTAACGTGAATGCATCTATCTCTATTGCATAACCCTAAAATGATAAGGGCAAATCGGTAAGAGACATCATAGAACGCACCATCTCCAATAGAGTACGGTTACGACATTCAGACACACCATTATGCTGTGGTGTTCCGGGTGGCGTGAGTTGTGAAACTATTCCGCATTGTTTTAAATGAAGGCCAAACTCATAACTCAAATATTCGCCTCCGCGATCAGATCATAGAAACTTTATTTTCTTGTTATGATGATTCTCTATTTCACTCTGAAATTGTTGGAACTTTTCATTTTTTTAGACTTGTGTTTCATTAAGTAGATATACCCACACCTACTTAAATCATCTGTGAAGGTTACAAAATAACGATACCCGCCACGTGCTTCAACACTCATTGGACCGCATACATCGGTATGTATTATTTCCAGTAATTCATTAGCTCGCTCCTTTGTTCCGTAGAACAGAGGTTTAGTCATCTTTCCCATGAGGCATGGTTTGCAAGTATCAAATGATTCATAATCAAGTGATTCGAAAAGATCATTAGCATGGAGTTTTTTCATGCGCCTTACACCAATATGACCTAAATGGGAGTGCCACAAGTATGTTGCACTATCATTATCAACTTTTCATCGTTTGGCATCAATTTTATGAATAAGTGTATCACCACGATCGAGATTCAACAAGAATAAACCATTCGTGAAGGGTGCATGACCATAAAAGATGTTACTCATATAAGTAGAACAACCATTATTCTCTAAATTAAATGAATAATCGTCTTGCATTAAACACGATCCAGATATAATGTTCATGCTCAACGCATGCACCAAATAACAAGTATTTAGGTCTAAAACTAATCCCAAAGGTAGATGTAAAGGTAGCATGCCGACTACGATCACATCGACCTTGGAACCATTCTTGACGCGCATCGTCACCTCATCCTTTGCCAATCTTTGCTTATTCCGCAGCTCCTGTTTCGAGTTACAAATATGAGCAACCGAACCAGTATCAAATACCCAGGTGCTGCTACGAGCACTAGTAAGGAATACATCAATAACATGTATATCGGATATACCTTTGTTCACTTTTCCATCCTTCTTATCCGTCAAATACTTGGGGCAGTTCCGCTTCCAGTGACCACTCCCTTTGCAGTAGAAGCACTCAATTATAGGCTTAGGTCCAGCTTTGGGTTTCTTCACAGTAGCGGCAACCTATTTGCCGTTCTTCTTGAAGTTCCCTTTCTTTCCTTTGCCCTTTTTCTTGAAACTAGTGGTCTTGCTAACCATCAACACTTGATGCTCCTTCTTGATTTCTACTTTCGTCGATTTCAGCATCGCGAAGAGCTCGGGAAATGTTTTCTCCATACCTTGCATATTATAGTTCATCACAAAGCCTTTGTAGCTTGGTGACAGTGATTGAAGAACTCTATAAATAACACTCTCAACTGAAAGATCAATTCCCAGCTGAGTCAAGTGGTTATGACACCCAGACATTTTGAGTATGTGTTCACTGATAGAACTATTCTCCTCCATCTTGCAGCTATAGAACTTGTTGGAGACTTCATATCTCTCAACCCGGAAATTAGCTTGAAATATTAATTAAAGCTCCTAGAACATCTCATATGCTCCATGACATTCAAAACGTCTTTGAAGTCCCGGTTCTAAGCCGTAAAGCATGTCACACTGAACTATCCAGTAGTCAACAAATTGAGCCTGCCAGACATTCATAATATCTTCATCAGCTCCTGCAACAGGTTTGTCAGCTAGCGGTGCATCAAGGACATAATTCTTCTGTGCAACAATGAGGATAATCCTCAAGTTACGAACCCATTCCGTGTAGTTCCTACCATCATCTTTCAACTTAGCTTTCTCTATGAACACATTAAAATTCAGGGGAACGGTAGCACGAGCCATTGATCTACAACACATATATGCAAAACTATTAAGACTAAGTTCATGATAAATTAAGTTCAATTAATAAAATTACTAATGTACTCCCACTCAAATTAACATCCCTCAAATTATCTAAGTGATACATTATCCAAATCAACTAGCCCATGTCCGATCATCACGTGAGATGGGGTAGTCATCAATGGTGAACATCTCTATGTTGATCATTTCTACTATATGACTCATGTTCGACCTTTCGGTCTCTGGTGTTCCGAGACTATGTCTGTACATGCTAGGCTCGTCAAGTTTAACCCAAGTATTCTGCATGTGTAAAACTTTCTTACTCCCATTGTATGCGAACGTAGAGTTTATCACACCCGATCATCACGAGGTGCTTCGAAACGATGAACTTTAGCAACGGTGCATACTCGGGGAGAACACTTTTATCTTGAAATTTAGTGAAGGGATCATCTTATAATGCTACCGTCATTCTAAGCCAAATAAGATGCATAAAGGATAAACATCACATGCAACCAAAATATGTGACATGATATGGTCATCATCATCTTGTGCTTTTGATCTCCATCTCCAAAGCATTGTCATAATCTCCATCATCACCGGCTTGACACCTTGATCTCCATCATTGTGCCGTGGCCGTCTCGCCAACTATTGCTTCTACAACTATTGCTAACTCATAGCGATACAGTAAAGCAATTACATGGCGCTTGCATTTCATACAATAATTAAGAGACATCCATAAGGCTCCCGCCGGTTGTCGATATTACAAAACATGGTCATCTCATACAATAACGTATAACTCGTCACGTCTTGACCATATTACATCACATCATGCCCAGCTAAAACAAGTTAGCCGTCCTCTACTTTGTTGTTGCAAGTTTTATGTGGCAGCTACGGGCTTCTAGCAAGAACCGTTATTACCTAAGACAAAAACCACAATGGTGATTTATCAAGTTTGCTGTTTTAACCTTCTTCAAGGACCCATCACGGTCAAATTTGATTCAACTAAAGTAGGAGAAACAGACACCCGCCAGCCACCTTTATGAAAAACAAGTTGAATGTCTGTCAGTGGAACCGGTCTCATGTACGTGGACACGTAAGGTTGGTCGGGGCCGCTTCATCTTACAATACAACCGAATCAAAATAAGATGTTGGTGGTAAGCAGTATGACCATCACCGCCCATAACTTTTCTACTCATGCATATCATCTACGCATAGACCTGGCTCATGATGCCACTGTTGGGAAATGGTGCATGGAAAACAAACAAAAAATCTACGCACACGCAAGATTTATCCAAGGAGATGCATAGCAACGAGGGGGAGAGTGTGTCTACGTACCCTCGTAGATCGTAAGCGGAAGCGTTTAGTAACATGGTTGATGTAGTCGAACTTCTTCTTGATCCAACCGATCGAGTACTGAATGCATGACACCTACGCGTTCAGCATACGTTCAGCTCGATGACATCCGCGCCTTCTTGATCCAACAAGACGAGAAGTAGTGGATGAGTTCCGGCAACACAACAGCGTGGTGACAGTGGTGGTGAATCTATCTCTGCAGGGCTTCGCCTAAGCAATATGCAAATATGACCGAGGGTGTAAACGGTGGAGGGGGACGCCGCACATGGCTAAACAATTGTCGTGGTCATGTGTCGCGCCCCCTCCCACATATATATAGGTGGGGGGAGGAGGGAGAAGCCCCCAAGTAGGCCGAATCCTACTTGGGGTCCTTCCCAAGTGGCGCCCCCTTACCATATTTGCTGGAGGTAGGAAGGAAAGGGGGAGAGGGAAGGAAGGGGGAGGAAGGGGGAGACCGAATCCCCCCTTTCCTTTCCCCCACTTAGCCGACTGCCATAGGGGGGGTGCACCAGCCCCTTGTGGGCTGTTGTGCTCCCCTCTAATGGCCTAATAGGCCCATTACCCTCTCGGGGGTGTCCGATACCCCCTCCGGTATACCGATTACTACATGATACACTTCGAAACACTTCTGGTGTCCGAATACCATCATCCTATATATCAATCTTTACCTCCGGACCATTCCGGAGCTCCGCTTCATGTCTATGATCTCATCCGAGACTTCGAACAACATTCACCCACCAAATCATATAACTCATACAACACTATATCGTCAATGAACGTTAAGCGTGCGGACCCTATGGGTTCGAGAACTATGTAGACATGACCGAGACACCTCTCTGGTCAATAACAAATAGCGAAACCTGGATGGCCATATTGGTTCCTACATATTCTACGAAGATCTTTATCGGCCTAACCGTTATGACAACATACGTAATTCCCCTTATCCATCGGTATGTTACTAGCCCGAGATTCGATCATCTGTATCTCTATACCTAGTTCAATCTCATTACCGGCAAGTCTCTTTACTTCCATAATACATCATCTCGTAACTAACTCATTAGTCATTTGCTTGCAAGGCTTATGATGTGTATTACCGAGAGGGCCTAGAGATACCTCTCCGGTACTCGGAGTGACAAATCCCAATCTCAATCCATGCCAACTCAAGAAACATCTTCGGAGATACCTGTAGAGCATCTTTATGATCACCCAATTACGCTGTGACAGTTGATAGCACACAAGGTATTCCTCCGGTATCCGGGAGTTGCATGATCTCATGGTTGAAGGAACATGTATTTGACATACAAAAAAGCAGTAGCAATAAACTGTACGATCAAATGCTAAGCTAACGGATGGGTCTTGTCCATCACATCATTCTACCAATGATGTGATCCCATTATCAAATAACAACTCATGTCTATTGTTAGTAAACCTTAACCATCTTTGATCAACGAGCTAGTATAGTAGAGGCTTACTAGGGACACGGTATTTCTTTATGTATTCACACATGTATTTAGGTTTCTGGTCAATACAATTCTAGCATGAATAATAAACCTTTATCATGAATAAGAAAATATAAAATAATGACAACCTTTTATTGCCTCTAGGGCATATTTCCATCACTTTTCTAGATAGACGCTCTCTAATAAGAGTGCTTTTAGTACAACTCACTAATACTATGGTTTTAGAATGTTGCAATCTGAAACCCCAGTGCTTGCACATGTCTATAAGAACTAACTCCTTACTTAGTCTCTCTATGTCCTCTGTTAGTGATTTAGATTCCTGGAAGAAAAATTCCAGATTTCTCTTGGTGGTGCTTAAGGTTTGGCTTATATTCACAATGAGTACAAATCATGAATAATTTGTAGGTGGACAAGGACTATGTGGGGGCACCTTGCTCACTTTGGTATTGTTGGGAGCTTTTGTATCTGTAAGACCCCCACATCAACCTATGTGATGGGTATATTTAGTTTCTAATGGTCTTTTTAATCAATCACTGTGATCAGGAGGTCGGATAAGATATCATACCTTATTTTGTGCTTGGTGCAAGCTAGCTTCATGTAGTATTGGATGAGACTGATACTTTGCTCTTATTGCCCCTTACATCAATGGTAGTGGTTGATAATTGAAAAGAATGCATGCTATAATGAGTAGTTTCGGTAAATTCTTATTAATACAATTGTATTTTTCACAACTGGCTTTAGTGGTTTATGAATGATTACTAAACAACTTTGAACGTTACACCTGAGGGTTGTGTGTATATATTCTTGGCTATGGAGAACTGTTGTTGGGTTCAGGGTCCTTAAATGCTTCAAATATAACCAGGTAACAATAGAAAATAATAGTAGTAAATAATGTAACATTTTCTAACTAGAGCTCTAAATAAGCCTTTACAGGCTAGAGATGTGAAGTGAACAAAAGAGTATTTCCCCACATTGATGAATCTTTACGAATTGATAATATGATGAAATATATGTTTCAAAAAGACGGTGTGACATAAAATTAAAAATGGAAGGGAAGTCATATAGCTATTAGTTAAGATCCTTTCTTGGGCTAGTAAAATTATTATCCTAGGTGTTAGAGGACCAAAGCTCCTTGGTCTGGAGCAAGAGGGCAGTGGGCGCTCTCTGGCGACCATTTGGTGTCAATGGTGTGGCGATGTCTGGTGGTTTGTCAAGGAATCGTGGTTCGTTCTTTGTTTGTGGTCTTGGGTGTTTAGTGTTGGACTTTGGCTACATGCGTGCTCTTGCTCGACATCGAGTTGGTGGTGTTCAATACTGAATTTGTGTGATGTTTGTGTTTCTACCTTTGTTGATTGTTTTTGTTTGATATACTTTGTAAGAAGATTTCTTCATCACCTTGCGTCGGTTCGGCCGTATAGCATTGTTAACAAAGCGAGATGAAAGTCTTGGTACGAGAGAAAATATCCTATGTGCATCTGAGTAGCCTCATCATGGGCACGCCACGAAATTACTCACACGCGGCCCACAAAAGAAAGTTGACCCATATGGTAAGTTCGCAACACATGTACTTATGCTCCTCATTTGTTTCTCTAAATGATTCTAAAAAGATCTATATCTCAAAAATTTCTCTCGAAAGAAAAAATATATATTAACCCATATATTCACCTTGCGCTCTAAATTTTAAATTCACAATGCTCTTAGGGTTATGTTCCATTGCATTGAAGCAACAGATCGTAATAACTCGCCTAAGAAAAAGGAGGCTTAACTCACCAACTGAAGGACAACGTAGCAAAGCGCGCGTAACCTTCTAGTATAAAACTCTAAGGGTGTGTCTGGTAGCATGTATGGACCTAGCCTAATTGTTCTCCTCTCATACATGTCGAGTGTAGACATGCTAAGCCCATGCAGTTATTGTTGTTTGGCAGCGGTGTATGGGACATGCTGAGCTAAGACTTTGTTTGGCAGTCTGCATGTGTTTAGAGATGCAGAACAATTTTGAATTCCAATTTTTATGAATGTTGAACAAAATTGAAAATATGAACACAATTTTAAACATATTTTAAAAATCTGAACTTTTATTGAAAAGGTAAACAAAATTTAAAATTCTAAACATCTTTTTAGAAAATTTAAATGAAATTTGAACATTTTTTGAAAATTTGAAAATATCTGATTTTTTGGATTTTTTTTGAATATTTATAAAAAATGAAACAAGAATTGAAATTCTGAACATTTTTTTCGGAAATGTAATTTTTTTTGAAAATTTAAAGGTTATTTTGTTATTTTTTATTTATGAAAATTTTAAAAAGTGAAATTCTGAACATTTTTTTTAAGTTTTTAAAATTATGAACATTTTTTTTGAAAATTTAAACAATTTTTAAATTCTAAACACGTTAAAAATTTTAAACAAAATTTGAAATTCAGAACTTTTTTAAAAATTAAACAAAATTTGAAATTCTGAACATCTTTGAAAATTAAAATAATATTTGAATTATGAACATTTTTTGAAAACTTAAGCATAACTGGATGTGGTCTAGTGGGTGGAGACGAGGGTGAGCGCCAGCATGGCTGCCTCCATGCATCTTGTGTGGGGTGCATGAGATGGGCATGGCCGATGGCCCTTTTTTTGCATCAAATGAGCATAGCACAAGTGAGCCCATGCACCCTACCAAACAAGCAAAAGTGGGTCGGATTGGGAACTTTTTCCCTCACGCACCCTCCATGCACCCTATAAAACACACCCTAAGCTCCCTTGAAATCTAGCTCCCGGATGTGTCATGGGCTTTGGAGGACGTGGGGCTCACATCCAGCTCCTTAATTTTCAACTGGTATGGCCCACCCACGAGTGATTTGTGCCCCTGGTCTTGAGTGGGCGAGTTGGGGTGGGGCATAGGAAAAGTGGGGTGATACGTCTCCAACGTCTCTATAATTTTTGATTGTTCCATGCTGTTATAGTATCAATCTTGGGTGTTTTACATAAATTTTCTAGAAACTTTATACCATTTTTGGGACTAACCTATTGACATAGTGCCCGGTGCCAGTTGCTACTTTTTGGTTACTTTTTACTTTGCAAAATATAAATACCAAACGGAGTCCAAATGCCACGAAACTTTTTGGAGATTTTTATGCCCAGAAGAGACCTAGGCAGCCGAGGAGGTGCACTCACGGAGGCCCATGGGGCCCACAAGACACCAGGGCGCGCGAGAGGCCCCTAGCCGCCCAATGCCTTGTGGGGCCCACGGGGACCTTTTCCACCGACCTTCGGCTCTATAAATACCACAATATTCCAAAAACCTTAGAGGAGTTGACGAAAAATTGTATCAGCCGCTGCAAGTTCCAGAACCACGAGATCCACTCTAGAGGCCTTTTTCGGCACTCCACCGGAGGGGAACATGATCATGGAGGGGTTCATCATCCTCATTGGTGCTCCTCCGATGATGCGTGAGTAGTTTACCACAGACCTAAGGTCTGTAAGTAGTAGATAGATGGCTTCTTCTCTCTTTTTGACCTTCAATACAATGTTCTCCTCGATGTTCTCGGAGATTTATTTGATGTAACTCTTTTTCGCAGTGTGTTTGTTCGGATCCGATGAATTGTGTATTTATGATCAGAGCTATCCATACATGATTATTATAGCCTCATATTTCTTCTTCGATATTTCAGTTTTGTTTGGCCAAGTCGATTGATTTATCTTGCCATGGGAAGAGGTGCTTTGTGATGGGTTCGATCTTGTGGTGCTCAATCTCAATGACAGAAAGAGACATGACATGCATGTATCATTGCTATTAAGGATAACAAGATGGGGTCTATTCCTACATGAATAGATCTTGTCTACATCATGTGATCGTTCTTATTTCATTACTCCATTTCTCCATGAACTTAATACACTAGATGCATGCTGGATAGTAGTCGATGTGTGGAGTAATAAAGGTAGATGCACGCATGGGTCGGTCTACTAATCTTGGACGTGATGCCTATATACATGATTATCGTCTTGGATATCATCATAATTATTTGCTTTTCTATCAATTACCCTATAGTAATTTGTTTACCCACCGTATGTTATTTTCTCGAGAGAAGCCACTAGTGAAGTCTACGGCCCCTGGGTCTATTTCCTATCATATATTTCCAAACATGTTTTGCCAAAAATCTAAAAATACTTTGCTGCGTTTTATTTTATTTTATTTTATTAGCATCTATCAATCTACCTATTTATCATATTTATCTTACCTTGTAGGGATTGAAAACCCCTATACGTGTTGGGTTGCGAGGATTTGTTGTTTGTGTGTAGGTGTTATTTACATAGTGTTGCTTGGTTCTCCTACTCGATTGATAACCTTGGTTTCATAACTGAGGGAAATGCTTACCGCTACTGTGTTGCATCATCCCCTCCTCTTCGGTGAATTTACCAACACGAATCACAAATAGCAGGAAGAATTCCTATCGCCGTTGCCGGGGAGGATCAAGACAAGATAGTCTCTTGTGAACCTCTCGTGTGGTTGTCGAGGAGGTATCATCAACATCTATCAGGTTCCTACACACAAACTCTCATCTCCTTGCAATTACATTATTTGCCATTTGCCCCTCGTTTTCATCTCCCCCACTTCTAAAACGTTTTTACAAAAACACAAAAATATTTGGCTTCTTTCCGTTTGCCTTTTTCTTGCCAGTTCTCATGTTTGCTTGTGTTCTTGCTTGCTTTATTGCTATGGCTAATTATTCCCTCACCATGTGCACCCCTAAGAAAGAAGTTCTCAATTTTTAGCAAAGGGGAGGAGAAAGCCTAAAAGATGCTTGGTATAGGATTTGCAATGCTCATAATAGATCTATTCATAAGGAATCCACTATGGTTCTTCTTCGTAATTTTCATGTGGGAATTACTACTTGGTATAGATTTTTTCTTGACATTATCACCAGGGGAATTTCTTAATTTGTCCCACTCTTGATGCTTTGAATGATGTGGGAAGTTTAGTGGGATCTCCACCTTTATCATCAATGAAATATTTTAACTCTTGAGAATGTTATGCAAAGGTTAGATGCCATTGAAAAGAAAATGCTCACCAAAGAACATGTTGAAAATTTGAATAAAAGAATCCATGATCTTGCTAATCGAATTGGGTCAAAGATAGGAGATATCCTTAAAGTATTAAGAGAGAAACAAACTTTAGCTAATGAAAGGGTAGGGGAGAGTCCTGCTCGAATTGATAAAATGGAAGATTTTTTTAGTAATTTGAGCACAACTTTTTCTTCCATTAAAACTATTGAAAAGAATCCTCATAGTAAGAAATCTACCCGTACTCATAAGAACAATGGTGCCACTTCTAGTAGCAACAATGAAGATCTTAAGATGAATAGTGTTCACCTGAACTTTTCTGAATTAATGGAAATACCTACGCGTATGAATGAATTCTTTAACTTTATCCCTAGAAGCGTGACCATTGAGAATATGCATTCTAAATATATAAGGAATTATGGATGTACAACTGAGGACTTGGAAAACAAAGACGACAACACGTAAGAATCTATGCATCATGCCTAGCTAGGGGTGTAAAACGACAGCGCTTGTTGGGAGGCAACCTAATAGTTATCTTTTTGCCTTTTGGCTTTCTTTCTGTTTTTCAATAAATACACAATTATACTGATGTTGTGATTGTGTTTTGGTGTTTTAATTAGTGTTTGGGCCAAGCAAAGCCTTTGGGTTGATTTGGGTGAAACTTGATTTGATTCCGTGCATTAACATAAATTTTCGTGTCCATGAGCAGAATTATTTTCAATTGCTGGAGGGTGAACAATTTCTGAAATTTTTACACAGAAATGATATACAAATTTCCCATGTTGTCCCAATTATTTAGAAGTTTCATAGTTACAGAAGTATGACTAAAAATTATGTGTTTACAAACTGTTCTGTTTTTGATAGATTCTGTTTTCGTCGCATTATGCACTTATTTTGATGAATCTATGGATTGTATCGGGGGGTATAAGCCATGGTAAAGTTAGAATGCAGTATATATAATTGAATAACAAAATATTAATGGGTTTGCACCAGTACTTAGAGTAAAGCTGAGTTTTATTATACTAATGGATCTCATGAGGTTTTAATAAGTTTTGTGTGATTAAAGTTTTTAAGTTTTTGGTGAGATCACGATGGATGAAGGAATAATGAGTGAAAAGAGCCTAAGCATGGGGATGCCCCATGGCACCTCAAGGTAATATTGGTAATATTCAAGGAGAACCAAGCAACTAAGATTGGGGATGCCCCGGAAGGCATCCCCTCTTTCTTCTAACGACCATCAGTAATTTTACTTGGAGCTATATTTTTATTCGTCACATATCATGAGTTTTGCTTGGAGCGCCTTGTATTAAATGAGTCTTTGCTTGTTCTGATTTTCAGTTTTTCACAATCATCCTTGCTAGACACACCTATTTGAGAGAGCCATAATGATGCTATGCTTCGTTAGAATTGCTCTTTGTGCTTCACTTAAATTTTTTGAGCGATGGAACTGCTCTAGTACTTCACTTATATCTTTTTAGCGCGTTGGTGATGTTATTTTAAACAAATATGATCTCATGCTTCACTTAGATCATTTTGAGAGTGAGTTGAAATTTTCAAGAAATATGTGCTCTTGTACTTCACTTAACTTTGTTTGAGAGCTTGTTATTTGCAATGGCAATATGGTTTAAAAGAATTTGGTCCCAAAGTGATAGATATCCAAGAGGGATATAACAAAAACTTTTATGAAGATCATTGGATATTAAACTTGATTCCTTGCAATAGTTTTGCGATATGGAGATAGTGATATGTGAGTTATGTTGGTGAGTAATTATGCTTTAGTAATAATATTGGTGTTAAGGTTTGTGATTGCCTATGCATGCACATTAAGTCAATATATACAGAACATGTTAGTCTTTGATAGCTACAGTTAGTAAACTTGCCATAAGATTCATGGCATTTGGATGCACGATGTTTGGCCTCTGTGTCGCTGCCTACTTGTCTTCATTGAAGCACTAGGAATCGCCAGATGAGGATGGATGGCTCCTGATTCGCATGCCTTCTCCTATCACTTGTCACACAAGCTTCGGCAGCCTCAGGAAGGTACGTAGAATAGTTTCCGATGCTCCTTGTACTCCCCCACTCTCATTAGAAACCCATGCCTACAAGGAGACTATGGAGTTATCTGTGTCGCTGCTTACTTGATGGAGGACAAGGTGGCCAACAAGCGGAGGCGAGTCGAGCCAGAACTGCAGGAGCCTCCGACGAGCCTTGACTTCATCAGCAGCCTCCCCAACGAGATGTTGGTAACCATCATATCCCTCCTCCCCATCAAATCTAGCCCACGTACAACCATCCTCTCCCAGCGGTGGCGCTCCCTCTAGCCCTCCACCCCACTCAACCTCATTGACGACCACGAGTTCTGCAGCGGGGATCACAAACGCTTGGACACATTGGCCCGGATCCCCGCCATGCACCCTGGGTAGTCAAACACCTTGCCATCAGCAAGTTCCATTCCAACTGCAAGGTCAAACCCAAGTTTAATGAGTGGTAGATTAGCTCAAGGAGCTCAGTTTTCAAGCTGGACATCCGTGCTCGCGACCGCCGTCCGTGCTCCTCCTCACGCCCATGCTACACCGCACAACACTCATGGACTGCCTTTTCCTCCAGATTAATTCCACACCCACTCTTCTTCTCCCTCAACTGAAGAACCTCGAGCTCTTCCACGTCGGCTTTTGTCAGGAGGAATGGAATGCCTGCTCCGCGGCTGTACTACACTCGAGTACCTTCATCTTCAGGTGATGGATGGGTTTAGTAGCCTCCACATCGCCTTGA
This sequence comes from Secale cereale, assembly GCA_902687465.1. Classification (NCBI taxonomy): domain Eukaryota; kingdom Viridiplantae; phylum Streptophyta; class Magnoliopsida; order Poales; family Poaceae; genus Secale; species Secale cereale. Next base: position 516,434,721 of record LR738710.1, read on the forward strand.
AGAATGCTCATACGATTTATGTGCATTGCTGGTGCCGCAATACACGTTCGGTTGAGGTGTTTCACGATATGGTTATTGAGAATGCGCCTTTCCTTGAGATATGGCTTGTAGTTGATAAAGAAGGCCCAACAAGAATCAGGGTCATTGACACACTGAAATTGACAGTGTTGAGCTATTCATGTGCTGAATTCTCCAAACTTGTTACTGGATCCATATCCGTTTAGGTACAATGGTATTCTTCTTCTCCTTATTATTGTAATTCACATTTTATCTAATTTTGTTGATATATGTTCGTTTGTAATCCAGAAAATGATCACCACAAGCTTGACCCCGTCTCTACACATAGTGAAGGTCTTGGTACTAGAATCTATCGTCCCAATATGGATCAAGTTGTTAGATTCCTTAGATGCTTTCTGTGAATGGGAAGCTATACATCGAGGTGATGCTCGTTTCCTATTATTGTTAACCACAACGAAGTTCAATTTTTTGGTACTTTTACCCAAGATTACAATGACAAATGTACTAGGATTTCTAAAGGAGTTTTGGAGGATTTCAATACATTTTTTGTGAAATGTTAATCATGCACGATTGAAGATGATATCTCACTCTATTCGTGTATTTTAGAAATCCTGCAAATCAAAGGGCCCGTTGTGTTGAAAACTGCATCTAGGCACTAATATGGTGTCTTCTTTTGCACATAAAAAATAGGCCTGAAAGTGGAAAATGTGTCGCAATATAACAATATCAACGAATGCCTAGATCTCCATCTCACAGAAATTAGTTTGAACGAGTACCAAGGCACCAAACCAGAGATTAAATTCGTTAGGTTCTTTGTTCCAGTACTGTAGGATGGTCCAAATACAACACATTACAATCAGAGACCCTTTGATGAAACTGTGTGTGATGCATTAATCGCAAACGCTCATGTAATAAAACCATACAAAAGATACAAAACGTTTGCGATGGAGGAGACAACAAACATGTTTTAGAGTATAATTGCTTGTGCGATGCATGTCATACAGTTAACTCAAATGAACTGTTTGCGATGATCACAACAATAGAAACAGTCAGCCAGGTCAAGCTGTGCGCGATATACGACATACACTTCACACGGACGAACTGCTTGCGATTAGGCACGACTAACAGAAACGGTCAGACAGATCAAGTTGTGTGTGCTAGACGGGCACACATTCTAATTAAAAGAAGCGTGTGCGATGGTGATAACGAGCGCGCATGGTTGACGGAACAAGTCATGTGCTAACATCGCCGATTGCGGTGCATAGTATGGTGCAAACGCCACGTACGCATCCGAGAATGTATACTCACTTTACGCCTTCCGGGTATCATACCACACTTAGAAATATGAACTGTCAATAAATTTTGACCAGCTTCCCTTCACATTCCCAGTTACTCTTCACGCTGATCAAAACCTATTCACACCGATCAAAACCTAAACGGTTTCCCACTTAGCAGCGTATTACTGGGTTATAAATACCACCTACTCCAGGATGCTGCACATTCCTCCTCGCCCTCCTCTTCACCAGACGAACAAGTCTTTATTCGTCCTTCCTTGCCTCTGCCATGGCGCGCGTGAGCTCTGGGTCGAGAAATTACTAGGGAGAGAGGCGAGCATGGAAGCGGAAGCAAGAGAGATGTCCCGTCTCATAGTGAAAGCCGCCGACATATCCCATCACACCGCCGTTGTAGCATAGAGGTCCCACCGCACCGCCGAAGTAGCACAGAGATCCCTCAATGCTGTCAAAGCAGCGTACTAGTCCGACCGCGCCGCGGAAGCAACAAATATGTCCTGCCGCGCCACGGCTGCTGCAGAGAGGTCCTCCCGCGCTGCGGTGGCCTGGGAAGATTACTCACGGGCAGGTAAGCACTCTCACAGGCGCATGCATGCAATGGTAGATACGCTGTGGATTAGATCTCTAGCTAGGTGAGGCTACAGGAGGAGATGAATGCCTCGTTTGATAGTGCTACCGGCATCATCCGAGGACTTAGGGATGAGAATGCCATGCTCCGCACTGAGCACGACCTACTGAGGGCAAAGTTTGCAGGAAGGGCGGATCAGGAGGATGAGGCCACTGCCTTGTTGAATAATACGGGTGTCATCGTCAAGAAACTTATGGATGAGAATGCCGTGCTCAGCATCGAGCGCGAAAGGCTGGTGGAGGAATCTATGGCTCTGCCCATCAACGTGTTGAGGACATGAACGAGATCATTGCCGCTCGCCGCGAGAACTAGTCCGCGTCTTTCTTATTCTTCTTTTTGGGCGGGCGTGTCTCCCTTATCCTTTTGCCCTTGTGTCTTTCAGGCATTGCCGCGTGTGGCATTTTTATTTTTCTTCCAAAATATGTAACACAATTACAAAATTATTATCCATTTCCATCGTCATTATATATATATATATATATATATATATATATATATATATATATATATATATATATATATATATATATATATATATATATATATATATATATATATATATATATATATATATATATATATATATATATATATATATATATATATATATATATATATATATATATATCAGTCTTGCTAAGTCTTAGCCGGTGCTATAAATGTATGTCAGATCTTATATCAAAGATCCGTGCAAAAATTTCTTGTTAGATTTCCCTTTTTTCTCTTAAATCTTGGTCAAGTGGGACATAGACACACCATTAAGCGCCTATAAATTAGTCAGGGGCTCGGGCGCCATTAATGGAGAAGTTGGGAGAGAGGTGCGCGACGGATGGAGGTCAAAGGGCTCGCCTCTTGATAAGCATGCGCATCGGTTTGTTTGCACGCCTCCCGTACTGAAATAGCTACCCCGCCCGGCGCCTCATAGCCAATAAAAAGGGGATGTGTGGCGACACGTAAATGGTTAGTACAATGCCCACGGTTTCAATAATACTTGTGTTTCTGGTTGTAACATGACATCTCTTGTTACAAAATAACTTTGTTGGTTGTTAATGTGTGCGCCTTCTCAAATCAGCCAATATTTTTTACCACAACATGTTGGTGCCATGTCATGACACCAGGCCAAGTTTCATGATTTTCAGGCGTGTTCTTGATTTACAGGAATTTAAAAACCAAGTTTCTCAATGTTTCCGGCCGAGCCACAACGCCTAGATATTTGAATTTCATTCCCACTTCTTGCATGGGACCTAGAAATTCATGCAAGGACACAAATGTGATTTTTCAACCAACTTTGGTGCACTGGAGCATGTGCTAGTTGTTCAAATTTGAATTATGCATATTAAATGCCCATAAACTCAAATAATGTATAAAAAAAGGCCAAACAAACCCGGAATAATTCCAAATTTTAACACGACACTCATATAGTTCTATGTTGCCTCTGTAAAAAAAATCAAGGGGGGGGGGGGGG
>LR738710.1:516438133-516489994 GCA_902687465.1 Secale cereale
TTTCGCACACAAAGGTGGCACGTTCCCTCTCGGAACCACGAGCCTTCTTGAGAGAAGCTCCGGTTTGCAAGAAGCTTATACCAAAACTTGTCCCAATTCGGCCAATTTTTTTTACCACATCATGTTGGTGCCATGTCATGACACCATGCCAAGTTTCATGATTTCATGCGAGTTTTGGATTTACATGAATTTATAAACTAAGTTTCTCAATGTTTCCGGCCGAGCCATGACACCCAGATGTTTAAATTTCATTCCCATTTCTTGCATGAGACCTATAAATTCACCCAAAGACTTACATGTGTTTTTTCAACAAACTTTGGGGCACCGGATGTCACACCCTGATTTTCATGCCACATTGCTTAAGCTAATTTTCATGTTAAAAATGTGGATTAGCAAAAACTTTTGAGTGTTTTTGACTTTGATTGATTTGACTCTTGTCTGCTGTTTACTAGTGCTCTAAAAATCAAATAAATCCCCCAACTCTTATACTTCATCTCCTTGACCCAAAACCTTTTCCCAATGATCATGCCATGTGTATAGACCAGTATAGAATTTTCTTATAAAAATATTTTGGCCAAATGGTATTTTCTAAAATTAGTTTTCCAAAAACCCCTGAATTGAGGTTTGCACTGCAAGTACCTTATTTAGGGTGTGAAAAATCTTTCAAAAAGTTTATTTGAATCCTATTAGGTATAGGACTCCTAGAAAACACAAAAGTATAATTTTAAAAGTTATTTTTATATTTTTTTTAAAAGCTTTTTCTTAAGGCCAGAAATGGTCTTTAATAAGGAAAAAATATTTAATCATTTCAAAAATATTTGCCAAAATTCAGGGAGACTCATAGGACATATATTGTCCATATATAAGAGTTTCAGCACATGGTCATGTTCAAAATATTGGACTAATCCTTCCAAAACCCTTTCTTGTTATTTCAAGCTTTTGAAATATTTACAAAGGAAATATTCTCCAAAAATTCCAGGGAAATTCTATCATGTCATATATGACATATTTGATGATCTTGCAAAGCCTCATGCCTTGAAGATCAAGGAAACATCCTCAAACCCCTTCAAAACCATTCTGTCCATATTTGAAGTTTGAGCAACTCTACATTGCCAAACTTGTCCAAATGCTCTCAAATTTGGTGCACATGCTAGAATGGCCTAATAAGGCATCTAGACCAAATGGCACAAGATTTGGAATAGAGCAACTTGATCAGATCACCCCAAAACCCTTTCTGTTCAAATGCAAATTTGAACAACTTTACATTGTCAACTTTTTATCTGGAGCCTCAAACTTTGTGGGCATGTTCATAACCCCAAATAATGATGCTACACCAAGTGGTGCATCAAGGGGAGATGAATTGCTTGACTCAAACATGGTGAAACCATTTCTGTTCATTTCTAGGGTTCACCAAAGTTACATTGGCCACTTTGCCCAAATGAGCTCAAATTTGGTGTAGGGGCCTAATTATATGTGACATTTGATCCTGTTAAGTCCCATGTCAAGTGGATGTCATTTGCTTGACCAAACATTGATCAAACACCTTCTGTTCATTTACCAAAACCAGTGTTTGAACCTCTTTTACTTTTTCTCCTTACCTCAAATTCTTACCACAGCCCATTCTGATCATCATCTACCCCGAGTAACCTTCCCATGGCCTCAGCTCAATTATTGGAGGGTAAAAACCCCATTTTTACTCTTGTGGACAGCCACCTTCTTCTCCTCCTTCACCTCTCTCCTCACTCCAGTGGCTCCTAGAGCATCCAAGACTGCCTCCCCCTTTCTTTACTACCTCCTCTGCCCTTTTGACACCGTTGGACACGCCCTGGGCGCCAGGCCACGCCACTGGCAGCCAAATGCCCGCTCTGGAGCGCGCTACAGTGCTCTGGAGCACTGCAGCCGCCCTCCAATCGCCAGCGCAAACCACCTAGGGCCTCCCCCTCGTGTCCCCCGAGGAGGCCTCGACGTCCGCAACCTGCCACACGGTCGGCCCCCTCCTCTCCCCCCCTCTCTCACCTCTGCTCGCACGCGCGCCATGGCCGCCCGAACGCTCCAGTGAGCGAGCTCGCACGCGCGATGCTCTGGCACCTCCCTGCCCCTCCTCTTCCTTCCTTTCGACCTGGACCACGCCCACGCACACCGCAGACACCCCGGAACCTACCCCCGTGGCCTACAGGGACGGCAACGACCTCGCCGGCGCACGGCGCCTCGATGGACCGGCGCCCACTTATAAATAGGGCACCCCGAGTCCCCCTTGCACCTCCTTTCACACTCTCCCACTCCCGTGCAACTCCCAAGCCATCCCACTCCTCCTCCGGTGCCCTCCAGCCTCCTCCCTGGCCGGAGTAGAGCCGCCGGCCGCCGCTCAAATACGGGCACCTCAGGCCCTTCCCCCTCCACCTAGCCGCTCCAGCGCTGCCCCAGCATCGCCCCAGGCTCCCCCAAGCTCCAGCTCTTCTTTCCCCCGCCTCTTCCCCGCTGAACCGAACTTCACCGGCGGTCGCCTCCGCGGCCTTCCGAGCCGTCGCCGCTCCAGCCTTCCCCGGCGTGCGTTAAGCCCACGGATGGATGCGGCGTGCCCTCCTGAGCACAACTGTGGGCAGAGCATCGCCGGAGATGCCCTGCAGCGCCGGCAAGCCGCCGGCGGGCATCGCCTCTGTTCCTCCCCGCCGCGCTGCGCGGGAGGAAGAAGACGGCCTGCCACCAGGGGCCCGCACGTCAGCGACCTCGAGGGCCAGGCCCACCCGTTTAAGTGGAGGCGGCTTCGGCCAGCCCGCCTCCCCCGCGCGGTGGCGCCCTTCCAGGCGGGCGTCTTCGACGTGGCCCCTCTGCACACGTGCGGCCGAGCTGATGGGCCGGCCCAGTTGCTGTGCGGCTGTTCTTCGCCCTGTGCGCCAGGGTATAATCCCTTTTCTTTTTATTTTTCTGTTTCCAGTAAACTTCTAATATCTCCCAAATATTCATATGAACTCCAAATTGCATGATTCAAATTTCCTATGGCTCCATAAATCATGCTCTATCACATGGTGCAACATGCACATTATTCCAGAAACTTTTCCTACACAAATATTTATCAAATGCCTTTATTTCATTTCTGTGATAAACTTTAGAAAATCACAGAGAGCTCATTTTTGATCCAAATACAGTGATTCAAATTCCTAGATGCTTGTCATGTCCAAACTTAGTTTTGGAACATTTTTAATAATAGTTTCTGTACCCCACCAAATATTGAGCCATTTCTTTATATTTATCAGCTTTGCAAAATCCTAGGAAATTCATTTGAATTCCAAATCCAGTGAAACCAACTCCTAAATGCTTCTAAAATCATGACTTGATGGTGGGTACCTTTGCTCATCATTCAAGAAAATGTTTCTGTATACTTCTTCCAAATCCATAAACCCTTTGGTTCCATCATATTGAAATGTTCCCAACTACCTATTGATCCAACACCTATGAAACCACCTTGGTCATTTCTGATATGACCAGAGGTATCCTAGAAAAGTCCAACTCCTATTTTTAGAGCACTTTTATTGTTGCTTTGATTGTGTTGCTTATTATGATTGTTTCCATCGTTAGTTGACGTAATAAACGGAGATGGACCAGAAGATTTGAAGACTCTGAAGAATAAGGCAAGCAACCCTTTGACCATGTTCAAGAAACCCTTTTATGCATGTCTCATAGCACCTTATTATTCAATGCATCGGAATCATGTTGAGGTGGAAACCACTTTGGTTGCTACCATTGTTGCTTACTATTGATACTTGCATCAAACATGACCCTACCTTCCTATGAGGGTTATGTGGGTGGGAGTAGTTAGGTTGCTTTAATAGTAGCTACGCAAATGGGTCGGGTATATGCATGGTGACGGAAGCAGGATACTTTCAAAAGACTTTTCGAAAACCCCGTCGGGTGCCACTTATGCCCGAGGGAGATGGTGAGATGGGTAACCACTTGATGACGAAGTGGTGTACCGAGGCAAGTGTGTGTGTGTTGTTTTGAAAACGGATTGGTTTAAGTTGCGACCGTTATTCCAACCTTACATGCGCAACCACTCTACCCTTATATGGGAAAGGGCATTATTGATTACCTAGGTCGATACTAGCATGGTGCCCGCATTACTAGTGACGGGGGTGACATGAGGTCACTCTCGGGATGGGGTCGTGCTTGGATAGGCGGCCATGACTGTTTTCACAGGGCACCGGACACACCGTTGGTACCCCGTTCTTGTGATGTGTGATGAATACGGAGCGAGTCTCCACAAACCTTGAGATGTGAAGTGTTTGGCACGGGGCTGCTACCAATCGAGTGGACTCTATGTTAGTGTCGTCTAGGGAAAGATAGTGATCGGGTGCTTACCCCGGGTACTTGAGGTATCGCGGGTCGTGGATGACACGGAAGTTCCCCGGATCTTGTGGGTAAAGTGTGCAACCTCTGCAGAGTGTCAAACTATTCGAATAGCCATGTCCACGGTCATGGATAGTTGGGTAACCGCTCTTGGGCTACGTCCAATGTTTGCGAAACCTGGTGTGTGTGTGAGGAAACAACATGGTTCAGTGATATTGATGATGTGATTGTGAGGAAGTCACAATGAGCTTGTGCATGTGCTGATTACAACTCTTTCTCGATATTGATGTCTGTGACCTCCTGATACTTGTTACAGACACTTGCATGCCCTTGTTATATGTTGATCATAATTGCATATGAAAAACTAGCTTTCCACAAAACTGCCAACCTAGCAGTAGAGCCTTGCATATTATTCTGTTATCACACTTGGGTTGCTTGCGAGTACATTCAATGTAATCATTGGCTTGCCACTGGTTATTTTATTGGCCAGGCTTGAGAGAGAAGGTTATGATGAAGAATTCTTGGTGACGAGCATGCGAGCTAGGACGCTTCCCAGTCAGAATGCCTGTAGGGTTTAAGGCAGATGGCATGGGTCCATGTTGTCGTTGAAGATTTCCGCTGCGATGATATACTCAAGACTTGACCATTATGGTCCTATTTGTGTAACACGGTATGTAAGGATGTAAGACTCTTGTTATTCTGCTTCTGTGTGTTCAGTGAGCATTGATCTCTGGGATCACTATACACATTCATTCGGTGATCACGACTTACGAGTCGGGGTCCCCACAGAGCTGGTATCAGAGCCGTCCTGACTGTAGGAAGCCTTAGTTAGCATGGTCGTTAGTTAGGGTAAAACTATTTCCAAAACTACTACTAGTTTTCAAAACTATCTATACTTCTCTTCCCTTCTCAGTTTTTCGAAAACTAGGCTATACTTGATCTCTTCCTCTTCAAAACTTTGGTCGATAAAACCCCTATGCCCATGACCACTGGATTTTCTGTAATCCTCGTAGAGTGCACCTTGCCAAACACTCACCCACCACTTTTGCACACAAGATTGGTGACACCACGACAAGACGATACCAACGGAAGTTACATCCTCGATGGATAAGGATATGAAGACCCAGAAGATGGGGGACACCCTTGACAAGAACCCCCAAGATGGAGCAACATTGGCCTATGATGACCAGGCTATAGGTTATGCAAAATCATGATATGCATTGCTAATAGAGTAATCATGTCACTACCATTGTTGTATCGACAACCAACGGTGGATGAGAACCTTGCCATTTGGTCCGCCTCACTCTAGTGAGCAGGGAAACGGTTCTCTTCATCCCCCGCTCTTGGTGTCGATGTTTTCCTCAATGAAACCGACATGTTGGACCTCTATTATGCCTTGTTATTATCATTACATATGGATTGCCTACCTGGTACTCTCGACGCCCCAGAAGGCACAAGGGATCGTCATGATTAAAGAGACAAAAGAAGATCAAGTCAACGCCAGCTACAAGGAGGCACCTTCGCCACATCACCTCATCAGGCGAGAAGTTGTTGAAGATTCTTCAGGCTCAACCCGGATCGTTCATCAAGCAACTACAAGGGACATAGCAACACCTAAGGAAGCTCAGAAGATTGCACGAGGCACAACTCATGACACTAAGTCCGAGAACCCCTAGGGTAGGATGAGTCGTGTACCCCCTATACGCAGTCGAGTCCGTATGATGGTTCGAATAAAACCATGATTGTGTGTTGTTTGCTTTTATTCGTTTGTGTTTTGATATAAGTCGCACTTTTGCCCCAGGCAACAAGTGCATGGCTATATCACCTTCCTTGCCTTGTTTCTTTTGTTTGGACCTTTTTGCACCTGTTTGTTGCACCTGCACTAAAGAACCCCCTTTAGGCATTTCCCTCCTCTATGCTGCTTCTCCTCTCTATTCTCCCTCTCCCCAACTGAAGACCCGCAAGACAAGATGCACCAAGGATCCTACCTCGACAGCCAACTGGCACTGAAGACTTCTGCTACAACCCCCGTGACCAAGTGCAACCCCGTAGAGTTATGTTTAACCCTCCAGACCAGTAACCCCATTCCTAGACCCTTTGAGACTTCCCGAGACACTCCAGCACGAATCCTTAACCATGTGCCTCACCCATGGTAAAGCGAGAGAACCTGTTAAGCCTTTGTAACCTTGCACAACACTGGGTTCGTAAAGGAGCTAGTGGATACGATGAGTGAGCACATTTTCATCCTGACATAGCACGAGGTCTGACGATGCCATACATAGACCAGTTCGAGGATGTTGGGCAGATGACTTGGTGGATTACATCAGTGACTTCGAGGAATTTTCGGAGACCTTGATGGATTGTGAGGTTTTCATGTTGGTAGGATCATGACTTTGGGGAAGTATGTAGGAGTGCCCGTTGGGCATGAGATTTCGATTTATGTAGGTGATTCTGGTTGGTATAATGCTGGATATGTCTGCATGATTCAGAGTAAGATTGGATTTAGGCCTATGATCCTGATTATGATATCATGCTTCTCGGTGGACAATAACCTAGGAGATTGGATTATTTGTCGGAGTTGATTTAGGGATCTATATAGTCGTGATCTTGGAGTTTACTTGACCCGGATGATGGGAATTTGGTGGACTTACTATCGTGATGCATAGTCCTTTCGAGTATTTGGGTATTATAGGGATTTGAGATCTTGTGGAACACCGTAGACGTTGGATTTGTAGGATTGTTGGATTATGTGGTGATTGATGGTAATTACCGGGCTATTGGAGTTGATCTATAGGAAGGAAACAAATCTTGGAGTGGCATATGACGTGCTTCCTTAGATTAGAGATGCATTATCTCGAGCCTTGCAAGAATAGGTTGAGTGCTTGGATTATGGAGTTTAATCTCAGCTCAACAGCATGTATGATCTACCTTTGGATTTTAGAGGTAGGCATACATATAGATTTGGGGATCATAGACAAGTATAGTTTTGTTAGACCGTCTCTTGAGAATCATGATGATATGTTAAGGTTGGTCTCTGCAAGAGACACTTTTCCGTTCGGAGTACTAGATAGAGCTATTGGCATCTCAGAAACTGTGCTTAAGGATAAGATGATATATGTTCACTCACTCACTAGAATCCTTGAAACCCTTAAGCCTCACCAAGCCACAACCTGGTCAGATTCCGACCACGGGCCTTGACTCAGAGTCAGGAAGGCCTCTGCAAATACTCAACCGAGACCACCACCAATACCCCAGCTTACCTTGCGTACCCCTTAGATCTCATGGAGTAATTGGACAAGATGGGTAACATCATTATTTGATGGCCTACTTGTCTGCCCGAAGACGAAGAAGCGACGGACAGCTGGATAGAAGACATTTGAAGACCGCCCTGTCAAGAAGGAAGATCTACACCGACCACCGTCATCAAGAGGTAAACTTCTGCGTCGAAGACCGGGCTTATATGCAAACCACTCCTCCCGGAGGAATCGAGCAATCCCGTGTCGAAGGAACGCTCACACCAAGATGTATCAAGACTTGAAGGCACGATTCTGGTGGCACATGATGAAAAGAGAGATTTGCAACCTATGTTGCAAAGTGTGATGTGTGCCAAAGGGTCAAGGCTGAACATCAGCGACCCGCTGGATTGCTTCAACCACTCAAGGTTCCTGAGTGGAAGTGGGATAAAGTTGGAATGGACTTCATCATTGGATTACCAAGGTCGAATAGAGGACATGACTCTATCTGGGTCATAGTCGATCATTTGACCAAGGTGGACCATTCCATTCCCGTCAAGACCACTTATGATGGCAATCGGCTGGCAGCTCTCTACATCGACCGAATCGTAAGTCTTCATGGCTTTCCCAAGGAGATTGTGTCAGATCGAGGAACCCAGTTCACCTCAAGGTTCTGGAAGAAGTTCCAAGAAGCCTTGGGAACCAAGTATCTTTCAGCACGGCTTTCCACCCCCAGACCGGAGGTCAGACTGAACGAGTCAATCGGATTCTCGAAGTCATGACTCCGAGCCTGTGTCTTGGCATATGGAGCCAAGTGGGAGGATTGTCTCCTTTTTGCCGAGTTCTCCTATGACAACAGTTACCAGTCGAGCCTTCTGATGGCACCATTTGAGGTGTTGTACGGACGCTGATGCCGCACACCCCTCAACTGGTCAGAGACTGGAGTAAGGCTAGCCTTTGGACCGGATATTCTCCGCGCAGCGGAAGAGCAAGTCCAACTAGTCAAGGAACGTTTGAAGGCAACCAAGTCAAGGAAAAAGAGCTATGCTGACACTCACCGTCGGAACATGAGTTTCCATATCGGGGACCACGTGTACCTGCGGGTAACCCCTCTGAAGGGAACCAAGCGTTTCCACGTCAAGGGGAAGCTCGCACTAAGGTTCATCGGACCCTTTGAGATCACTGCAAGTCATGTGGTAGACGGCTCCCCAGCTAGATCAACCACCTGAGATACCCTCCGTGCACCCAATCTTCCACGAGCCCCCACTCTGGAAGTACTTCTTACCTCCTAGCTAGCCCGATGCCCGCAAGGACATCGATCACCGAGCCTTTGGCAGCTAACCCAACCTAACCTATGCAAGAGACCCCTCAGCAACCTCCATCAAGGATGGCATCAAGCAAGAAGCCATACCATCAAGCACTTCAAGATTCAAAGGAGCACCGCTCGGAAGCAGAACCAACAAGAAGAAGTGAAGACTACCCCGTATCCAAGATTCCGCCTGTCTTTCCACGCCTAGTCTGGGAATCTCGGGGACGAGATTCTTGTAAGGGGGGTAGGTCTGTCACACCCTGATTTTCATGCCACATTGCTTAAGCTAATTTTCATGTTAAAAATGTGGATTTGCGAAAACTTTTGAGTGTTTTTGACTTTGATTGATTTGACTCTTGTCTGCTGTTTACTAGTGCTCTAAAAATCAAATAAATCCCCCAACTCTTATACTTCATCTCCTTGACCCAAAACCTTTTCCCAATGATCATGCCATGTGTATAGACCAGTATAGAATTTTCTTATAAAAATATTTTGGCCAAATGGTATTTTCTAAAATTAGTTTTCCAAAAACCCCTGAATTGAGGTTTGCACTGCAAGTACCTTATTTAGGGTGTGAAAAATCTTTCAAAAAGTTTATTTGAATCCTATTAGGTATAGGACTCCTAGAAAACACAAAAGTATAATTTTAAAAGTTATTTTATATTTTATTTAAAAGCTTTTTCTTAAGGCCAGAAATGGTCTTTAATAAGGAAAAATTATTTAATCATTTCAAAAATGTTTGCCAAAATTCAGGGAGACTCATAGGACATATATTGTCCATATATAAGAGTTTCAGCACATGGTCATGTTCAAAATATTGGACTAATCCTTCCAAAACCCTTTCTGGATATTTCAAGCTTTTGAAATATTTACAAAGGAAATATTCTCCAAAAATTCCAGGGAAATTCTATCATGTCATATATGACATATTTGATGATCTTGCAAAGCCTCATGCCTTGAAGATCAAGGAAACATCCTCAAACCCCTTCAAAACCATTCTGTCCATATTTGAAGTTTGAGCAACTCTACATTGCCAAACTTGTCCAAATGCTCTCAAATTTGGTGCACATGCTAGAATGGCCTAATAAGGCATCTAGACCAAATGGCACAAGATTTGGAATAGAGCAACTTGATCAGATCACCCCAAAACCCTTTCTGTTCAAATGCAAATTTGAACAACTTTACATTGTCAACTTTTTATCTGGAGCCTCAAACTTTGTGGGCATGTTCATAACCCCAAATAATGATGCTACACCAAGTGGTGCATCAAGGGGAGATGAATTGCTTGACTCAAACATGGTGAAACCATTTCTGTTCATTTCTAGGGTTCACCAAAGTTACATTGGCCACTTTGCCCAAATGAGCTCAAATTTGGTGTAGGGGCCTAATTATATGTGAAATTTGATCCTGTTAAGTCCCATGTCAAGTGGATGTCATTTGCTTGACCAAACACTGATCAAACACCTTCTGTTCATTTACCAAAACCAGTGTTTGAACCTCTTTTACTTTTTCTCCTTACCTCAAATTCTTACCACAGCCCATTCTGATCATCATCTACCCCCAGTAACCTTCCCATGGCCTTAGCTCAATTATTGGAGGGTAAAAACCCCATTTTTACTCTTGTGGACAGCCACCTTCTTCTCCTCCTTCACATCTCTCCTCACTCCAGTGGCTCCTAGAGCATCCAAGACTGCCTCCCCCTTTCTTTACTACCTCCTCTGCCCTTTTGACACCGTTGGACACGCCCTGGGCGCCAGGCCACGCCACTGGCAGCCAAATGCCCGCTCTGGGGCGCGCTACAGTGCTCTGGAGCACTGCAGCCGCCCTCCAATCGCCAGCGCCGACCACCTAGGGCCTCCCCCTCGTGTCCCCTGAGGAGGCCTCGACGTCCGCAACCTGCCACACGGTCGGCCCCCTCCTCTCTCCCCCTCTCTCACCTCTGCTCGCTCGCGCGCCATGGCCGCCCGAACGCTCCAGTGAGCGAGCTCGCACGCGCGATGCTCTGGCACCTCCCTGCCCCTCCTCTTCCTTCCTCTCGACCTGGACCACGCCCACGCACACCGCAGACACCCCGGAACCTACCCCCGTGGCCTACAGGGACGACAACGACCTCGCCGGCGCACGGCGCCTCGGTGGACCGGCGCCCACTTATAAATAGGGCACCCCGAGCCCCCCTTGCACCTCCTTTCACACTCTCCCACTCCCGTGCAACTCCCAAGCCATCCCACTCCTCCTCCGGTGCCCTCCAGTCTCCTCCCTGGCCGGAGCAGAGCCGCCGGCCGCCGCTCAAATACGGGCACCTCAGGCCCTTCCCCCTCCACCTAGCCGCTCCAGCGCTGCCCCAGCATCGCCCCAGGCTCCCCAAGCTCCAGCTCTTCCTTCCCCCGCCTCTTCCCCGCTGAACCGAACTTCACCGGTGGTCGCCTCCGTGGCCTTCCGAGCCGTCGCCGCTCCAGCCTTCCCCGGCGTGCGTTAAGCCCACGGATGGATGCGGCGTGCCCTCCTGAGCACAACGGTGGGCAGAGCATCGCCGGAGATGCCCTGCAGCGCCGGCAAGCCGCCGGCGGGCATCGCCTCTGTTCCTCCCCGCCGCGCTGCGCGGGAGGAAGAAGACGGCCTGCCACCGGGGGCCCGCACGTCAGCGACCCCGAGGGCCAGGCCCACCCGTTTAAGTGGAGGCGGCTTCGGCCAGCCCGCCTCCCCCGCGCGGTGGCGCCCTTCCAGGCGGGCGTCTTCGACGTGGCCCCTCTGCACACGTGCGGCCGAGCTGATGGGCCGGCCCAGTTGCTGTGCGGCT
This sequence comes from Secale cereale, assembly GCA_902687465.1. Taxonomy (NCBI): domain Eukaryota; kingdom Viridiplantae; phylum Streptophyta; class Magnoliopsida; order Poales; family Poaceae; genus Secale; species Secale cereale. Next base: position 516,449,817 of record LR738710.1, read on the forward strand.
GTTCTTCGCCCTGTGCGCCAGGGTATAACCCCTTTTCTTTTTATTTTTCTGTTTCCAGTAAACTTCTAATATCTCCCAAATATTCATATGAACTCCAAATTGCATGATTCAAATTTCCTATGGCTCCATAAATCATGCTCTATCACATGGTGCAACATGCACATTATTCCAGAAACTTTTCCTACACAAATATTTATCAAATGCCTTTATTTCATTTCTGTGATAAACTTTAGAAAATCACAGAGAGCTCATTTTTGATCCAAATACAGTGATTCAAATTCCTAGATGCTTGTCATGTCCAAACTTAGTTTTGGAACATTTTTAATAATAGTTTCTGTACCCCACCAAATATTGAGCCATTTCTTTATATTTATCAGCTTTGCAAAATCCTAGGAAATTCATTTGAATTCCAAATCCAGTGAAACCAACTCCTAAATGCTTCTAAAATCATGACTTGATGGTGGGTACCTTTGCTCATCATTCAAGAAAATGTTTCTGTATACTTCTTCCAAATCCATAAACCCTTTGGTTCCATCATATTGAAATGTTCCCAACTACCTATTGATCCAACACTTATGAAACCACCTTGGTCATTTCTGATATGACCAGAGGTATCCTAGAAAAGTCCAACTCCTATTTTTAGAGCACTTTTATTGTTGCTTTGATTGTGTTGCTTATTATGATTGTTTCCATCGTTAGTTGACGTAATAAACGGAGATGGACCAGAAGATTTGAAGACTCTGAAGAATAAGGCAAGCAACCCTTTGACCATGTTCAAGAAACCCTTTTATGCATGTCTCATAGCACCTTATTATTCAATGCATCGGAATCATGTTGAGGTGGAAACCACTTTGGTTGCTACCATTGTTGCTTACTATTGATACTTGCATCAAACATGACCCTACCTTCCTATGAGGGTTATGTGGGTGGGAGTAGTTAGGTTGCTTTAATAGTAGCTACGCAAATGGGTCGGGTATATGCATGGTGACGGAAGCAGGATGCTTTCAAAAGACTTTTCGAAAACCCCGTCGGGTGCCACTTATGCCCGAGGGAGATGGTGAGATGGGTAACCACTTGATGACGAAGTGGTGTACCGAGGCAAGTGTGTGTGTGTTGTTTTGAAAACGGATTGGTTTAAGTTGCGACCGTTATTCCAACCTTACATGCGCAACCACTCTACCCTTATATGGGAAAGGGCATTATTGATTACCTAGGTCGATACTAGCATGGTGCCCGCATTACTAGTGACGGGGGTGACATGAGGTCACTCTCGGGACGGGGTCGTGCTTGGATAGGCGGCCATGACTGTTTTCACAGGGCACCGGACACACCGTTGGTACCCCGTTCTTGTGATGTGTGATGAATACGGAGCGAGTCTCCACAAACCTTGAGATGTGAAATGTTTGGCACGGGGCTGCTACCAATCGAGTGGACTCTATGTTAGTGTCGTCTAGGGAAAGATAGTGATCGGGTGCTTACCCCGGGTACTTGAGGTATCGCGGGTCGTGGATGACACGGAAGTTCCCCGGATCTTGTGGGTAAAGTGTGCAACCTCTGCAGAGTGTCAAACTATTCGAATAGCCATGTCCACGGTCATGGATAGTTGGGTAAGCGCTCTTGGGCTACGTCCAATGTTTGCGAAACCTGGTGTGTGTGTGAGGAAACAACATGGTTCAGTGATATTGATGATGTGATTGCGAGGAAGTCACAATGAGCTTGTGCATGTGCTGATTACAACTCTTTCTCGATATTGATGTCTGTGACCTCCTGATACTTGTTACAGACACTTGCATGCCCTTGTTATATGTTGATCATAATTGCATATGAAAAACTAGCTTTCCGCAAAACTGCCAACCTAGCAGTAGAGCCTTGCATATTATTCTGTTATCACACTTGGGTTGCTTGCGAGTACATTCAATGTACTCATTGGCTTGCCACTGGTTATTTTATTGGCCAGGCTTGAGAGAGCAGGTTATGATGAAGAATTCTTGGTGACGAGCATGCGAGCTCGGACGCTTCCCAGTCAGAATGCCTGTAGGGTTTAAGGCAGATGGCATGGGTCCATGTTGTCGTTGAAGATTTCCGCTGCGATGATATACTCAAGACTTGACCATTATGGTCCTATTTGTGTAACACGGTATGTAAGGATGTAAGACTCTTGTTATTCTGCTTCTGTTTGTTCAGTGAGCATTGATCTCTGGGATCACTGTACACGTGCATTCGGTGATCACAACTTACGAGTCGGGGTCCCCACACCGGAGCATGTACTTGTAGTTCAAATCTGAATTATGCACATTTAATGCCTAGGTACTCAATTAATGTATAAAAAAGGCCAAATGAACCCGAAATAATTCCAAATTTTAACACGACACTTATATAGTTGCATGTTCACTGCAAAGTAATGCTCTAGCAATTCAAACACTGTCCTCTCCCTTCGTAATACCATTTTGTCTTTCAAATCAGAATGAAAAAATCAAGTACACCACAAACAGTTTACTAGCAAGAATCGTGTGGGATGCGATATAAAATATCTTGGCGCACACTCTTGTTTGTCTTACGTAGGAAGATTCGTCGTCTAAAGTCCACCGTCCGCGCTTGAACAATACTTACCCGCCAGTTTCTCGCGGCACCGAGCAAATTTTTTCTGCTACTGCGGAAATATCTAGCTCCCCGCCCACTCCCCCGACCAAAAGCCACATTTATACTATTCCTCCTTGCTTTCCAAGTTCAAACTTGCACTGCTGCTTACTGGCAGCGCCGCCTACTTACCGGCGACCCTTCTTCTTGCAGCGCTGCCTCCTTGTTGGCGAACCTTCTTATTGGTGTGCGGCCTCGTTGATATGTTTAGGTAATCCACACCCCACCCTGTTGGAGATATAACTAGTGGGTGTAACCCGCCCAGGAGGGGCCGGGTCATACCACCGACAGTTTAAGGTAAAGAAGCCCAAGATGGTGATGCATGAAGGCCCAAGACCCGGAGATGGCTTGAGGCCCGCGAGTGTGAACCGCCATATGTGTAACTCGTATTGTAAGGCATGTTTAGTTTGTACCGAGCCGGACACGTTGTGTATGATCCGGCAGGGAGTTTGTAAGCCGCCGGGCATCGACCTGCATATATAAAGGGGTGACCTGGCGGCGGGTTATCTCAAGAAACAACCGCTCGAGAGGTAGGTCAAGCGTATTCGCTCCCTGGTTATTAAGTCTCGAGCAATACAACCCTAGCTGGATTAAGCTTTTACCTCATCGTGGGGCTGAACCAGGATAAAAAAACCTTTGTGTCCTTTATCCCATTTAACCCCTTCAAGCTAACCTAACTGCGATGGCTCCACACCTAGGGCATCTATCATGACAAATCCATGATAGTTGGCGCCCACTGTGGGGCTGGTGCATGGTGGTTTCCAGTTCTTGAAGGGCAGCTCCGCAGGGCTCAAGGGATACGTCGTGGACCAAATGACTAAGAGTCACTATGGCAAGCTCTACATCGACGATTCAGGATGGGGCACCGAGGCTGGATCGATCGAGTATGGGTACCGGGTCCCCTTTGGGAAATCCATGTCTTCATCGGCAAGATCGGCGAGTCTGGGCCTGAGTCGGACATCTGTACCGACATCATCGAGATGGCTTAGCATGCACGACCCACCAAGGCTAGAGCCCCTGTCAGGCATGCTTTCACAGGTTTCATCCATGGAGCGGATCAAGATGAAAGATCTGCGTCTGAAGGAGAGACGTAAATATACTCCGACGGTGAATCCTCAACTGGCGAGACCGATTCGGTGTATCAACTGCAGAACGACGGGCTTGGGGGCTGTTTCGATGGTGATAGTAATCCAGATTCCTATGAGCCGCTGAAACGAGTTGCGATCTTCATGGCCGGCACACAATTTGTGCTTGGTCCAACTACAGCCGCGGCTATGACCTCCGGCTCAACGGCTGCGGCGACAGCTGGAGCGGGCATTTCGGCACGATCACCATCTCTCCGATTGTCTAAACTATTGGAGGCGTTGGCAACCTTATTGGCCGCAGAGGTGACACCGGAGAATCAAGAACAACACAAGGCGGACATTGCGAAGCTGCGAGATGAGATAGCTCAAGCTAAGGAGGAATTCAATGCTGAGAACACCAGGATGACCACAGAACAAGTCGCGTTGGATGCTCAGGCCCAAGGATTCAAGAAGAGTCATTCGGCTTACCTTGGATCAGAACGCCTCGAACGCCGTCATGAGGAGGAGGCATGAGACCCGCCTGCCTGCAGAGTGTGAGGCTAGGAACTTGTTTAACACACCTGGGGCAGGGACCAGCGACCTGTCCATGGTGAACCGGGCGGTTGAGACGGTTGTGACTGGGCACCGGTTCAGCCGCGAGCCATGGACCCGCCTCATTCGAATGTAACTCCGCCTCAGCACGTCCCGATGCCTCTGGGTCATTACTCTAATCCTTTGGACAACATGGTCGCTGCAGCAACACGATTAGCGGCTATCCCTGTTGAGGGTGAGTCTCCGGCGGCGACGGAGATACGGAGAGCCAGCGAGCTTCTTCAAATAGCTGTAGCTCAACACGTGGCCTATTCGTACAACCGTGAGTGTATTCACTCAACCCCTCGTCCGATCCGGAGTTATAACAGGCGTATGGAGTCACCAGTAGTTTCAAGCAGTGAGAAGAACCACAACCAGCCTCGTAGGCATGACCCGTCGCGTGCTGGTAATAATGCTCAGACCTTAGTGGATCAAGGCACGGCGGGGCATGACGCTGACCTGGCGGCTCAGTTGGCGGCTCATCCGCAGTCTCCGGTTTACCCGACGGCGTCTGTCGATGTAGGGGTGACCTCTAAAACACTTGGTGTGCCGTGTTTAGTGCCAGCAATACGCAATGAGCATTTGCCTAAAGATTTCAAGGCCCCCCGCAAGGTGCCTAACTATACGGCGGATCAACCCCTGGAGGCTTGGGTCGAGAGTTATGAAATGGCCATGGAAATGCTGGATGTTGGTGAAGCTGCTTGCGCTAAGTACTTCACCATGATGTTAGATGGACCAGCGCGCACTTGGCTGAAAGGATTGCCCCCTAACTCCATCGGCTCGTGGGCAGAGTTGAAGTCGCGTTTGGTCAAAAATTTCAAAGACACGTGCAAGCAGCCTATTTCAATCGTTGATCTAGATTCATGTGTCCAGAACGGGGGAGAGTCGACGACCCATTGGGTGCCCCGGGTCTCAACTGTTATCCATTCATCAGACAATATCAACGCCGGTTCAACCGTTCTGATGTTAGAAAAGAATTCTCGCTTCCTTCCCCTTAAACAAAAGCTAGTATGACTTAAGCACCACTGCAATGACATGGGAGAGGTCATGGCGGCTCTTGTTAAGTATGTAGATTCGGATGGTACTAAAGATCCAGAGTCTGATGAGGAGAAAGCAGGCAAGGGAAAGAAGAATGGCAACGCCAGAGGGCAGCACCATAATGCGACGGGTGAGGGCAGTAATGGTAAACGCAAGCCGACAGATGGCGGTTTTGATTTTGTGGCCAATACCAATACACAGAATAATCATCAGCGTCGAAAAGGAAAGGGGTCAAACACCCGGTTCGAGGGGCCGAGGCACAATCTTGAGGCCCTGTTGAATCAGCCTTGCCCAAAGCATGGTACGGATGAGAAACCATCTAGCCATCTGTGGAAGGATTGCTACATCATGAAAGAGTATAAGAATTCTGGTTTTCCTCAGAATAACAATGGCCCGTCTGGCGGGTCAGGGCCCGGCTTTCACGGGCCTGGTTTTGGAGGTGGCGGTTCAAGCTCCGGTTTTCAAGGACAGGGCAACCAAGGCGATTTTAATCAGCAATCTTATCAGGGGGACATCAGCAACAGTCTGATTATCAGAGCAACCGAAAGTAGCTGAATAGTGGTCAGTATCACGTCTTTACCACAAGCTTGTGCAAACGAGATCAGAAGATTCATAAGCGGGCAATAAATTTGGTTGAGCCGGCGGTCCCTCGATACTTGAGGTGGTCTGAGCAACCTATCGTACGGAGCCGTGATGATCACCCGCCACAAGTTGATAATCCACGTCAGTTAGCTTTGGTGGTCGCTACTCAGGTGGGAGGATACAAGGTGACCAAGGTGTTTATGGATGGAGGCAGTAGCATCAATATCCTTTACTATGATACCTTCCGTCGTATGAATTTAAGTGACAAGGATCTTCAGACATCCAATACGGTTTTTCATGGGGTGGTGCCTGGTAAGTCAGCATATCCAGTGGGTAAGATAATGTTGGAAGTGGCTTTTGGTGATGACCAGGACTAAAGAGCAGAGAAATTGACCTTTGAGGTGGTCAAGATCAGGAGTCCTTACCATGCTTTGTTTGGGTGGCCGGTTTATGGCAAGTTCATGGCCCGACCTTGTTATGTTTATTTGCAGCTTAAGATGCCGGGTCATAAGGGCACCATCACAGTAAACGGTGACGGGAATATAGCCTTGGAGTGTGAAGAGGGTGATGCCGCTTATGCTGCATCGGTTTGCGCAACAGAGGAGTTGAAATTTTCCAAAGATAACGTTGACCTTGCAGACATGACCCCTTTGAAAATGCCAGCTACAGAGCATGATCCTTTGCTGATGTTTAAGTTAGTTGATGACACTAAACATGTTGATTTTGTTCCTGGCGACTCATCCCAACAGTTCACTATCAGTGCTAATCTGGATCCTAAATAGGAAAGCACGCTCATCAAGTTCATCCGTGAGAACCGGGACATCTTTGCATGGAAGCCTTCAGACATGTTAGGTGTACCAAGGGAACTCGCTGAGCACACTCTCAATATCGATCCATAGTTCAAGCCGGTCAAACAATTTCTTTGTCATTTTAATGAAGAGAGGTGCAAGGCTATTGGGGAAGAAGTGGCCCGGCTCTTGGCGGCTGGGTTCATTGTTGAAGTTTTTCACCCCGAGTGGTTGGCTAACCCGGTGCTAGTGCTTAAGAAGAATGGTACTTGGTGTATGTGTGTGGACTACACAGATCTTAATAAAGACTGTCTGGATGATCCTTTTGCTCTCCCTCGTATTGATCATATCATTGATGCTACGGCGGGTTGTGAGCATTTGAGTTTTTTAGATGCTTATTCAGGTTATCATCAGATCAAGATGGCAGTTAAGGACCAGGAGAAGACAACTTTCATAACTCCTTTTGGGGCCTTCTGCTATGTGTCTATGCCCTTTGGGCTCAAGAGTGCCCAGGTGACTTATCAGCGCTGTGTTCAGAATTGTCTCCATGACTAGATTGGGCGCAATGTTCATGCCTACGTGGATGACATAGTTGTGAAATCAAGGAAGAAGGAGACCTTGTTAGATGATTTGAAGGAGACCTTTGACAACCTCCGGGTCTACAAAATGAAGCTTAACCTAGCCAAATGTGTTTTGGGGTTCCAGCTAGCAAGCTCTTAGGTTTCTTGGTCTCTGAATGGGGTATCGAGGCTAAGCCGGAGAAAATTAAGGCTATCACCTCTTTGGCTAAACCGGCGTGTATCAATGATGTTCAATGTTTGGCGGGTCGTATTGCGGCCTTAAGCCGGTTCATCAGCCACCTGGGTGAGAAGGCCATTCCTCTGTACCAGATGATGAAGAAAACATACCACTTTGTTTGGAGTGATGCTGCTAACCAAGCATTCGAGGCGCTGAAAAAAAAATTGGTTGATCCGCCGGTCCTTGCAACTCCTATTGATAAGGATCCTTTGCTTTTATATGCGGTTGCCAATAGCAAAGCTGTTAGTGTAGCAGTGGTTGTGGAAAGGAAAGAATCAGGCAAAGAGTATCCGGTTCAGCGTTCGGTTTACTACGTCAGTGAGGAACTCATTGAATCCAAACAGAGATACCCCCATTGGCGAAAGTTGGTTTATAGAGTATTCATGGCTAGTCGCAAGTTGAAGCAATACTTCCTTGGCCATCCCATCACGGGGGTTAGTTCTGCTCCCCTAGGAGACATTATTCAGAACAGAGAGGCCATAGGCCGGGTGGCTAAATGGGCCATTGAATGAGCTTGGACCTCATGGCCTGAAGTATGTACCACGAACATCTATCAAATCTCAAGTGCTTGTGGATTTTATCAATGATTGGACAGAGCTGCAAATGCCCGAGGAGAAGCCGGATAACAGCTATCGGACTATACATTTTGATGGGTCCAGACAGTTGGAAGGCTCGTGGCTGGAGTTGTTTTGACTTCCCCACGAGGTGATTAGTTCTGTTATGTTTTACGATTAATGTTCCCTTGTACTAACAATGCAGTTGAGTATGAGGCCTTGCTCCATGGTCTTCGGATGGCTAAAGAGATGAATCTAAGTCGGATGAGATGTTTCAGTGACTCGGATCTGGTGGCCCATCAAGTTTCAGGAATTTGGGATTCAAAAGACCCCCTCATGGCGGCTTACCGCCAGGCGGTTGATGCGATTGCTGGTCATTTCAAGGGTTATCAGGTGGAACGTGTGGATCGAAGGAAAAACAAGGTGGCTGATGCATTAAGCCGGCTCGACTCTCAACGTAAGCCGGTGCCACCCAATGTTTTTCTCGATATTTTGGATAATCCTTCGGTTAAATTGCCTATAGAGGAGGATCTTGCTATCCCTGACCCGGAGGCACAGTTGGTGGCTGCTCTTCATGTTATTCCTGATTGGACAGTGCCATATTTGACTTATATGACCCGAGGCGAGTTACTTGAGGATGAAACTCTGGCCAGGCAGATAACATGACGATCTAAGCCAATGACTATTGTCAACGGCGAGCTGTACCGACGCAGTGTCACAGGGGCGTTCCAATGTTGCATTTCTCTATAGGAGGGCTGTGAGATACTATGAGAGATTCATGAAGGAGATAGCGGTCATCATGCCGGCTCTAAGTCCCTTGTCGCCAAGGCTTTTCGTCATGGGTTTTATTGGCTGACGTCTCATGCAGATGCAGAGGATCTACTTAGCAAACGTGACGCTTGTCAAAAATTTTCCAAGCGTGCTCACGTGCCGGCTCAAGAATTGAGGATTATTCCATGTAACATCCCAAATTTTCAATTTGGAATGTTATACATAGATCATATTGCATTTGCATGTTTTCGCATTTTTGTTCGTGGAGTTCCTCAAAATTATAAGCAACTCAAGGACCTACGGAGAGAGTTGGGAATCTTACCGTTTTCGTATTTGAGTTCGCTCGAATACCGGTACTAGGACAGTGTGATTCTAATTATTTTTCTCTACTAGAAATGTTTCTAAAGACAAAATATGAGCGGAGATGATATGACTTCTCCAAAATAACAGAAATATTGGAGGAAAAAATATTAAAATCACTTTTGGTATTTTTCTGGATTTATTTGCGGATTTATTTGCATAGGAAAAATACGCGTTTTCCAAAATTGCATTTAGGTCCGGGAAAAATGTTCACTTTGTCCTAAATATTATAAGAGGACGGTGGAAATTTATTTCGGGAATTTTGGAGTCCGTTTGGTATTTCTTTTGTTAGTTTTTTCTGCGTCGGTACTCTTTTAGAAAAAAAAACAGAAACCGACTTGGACTCGTAAAGGACCAGGACTCTGGGCTTTATATAGCGCCAGAGCCGGCCCGTTTCGCCCACCCCAGTGCCCCGTCGCCCAAACCCTAGCCGCCCGTCGCCCGCCGCCGCTGCCGCCCAACGCCGCGCCGCCGCCTGCCGCCTGCCGCCGCCGCCCGCCCGCCGCCGCCCCGCCACGCGACGCCGCCGCACCGCCGCCCGCCCGCCGGAGTACCCGCCGCCCGCCGCCGGAGTTGCCGGAGTTCGTCGAGGTAGTTTTTTTTTGAAAACCGTTCGGTTTAGAAGTAAACCCGTAGATTCGTTTTTTTAGATTAGATCGGTTCGGTTTTTTCAGTTTAGCTATTTAGCGGACGTTCGTCCGTACATTCGTTTTAACGTACGGTTTTCGTTAGTTAAACCGCAGACAGATAACGTTCGTTCGTTAGCCTGTTCGTCGTTTTTCTTTTTCGGGGTATTTATCCGCGGTTTTTCCGATCGGGATTTCTGCCCTGATCTTGTTTTTCGTTTTTCTTTTCGCTCGAGAGTCGGAATCAGGTGATTCAAAATCCCAGATCTTCGTCTCGAAGCCCTCTTTACGTTAGATCAACTTGAACAAAGTTTTGGCTACTGTAAAATTTGACTTTAGGCCAACTAGTAATTCGGAGCTCGTTTCTTTTGCAGTTTGAGTTTCGTTGCTTCTTTCAAGTTGATTCTCTTTGCAAACCGGAGTTCTTAAGTTGAACTTTCTGGTTAGATCTCTTATTTGAGTTTTACCCGTGCCTTAGTTAAGTACTTATTATATGCTTGTTATTTTGATTGCGATAGAGTACCCAGAGTGCGCCGCTTGCTACTTTGAGTCTCTAGGTTTTGCGGATCATCAGCAAGGCAAGTAACACTTTGATCATGCTTTCCAATTACTCAGTTTTCATTGCATTAGTCCAACCCTCACACATTGCATGAGTAGGATAAATTAACTTGCGAGACTGGGAAGTAGTTTGAGGTAGTACCTATTACCTGCATTGCATTCAAACCCTTGGGAGTTACTTCTACGTTTGCTGTTAGGACATGCTATGCTCGTAGACGTGGATTGGGTGAGTGAAATCCATGACAGATGTGAGTTGTTAATTAATGGTTCAACTTAAGGTGGCAACATTAATACACATCTGGGTGGATTGAGGCATCTGGGTATTCCAGGATTGCCTGTTTTTCTTTTGGACCGCCACCCAGGCTCAAAGGGATCATGAGATTTTTCATACTGGAAACTTCCGTGTGCAGCCACATGCCAATATGGGCTCTGGCATAGTTGAGTAAGTTGTGGGAAACCTTTCAATGATGGGCTAGCAGATGTAGTTGAGTTTTGTAGGTGTACCAGCCTATCTATCTGGTTAAGGGGACCTCTTCGGAAAGACTGTGTCTCGGTCATCCGTTTCTCAAACACCATGCAGTGCGAGAAACCAAACGGAGGCGATCAAGTCTTGTGGGGAAAGTGCACAAACCTCTGCAGAGTGTACAAACTGATCATGATTAACCGTGTCCCCGGTTATGGACGTCTTGAGTATCTAGTACTTGGATTATCATGTGCATCTCAACATGTTACTTTAAATTAATTTTGTTGGGTTTAATGATTACTTTTAATTAGGGTTGAGAGGATGTCTATCTTCTCAACAATATTTCAACTAACATGATAGTTAATTAAAATACATTCCTTTGAAGTAGGGAAAAATTGGCTTTACGCAAAAAAAAAACTTAACCATAGATCTTTCCACCAGCCATATTGCATATAGTATAGCTTTACTTTCATTGCATCTCTTGTGTTACCTTGCCAGCATATTCCATGTGCTGACCCGTTTTCGGGCTACAACGTTTCATGTTGCAGACTTTTCAGACGACGAGTAAGATGCCCCTTTTTAGGTCGTGGTTCTATACTCAGTGATGCCGCTGGAGTTGATGGACTCACTTATCTTCCAAGCCTTCCGCTGTTATCGTGTTAGATGGCCTTCAGCCATATTATTTGTAATAAATCCATCGTTGGACTATCAATGTAATAAGTGTGTGATTGCTACTCTGTTATAAATCGTTCAAGTACCGTGCGTGTCAGCATTACTGATCCAGGGATGACACTGATGCACGGAGATCAGACTGTTTGAGGTCTGTCGCTACAAGATGGTATTAGAGCACACGCTGACTATAGGACACGACCACTAAGACAAGCCCTAGAACATAATTCACTCTTCTCTTTTCTGACTCCTCATCTTTTCTACTCTTTAGGATGGTGGAAGCAAAGCACAAGTTCATGCAACCGGATGATGACACGCCATTTGGACGACACCTGAAGGAAGTCACAAGATATCTCAACATTGGATTACCAAGTTTCACTGGAACCTACAATGCCACTCTACCTGAGGAGGAGCGTTGGTTGATTCAAGCCCAAGTTCCAGGAAGGACGTTCGCACCCGTCACCTCACTCATAGCATTTTCCTTTAATGCGCCTACATGGAGCCTAGGAAGGAGTATGGCAGCCCACATCGCTATGGGAAGGATTGGAGAAGTCTACAAGCAGGAGCTAAAGGACACCATCTACCAGATTTGTGGATGCCGAGATGAGAATTGGGATTTGATCAACACTAAGAAGGGTATATCCGTTGCAGCATACATCCAGGAGTTGAACCACCACATTCGTCGCCAGGAGCACCAGATGTGTGCTGGGATGATAGATTTGAAGAAGGCCCTAAATAGGAATTTGGAGCTAGAGGAAGAACTCAAGTCTACACGCGACGGATATGAGGAGGAGATGAAGATACTTGTGGAGAAGAATGATGATTTGACCCGGAAGTTAGGGATACTCATGGGAGAAGAAGACGAGGAAGAAGAACCCAAGGAGATTCCACTGGAAGATTATATCATCATAGATGACACAGATTCGGAAGCTGAGGATAACAAGGATGAAGACTATGAAGATGAAGCTGGGGCAGATATTATGGTATCCTCTGCCGATCAATATTTTTAGATGACCACCCTGTGACCAGTAGTTACCTCCATATATTAGATTTAGAGCACCTTTGTAACGATCGTTCGATTTGTAAGACCTTGTTTGAAATTGATTGGTGTGATATGATTGTGTGTTTGTCTCATGTGCATATGGGTAGTGATTTTCCCTTAGACCTCATTTCTATTCTAATCTCTTCCCTCTACACCCATCAGATGCCTCCAAGACGTGAATTCGAGTTTCCCCCTGATCTCACTCAGTTGATCCAGCAGTAGAACACCCTGATGCAACTTCTTGTCCAGAACACTCAGAACAACCAGAACAACAACAACAACCCTCCACCACCACCACCACCCATGGACAACCTGACACGTTTCTTAAGGTTGCAACCACCCGTGTTTGCTAGCAGCATCGAACCAATTGTGGCTGATGACTGGTTACGCAAGATTGGAAGGGATTTGACCACCGCCAATTGCTCGGAGGCTGAGAAGGTGCAATTTGCCGCACACCAGTTGTCTGGACCAGCCGCAGCATGGTGGGAGAATTACACAGCCACTTACCCCGCAGCCAATGTGACTTGGGATCAGTTTCAGCAAGCCTTTTGTACTGCCCATGTCTCGACTGGAGCCATGAGTATGAAGAAGCAGGAGTTTCGCAATTTGCGACAAGGGAACCGTACTGTGGCCCAGTACGTGGATGAGTTTAGTACCCTATCTCGTTATGCCCCAGATGATGTGGCCACAGATGCCAAGAAGCAGGAGAGATTCATGGAAGGGCTGAATGATGAGATGAGTGTACAGTTGATGGTGGCAACTTCCAATAACTACGAGGACTTGGTTGACTGCACCCTAATGATTGAAAGGAAGCATCAACAGATTGAAAGTCGCAAGAGGAAGTATGGGCAAGGAAAGTATAATTCTGGAGCTCAGCAGAAGCCCTGTTTTACCCCTAAAGCAGTAGGACAGTTTCAGCATACCCATGGAGGACGTAGCTCACACAACCATCACGACACCAAGAATGGTAATGGCAATGGGAATGGAGCCAATGGAAACCAGAACCGCCCTACACAGTCCACACCCACCAAGAGGGATTTTAGCCATGTCACTTGTTATAAGTGTGGGAAGACTGGGCATTATGCCAATGAATGCCCAGAAGCTAAGAATGGGAACGGTAATGGAAGCGCCGGGAAGCAGCCCAACCCGTTCAACAAAGGACAAGTGAACCACGTGACCGTGGAGGAGGTAGAAGAGCAACCAGACGCTGTTGTCGGTAAGTTTTTGGTCAAGACCTTTACCGCAATAGTTCTTTTCGATACTGGTGCATCACATTCATATATTTCAAGGGGATTCATAAATAGACATAGGATGTCCACCCGAGTTCTTAAGACCCCCATGTTAGTAAGTTCACCTGGAGCAGATTATATGGCACAGAAAGGATGTTTTCAGACGCCATTGATCATAGGACACCATACTTTCCCCTCTGACCTAATAGTTCTGGAGTCACAAGGATTGGATGTGATATTAGGTATGGATTGGTTATCGAAGTATGGAGGCAACATTGACTGTGCCAGTAAGTCTATTTTGCTTACCACCCTGGAGGGAAAAATGATTAAGTATGTATCTAGGCATTCGCCTACAAGGACTCAAGTATATTCTCTCACGGGAGTTGTTCAGGAGGAAGTGCCAGTAGTGAAGGATTATCCGGATGTGTTTCCAGAGGAGTTACCTGGCATGCCACCGGATAGAGATATAGAGTTTTTGATTGAAATTTTGCCAGGCACCGGGCCAATTTCTAAGAGACCATATAGGATGCCCGCAAAGGATTTGGAGGAAATTAAGAAGCAAATTAAGGAGTTACTGGATAAAGGATTCATACGCCCAAGTTCTTTGCCTTGGGGTTCGCCAGTACTTCTAGTGGAGAAGAAGGATGGATCGTTAAGGATGGTTGTTGATTACCGAGGGTTGAATGAAGTAACGATCAAGAACAAGTACCCATTACCAATGATCAATGATCTGTTCAATAGATTGCAAGGAGCTAAGGTATTTTCTAAGATCGATCTATGATCAGGGTACCATCAATTGAAGATCCGAGAGCAAGATATACCTAAGACGGCCTTTACCACTAGGTATGGGTTGTACGAGTATACCGTTATGTCGTTTGGTCTGACAAACGCACCGGCATACTTTATGAACCTGATGAACAAAGTGTTTATGGAGTATTTGGATAAGTTCGTCGTAGTGTTCATAGATGATATCTTGATCTTCTCGAAGGATGAAGAGGAGCATGCAGAGCATTTGCGTTTGGTATTGGAGAAGCTCAAAGAGCACCAGCTATATGCCAAGTTTAGCAAATGCGAGTTTTGGTTGAAGGAAGTCGGATTCCTTGGACATGTTATATCCGAAGAAGGAATAGCAGTAGATCCCGCCAAGGTGGATACTGTGACCAATTGGGAAGCACCGACGACCGTTGGAGTGATCCGGAGTTTTCTTGGACTCGCAGGGTACTACTGGAGATTTACCGAGAATTTCTCGAAGATTGCAAAGCCAATGACGGAGTTGTTGAAGAAGGACACCAAGTTCTGTTGGACCGAGGAATGTAAGACTAGTTTCCAGGAGTTGAAGAAAAGGTTGGTCTCATCCCCTGTGTTGATTTTGCCAGATCAACATAAGGATTATGAGGTGTACTGCGACGCTTCACGTCGAGGACTTGGAGCAGTTCTTATGCAGGAAGGAAGAGTTGTTTCGTATGCTTCATGACAACTAAAACCTCATGAGATGAACTATGCCACCCACGATTTGGAGTTAGCAGCCGTAGTGCATGCATTGAAGACGTGTAGACATTTTCTCATTGGAAACCATTGTGAAGTATATACGGAACTCAGAAGGAGTTGAATCTTAGGCAAAGGAGATGGCTGGAACTCATTAAGGATTATGACATGAGATTGCATTATCATCCCGGAAAGGCTAACGTAGTAGCTGATGCGCTAAGCCGTAAGAGCCATGTAAATACCCTAATGATGGAGGAATTTCCAAAGGAGTTAGCCGAGGACCTATGAGAACTACGTTTGGAGATAGTTCCGAGAGGCTATGTAGCAACGCTAGAAATCCAGTCTACCCTGATGGATAAAATCAGAGAAGCTCAGAAAGCTGACAAGGAGGTTGTCGCTATAAAGGAGAGGATGAGCGAAGGAAAAGCTAAAGGTTTTCGTGAGGATGAACACGACACCCTATGGTTTGAGGATCGAATCTATGTGCCCAATGACCTGGAGATTAGGAAGTTGATTTTACAGGAGGGCCATGATTCACCGTACTCGATTCACCCAGGAAATACTAAGATGTATTTGGATTTGAAGGATATTTTCTGGTGGACCGGTATGAAGAAGGATATCGCGGAGTATGTAGCAGTTTGTGATGTATGCCAGAGAGTGAAGGCAGAACATCAGAAGCCAGCAGGATTGTTACAACCTATGCCAATACCCAAATGGAAGTGGGAGAAGCTTGGCATGGATTTTATCACCGGATTTCCCAGGACCAAAGCAGGATATGATTCAATCTGGGTAGTAGTAGACCGATTGATGAAAGTAGCCCACTTTATTCCTGTGAAAACCACATATACCAGTGCAAGGTTGGCAAAGATATACATGACTAGAATTGTATGTCTGCACGGAGTTCCGAAGAGCATCGTATCAGATAGAGGAACCCAGTTTACCTCAAAGTTCTGGAATCAGATACATGAAACTTTGTTCATCCGCAGACAGATGGACAGACGGAGATAGTCAATCAGATTCTGGAAGATATGCTAAGAGCCTGTGCATTAGATTATGGATCTAGTTGGGATGACAACTTGCCTTACGCAGAGTTCTCATACAACAACAGTTATCAAGCCAGTTTGAAGATGGCACCGTTCGAGGCATTGTATGGAAGGAGATGCCGAACACCGTTGTCGTGGGATGAAGTTGGAGACCGACAATTGTTTGGACCAGACTTAATCAAAGAGTCTGAGGAGAAGCTGAAGTTGATTCGAGATAGACTGAAGGTAGCTCAGTCCAGGCAGAAGAGTTATGCCGACTCGAAGCGTAAGGAGATAACCTATGAGATCGGAGACAGAGCATACTTGAGAGTATCGCCTCTGCGAGGAGTTAAACGTTTCGGAGTTAAAGGGAAGTTAGCCCCAAGATTTGTGGGGCCTTACCGTGTTTTGGAACGCATGGGAGAGGTTGCCTACAAATTGGAATTGCCTGAAGGATTGTCAGGAGTGCACGACGTGTTTCACGTTTCGCAGCTTAAGAAGTGCCACGCAGAGATGGCCGATATACCGCTTAGAGACACAGTACCCCTGGAAGCAATTCAGTTGGACATTGACCTGACCTACGAGGAGAAGCCCGTTAAGATTCTCGAGTTTTCGAGCAGAGTTACTCGCAACAAGGTTATCAAGTTTTGCAAAGTTCAGTGGAGTCACCACACCGAGGAAGAAGCCACCTGGGAACGAGAAGATGATCTACGCACGGACCACCCACACCTGTTCTCTAGCCAAGTCGAATCTCGAGGGCGAGATTCATTCTAAGGGGGGGGGGTAGGTTTGTAACATCCCAAATTTTCAATTTGGAATGTTATACATAGATCATATTGCATTTGCATGTTTTCGCATTTTTGTTCGTGGAGTTCCTCGAAATTCTAAGCAACTCAAGGACCTACGGAGAGAGTTGGGAATCTTACCGTTTTCGTATTTGAGTTCGCTCGAATACCGGTACGAGGACAGTGTGATTCTAATTATTTTTCTCTCCTAAAAATGTTTCTAAAGACAAAATATGAGCGGAGATAATATGACTTCTCCAAAATAACAGAAATATTGGAGGAAAAATATTAAACTCACTTTTGGTATTTTTCTGGATTTATTTGCATAGGAAAAATACGCGTTTCTGAAAATTGCATTTAGGTCCAGGAAAAATGTTCACTTTGTCCTAAATATTAGTAGAGGACGGCGAAAATTTATTTCGGGAATTTTGGAGTCCGTTTGGTATTTCCTTCGTTAGTTTTTCTGCGCCGGGACTCTTTTAGAAAAAAAACAGAAACCGACTTGGACTCGTAAAGGACCAGGACTCTGGGCTTTATATAGCGCCAGAGCCGGCCCGTTTCGCCCAGCCCAGCGCCTCGTCGCGCAAACCCTAGCCGCCCGTCGCCCGCCGCCGCTGCCGCCCGCCGCCGCCGCTGCCTCCCGCCGCCGCCCAGCGCCGCGCCGCCGCCTGCCAGCCGCCGCCCCACCCCGCGACGCCGCCGCACCGCCGCCCGCCCGCTGGAGTACTCGCCGCCCGCTGCTGGAGTCGCCATGGTTCGTCGAGGTAGTTTTTTTTGAAAACCGATCGGTTTAGAAGTAAACCCGTAGGTTCGTTTTTTAGATTAGATCAGTTCGGTTTTTTTCGGTTTAGCTATTTAGTGGACGTTCGTCCGTACGTTCGTTTTAACGAACGATTTTCGTTAGTTAAATTGCAGACAGCGAACGTTCGTTCGTTAGCCTGTTCGTCGTTTTTCTTTTTCGGGGTATTTATCCGCGGTTTTTTCGATCGCGATTTCTGCCCTGATCTTGTTTTTTGGTTTTTCTTTTCGCTCGAGAGTCAGAATCAGGTGATTCAAAATCCCAGATCTTCATCTCGAAGCCCTCTTTACGTTAGATCAACTTGAACAAAGTTTTGGCTACTACAAAATTTGACTTTAGGCCAACTAGTAATTCAGAGCTCGTTTCTTTTGCAGTTTGAGTTTCGTTGCTTCTTTCGAGTTGATTCTTTTTGCAAACCGGAGTTCTTAAGTTGAAGTTTCTGGTTAGATCTCTTATTTGAGTTTTACCCGTGCCTTAGTTAAGTACTTATTGTATGCTTGTTCGTTTGATTGCGATAGAGTACCCGGAGTGCGCCGCTTGCTACTTTGAGTCTCTAGGTTTTGCGGATCATCAGCAAGGCAAGTAACACTTTGATCATGCTTTCCAATTACCCAGTTTTCATTGCATTAGTCCAACCCTCACACATTGCATGAGTAGGATCAATTAACTTGCGGGATTGGGAAGTAGTTTGAGGTAGTACCTATTACCTGCATTGTATTCAAACCCTTGGGAGTTACTTCTACGTTTGCTGTTAGGACATGCTATGCTCGTAGACGTGGATTGGGTGAGTGAAATCCATGACATATGTGAGTTGTTAATTAATGGTTCAACTTAAGGTGGCAAGGTGGATTGAGGCATCTGGGTATTCCAGGATTGCCTGTTTTTCTTTTGGACCGCCACCCAGGCTCAAAGGGATCGTGAGATTATTCATACTGGAAACTTCCGTGTGCAGCCACATGCCAATATGGGCTCTGGCATAGTTGAGTAAGTTGTGGGAAACCTTTCCATGATGGGCTAGCAGATGTAGTTGGGTTTTGTAGGTGTACCGGCCTATCTATCTGGTTAAGGGGACCTCTTCGAAAAGACTGTGTCTCGGTCATCCGTTTCTCAAACACCATGCAGTGCAAGAAACCAAACAGAGGCGATCGAGTCTTGTGGGGAAAGTGCACAAACCTCTGCAGAGTGTACAAACTGATCATGATTAGCCGTGTCCCTGGTTATGGACGTCTTGAGTATCTAGTACCTGGATTATCATGTGCATCTCAACATGTTACTTTAAATTAATTTTGTTGGGTTTAATGATTACTTTTAATTGGGGTTGAGAGGATGTCTATCTTCTCAACGATGTTTCAACTACCATGATTGTTAATTAAAATACATTCCTTTGAAGTAGGGAAAAATTGGCTTTACGCAAAAAAAACTTAAGCATAGAGCTTTCCACCAGCCATATTGCATATAGTATAGCTTTACTTTCATTGCATCTCTTGTGTTACCTTGCCAGCATATTCCATGTGCTGACCCGTTTTCGGGCTCAACGTTTCATGTTGCAGACTTTTCAGACGGCGAGTAAGATGCCCCTTTTTAGGTCGTGGTTCTATACTCAGTGATGCCGCTGGAGTTGATGGACTCACTTATCTTCCAAGCCTTCCGCTATTATCGTGTTAGATGGCCTTCAACCATATTATTTGTAATAAATCCATTGTTGGACTATCGATGTAATAAGTGTGTGATTGCTACTCTGTTATAAATCCTTCAAGTACCGTGCGTGTCAGCATTACTGATCCAGGGATGACACTGATGCACGGAGATCAGACTGTGTGAGGTCTGGTTGCTACATTCCAATTACTTGGCTGCTTGTGGTCTGGGGGATGGATATGGTTGGGCCTTTCAAGAGGTCCAATGACAAAAAGACTCACCTCTTGGTGGCAGTTGAGAAGTTTACAAAGTGGATTGAGACTGAGCCAATCAACAAATGTGATGCAGCGACGGTGATTCAATTCATTAAAAAGGTGATCTTTCGCTTTGGATACCCCCATAGTATCATCACTAATAATGGTACCAATTTGTCTAAGGGTGCTATGAATGAGTTCTGTCAACAAGAGCATATCCGTCTTGATATTTCATCTGTGGCTCACCCCCAATACAATGGACAAGATGAGAGGGAGAATCAAGAGTTCTTAAGAGGCATCAAGCCCCGTCTTATGGTCCCTCTGTAGAGGACGCCGGGTTGTTGGGTTGAGGAGTTACCTTCTGTACTATGGAGCATCAACACTACCCCTAACAGATCTACGGGTTACACGCCTTTCTTCATGGTTTACGGGGCAGAGGCGGTTCTCCCCAGTGATATACGTCACGATTCGCCTCGCGTGGCGGCTTATGTTGAAGCTGTTAATGAACAAGCATGTCAGGATGACCTTGATCTCCTGGATGAAGAGCGTGACCATGCAGCGGCTCGATCAACAATCTATCATCAAGACCTGCACCATTATCATAGTCGTCGGGTTAAAATTCGCACCTTTCAAGAAGGTGACTTGGTGCTCCGGCTCATCCAGGATCAAACTAATATGCACAAGCTATCCCCACCTTGTGAAGGACCTTTTGTTGTGAGCAAGAATTTGCATAACGATTCATACTATCTCATCGATGTTCGAGACCACATGGACTCTCGCACGTCAGAGGAGGAGACCCGTCGGCCGTGGAATATTGCTCATCTTCGGCCTTATTACACCTGAGCCACCAGCTCTTGTGATGTACATATCTCAGTCAATGTATTTATACTATGATTAATACAATAAAGCCGACATCCCTGATAATTCTGGGCATCTGTCATTTCATTTCTGGATATTTGAGTCTTTATTAAATACATGGGGCTTCCTGCTCACTGAGCATAGCTATGACTACCCTTTGATCCGGCTTATAGGCTGGGCTATAAAAATCACTTGGGGGCTTCCTGTTCAAACATAGATGTATTCACCAAAGAGAACATAGCGTTACTACCCTCTTGACTGGCTTGGAACACCAGGTGTATTCACCAAAGTTTCCGGGTTATCCTATTCAAACATATTCACCAAAGAGGACATAACCTTTTAATTGGCTTGGAATGCTAGGTGTATTTACCAAAAATATTCGGGTTATCCTGCTTTCTAGAGTCTGCCACTCCGCGCAGGTAATTCTGGAATGACCCGCCAAACTCTTGACAGCCAATCTAATAGACCCTAAACTTGTCAATGTTAAAACAACGGTTTGTCATGTGAGGCCCGACTTACAAGGTGTAAAAATTTAACTCAGTGGCTTGGCGGCCCATGAAATCACTTGAGATTTAGGCTCGGCGGCATATGAAAGCCTTGTTTTTCTCGATTTAATTCGTTATCTTTTTTCGGAGCATTTTATTGGACTCATATATTTATGCCATATTAACATATGGTTTGGAAAAGTTTCAGGCCATGTAGCCTTTATCATTATGGCTCATATTTGAACATACCTGGAGTTTAATTACTCGGCCGGGCTTAAGACAATAAGTCACCAGCATGATATGATTAAGCACTTGGAGTTTATGCTCTAAGGCCCTTTGGGGGTTACTGCCCTTATCCGCTGCACATGGTATATTAAACCGGAGCCCGAACAAAACTTCACAGGTATGATTTTTGTTTTTATATGAAGATATGAGGTTTTGATATACTTCCATGGTTATGGACTACAATCACCAGCAATTTATATATGGAATATCATGACTCGCCCTGGGGTAAGCCGCGAGGGAAAATATTATGTGCTTATGCGCATGAATGGTGAGGCATGTCATCGGCATAAAGCTAAATCATAAGCATCCAAATCAGTTTTTTATACCGCAAACAGGCAATTCAAAGTGCAAACAAAACATGCACGATGGCATGACATGACATTGTTTCCAACTAGCCTATTACAAGGCGTCATCTGGCCCAAAGAAATAATTGTTTTGGCTATGATTACCTAAATGATAATAAGGGTAAGCCGGCTTTATGAACAACTATCCTGGCCTTGGCGTGATGATGATTCCGAGTTATCTCCCACCGGTTCTTCTTCCTCTTCGTCACCCGTTGGCTAGAAGTCAGAGGTGGCACAATTGATCCCAGTCAAATCCTTGAAAACAAATTCACCATCTATAAGGGTTGACGGGTCAATATCAGGGGCGAAGGTATGCTTACATTTCGGCGGGATAAGATCTACGACTTCATGAACCGGCGGCTTCACTTTGGCATTATCAGCATCGTAAACCAGACGATATTTGGAAAGGTCAGTTTCCTCAGCTAATTGGATGGCCAAAGGACACATCTCCCTTACTATTTGAGTGAAATCCGCAGTAAGGAAGGGAGACCCGTCTTCTTTGAAGCTTGGACATCCAGTGGCTAATTCGGCCGGGTCAAGTTCGGCTTGCCATGCTTTTGCCCAGTTTAAAGCAGTAATTGCGCTGGCTCGGGCGGTTGATCGCTCGAGTTCATCCACCCTTTGTGGAAGCACATATAATTTTTCCAACACTTCCTTGATAAGGGAAGGTGGTTGCTTCTTATGGAGGGTAGCGGAAATAGCTCGTTGAGCGCCAGTATACAGCTATTCCACAAGAGTATATACAACCTTAAGCCTCAGGCGCATATCGTCACCCAACATGGAGCTTCTGGAACCTACATGCGCAAAGTATATCCATGAATCGATAAATGACTATAAGACGCTGATGAAACAGGTATAAGGATATGATGTTTACCAAAGATAGCAGTTGTCATCATATTGATTTGCTGTTTTAAGCCGGATAACTCACAAGTCACCGACCTAAGAGCAACCTTAACACCTTCTGCTCTCTTCAATAGAGCTGCCCTCTTAGTTTCCCAACCGTCTCTCTCACTGCTGAAATCCCCCTTCTGCTTTTCAATATTTTCCAAAGTAATTTTGACTTTGGAGTTTGCCTTGGAAATCTCAGATTGCTGAGTTTGAAGGTTCTGCTGCAGATATGTCAATTGGGTTTCTTTCATGCTCAATTCAGCTTGTATGACAAAGAGATGATGCAGTAGCATGTGATTATAATAATCATTTGTAAAGTCCCAAGCACAATACCAGTATTTCACTTGGCACTTGGGGGCTAATGTACTTTTGCGCTATTGCAGACAAATTCTTGAATGACCCGCCTACAGTTATTCCAACTACAGACGACTCATGGGGGCTACATATTTGGACTTTATCCATGATTCTATTGATAACTAAAGGTTTAACTTGTCAGTTTAAACCGGCCTTTGGGGACTACATGTGCAAAATTGAGCTATATGAAGTTCCGGCTCAACTTGACAATTTAAGCCAACCCTTGGGGGCCGCACATGTGAAAATAAAAAAAAATCATAATTTGAAGTTCCGGCTTAGCTTAGCAGCTTAAGCCGGCCCTTGGGGACTACATGCAACGGTTCAATAACACCGGTGCCATTACATGAGCATAAGATCAAAAGGAATTATATACAAGTCTACGACATATTCAAATCTATCATATCTAGTAGGCTTGGTGGCTGGCATACACATAGTGGCATGAAGAGGATGGTGCAGCTTACCTCAAAGCGTTCCTTCATGAGATTGACCAGGCCGGCTTCAAGTTCACAGCTGGTATGAAGGCGGTTTAAATAACTAGAGTGAAGCTCCTGAGCATTGAATTGAGCATAGCTTTCTAGATCCAGCTTCCACTTGCTTTTATCAACATGTGTAATTTCTTCTTTAGCGCTGTGCTTCGATAAGACAGTAGGAGTACTTGGAGTAGTGTAAGCAGTCCTAGTAATGACCACATCTTCAGCTCCATGAGCCGGCTGAGCAGGACTGGGCGGTTTAGCATTTTCTAGGTCAATTTCCATGGAATCCATGGTGACGTGATGCTCTTCTAGCGGCGAATCATCCATTATTGCTTCGGAAGATTGATGCACAAGCTCAGAAATAATGGGTTCTTCCGGGTTGGCAGGTTTGGGATCCTCGACCGATTTATTCAATTTGAGTTTTTTACTAGGCTTGGCCATGGAAATAAAACATATGATGAGATTGGTATAACAGCAGAGCAGAAAACATTAAAATAAACATGCTCAGAGTGTCCTCACCCAGGAGCAGTCTTGAATAAGGGAACCTGAGTCCTAGTGGATTCACCAAAGGAATAATGAGAGGTGTCCTGATAATTTGAATCAGACGGGTTAAGAGGCTGACAAATAAGACCTGCTTTTGGGAAATTTAAGCCGGAAATTTGAGAAACCTCAGCTTGACGCTCGCGATGAGGCAACGTATTGGGTAAGGTGGAAGAAAGGACCCTGCCACTGGTATTCCGGGTTGTACGACAAGCTTCATGCTGCTGCTTCTTCAAAATAAAGTTTGGATCTATGTAAGCTAAGGGGTGAGAAAATCTTACTTTCCGGCACACTCGACGGACTTTCTGCTCTCGCAAAGATTCTAAGCCAGAGGAAAGGACAATTACCTCTTCAACATCTGCGTGGCTGGCCTCGGCATCATCCTGATAATAATCTGTGTCAATAAGATGAATAAAGAGAGAGCCAAGGGAATCAAGTTCTACCACTCACTCATTATCATCCAAATCAAATTCCACAAGCTTTTTGGTCCAGAAGGAGGAGTCAGCCTGAAATAATAAAATTTTAAGCAAGAAAGTCGGCTTTTGGAGTCAACAATTAAGCCGTAAATCGTTCAAAGATACTTACGGTAGGAGGATTATTGCTGACGTAAGATGGAGCCAGTCCGGTTATGCTACATGTTTCAAGGTCCTCATTCAACAACTTGTTTGTCATGATGTTGACATCTTCATCGGTTAGTGCTATGTCATAGTGACGTTGGGGATCCTTGAGGTTACCGGTGCATTCACACATTAAGCCGGGTCGGCGGCTTAAATGCAATATTCTCCATGCAACCCAGCAGCGGGCCAAATCAACTCCATTCAACCAATTGGACATTAAAGCCCGGATCTTTGAAATGACAGGCACATATTTCACCTGTTCCTTGGTGCTGATCCATTCTGGCAAGGGATGTCTGTTTCTAAGCCGGGTTTCACGATAACCCGATAGAGGATTCTCACCTTCGGGGGAGGTGTCTTTGCAATAAAACCGCGTATAATTCCACTCTTTAGGATGGCTAGGGAGTCTGGTGACAGGAAATGTAGCTTCTTTTCACCTGTGAATGGAAATGCCTCCTAGTTCCAAACTAGGCCCATTAGTGAATTTAGTTTGGCGGTTCAAATAGTAGAATTCCCTGAATAATTCTACGGGGGTTCCTGTTGAAGGTACACTTCACAGAAGACTTGAAAATTGCAAATATTTGAAACAGAATTAGGACCAATATCTTGAGGATGGAGCTTGAAGAAGTGCAACACATCACGGACAAATCTTGAACCGGGCGGAGTGAACCCTCAGAGCATGTGTTCAGTAAAAACTATAGCCTCGCCCTACTTAGGCTGTGGAGGAGTTTCCGTGCCTGGGACCCTCCAGTGGATGGCATCTTTTTTGGCTAAGACGCCCGTTTGAACATATTCATTCAGAATTTCCTCGGTGACCCAGGAAACAACCCAATTGCAAGAATTAATAGTCTTGGCTTTCGACATATTTGACTGCAGAAAGAAAGATTGCCGGTTTAATTGTGCTGGTAAGCCAGACAATGTTACGGAGGCCGGTGTGGATAAACCGGAATATAACATCGGGCTAAAAGGATTAAAGGTAAATATTGGCGGCTTAGTAAGGGGCCTAATGATACATGATAGGTTACAATTATGTTATAAGCCGCCCGTAGGGTTGCGATGCAACAGATTGAAGGATATGTCTTCCTAAGTAAAGGAAAACAATTTTTTTTCCGATTGATGCTATAATTTTGGATCTACAGCGAGCTAGAAAATACGAATAAATTCCAAACCTAAGAAGGCAAGGGCGGAAACATTCATGTGCTTGGGTGCTCACTTCAACTGAGGTATTGATTTTAGCTATGAGGAATAAGCACCAAAACAACAGCCACACATTTTTACAACTGGGTTCAGATCTAGTCACGCAATATAAGAGGACCAGATGACAAACGGTGAAGAACGCTAGTGAACAGCGGAAACCCTAAATGTAGATCTATTACACATGAGAAAAAGTACTCACGGACGCTGTTGAGCAGTGGAGGTGCGCCGTAGTTTTCTGGTATGTTCAGGTTGATGCAGCGGCCGGGGTTGGTGCGGTTGAAGAAGGTTGATGGCTGCGGAGCTCGGGGCTGCAGAGGCGTCGCGAGGAGGAAGATGAAGGCGAGGGGGCAGGATGAAAAAGCGAATGAAGGACCCCCCGTCCTTTTTATAAGGAAGTGAATAGATGGCATGCACATGAATCGAGGAGGCCAAAAAAATGATTATGTGGTGACAGAGGCGCCCCAATTTTCGGGAGCCCATTAAAAAGGGATCTACTAAGACGTGCTGAGTTTCATGTACAGTTAAGGTGAGACGACGTCATGGCGGGTTAACATAAGTTCGATATGTGACGTCACAATGGGCTATAGCATTATGGAAAGGAATTAGAGAAGAAAGATTCTGATAGGTCAAGTGTTGAAGATTGACATGAACAAGTTCAAGTCAACCTGTGGCCTAATGTTGGAGATATAACTAGTGGGTGTAACCCGCCCAGGAAGGGCTGGGTCATACCACCGGTGATTTAAGGTAAAGAAGCCCAAGATGGTGATGCGTGAAGGCGCAAGACCCGGAGATGGCTTGAGGCCCGCGAGTGTGAACCACCATATGTGTAACTTGTATTGTAAGGCAAGATTAGTTTGTACCAAGCCGGACTCGTTGTGTATGATCCGGCCGGGACTCTGTAAGCCGCCAGGCATTGACCTACATATATAAAGGGGTGACCCGACAACGGGTTAACTCAATAAACAACCGCTCGAGAGCTAGGTCAAGCATATTCGCTCCTTGGTTACTGAGCCTCGAGCAATACAACCCTAGCTGGATTAAGCTTTTACCTCATCGAGGGGCTGAACCAGGATAAAAACCCTTCGTGTCCTTTGTCCCGTTTAACCCCTTCTAGCTAACCTAACTGCGATGGCTCCACACCTAAGTCATAAACCTAGGGCATCTGTCGTGACAAATCCACGACACACCCCCATCACCCCTCCTTCTCCATGCCACATGCCCCGACGGATGGCGTGGCACCTTTCATCCAAATCACTGCCCCATCCTCCAATTAAGCGTCGCCAATAGCCATTTTGCACCCAGTATAGCGAGAAGCTCAGGAGCACCATAGAAGAAAATCGTGACCGCACACACGGATGAGGTCGTGATGGCTGCCATGCGTGCTGACGGCTAGATCTTGGAGGAGCACCTTCTCTTCGAGACCACCGTTGACACCGCCACGCGGTTGTCCAGTTTAAAATACAATTCATGGTGTTTTATCGAGGCCACCGCGTGTGCCTTCTAGTGATTTGTCCTCTGTAATGTTAATATGCAACCTGATATTCTGAAATGTAATGTTGAGTTAACAGTTTAGGCCAACAATTGCTACATTTCCTAGCAGTTCTCAAGCATTCTTGGTTTCGTTAACCGTCTTATCTTCTATTATATGTTCTGTTCTGCAATGTCGTTCTCAGTTAACAGCTTTGGTTCATTTGTTATGCTGTCTAGTTAAGTGTTTGGTTCAATTATGCAATTTGATGTTCATTTGTTGTGGGTATAATTTTGTATTGTTATGCATGTGAAAAATAAATCGAATTTGGTTGTACTCAAGACACGAAACATATATAATTGCTATATTTCCAAATTGTTTAGCATGCTTGTTTAGGTTAACTGGCTTTGCCATGCGTCTCGTGTTAATCTGTTGGATCTGGAATTTGTTTATTTTTCACTAACATATTCTACTGATAGTATGCCAACTCTTAGTTAACCCGATCAAGATCTTTCTTATATGTGTTGCAGGGAAATGATGAACCACAAGTATAGGGGTCAACCGTAGTCCATTCGTTAAGAGTGTCGAACCCAACGAGGAGCAGAAGGAAATGCCAAGTAGTTTTCAGCAATGTAATGTCTGCAAGCACTAAAATCGTCAGTAATAGATAGTTTGATAGTAAGATAATTTGTAACGAGCAAGTAACAGTAATGGTAAATAGTATGCAGCAAGGTAGCCCAATCCTTTTGTGGCAAAGGACAAGCCAAAGCAGTTTCTTATAATAAGCAAAGAGTTCTTGAGGGCACACAGGAATTTCATCTAGTCACTTTCACCATGTTGGTTTGATTTATGTTTGTTACTTCGATAATTTGATATGTGGGTGGACCGGTGCTTAGGTGTTGTTCTAACTTTAACAAACCTCCTACTTATGATTAACCCCCTCGCAAGCATCCGCAACTATGAGAAAGGTATTAAGATAAAATCTAACCATAGCATTAAACATTTGGGTCCAAATTGGTCCCTTACGAAGTAGCGCATAAACTACGGTTTAAGCTTCTGTCACTGTAGCAACCCATCATCTAATAACTACTCCACAATGCATTCCCTTAGGCCCAAATATGGTGAAGGGTCATGTAGTCGACGTTCACATGACACCACTAAGGGAATCACAACATTCATATCATTGAAATATCAAACACATATCAAGTTCACATGATTACTTGCAACATGATTTCTCCCGTGACCTCAAGAAGAAAAGTAACTACTCACAAGTTATAAACATGCTCAAGATCAGAGGGGTATTGAATAGCATAATGGATCTGAACAAATAATATTCCACCAAATAAACCATATAGTAATCAACTACAAGATGAAATCAACACTACTAGTCATCGACATGTCCCAATCTGAGGTTCCAGTACAAATATTGAACACAAGAGATGAACTAGGGTTTGAGAGGAGATGGTGCTGTTGAAGATGTTGATGGAGATTGGCCTCCCAAAGATGAGAGGGTTGTTGGTGGTGACGATGGCTTCAGTTTCCCCCTCCGGGAGGGAAGTTCCCCTGGCGGAATCGCTCCGCCAGAGGGAAAAAGTGCTCCTGCCCAAGTTCCACCTCGAGACGGTGGCGCTCCATCCCGAAAGTCCTCTCCTTATTTTTTCTAGGTAAAAAATGACTTATAGGGCGCCTGGGCTCCTTTGCGTGCCCAAGTGGGTTGTGCCCACCTGGTGGGCCCTCTCTGGTAGTTATTTGCTCCAATAATTCTTAAATAATCCATAAAAAATCATTTTGAAGTTTCAGCTCATTTGGAGTTATGTAGAATAGGTGGTCTGACATTGCTTTTTCAGGTCCAGAATTCCAGCTGCCGGTATTCTCCGTCTTGATGTAAACCTTGCATATTATGAGAGAAAATGCATTATAATTACTCCGAAAAGCATTATTATGCATAAAAACTTTATAATAACAATAGGAAAATATGATGCAAAATAGACGTATCAACTCCCCCAAGCTTAGATGTCGCTTGTCCTCAAGCGAAAACCAAAATTGAAAAACATGTCCACGTGCTTAGAGAGAGAGGTGTCGATAAAAACAAAATATAGACATAGAAGCATCATGTAAATTATTGTAACAACAACAAACTTTATTAAAGCATGATACAACATAGCTATCATATAACTTCTCATGAACAAGTAACAATTCATCACAACATCGAAGTATAAAGCATAAAATCTATTGAAAACCAACAAACTATGTTCTCAGTCAACTTTGCAACTACAATTCATCATCTTTTCAGGAAGGTTCTCGTATCGGAGCCTTTAGGCAAGTCCACATACACAACCATCATATAGTGTTCTATTATTGCTAACACTCACCGCATACACATGAGTAAAAAGTGTCAACCTAACACATAGAAAGATAGGGGCTTATAGTTTCGCCTCCCAACATATTCACCTCAAGGGTGATGTCAACAATAATAATTCATGCTCACCCATATTCAACTGGATATATGTGCATAGATATTTCCTCACCACATGATGCTTGCGAAAAGAAAAAAGTAAAAAAGGAATAGAGAAGTATACTTTCACTCTTGCATAAAACTAAATACATAAAGTAAAAGATAGGCCTTCATAGAGGGAAGCAGAGGTTGTCATGCGCTTTTTGTTTGCATGCCAAATCCCTTAATGCAAAAGAACGTGACATTATATTGCCCGTTATGATAGCAACCTTTATTATGTAGTCTGTCGCTTTTATTATTTTGCCATCACACGTTTGTACAATGTTCAATTTTTTCTTACACTAAATGATCCAACATATTTAGAAGCAATTTTTATTGCCTTATTGCACCAATGACAACTTACTTGAAGGATCTTACTCAATCCATAGGTAGGTATGATGGACTCTCCAAAAATATTCCGGGTCTAAGGGTTTTTTGATGCACAAGTAGCATCTCTACTTAGGGCAGAATTTTGGCTAGAAAAGATATTGAGCAAGTACCACACGTTAAAAGATCTATGACTATATAACTTCTATGTGAATATGAAGAAACATAAGTCATTAGGTTGTCTTCCTTCTCCAACGTCAACCATTTTGGCATATAATATTTTGATGGGGGCTCACAATCATAAAATATGTACAAGATAGTGTATTTGCATGCGAATCTTCTCTTCCCTTACTAATTCTTTCATGACTTGCATCATTGACCAATTCTATGTTTGTCAATCTCCAATAAATTTTACTACTTATACTTTTCCTTATGTGATGTCATTAATTAACATAAGATTATCATATGGTCTTTTTCATTTATTTTCCTTTATGTTGCTTGAGACAAAGAAGTAAAGAAAACAAAATTCAAACTAAACTTTATTATATAACTCGCACACGATAACATAGATAGATAGATCACTAAGAAAACTCTCAAAGAAATACCAAACTAAACTTTTATTCAACTAATTCAAAAGATAACTAAAGATCGAACTAATGTAAATAAAGGAAAAAGAGGTGGTGCGATACGACACCAGGGCACCTCCCCCAAGCTTGGCTCAAGCCAAGGGGAGTGCCCATACCCGATAGTCAATTATCCTTTGGTGGTGAAGAAGGTGGTGGTGGTGATGATGAGGTAGTGGCGAGCTTATCCGCCGAGTTCCATGGTAGTGGCTCACCATCATAAGATGAAGCAAGAGTCTCGCGAGTCCTGCAACTGGCAGCCAAACTCATACCTTTAAGCCTTGTCTCATATTCAAAGACTTGGTTTTAGAGATCATAGATTTGGCTTTGTTGAAAGTTGATCCGCTCGGTGAGGGCGAAGACGACATCCTTCATGGACTGGCCATCCACCTTGTGATCACGGGTGAAATCCATAATCATGCGGTGATTGGCATCAAGTCCACGCTTGATGTTGGCTTGAACTACGTCGGTATTTCCGCAAAGAGGAAGGGATGATACAGAACAACAACGGTAGGTGTTTCCCTTAGTGATGAGGCCAAGGTTATCGAACCAGTAGGAGAACCACGCAACACTACGTGAATGACACTTGCACACAAATAAAAAATAGTCGCAACCCGACGTGTTAAAGGGGTTGTCAATCGTTTTCGGGTAACGGTGCCATTAAATAGGCAAACGGACATGAGAGATTTGCAAATATTGATAGATCGAACAACAAATATAATAAAGTGCAGCAAGTTATTTTTGTAGTTTTGGTTTAATAGATCTGAAAATAAAAGCAAAGGAAAATAGGCCGTAAAGGCAAATATAATAAATAAGAGACCCAGGGGCCGTAGGTTTCACTAGTGGCTTCTCTCGAGAAAAATAGCAAACGGTGGGTGAAGAAGTTATAGTTGGGCAATTGATAGAATTTAAAATAATCATGTTGATATCCAGGCAATGATCATTATATAGGCATCACGTCCAAGATTAGTAGACTGACTCCTACCTGCATCTAATACTATTACTCCTCACCTCGACCGCTATCCAGCATGCATCTAGTGTATTAAGTTCATGAAAAAACGGAGTAATACAATAAGAATGATGACATGATGTAGAAAAGATCTATTTATGTAGAAATAGAACCCATCTTGTTATCCTTAATGGCAATGATACATACGTGTCGGTTCCCTTTCTGTCACTGGGATCAAGCACCATAAGATCGAACCCATTACAAAGCACCTCTTCCCATTGCAAGATAAATAGATCATGTTGGCCAAACAAAACCCAAATATCGGAGAAGAAATACGAGGCTATAAGCAATCATACATATAAGAGATCAAAGAAGACTCAAATAACTTTCATCGATAAAAAGATAGATCTGATTGTAAACTCAAAGTTCATCGGATCCCAACAAACACATCGCAAAAAGGGTTACATCATATGGATGTCCAAGAGACCATTGTATTGAGAATGAAACGAGAGAGAGGAAGCCATCTAGCTACTAATTACTGACTTGTAGGTCTACAAGGAACTACTCACGCATCATCGGAGAGGCACCAATGGACATGATGCACCCCTCCATGATGGTGTCTAGATTGGATCTGGTGGTTCTGGAACTTGCGGCGGTTGGAACTAATTTTTGTCCACTCCCCTAGGGTTTCTAGAATATTGGGGTATTTATAGAGCAAAGAGGCGGTTTAGGGGGCACCCGAGGTGGGCATAACCCACCAGGGCACGCCCAGGCGTGCCCTGATGGGTTGTGCTCCCCTCAGAGCACTCCCCAGGAGCTTCTTCAGCCCACTGGATGTCTTCTGGTCCAAAAAAATCCACAAAAAGTTTCACTGTGTTTGGACTCCGTTTGGTATTGATTTCCTACGATGTAAGAAACAACAACTATCATTTGGCACTATGTCAATAGGTTAGTACCAAAAATGATATAAAATGACTATAAAATTATTATAAAACATCAAAGAATGATAATATAACAACATGGAACAATAAAAAATTATAGATACGTTGGAGACGTATCAACAGCCCCAAGGTTAATTCCTGCTCTTCCTTGAGTAGGTAAATGATAAAAACAGAATTTTTGATGTGGAATGCTGCCTAACATGTCATCTCATATTCTTTTCTTTGTAGCATGCACATTTGGAATTTTTTATGGTTCAAAGCTATAGTCTAGTTTTGACATGAGACTTAAATACTCAAGCATATCAACAACCAACCATGTCTTTCGAAATATCAATACTAAAGAGTTATCCCTAGCCCATCATGCTCAATCATTGATCCATTCATGCAACACATCCAAATATTAGTTACATCCAATGTTCAAGTGCGATAATAGTGTTTCGTAGTTGGTGCTTTATAAGAGAAGATGGAGACTCAAAATAAAAATAAAAATTGCATAAAGTAAAAGATAGGCCCTTCGCAGAGGGAAGTAGGGATTTGTAGAGGTGCTAGAGCTCAAAGTTTAAATTGAGAGATAACATTATTTTGGGTGGCATGCTTTTCCCACCAACGAGAACGACTAAGAATTCCCAACACTTTCCACACTAGATGCATCATAGGCGGTTCCCAAACATAAAATAAAGTTTATTCCCTTTTCCACCAAACTTCCACAAGCCATGGCTAACCGTATACACGCGTGCCCTCCATACCAACACTTTCCAAGGATTTTATTATTTGACAACATAAAGTAATTTTTCTTTTTCATTTCGGGACTGGGAATCCCTATTACCGCCATACTCTCGTGCAATGACAAGTGAATAAACACTCATCTTGAGAATAACACATCCAGCATGAAAAATATTAGCCACCCCTCGCCGCTTCATGAGCGATACATGCATACAAAAGTGAAATTTATTTTGAAATTAGTCTTGGCACATACAAATTTGCTTAGAACAACATGTAAATACCGCATATAGGTAGGTATGGTGGACTCATTTGGCACAACTTGGATTTTAGGAATTGGATGCACAAGTAGTGTTTCTACTTAGTACAAGGTGGAGGCTAGCAAGAGGTTGAGAAGCGACCAACCAAGGAACGAAAACCAACATAAGAGAACATTAAACATAACTAACACCAAACAATGCAACACAAGTAGGATGTAATTTCATTGCATGACTATTGACTTTCGTGCTTGCATAGGGAATCACAAACCTTAACAACAATATTCTTACTAAAGCACAATTACCCATCAATATGACTCACATGTCACATCATCATATCTCAAAACTATTACAAGGAATCAAGTTTATTTTGTCCAATGATCTTCATGAATGTTTTTACTATATCCTTCTTGGATATCTATCACTTTGGAACTAATTTTCAAGTGTTGCTTTTGATAAGCTCGGACAAATATAAGTGAAGTTCATGAGCACAATTGCTTTTCTAAAATTAATTCAAGTGAAGCAAGAGAGAATTTCTTCAAAAAAAAATACTAACTCTCAAACAAATCTAAGTGAAGCAACATATCATTTCTTCAAAAATAGAAAAGCACACCGCGCTCAAAAGATATAAGTGAAGCACTAGAGCAATTCCATAGGTCAGAAAAATGT
The DNA here is from genome assembly GCA_902687465.1 of Secale cereale. NCBI lineage: Eukaryota > Viridiplantae > Streptophyta > Magnoliopsida > Poales > Poaceae > Secale > Secale cereale. Next base: position 516,484,053 of record LR738710.1, read on the forward strand.
AAGTGAAGCATAGAGAGCAATTCTAACAAGTCATGGCATAATTTTTGCTCTCTCAAATAGGTGTGTCCAGCAAGGATATTTATTTAAAATTAAAGAAAAAATAAGCAAAGACTCATATCATACAAGACTGTCGCGTGATATCCGCGGCCACCTATGGGACCGGGTGGCCCCTTGCTGGTTTGACAGGGGGGACGTCGCGTTGCACAAAAAACAGACCATCGTACGGCAGAGCGACAGAGATCACACAAGAAATTTACCCAGGTTCGGGCCATAGTGAGGCGTAAGACCCAACTCCTGCTTTGGTGGATTGATGGTGGAATGAGCGAGGTGGTGCGTAGTACACTTGCCTGGCAGGGTTTGTCTCAGGGCCGCAACGACTACGCGCGTATGGTGGTGTAGGTTCATCAACGTCCCAACCCCTTATATGGTTGCCATGGGCCTCCTTTTATAGGTTAAGGGGTTACCACAGTGGCAAATTAGTCATTATGCACTGATATGATAGTGAACAGTGCTGTCATACCTAACTTTGCAGGCTGACAGGGCACATTAAATGCGCTGCTTAACGTCACATCATTGGCTGCCCGGCAAGCCTTGCCGGGCTATTTCGCCAGCTTCATGTCTGCCTGCTCGACACGTTGTAGAACGGGTGTCATCTGCGGGTTCTTCTTGTAGGAACTGGCTGCCATGTGGCTAATGGCTGCCACTTAATCATCTTGCGGCTTGACATCGCATTGATTGATGACGTGGGTCGCGCTTGAGTGTTCGGTGGGGCGGTTTGGCCTCCATGAGCCCCCGGTAGGCCTTCCCGGGGTGTTTCTGCCATTTGTTTCGGAGGTGGCCTCGCCCCTTGCCAGGCTCGCCTGCCCGACAAGAGAGGCCCTTTTCTTGGTGATGCCTTGCTTCTCTGGCTTGGCTTTGGTCTTTCTCCTCTGAGCTGGTACTCTGAATCTCTTGGTTTCATATACTATGACTTGGGCTGGTGCTTCAATCTTGTTCTTGAGCCTGTGCACAGTCTGGGCAATGGACCCAGGGTTTGTTGCACCGACAGAAGCCCCCAGGCCTGCCCCGATCGCGCTGCTGGGCGTCGTCGAGGTAGGGCTTAATAAGTGCACATGCATGGCTTCCTGAAGAGGCCGTTCTATTGAGATCCTCTTTCTACTTCTTCATGAGTCTTGAATCCTGGCCAGTTTCTAGTTTCCCCGCGTGTTGCGTAAAGCCAATAGTGGTGGGGCCACTCTAGTAATGGCCCGTGAATGACTTTAACACACGGGGTGGAAACTATCAATTTACTCTTCCCACCATGCCCTTATCCTTAGCCACGTATGCGGCATGCATTGCGCGGGGTAGGTGACGGAGGCACGTGGTGTGGGAGAGCATCATGGCGAGGGCCCGGTCGTCTTAAATTGGCGAAAGGGGACGGTGGCCGCCCGTTGATTAAGCAACTCTCCTCCTCGCCCCGCCTATAAAAGGGAGGTGCGGAGGAGGGCAAGGCTATCCATCTTTGCATTCCTCCTCTCCTGTCTTCTGCCTTTGCTGGTCATGTTGAAGAAGAGAGCCTGGGGCCAGCCCCCTAGCTCCAGTTTGGGGCTATCGTTGCCTCATGCTGGTGTTGATGCTTGGGGAGTGAGCCTGGTCCTTGCTGCGGTGAACCTTTTGGTTTCTTCAAAGCTCGGTCGGGAGGCGGGGCTGGAGGTTGTTGGTAGTCCCAGCACCGTCCTTCCCGGAAGCCTTGGGGCTAATGTTGACAAGGGGCATTCCTTCCTTCCTGCCAAGGTGGGGAGCGGCACGCCTCTAGCCCCCTGGCTGTTCTGGCTGCTTGCTGTCTTCCCGGAGGGGGTGCCCAGTCTAAGCTTCGGCCTTCCCCCAGAACGGTGTTGATGAAGACGATTCTGGGGGAGAAGGAGAAGACGGGAGGCAGGTCGTCTAGTATGAGCATGCCCGCATCGACGTGTTCGTGTCGTACTGGCGACCCGCCGCCCATTTGCCTGGCTCTTCCCCCCTTTTCTCGACACCATCATCACCGTTTCTTCCGGCTGCCGGGAAGAAGCTCGTCTCCCTGGTGCTTCCGCTTCCTTTTGGGGTCTTTAGGCTGGGCCCCGATGTCCTCTTCTGCCGGTGCCTGTGCTGGAGTCCTTCATCAAGTCCTGGAGGTGGTGACCAGGGGCTCGTCAGGGTGCTTCACGCGTCCCCTTCCTTCTTGGCCTCATCATTCTTGGGATAGGAGGGACAGGGATAGGAGTTTAGTGAGCACTTATCTTTTTTTCTTAAACTTGTAAGCAATCGCCAAATTTTAATTCAAATAATGTAACCCTTTCATCCATGTTTGTGTTCTGTAAAGCTTGTACTTGTATCTGTATGTCAATGAAAGAGATAATCCTTGCCGAGAACCCATGCATGTATATGTCCATGTAGAGGTGGAATGCCTGTTTACTGTAATTAAACGAGTTTTTCCCCGACAGGATATCCTGCCGGCACCCTTTTCGTCTGCCGGGGAACAGACCAAGGTGCCAGCCCCCTGCCCACTCCCTCTTTCCTAGGGCCACTGTTACCGCCCCAGGCCGAAGCAACGTTCGAGCCCAGGACGGGAGAACCCTAGTTCCAAGAGAGCGGCGAGGTTTCTTTATGCACAAGTTATAGCTTACAGAACATTAATGGATAAAAAGGGAAGAACTTATCTGTTTTGGATTGCCGGGGATCGCAATGCCGGGGCATCTTCTCAACTCCTTATCGAAGCCAAGTTCACGGCAGGAACCTGCAACTCCATGTAGATGAGAATGGATGCAGGATGTGATCCTATCTATATGCATATGCAGATGTTCATGAAATGCTTATGTAGTGATCTTGGTTGGGGCCCCCCCTCTCTCAGCGCTTCTTTATTTTCTCTTGAACAGGGTTATCGCCCCAGCTTGTACAAGGGTTACATGCAGCTGAGGAAAGGCCTGTACAAAGGGTGGCTGCCAGGCAGTGCCCGACAGCCTCACATCTTATGTGTAGTACTTACGAAGATGCTCAATATTCCATGGGTTTTGAAACTGAGAGCCCTCCCCGGTCTCCAGACGGACTACGCCAGGTCTGGTGACTCGTACTACCCGGTAAGGGCCTTCCCACTTTAGTGACAACTTGTTTGTACCCTTGGCGGACTGAACACGCCTAAGGACAAGGTCACCTTCCTCAAAACACCGGGCATGAACCCTGCAACTATGATAGCAATGCAGGGCTTGCTGGTAGCGTGCAACACGCGTACCAGCCTAGAGACGGTTCTCCTCGAGTAGCACATCGTCGTCAAGCCAGTGCTGATCTTGCGCTACTTCATCATAGGCAAGCACTTGAGGGGACCCGTAAATGAGTTTTGTGGGGATAACTGCTTCTGCCCCATAGACTACGGAGAAGGGAGTCTGCCCGGTAGCTCGGTTCGGTGTCGTTTCGAGGGACCAGAGAACTACCGGCAGCTCCTCGATCCACCATCGGCCGTGCTTTTGCAGCCTATCAAAAGTTCGTGTCTTGAGTCCACGAAGCACTTTAGCGTTCTCCCTCTCAGCTTGTCCATTACTCCAGGGGTGTGCCATGGAAGCGAATGAGATTTTGCATCCCAGGGTATGAACATATTGCATGAAGGCGTGGCTCGTGAACTAGGTGCTGTTGTCAGTGATGATCCTTGACGGAACTCCGAAACGACACACTAATTCTTTCAGGAAGATAGCTGACAGAGCAGTCACCTTTGGTAACATCCCAAATTTTCAATTTGGAATGCTCTACTTAGATCATCATATGCATATCATGTTTTGCCGCATTGTTGGTTTAGATCCTAAAATCCTAAGCAACTCAAGGATCCTCGGAGAGAGTTGGGGATTTCATTATTTTCATATTTGAATCTTCTCAAATATTGAAAAGAGGATCATTTGATTTTAATTATTTTCTCTCTAAAATATTTCAATATTAAAAATATATGAGAGGAGATAATATGACTTCTGCAAAATAATAGAAATAATGGAGGAAAAATATTAAAATTGAATAAACAATTTTATTTGGATTTTATTGCTATTTTATTTGCACTAGAAAATATGCATTTTTCAAAAACTGCATTTTTGGACCAATAAAAATGTTCACCTAGTTCTAATTATTTTAGCAGGACGGTGAAAATTATTTTTTGGCAATTTTAGATTTTATTTATTTATGTAATTGGTATTTGTTTTTTGTTCACGTGTTAAAAAAAGTTTAGGCCGCCCCGACCAGCTGGGCCGAAGCCCAACTGGCCAGCCGCCGCCTCGCACGCCCGTGCCCCCTCGGCCGCGTCCCGGCCCACCTGGCCGGCGCTCGCCTTGCCCCCGAATCCGGCTCGGAGTCCCGACGCCCTACGCCGCCGGCCGCCATCTCCGCCCCGGACTCCCGACACCCCTCTTCTTTCCCCCTCCCCAAGCCACCACCCCGCCCCTAGCCTATATAAGCGCCGCCCCTGCCTCGTTTCTCGCCACCCCCCGCCTCCCAAGCTAGCAGCCGCCGCTGCACCGCCGTCGCCGCGCCTAGTTGTCGCTGCCGCCACGCCTAGCTCCGCCGCCCGCGTCGCCGTCCGCTCCGCCGCCCCGAGCCGCCTCGCTACCTCGCCTCGTCCCGCCCCGTCGGTCGCAGCCGACTGCCGCGACCACCGCCGCCGTCGCCGTTGACCTCGCCGGCCGGTTTTCTTCCACCGTTTTTTCGAGGTAAAACCGAACTTTTTTTAGGTTTAGATCGGTTTAGTTGTTTAGATCATTTTTTAAAAACCGGTTATGCACATCTTTGAGTATCCTGGAATTTGAATTATGGACTGATCTCATCACTTTACTAATTTGTTGGGTTAATAATGACTTGGTTTTTGGGATTGAAATGGGGGTACCATTTCTCAATCGTACATGCTTTAAATTTAACAAAGTAGTAAACAAATTTATTCCTTTATAGTAGGGAAAAATTAGCTTTATGCAAAAATAAACCTTACAGCCTCCACCAGCCAAATATGCATGTAGTTGTAGGGCTTGTTCATTATCTTTATAGTGTGTTCTTGCCAGCATATTCAATGTGCTGACCTACATGGCTGCAACATATCATGTTGCAGAGTTTTTAGACGAGGATTAAGGTGTGATAGGTTGTTGTCATGCACTCAATGTTTGCCATGGAGTTGGATGGACTCAACTACTCTTCATAGCTTCCACAGTTTATTATTTTAGATGGCCTTCAGCCGTTATCGTGTAATGGATGTTGCCTCTTCGAGGATCTTCGATGTAATAAAGTGTGATTGAAACTCTATTATAAATCCTCGAGTACTGTGTGTGTCAGCATACCGATCTAGGGATGTGTTGGGGAACGTTGCATGGGAAACAAAAATTTTTCCTACGCTCACCAAGATCAATCTAGGAGATGCATCTACGAGGGGAGAGTTGGATCCACATACCCTTGTAGATCGCTAAGCGGAAGCGTTCAAGAACGCGGTTGATGGAGTCGTACTCGCCGCGATTCAGATCGCCGAAGATCCTAGCACCGAAGCAACGGTGCCTCCGCGTTCTTCACACGTACAGCTCGGGGACGTCTCCTCCTTCTTGATCCAGCAAGGGGGAAGGAGAGGTTGATGGAGACACCGGCAGCACGACGGCGTGGTGGAGATGGTGGTGGAGGATTCCAGCAGGGCTTCGCCAAGCACTGCGGGAATTAACGAAGATGGATGTGGGAGAGGGAGGGCAGCGTCGAGGCACGAACGTGTGTGGCTGCCCTCCCTCTGCCTCTCTTTATATAGGGGGGAGAGAGGGGAGGGGGCGCCCTAGGGTTTACCCCTAGGGGCGGCGGCCAGGGCAGATGGGGAGGGGGCGGCGGCCAGGGGGCTAGGGTTCCCCCCCCAAGTGCCTTGCCTCCATAGGGGTGCGGCAGCCCTAGGGGGGCCCAACCCCCCTTGCGCATGAGGAGAGGGCCCAGGGGGG